>CM066728.1:159678359-160291797 GCA_033961575.1 Aselliscus stoliczkanus
TTCTGTAACTTGCTTGCCTGGTACAACTTACTCGCTGTATCTGATATTGTCAAAATTGTCTGAGATTTATGAAAACCACCTGGAAATTGTAATCTGCTTTATTTACGATTTTTTGTCTGTAAAAACCCCTCTCTTTTGTTCAGGGCTGTGAGTTTATTCAGGGCATGAGCCCACTCACAGTCGCAGGCTAAAAATAAACTCCAAAGCAACTGTTTAGGGTTGTGTTCACTTGCTGGGTACAACATTTTGGAGGCCCCAACGAAATAGACAAACCGACAGGGTCACTTGCCCGGTCCCCAGCCTCCGCGCCTGGCCCCCTGGGGATGGTCCTGTCCTAGGGGTTTACCCCCTGAAGATGTTCCAGAGCCCCATGGCAGGCAGCTTCCTCTCCCCTAGGAGTCAGTTGCAGACGCTGCATGACTATCCACCCATTTGAAGTCCCTCTGTTTGTCTCCGGAGTAAATGTAAGTCTTGGTTTCAATGTTTTGTCTCAGGTTGGTTTTAATGTTTTATGTTTTGTCTTGGATTTATGTCCTGTCTTGGGTATCTATTTTGTCTCAGGTGGGACTAGTCCTTTCTGGTAATTGGAGACTTAAGGTTCAGATGTGGCCTTCAACATCCCAATCCTCTCCCTAGAACTGGGATGCCGGTGGGAGAGTCTGTTCTGTCCCTAAATCTGGGCCTGTTCATCAGGACCAGTGGGAGATTCTGTTCTGGTTTCCTGATTCTGTTTGGTTATTTAGCCAGCAATTTGTCTGGTTCGGTTTTTGTTCAGGAATCCATCTGTATCTGGTTTCTGGCTCTGATTTTGTATTTCGCCAGAAAGTCTATCCAGGGAATTTGTTTCTGTCTGTTTTACATAAATTTGTAACCCTTGCTAAGTCACTTTAGTCCATTTGTGTCAATTTGTGTTTGAATTGTGCTGCGATCTCTTTTGGTTCGAAATTAATTCAGTAGGATCCTTAATTGGCTATATTGAAGATTGTTGGTTGCAGGGGATCTCATAGACTTCTCTCCAGACGAGATCCTCCTTCTAACTTTCCTTCTCTGTCTCTGCCTCACTGTCTAGTCTCATTTCCTTCCCCTTCTCCTGACAGGTTGGCGGGCTCCGGACCCTGTCTCCCTCTGGACTTCACCCCCTTACCTCATCCTTTTGTCTTTAATTACTGTCTTTACTGTCACACTCCTATTTTCTCTTGAAATGGGGGGAACCTCCTCTAAGGTCCCCAGTATCCTCCAATGAGTCTTTGACCACTGGAAGGAGAACGGTTTCACAACAAATAAGTACAGACCCCGTCTCTCAAAGGAAACCCTCCATACTCTGTGTAAAATAAACTGGCCTCTCTTTGATGTCGGATGGCCTGACATGGGCTCCTTTGACCCTCATGCCACTCAGCGGGTGTGGAATATTGTCTCTAACAACTCAGGACACCCAGATCAATTCCCATATATAGATCTGTGGAACAAACTTGCCCCAAATCCACCCCCTTGTGTTAAAAAATGTGCCAAACAAATGGGCGTTAAAGTTTTGGCGATTCGTTCCTATCCCCCTCCTCAGGAGGCACCCCCGAAGCCTAGCCGTGTTCTACAGGCCCCTGAAAAGGAGGGCCTCCTCATTCCTTATAACTCCAGGGAACTTTCCCTTCAACCCCCAACCTCCACTCAGGATAAGGTCCCTGAGCCAAGTCCAGCTGCCTTCTCCCTGCCTCAGAGTCTAGTTCTTCCCTCCAAGCTCTCCAGGAGAATGCTTCCTCCAATTCAGGCGCCCCCATTCTCCCACTGTGAGAGGCACCACCAGCAGACCGGGGCTCTCAAGATAGGGCTCCATTTCTTGTATATATCTCTTTTTCCTCCAATGACCTATATAATTGGAAAACTCAAAATCCTCCTTTCTCAGAGAAGCCCCAAGCCCTAATCAGTCTTCTTGAATCTGTCTTTCATACTCACCGTACCACTTGGGATGATTGCCAACAATTATTAGTCACTCTGTTCACCTCCAAGGAAAGAGAAAGGATCAAACCTGAGGCTAAAAGGGCTGTTATTGGGCCTCTGGGAGGGTTACTGGAGAAAAATCAGGACGTGATAGAACAATCTTTTCCCTCTAAGAGACCCAGGTGGGACCCCAACACCTTGGCCAATAGGGACACTTGTAAGATTTTAAAACTTCTCTATAATTGTTAATAATTCTGTTTTATATAATAAAGTGTTGTTGCCTCCTGATGGTACTACATATAGTATAGATACTTGGATGAGGTTTCTCAACATCTGCTGGTAACTTAAGATTTCAGTTCCACTCCTCTTGTCACAGGAGGCCTAAAAGATTTAGATCTGTTAATAAATATATCTTGAGTTTTATCACAAGCCTTTACTTCTTAAGGTTACCAAATATCTTCCTAAATTTGCCAGTGAAAATGCTAATTGCTTGTCAGTAAAAATTAAGGATTTAGAGGTTATAGATTCGAATATGAAAAGAAATGATGTATGGTTTCAAGACAGGTATAAGGTACGGAAATACATTTTTTTTTTAAGGAACTGAGAGAAAGTAAAGATGGTTATTTCTGAAAGAATGAGAAGAGATGGACTGGGAGGGACTGGGAAAGTTGTAGGAAGTTTACAAAAAGTCTTGAGAGACAAGCACTCAGACAGATTTGAATATCAAAAGTAAGCTAATAGAGCTAAGTGTTTTCTTTTTCTGTCTCTCTGCTAAACAGGACAAATTTCTTAGCTGTGTTTCATATTGTCTCACAATCAGGCTCCTGGTTGCTAAAAAAACTATACTTTTAAAGGTCACAAAATGTATTATAGACTTGTTAATAAAAATATTAGTTACTTTTAGTTACCAGTAAAAATTAAAGTTCTAGAGGTTAGAGGTTAAGTTAAATACAACTAATTGAATAAGTTTGAATGTCAAAGGTAAGCTAGTACAAAATGTAAGTTAAGTTTTCTCTCTGCTAAATAAGATAAAGTTTACTAGACTATTGGTCTACTATTGATTTTAATACAGGATAATTTGTAAATGTCCAGGATTCATGGTCTAGTAACACCAAAGAGTGGAGACACAGACCAGAGAGACAAAGCTTAAAGAAAAGAACAAGTTTATTAAAACAAAGAGATACAGCTCTCTAACCAAGAGGGAGCATCTGAAACTAGAGTGCCCTCTGATTAAGTCGGGGAGGCTTCTGTTTATATGCTTTTCCTGGCTTATCTGGGGAGAAAACTGGTGACTGCTTCAACAGGTTAGATTTATTTCATTGGCCATTTCAGCATGGAGGAGGTTTTTCAAAAAAATCTAGTCAGGGCTGAGGGCAGAGGTTAATTATCTTTAAGACTGTGACCATTTGGTCACGGCTGAGGGACACAAGTCTTGTAAGTCCAGTTGCCTCATTGAGCGATTAATGTCTCTGATTGAAAGGAGTTAATTATGTTCATTCTACCAGGGAAGTCCTAACTGCCTAATTACACTAACTAACCTGTCTTAATTTTACCAAAAGAACAAAAAGTGTGTCATCAAAATAATTATCTTTATTATAAACATGTATTGTGAGACCAGTAGAGTTCAGGTACATTCCTCGGTATCAAATATAGGCCAATATAAGGAAGCCTCCTTAATATTTCCCCAACTGGCAGGGTGTTCTAATAGTTCTGGCCCACTAAAACAGGCTTAGAACCTAGAGAAGGCCAGGAATTTGTTTCAATGTCTTTAACAACCAAGACTGAAAGACGGGGAACAAAGAAACAGTGAGACCAAAGACAGGCCAGACTTTTGGCCAGTTATGGATATCCCAGGGCTAGAGCCACCTCAAGTCACCCCGCAAGCCTCAGAAGAAGAAACACCAAGTAAAAGGAGCCTGCTTTGGATCTGGAAGCCCAGACCACTGGGTCCTGATCCTATTAAACAGCCCTGTCCCCTACACAAGGAGGGGTTGTCCCTTATTCTGAAGGGAACATGGACCAAGTCATTCCCCACAAATGGCTATAATGAACTAATATGCCTGAGGCTCTGAGTGGCTCCCAAGGTGGGGTGAAACTGCGGGTGACCCTGATGTGTCAGGTAAGCCTGTTAATTTCCTGATTAATATAGAAGTCGTTATTTCTGTCTCAACTGCTCTCTCTGGACCTTTCTTTCTGAAAACTACTTGGTTGTAAAGATACAAAGAGCCCCCAGATTTGGACTTGTCTTACTCAGCCGGTTCCTTACCATTTGTCTATATCTTAAAGGAAATATAAAATAAATCAAACTTAAAAGGATTCTGGAAAAATTTTGTCGACAGACCTCTAAACACAGCTCTAATTGCTGTCCATTGCTTTAGGTTTTAACCTCAATTCTGTTATCTCCTACGTTGTTAGCTTAGGAAAGTTTCAACAGTCACTTATAGGGGACCAAGTATTATTAGAAATCCTAAAGAGAAAAGTCTCTAACAAACCAGTTAGTTCCTATATGGAAAGAACCCTTTACACCCTAAAGGTTGTTGGGCTTTAGAAGGTCAGTGACTGGGTCCACTTCCCTCAAATTAAACTTGTTTCATTTAAGTCTCCACAGGACTCCCCCAAAAAGAAAACTGTCACTCCTGTCCCTGTGAGCCAATTGAAGTTCCTCTTTAAACAGAACTACTGGAGCTGCTCATTACTGCTGTTGTCTTACAGCCCTGGATTTCCTCTGTAGAACTAGGTCTTATCTGTGCCTTCCAGTTAATTAGACAGTGACCTGCACCTCAGTCTACTTGACTCCAAAGATCAAAATAGCCCCCAATAATCAGTGTCGAAAAGGGGAGCTATGCTTATTTAGGAACCTGTTGTTTCTATGTTAATCAGTCTGACATAGATGGAAACACTTCCCAGAGGTTAGAAGATAGAGCTTACAGGATCTGCCAACAATTAAATAAGGTTTGGGGATCCTGCTCTACTAATTAAAAAAAAAATATCCTACTCTCATCTGAGACCAGCTAAAGTAAGAGTCCCATGAACCCCTAATAGGCAGGGACAGCTCTACGCCCCTGCCCAGCAGGCAGCAGATACAGAAGAAGAGTCCTCCTGTCCCTCAACTTCCCATAGAAAATTTGTGGGGATCACGTCTCTCAAAATAAAGAAAACTAGATACGTATTTAAGACAGACATTAGATCTCTACATTCTTACACATCCTAAACTTATCCTAGAGACCGGTGAGAACTGGGTCAATCTTCTCCCCCTAGCCGTTCTCCGTACCAGATGTACCCCCTACAAAGTGGGATTTACCCCTTTTAAGATTGTGTTTGGAAGGCCACCGCCCCTTCTCCCCTGTTTAGCGGCCAAACTCCTGACTGAAATTCATAACCTGTCAGTACTTAAGTTTCTCCAAACCTTACAGGCCACTCAAGCTAAGATCCACCAACAGTTCCGTAAGGTCTTTTCCCCTCCTTCTTCTGAGCCTGTCCACCAGTTCCAACCAGGTAACTCCGTCTGGGTAAAGGCCCACGTCAAGGACAATCTACAACCTACTTGGAAAGAATTCATCTGGTGATCCTGACCACTCCAGCTACGGTGAAAGTCGACCAGATCCCAACTTGGATCCACCACACCCGGCTCAAGCCAGTAGACACAGGATGGACATCTCAGCCCACTGACAACCCACTAAAACTAAGCCTGACAAAACCCACCTGCCCTTCTTAACTTTTCCTCTGTCTCCTACTCCTACCCCTACAGACAGAAAAATGGGAGTAGACAAGGGACAACAAAAGGTTAAGAAAAAGAGAGAGATACAAATAAAAAATATACAGTTTAGGGCTAGGGGACTTCCAACCTCGTAGGCTGAGAGAGCCCCAAATCTAGCCTGACCGTTCCTTTTGTCATCTTACACATAGCGTGGGAGTCACTTAACATAATCATTAGACAAACAGGAGCCACTCTACTAAATCATTTTGTTAAAGAACCACTGCCGTAGGTGAGTAAGAAATAAAAAAAGTTAAAAAACCTGAAAGGGCAATGTTAGATCTGTATACTGAATTTAAGCTTTTTATATTTTTGTTCTACTTAAACTCCAATTTCTGATTAGCTTAAGGTGTTAAATGACGAAGACTATCTAATTGAGGTGGTCCTCATAGAACACTAAATAAAATACTGAAAACATAGGAAAAAATGCCTAAAGTAGGACATAGCCAATTAATGTCTCCTAATAATGTTTAAAGATCATTTAAGGTAGAAATTTTATCTCTTCTTATTTGAACGTTCTGGGGTTAATAGTCTGTCTGTCTATAATCGTTCCCCAATATTGGACTGGCGTAATAGTTTAGATGTTATCTGAAACTAAATAGAGTCCTGTAGAGTCAAGCTGTTCTTTTAATAAATCAAAACATTATGTTAAATTTTCTACAAAAGATACAACACAAAAAATGTCATCCATATAATGGATAATGTAACAGTTTGGAAAGCTTATTCTAACTGGCTGAATAACTCTAGAGTTTTAAATCTTTCCCTCTCTCTCTTTTGATTTCCCCTTTTCTCCTGGGAGGAGGGGAATCTGAACAGATAATGGAGAGGAAAGGGTTACAGTTCCTAACAACAGTAACTGGGCAGGCATAAAAAGCCTCCAGGCACACAGTGTTTCTTGCTGTTTTTTTCTCAAAAGGGAGGGGTGATTCCTCTCCCACACTGCGAACAAAACAAACTGCCACAGAGACAGACCACATGGAGCTGTGGACACACAGCAATCGCCTTTCAAAGGTGGACATAAAAATTTGGTAATAACTGTAGTGGCTGTTAAAAATCTTTCTTCTTTTACTTTCTCCCCTTTGTCTCCTGATTTTAAATGTCCTCTTTTTTTTTCTTTTATCTTCCATATCAGTCTGTAAGGGTTTTAAAACTGACCGAACTAATCTCCATGTATCCCAAAATGTAACTGGGATAAAAACTCCATTTTGATGTAACGCCTAGAGATCTATACTTACCCTTTTAATAATTACTTTTCTTTTTTTTTTTTTTTAGGGCAGTATCACTGGCCCTCATATATGGGACCCGAACCGGGGCCGTTGGCTTCCCAAGCCAGCGCTTAACCACCGTGCCACTTGGTGGACCCAATAGTTACTTTTTAACAATAGAATTGTTTTGGTATTTTACTGCTGTTTACTGTAATACACGCCTTCGAAGAAATAACAACAACAACAAAAAAAAATATTCCCCAGTAAGTTCGGGGAATTTAGGATCACTAACGGCGAAGTTGTAAAACATAAAAAAAAATTCTGCTGATTTTAATATATAAAATCAACCCCTTCTCATTCTTTTTCATGCTCTCTTGGTCTGACCATGTCTCCTAAACTATCCTGTTTTCCTTCATTCAGAATCAAATCAACTCAGTCAAACTAATAGTACTCAGAGGTCAATATGACCCCCTGCCGGTGGACGAGCAGGAATCAATGTTTTGATTTCCTATATTCACAATAGGAGCGGGGAATGAAGTAACTGGAACCTTAGCTAGCCCCCATCCCCCCAGCCTGTATGTAATAAAAAAAAATTGTTAAAGCTTCTCCTTTGGGCCGGCCGAGTGCACGGTGGTTAAGCGCTGGCTTGGGAACCAGCGGCCCTGGTTCAGTCCCACATATGAGAGCCAGTGACACTGCCCTCAAAAAAAAAAAAAAAAAAAAAAAGCTTCCCTTAGATTGACCAAGAAATTAGACTCCCCTAACTGCTTGCTACACTCCACAAGTTTTAAGTACCTCTTGTCCATACATGACATAGGCCAGCTGTGTTTATAGATAAGACCATAATGCTTGAATGTTTTTGTTCAAATTTTCCCATCAGTTAAGGCCCCTGTAATTTCCTTGCTTGCTATATTTTAGTACTGTCACACTGTCTTGCTACATTTAGTACTGTCAGTGTAATTAACTACAACACATTTTATGACTTCTGTAACTTGCTTGCCTGGTATAACTTACTCGCTGTATCTGATACTGTCAAAACTGTTTGAGATTTATGAAAACCACCTGGAAATTGTAATCTGCTTTATTTACGATTTTTTGCCTATAAAAACCCCTCTCTTGTTCGTGGCTGTGAGTTTATTCAGGGCATGAGCCCACTCACAGTCGCAGGCTAAAAATAAACTCCAAAGCAACTGTTTAGGGTTGTGTTTACTTGCTGGGTACAACGATATGTAACAAACCAATTCTTGTGAGATAGGAATTAGACAGGGGTGGAATCTGTAGATTTTCATTTTAACTGGATGTGTGCACTGACACAAAAGAGTCATGTTTGAGCTTTTATAATGTGAATTATGCAATGAAATAGAAAAGTTTTTGTTTGCAACCTTCTCTGTTAGGGCAACAAGGAGCTGACAGATAAAGGAGACTGGGATGAGAACCTACCTTGGGTCTCACCACTGCTCCTTTAGCTTCTGTTCTCTCCAAACCTGCCTTATTTCGGTTCCCTAAACAAAGCTGTGTGCTAGCTTGTGGTTAGGAAATTCTCAGTGGTTAATGTTTTCTTTTTTATATTGTTTCCACAGAGCTAAGGCCAAACAGGGAAATACTTTCACCATCTTCATTATAAAAGAAAGGGAGGTTTTTCCCTTGAAATTTTGCCCTTGAAGAATCCCAGGTTTATGCCAAAAGTTCCTGTCTCCCACTCTGCTTGGGTCTCAGGCTTTGTTTCCTTTCCTGAGGGCAAGTCTAGTGCCTGTCCTTCTAGATTGCTTTCTTATCATCTCAAGCCTCTACTTTCCTCCCATACTTTAAAAAGATAACTGTTAAATTGTATTGACATTTTTCAATGTGCTTTACCACAAAAGATTTTGCGGAATCTCAGAGCAGCTATCTGGACTCTGTTTTCCATTAAACACGTTTGAGTCAGTCTTTTGCCTACATCACTACACCAAAACTAATATTAAAATATGATTTTAAGAAAAAAAAGTAAAATCGCGATGCTTATACAGATATAAAATAAGCACGTATTAAAGCATTTGTTTTATTCATATAATATGAGAGGTAACTAGAAGGGTACTCTGAGGGGTTGTACGAGATGGAAGGTTTTTATAGGAAGAAGGTTGGGACAAGGGAGCTGTTTAACAAAAGAGAAGGTTATTATTCCAACAGGACATCTTGTTTGGGGAACTAGAATGCCAATGGTTTTTATCATGTAAATTGCCTCTTCTTTCAATGGGGGTTGGGGGGTGATGAGGATGGAGAGAATCCAGGTGACAGATTACCTTGCTGGTGTTTGACTAGAAAATTCCAGAGTGGTTGATTTAAATTATGTTTCTGGAAGATGTAGGAAGCAATTAGGTCAGGTATTAAATCTAAGTTAAGCATCAAGTGATATCATTCGGGCTTGTGGCTGTCTCTTAAACAGGGAGCCAAGCGTATGTTGCTACTGGTTCAAAGGAAAAGTCAAAACAGCACAAATTAACAATACAGAGTAAAGGAATGTTGAAATTGAGGATTCTAATATAATAATTTTGTGACCGAATATCTGGACCCTTCTGCAATCTGCTCTCTGATCCTGCTGGAGTGACTAGGCCATTTTGCAATTTAAACTCGGTCTCTGTCTACCTGAAGAACTGCATGCTTTGCATTGTCCATTTCACTACAAAACTTGTTTCACTAGTTTATTTTGCAGATTCCAAGGGAAACTGAATTGTTGACCTCTGTCTCTTGAGTCCCTATCTCCTGCTGGTCATGTCTTATGATTCCAACTGTTGGCCATATCCAATGGCTCTACCAGCTGACAATGAATCAACAAACTATCCATTCTTCTTATCTTACAACCCCACAGCTTACCAGTGAGTCAGCAGACCCCCGAAAATCCAGTTGCCCCTCCAATCAGAAAATGAATGATATAAATTTAGGGTATTATTTTCCTAGCAATCCATCCCTTTGATTAGCAACTCCTCCTCACAACTCTCACCTTTAAACCCTTGCCTTATTCTTTCCACCACAGAGCATGTTTTCAGTTCATGCCGAAGACTACGTTTTCTGTTTTTCAAATCATATCAGAAGAGTACTGTGGAGCTTTCATTTGCAAAATGAATTGCAAATGTAGACAAAACTGTGATTTTTCCACAACCAAATAAGTCTAGACAGAAAATGTCAATTAAATACCAGCAGAAAAGTCAGAATTTACCTGTCAGTTACCTACATTTATAAAGACTTGCCAAATAGCTCAACAACAATGAACTGGACTAAAATCTGATAGTCCAGAAGGTCAGGAAATGCCATCTTCCATTGAAACAGATTTTTTTTTTCTAATTTTTTCAAGGGCATTAATAACCTCTACACTGAAAAATGTGATGTTATTTCTCAGGAATCATTTTGCTCCAACTATTAAAAGCTTTTGACATAACTAATGACTCACTGCTTTTTGAAAATAATTTTCTTTCTTGTGTCCTTTGCTGCTTTCTCTTTTATTATTTTCATAAACTCTTCTCCATCTGTACTCATTGACTAGGTGATTTCATCCAGTTCTAGGAGTTCAAATACCAGCTATTTACTTAAAAACCCTAATATTATATCTTCAGTCCCAAGTTCTCCTGGGTATTCTGGACATACATTTTCTAAATTCACATCTACTGTCAAGTTGCCATTTTAAAACTGTGTTATTCAGGGAAAACTTCTATTTGTGCCAAGCAGGATATGGATGATGTATTACCCGCTGGGTATTGTGCCAAGCAGGATGTGGGGTGTGCACCCGTTACTGCATGGCTGAGCTGGCTTTCAGGGCGAACAGTATCTTACAGAGACCTCTGGGAAAACATCAAGCATAACAACATTTGCATCATAGAGGTACCAGAAGGAGAACAGAGAAAGCAAGAGATTGAGGATTTATTTGGAGAAATAATGACTGAAAACTTCCTAACCTGGTAAAAGAAATAGACATATAAGTTCAGGAAGTACAGAAAGTCCCAAACAAGATGAACCCAAATGGGCTCACACCAAGACACATTATAATTAAAACGGCAAAGGTTAAAGACAAAGAGAATCCTAAAAACAGCAAAAGAAAGGCAACTAGCAACTTATAAGGGAACTCCCATAAGATTTTCAGCTGACTTCTAAATGGAAACTTTACAGGCCAGACGGGATTGGCACAAAATATTCAACATGATGAAAAGCAAGGACCTACAAACAAGATTACTCTACCTAGCAAAGCTATCATGTAAAATTGAAGGACAGATAAAGAGCTTCCCAGACAAGAAAAAGCTGAAGGAGTTCATCGCCACCAAACCAGTATTACAAGGAACCTTAGATAGACTTAAGATGAAAAAATAAAAAAAATATGAATAATAAAATGGCAATTACTACATACCTCTCATCATTATGTTCCATGGAAACTGAATAAATGCTCCAATCAAAAGCTAGGGGAGCTCATGGATAAGAAAACAAGATCCTTATATATGCTGCCTACATGAGACACAGTTCAGTTCAAAAGGCACACACAGACTGAAAGTAAAATGATGGAAAAAGATAGCTTATGAACCAGACAAAATAGACTTTAAAACAAAGACTGGATATTTATCCAAAAAAACTCAAAAGGGTACTTCAAGGGGATATGTGCATCCATAAGTTCAATGCAACATTATTTACAATAGTCAAGATATGAAGGCAACCTGGGCCTTCTTGAATGGATGAATGGATAAAAAAGAGGTGGTCTCGATATATATAGCGGAATATTACTCAGCCATAAAAAGAATGAAATATTGTCATCTGCAACAACATGGATGGACCTAGAGGGTATTGTGCTGAGTGTAGTAAGTCAGATAGTGAAGGATAAATGTCATATGATTTCACCTGTAAGTGGAATCTAAAGAACAAAATAAATGAACAAACGAAACAGAAACAAACTCATAGATACAGAGAACGTTTTGATGGTTGTCAGATGGGAGGGGGTTGGGATGGTGAAAAAAGGGAAGTGATTAAAAAGTACAAATTAGTTACACAGTAGTCATGGGGATGTAGGGCGTAGCATAAGGAATATAGTCAATAATATTGCAATAACTATGTATGGTGCCAGATGTGTACTAGACTTGTTGGGGTGATAGATGGGAGGGGGGTTTGGAGCAGGGTGAAAAAGGTGACGGGATTAAGAAATACAAATTGGTAGTTATGAAATTGTCATGAGCATATAAAATAAAGCATAGGGAATATAATCAATTAAAAAAAGGGTGGACAAGTGGAGGAAATAAAAACAATAGAGGTGGTGATGGAAGGAAAGAGCAATTTTTATTTATTTATGTATTTGTTTATTTTTTATTTATTTATTTTTAAAGATTTTTATTGGGGAATTGGTGGAAGGGAACAGCATTGGGGAACCGGAGAAGGGAAACAGACAAGTTGCTGTCTTTTTGTAAAAAAAAAAAATTTTTAAAAAACCACACACACACACATACACACACACAAAAACTGTGTTATTCAAAACTGAACTTTGATTTCTTTCAATCTATTTTTTTTCAACACACATACACACACACACACACACACACACACACACACACGATCTTCAGGCACATCTAGTTACTCAAGCCGATCCTGTAGAGTCATCCTAGATAGCTTCCAAGTGGCCCACAGGCTCATTCTCCACCCTTCACCTTGATTCGTGCAATGAAGCTGACCTGTAGGAACTAAATCAAGGTTCTCCTTTGTCCTTTGTCTTGCAGTTGATTCTAGTCAATGGGGAGCCTTTACTGAGGATTGGAGGGAGGGAGGAAAGTGAGGTCAAAGTATCAATCCCCTTGTCTATATCTTTATGGGGCAGCTTTGAGTTGGGTGCTGTCCTTAAGGCTGGTCTGTTACAACTCCACTTAACAGAGATTTTTATTTATTTATTTATTTGCTTATTTATTTATTTATTTATTTATTTTAACTGAATGTTAACTTTCAAGTTTGAATATTCACATCTTCTCTTCATTCTTGAAGGCATTGAATGATTTCTTGGGTTTCCCTATACTCTTCCATGTTTTTTCTAAATTAATCTTTGTATTAAACACACCTCTAATTATCTTAATTTAATGTGCCATATCTTTCCTGATGGAGCACTTGACTGATACAAGCCCTCTGTTTCATACCTAGCAAATTCTCTTTATCTATTTTCAAAATCCATCCAGAGTTTGACCACTTCTCACTGGTCCACTACTATGACCGCTCTCTGTTTTGTAATAGCCAATTCACTGGTTTTGCCCTAGAATCCAAAAACCCAGAAGAGAGTGCTAAAGAAAATGCATAATTTTCTGTTGAAACATAAAATGTATTTTTTTCTACACTTATCAAGGACATTGATGACCTCTGCACTGAAAAATTCAATGTCATTTCTCAATAACCATTGTACAAGTATGTAAGAATCCTTTACACTTGCCCTTCTACAGTCTATTCTCATACACAGAGCATCTTTTAAAACAAATATCATATCCCTCATGATCAAGCCCCCTACCAACTGTCTTCTTTCTCTTTTGGATCCTCACTTTACTCCAGCCCTTCAGGCCTTCTTGCTATTTCTTTAATACGCTTAGCATACTCTCGTATTAGGGTTGCTTTACTTGTCTGGAATGGGCTTCCCTTGGATATCTATTTTGTTCCTACTTTGCTACAACTCTCTGCATAAAAGTCACCTTTTCAAAGGGGACTTTCCTCAATATTATTTGAAAGGGTATCCTCTGCCCTCTCCACTGTTATTGGCTACTTTCCTCACTCTATTGCACTTTACTTCATAGTGCTAACCATTACCTGACATATATATCTAAGTCCCGTGAGAGCAAGATTTCAGCTGTTTCTGCTGTGTTTATAAAAATGACTGGACCATAGTCACACCCAATTAAACATATGGAGTGAAATGAAAGAATAAGTGAATTATCAAATGATACAGAAATTACCTTTTGAAACCCTGAGTGATAAATGGTCAGACCTAATCTTATTTGAGTCGCAATCATTTTTCAAAAGGAAGCAAAAGTACCCCTTAAATATAACCTCAAATATGATCAAATATTTGAAAGCTATTGATTGGTTTCGATATCCCTTTAAAGCTGAAACATAAACAAAACCAGGGTTGTGCAATGATTTGTCAGGAAGTCAGTAATGAAGAAACAAGTCAGCTGGATAAACAAGATGAATGTAAAAGAAACCTCAGAACATCACAGTAAGTTCAAGCAATATTTTCTTTTAGCAAAAGAGAATGATTATAGTATTGACATTATAATTTTTTTTATAATTTATAACATTCCCTTGAATAAAATTATGATTGTGAAGTGAATTTCTAAATTCTCCTTTAGAAGGGAAATAGTAATATATCAAATTTAGATTGTACAGGTAATAGAAGATAAATATGCTTCATCATCCTTTCACAAAATCGACTTAGTTTATTTTTACAGTTTTGCATTTAGAAATCCCCATACGTTTTATTGTTTCAGTATCTCTTAAAACTCAGATCTTTGGGCCGGCCAAGTGGAGCAGTGGTTAAGTGCTGGCTTGGGAAGCCAGCAGCCCCGGTTCGGATCCCACATATGACGGCCAGTGACACTGCCCTAAAAAAAAAAAAAAAAAAAAAGGAAAAAAAATAAAAAACTCAGATCTTTAATGAAGCAATCTCAGTTTCATCCTGAACATCTTTGAGAATGTTCCAGCACTTTTATGCTCAACTCTACTCTACTAAATTATTTTCCATGACAGTAGTCGAGTGTAACCTGGCATTTTTCAGAGATTGCCAGTATCAACATCATCTGGGAGAGTCAAAATCAAATTTCCATACCCACCTTGTTTGATAAAGAAGACCTACTTAAACCTGCTTAAATCAAATAGAAATAGGGGAAATCTATGGACTCAGGAATTGAAAAAGACAATGGTTTCAGACACGGCTGGTTCCAAAAATTCAAATAATATAGCTCTAGGGCCTGTTATGTCTTCATCTTTAGATTCTATTTCCTTTGTGTTGAGTTGATTCTTAGGTTCTTCATGACAGGATGTATACCAAAATCTCTAGCCCAGGAGAAAAGAGACAGTATCTCTTCCCAGAAGCTCCTGAAAAATCCTAAGGTTAGCTCTGATTGGACACCTTTTGAAATTCAGTAACACTTTTTCTGTCCTAACAATAAGTTTGAAACTAAAGTGAAAAAAAAAAATCCATTTATAATAGAGACAAAACAATAAAATTCTTAGAGCTAAATATAGCAAGAATAATATAGAACATAAAAGTTAAATTATGAAATCCAAATGAAGTACAGAAAACAATGTGAACATGAACTATTATAGAAAGATCATTATTTCCAAAATTAATATATATTATGCAACTCAAATTACAATCTCAATGAGTTTTCCTATGGAAGCATATAAAATGATCCTGGAATGTATATGAAAGTTAAATCTCTAATAATAGTAAAAATCTCTAATAATAGTAAATAGTAATAGAGATTAGTAAATCTCTAATAATAGTATGAATACTGAATTAGAACAATTAAGAAGCAAAGTAGGAGACTTCCAAATACTAATATAACTACAAAATCATCGTAATCCAATGTGTATGATATTGGCACAAAATAATATAAATATATCAGTCATACATGATTGGGCATCCACAGAAAGATCAGTACATAGGGGGTTTTAATCTAATTTAGTGATAAAGAGTAGTTAACTTAATAAGGTTTTGATATGATTGATTATCGAACTAGAAGGAAACAGAATAGGATCCCTATGTTTTTGTGGGGTTTTTTTAAAGATTTTATTGGGGAATTGGGGAAGGGGAACAGCCAAGTTGTTGTTGTTCAATCTTAGTTGTGGAGGGTGCAGCTATCTCAGCACCAAGTCCAGTCGCTATCTGGCTGCCTGTGGGCAGCGCAAGCACGCTCAGCTCAAGGTGACGTGTTCAATCTAGTTGCAGATGGGTGTAGCCCACCATTCCATGCAGGAGTTGAACTGGCAACCTTGTTGTTAGGAGCACATGCTCTCACCAGCTGAGCCATTCTGCCACCTGTTGGCAGCTCAGCAGCAGCTCAGGAGCAGCTCACTGGCCCATGCGGGAATCGAACGAGTGACCCTTTTGCTCAGAGCGCACACTCTTAACCAACTGTGCCACTCAGTCGGTCCATCCCTACCCTTTTTTAAAGAAAAACATTGGAAGAAGATAAAAGATGTTATTTGTATAAATTTGGGGTGGGAGTTTCCTAAGTATGACAGGAATCTCAAAAATCACACACACAAAAACTAGATATATTTGGCTATTTTAAAATGACACATTTTTTTCATGACCAAAGACACCATAAGCAAACTGAAGAGACAAATTCAAATATATGTCTATAAATTAAGTGTGGAATAGGTTCCATTTTTCTTAGAGACTAGTTATTGAAGGATCATTGTATATAAAATCCACTAGTGGAATTCATAGTATCGCCTAACTGCATATACAATTGAAAAAGAAATTCACATTTTCTCAGTCAAAACATTGGAAGAATCTCATAGTTAAAACTTAAGTTTTTATTACCCAGAAATACCTTTAGTGATACTTCTAGACAATTCTGAAAAATTACCCCAATTCTTTATTTTAAAATGAGTAAATAAAGAGCAGAATGGTATTGTTTGGACATATATAGAGAGTGAAATAGAGCAAATGAAACACAAAGGCAATAGAAAATAACAAATACAATTTCAAAATGTTATCTCCTAGATTTTATTTTCTTCTCAGAAAGACAGAAGTTTGGAAGGATCAAGAGACACTTTTGACCCAAAAGAAATTCTAGAAGTGTGAGTCAATAGAGAAAACATCCTGTATTTCAAGTCTCAACTATTGCAGTGAAAAGTGAAATTCTGAAAAAAAGTAAAAGACATATACCACAAGATAAACAGATATAAATAAGCCCTTCTAGACCACTCAAAAATTATGAACGAAATATTGACATTGTAATAACAGATATATCTTGAAGGCAAAAATTGTTTCAATTAATGGAGAAAAACCTGTAGCATCACTTTCCATGGAAATTAGAAAAAGACAGTCTCAGCAAAAACGGCTTTCTCAGGAGGCTGTGGTAACTGTGAGCTAAGATCATGAGTAGTATTTGCAGGGAGGAGGCAGAGTGTTGGGAGATCATTCATTTTTGAAGGACTTCAGTGGATGAATGCACTCAATCTGTCCTAGGTTCATTTCACTGAGAGAGAATGAACTAGGTAACATTGCCAAAATCAAGTTCACTTAGGGTAACAGGCCAGGGATGTTTCTGACCATTTGTCGCTTTAATAAGGGTATGTTTACCATCAAGTTGGCTAAAAGAAAAATTCAGAAAAATAAGACAGAAAATACCAACGGTTGAAAGGGACTTGGGACAACAACATCAAAGTATAAAGTGGTACAACCATGCTGAAAAACTAGTTGGAAGTTCTCAAATTAAACACATGAATGTTTTATGACTCAGCAATTCCAGCACAACACTCATATGACCAACAGAAAGGTGTACATATGTTCATCAAAAAGTGTGCACCGGAGTGTTCATAGCAGCAATGTTTATAATAGACCCAAACTAAAATCTACTCAAGTGGTTTCTATCAGCACAATGAATTCATAAATTGTGCTGCATTCACCTAATGGAACACTACAGCAATGAGAATGAATGAAATACAATTACACAAAACATGGATAAACCTTACGAGTAAAATGTGTTACAAAAGAAGTCAAGCACAAAAGTAGATGCTGTTTAATTCCCTTATTTAAAATTGAAAAATTGACACACCAATTGGAGGTGGAAGGAGGCATGAAAGGTTGGTGGGTTATAGGATACTGATGGCATTCTGTTTGTGAAAATTAATCAAGCTTTAAACTTATATTTTGTGCACTTTTCTGTATATATGTTATATTTTAATATAAAATTCTCCAACAAACTTATGTTGGTAGTATAGAGCAGGAAACAGAGGGGAGGAGAAGTAAGCAAGTGGTAGTTCTTTAAAGGGAAGGAATAGTTCATAAAACATTTTTGCCAAAAAGCAAACGCAGCTTTCCATACATAGAGTAATTGGGCTCATATCTATCTTGCCCAATAGCCTGGGGAAAAACACCACCTTTGATTCTTATTTCAAAACAAGAGGCTATTATTGCTCCTGTTCCAAAGAACAGATTTTCATGTATGTACTTGGCTCTCTTTCCCAATCTTCTGAAATAGGTAGAGTAAAAATATTAACTAACGAGATAACACATTGCAAATAATTTCACTGGCCCACAGCAATTTTAACTTTGTAAAATCTTTTTACACAATACTATTCCACAGACCACAGAAGCCCAGTGAATTGGATTGCCAATAAATACTCTAAATGGGAGTGAGTCATCTGAGTATATGTTGATTGACTTTACATTCCAAACACTGGCTTAAGCAAGCACTGCTAAGACAATAGAAGGTCTGCCTTACACAGGTGTTAAATTCTCTTTCCAAGGTACTAAATTTCTAAATCGCTCTGTTTTCACCTACTCTGAGATGGCAAAACACCTTGGCAATTCTAAACCTATCAATAAAGGTCAAAATGCCAGGCAGAATAATAAGAGACACACTGAAACCCAGTGAGGACCATTGAGTATGGAATGCTAGAAAAGAGTACCAAATAGGCCACATTGGCACAGATGAATCAAAGAATGAAGACTCCTTAGAAGGGTGACCAGCTGTGCAAAGAGGTACATGGCAGAACTATACAAATACATACTTGATCAAAAAGGGCATTCACCTTGTCAAGGATTTTCCACAAGAAGAGAAAATTGTGCTCTCTCTCGCTCTCTCTCTCTCTCTCCACACACACACACACACACACACACACACACACACACACACACACACTACACACACATACACATGTACCATTATTTGCCTCAACCTGAAAGAGCTTCTGAAGTTAGGGACCATATTTCAGTCTTTTTCTTTTTTTTTTAATGTCTGTCATCTGAAATGACTGGCTTACAGGAGTCACCTGAAAACACTCATTAAAAACTAAAAATGTTATGTAGGTGTGTAGAGCTTCTTAACCAATCAATGAATGAGATTTTTTTTTTTTTTTTTAGCTGAGCCATCCTGCCACCTGTTGGCAGCTCAACGGTAACTCAGCTTGGGCTGGCCTTGAACAGCTGTTGCTCAGAGCTCAGCTCGCACTCTTGAGCGAGCTCTTAACCAACTGAGCCACTCAGCCGGCCCAATGAATGAGATTTTTAATGTTCTATAGTGACTGCATTTTTCTCTTTCTTTATTCTGAGTTGCCAGCTTTTGCTTTTTTGTTTTTGTTTTTTTAAATTATTTTATTGTGAAATAAACATTGTTTTAAAAAAATTAGTTTCAGGTGTACAACACAATGCAATAGTTATGCTTTTTACCCCTCAAAGTGACAACCCCCCCTTCCCTAGTTGACCACCCCACTCCCCCCCCCATATAATACATATCTATTACAGTTCCTTTGACTCCTTTCCACAGTATACTCCACATCCCATGACTATCTATATATTCAGTTACAGTTGGCATACAATATTCTACAACATCAGTTTCAGGTATACAGTGCAGTGATCAAGCCTCTACTCCATCCATGAAGTGGTCTCCCTAACAAGACATGACCATCTGACACCCCACAAAATTTTTGCAACATTATTACATTCCCCAAACTGTGTTTCATATCCCTGTGGCAATATTGTAGTTGCCTATTTTTGCTGTCTAATCCCTTCCCCTTCCCCCTCGTCTCCACCCCCATCCCAACTAGTGACCCTCAGGTTTTCCTTCATATCTATGAGTCTGTTTACGCCAGCCTTTGTTTTAACTTACTTAATGCAGAACTTCTATTACCTTGTGTTGTCACTCAGTTCATTTGTCTAGTCGAAGAGTTTGAAGATTTACCTTCTCTCTAGACCAAACCCATGAATTTTATGATTAATACTTGCTTTCTTTAAACTTTTCCTCACCTTTTATGTGAGTTCACAAAAGTAGGGGAAATTTATCATCTGAAATGAACACAATGCTATTTTATAGGGCATCAAATAAGTATAGTCCAGTGCAGTAAACTTTAGAAATAAATTTCACTATGAAGCTTGGAAAAGACAAAATTTTGTTTCATAAATGCATTTAAAACATCACAAACTCAGAGAGACTTTAACGAAGATTCCTTAAAATGAGTAGTTTGGAACTTGGTCATCTCACTTAGCTGGAAAATTCTTTCATGCAACATGCTTCAGTCCACAGGGATAGCGGATAAAGGCAGTGGTATTGTGTGCATGTGCAGTTCACTGTTGGTGGAGCCTGATAGTCACAGTGAATTGAGGTAACCTATTCTCTGTAAAAACATGAGGAAGGATGGAAGGAGACCTATAAGCTTTTACAGTATTTATTTATATTGGCTTTCTCAGTGTTAAAAATGTGTATCATGGACAATTGGTTGCCTGCATCCTGCTTTTTATTTTTATCTAAAGAGAAAACAAATGGTGCATTCCTCACAGGAAATGTTTTATAAATTTTCAAGCCATAACACAGCTCCCTGTAGCTACTTCTGATTCAAGGTGTACATAGTAGGGTGCTTTTTTTTGTTTGTTTAAAGTACGAATGCTAGACGTTGTGGGGAAGTCCTGGGTGAATGGAAAACATTGAATTGTGTATCCATCCCTCTGGAGGTCTGGAAGCATCTGAAGATTTTATAGCTTAGTTAATAATTATGTAGATAGTAAAATCCCCAAAGACCCCTTCGGCCTCTCAAAAATGATTTCTGATCTTGTCATGTGGGTTAATATCACATCTGAATAATAGGTTTAACTGGGAATAAAATAATTGCAATATGGGAATGTATAAATAACCTTTATAAATTTTGGTGCAACTTTTTTTCTTTGAAAAACACTTGGAACACTTTCCATCCCACTTGCATCATGCACTGGTTTCTAGGCTGGTCTTCATCTTCATGATGCTACCAAGAGCCCCAAGGGGCTGTCGCTACAAAGAGGGCACGGAGTTATAAGTATCCACATATACTTGTGTGTGACAAGATATCTAATTCCTATAACTGGATTTTTTACTTCATATACAGTGACTTGAAAGACTTCACTTCTCTTGGATTACCACTAATGTATATATATCTGTATATCAACTGCTCTATAGACATAATGAATTCTTGTGTGTAGTTTCCAGATGATAATTTAAAGTATTTATGTTATTTATTTAGTTATTTTGATATAATATAGTACACTCTGTTGTTTCTGATTACATTTCATAAAATAAATTATTCAGGATAAGCAAATTCTTGTAATTAAAAATAACTCATATTTATATATTAAATGACAAAGAAAAGTTATTCCTACTTTGCTTTTATACTTTCTTTTCCATGTTTTATTTTTATCCATGTTGCTAAAAATTCATAAATGAAAACTTATGAATTATACAAAAAGCCCAGTAGTACACCATTTAATTATGCCTCAGGAGCACAGTAAAAGTGAAAATTAGCATTTTACAATGAATTAAAATAAAGGTATAGAATCATATTTACTTACTGCTTAAAAAAGAAAAAGTTTGGAAGAATACAGTTCTTCAAAGAAAATATACCAAGATTCTTTTTTTTTGAGGGCCGTGTCACTGGCCCTCATACGTGGGATCCAAACCAGGGCCGCTGGTGGCCCAAGCCAGCTCTTAACCACCGTGCCACTCGGCTGGCTCATACCAAGATTCTTGTAGTGTTCTAGTCACCCCATTATTGTTGATTATACAGAAGATTTGACAATTTCTTACGGAAAATATGCAAAAGTGGTTTCCATTTATCACACTGTCATGGGGATAATATAAATAATTTCAAAAGCTTTCACAAAAAAAGAACAAGCAATCCAATTTGTTTGATCCCAAGGATAATTCTGAATTTATTTATATTTGAAAAGAATGACTAAGTCCTGGCTTTAATCCTTAATGCCTCTGAACTGTTTAACTTCTCTGGTTCCATTGCTACATCCTGGTCAGGATGGTCATTATTTAGTTCAACCTCCATACTGCTCTCCTATTTAAATGAGACCCCAGGTATCCTCTTATTTCCCAGCTTGGATTTCAAGTCCATTATAATGCAGTTCCCCTTAAAGCTTCAATCTGAAATACATGGTTTTTCACTGTTCATTTTATGTTCCTTATATGCCTTAGCTCATTAACAAATTAATTAAAGAAGCACATACTTAATGCTGGGTACCACACTGAAAAATATTTTTAAAGAATTGTTTTTTTTTTTCTTATGACATGTGGTTATGTGCTGCATTGTGTCCCAGCTCCCCACCCAAAAAATTCATATATTGAAGAACCAACCCTCAATACCTCAGGATGAAATTGTATTTAAAGATAAGGTCTTTAAAGACGTAAGTTAAAATGAGGCTAGTAGCATGAGGCCCTAATATAATACTACTGGTGTCCTTACAAGAAAAAGCAGAGATACCAGTGATGTGTGCATACAGAGAAAACGACATGTGAGGACATATGAGAAGGTGGCCGTCTACAAAAGGAAGACACCAACCCTCCCGACACCTTGATCTTGGATTCCTAGTCTCTATAACTGTAAGAAAGTTAATTTCTGTAGTGGAAGCCCCCCAGACTGTGGTATTTTGTTATGCCAACCTTAGCAAGTAATACACATGTATATTTAATAAGTGTCAAAAGAAATTGGTAGCATCATAAAAACACCAATTTGTCCTGAAGTGAAATTCTTAATACAGAAAACAGAAGAGCCAATATAAAAATGATTCGGAAGAAATTCCCCCTCATGTCCTTTTCTCTATCTCTCGAAATCTATTGCACCTCATCTATTACCCCTGTGAAATGTTCTCTGCTGTTCTCAGCCACCCTAACTCTCTTCTCTGGACTTCTTGACACCTATTTCCCTAGTCAAAGAAAAAGAAATTAACATCAGAACCATGTTCTTATTCATTACCCTATATTTAAGACCAATATAAATACACCTGTCTAGCTGGTGTAATGGAAGGTAAACAGAGCCTCCTTTCCTCCTTGTTCAATTCATCTCTCACTTTTTCTTTTCTCTCATGCTCCCAGTGACACGGTGACAGTTGGGACACCACATGAGACAGATTTAAAGCCCCTGAATGACATCACACTTTATTATCATCTTAAACTAGCCTCATGGGAGAAGATCTCTTATATTAGAAGTGAGACTATACTATACACTTTAAAATTAAACTTATTGGGGTGACATTGATTAATAACATTAAATAAGTGTACAATTCTATAATATACACTTAAGTATATATTGCACTGTGTGCTCACCACCCAAAATCTAGTCTCCCACCATCACTGTACATTTGACCACCTTTCCATCCTCCCCCAACTCCCTTCCCTTCTTGTACCATACACTTTAAAAAACACTTCCTACATTAGGATGATAGACAAAGAACTGAACTAATAACCCAGCTTAGGGTATGATCTTTAAGTTGTTCGTTAAATGAACTTGAATTACGTAATTTTTCTGACTTAGTAAGAAACCCAATACCAGTCTGAGAATCTAGCAACACGAACTGCCTGGAGAGCGGGGCTCTGCTTGGAGCCGGTACGGTTTGGGCTTCATAGTTAACCCATAGGTGGGCGTCAGGTCGAGCTCGGCTCCCTGGCAATTTTTCAAATCCAGCTGTTGTAGCAGCGTGGTGATGAAAATGAATATCTCATTCCGTGCAACATCTTCTCCGAGACACTTCCGTATTCCCATTCCAAATATCAGAACTTTGTCAACAAGACTTTTATTCAGCTCCTTGTTTTCATTTAAAAATCTCTCGGGTTTAAATAAAGCGGGATCATCCCAGATTGTTCTGTGTAAAATAGACAAAAATGACATTTTAAAAAGAAATCATTGTATCATTTTGCTATGCTTGCCAACTTCTCCACAATAATTTTTTTGCATGAAATGCTTTGTTCAATTTTGAAATATACCTTAGAAACTTTATATAATATGTATGTGTACATATTCATAGATGTATGCACACATATGTATACATACATAAATATAGAGGTATAATTATTATAAATTGATGTATAGGTCATACTTTCCTTTAACTTATTGACAATTTTAGTTACCATAGAGATTTACCACATTTGTACTTAGTTTTCACCAAAATGACTTCTGATTAAAATACCTGAAAATTTATTTCAAATTTTATGATTTTTAAGTGAAGAGTTCTACAAAATTCTCAAGAATTTTCCAAAATTGTAGTATAAAGAAAAAATACTAAATATTCAATCTTCTTTGCTTTGAGCAAAATGAGAGGGAAGGAGAGTCTGAGCCACACCTGTCACTTGAGTAGCAATGTGCTTAGGAAAAGCCTTCGTACATCAGCACAGAGAGCTGCCAGGTCACCGGTAGCTCTGACGGAGGGACTGCCCACAATTCCCAATTATTGTGCCTCTGGTTCTCTCTTCTGCCTCCACCTTCTGTTTCAGGCTCCACATCTGGCTTATCTATGAAAATTAACACTAGCGGTTCCTAATACACCCGAAGCCATACATCGGGGACCCACTTGACTTTACGAAGAACTGGACCTCTTTGTGCAGAGATGTCATTCTCCTTCTAGGAGAATTTTTTTCTTTCTGCAGCAGAGATCACACATCTGACCTATGAGTCATACTCAGTCCCCTAATAAATTTTGTTTTGCTCTCATAATCTTTTAAAAGCGATCCATTGTTGCCAACATTTAAACATCCACATGAAAATTTGCATTTCTGAGTTTTGTCTTAGAGCTGAAAGAGCTGACCACGTTGGGCCAATGTCCGGCTTTTCCTCAGGTTACTGAGCTGAATTTGATACAGCAGATGACCATTTCCAACTGCTTCAACAAGAACAAGTCTTTCATTTTTCATATTTTTCCACTGCTCAGCAGGTGCTTAAATTTGTGACCTCTGTTTTAGACGAAATATGAATAATTTCCCCATAATATCAAGTCTTGAACCACATACTCATTTAGCTTAAACAAATGCCTCCACACAAACAGTATTTCTTTATAAGCACTGTGTATTAACACAATTTGTTTGAACATTATTCAATATTCAATATATATCACGTGTTCTTAGCATGCTAAGACACTTCGGATACTTGCAGTTGTGCTACCTGAGGATGAATGCCATTAAATTTACACTGACTGAGAGCCGGCCGAGTGGCGCAGTGATTAAGCGCTGGCTTGGGAAGCCAGAGGCCCCACCCAGTTCGGGTCCCACATATGAGGGCCAGTGATACTGCCCTCAAAAAAAATAAATAAATAAAAATAAATAAATTTACACCGACTGTATTTTTCTTAAAATGGGTTTTGAAATGCGTTGTTTTATTCAGCATAATCACTGGGTATGAAGAATGGAGGTGTCGCTCTTTCTAACAATAAATTCTGCCATGAGACGGTCTCTGCAGTGTATTCTACCATTTTGCAGGTTACAGAGAATGTGCTGGTGCTGTTAGATGCACAGGATAATCACCTCCCTCCCTAACAGCCTGAGGCATGAGAAATGGGTCAGATGAGATCTTGAGTGAAGATGGAGAAGACCGAGTTCTGTACAGCTTCTGAGTGCATATATAGAGCCTGCTGCTTAAGAATGCATCTCTACCCATTCACTGGAGACATCAAGCCCCGACTGCATGGAGAATCTGATTTCCACTAAACAGGATATACACACCTGAATGTGAGTCCTGCTTCTGCTACCTGCTAAACGTGTGGTCTTAGTTCATTTGTTTCACCTGGCTGAAAGTTACTTCATCTGTAAAATTGGGATTGTGACAGCACCACTGCAGAGGGATATTGTTGAGGACCAGAGGACATACTTCAAGATTTCATGTCCAGCACACGGTAGGGTCTAGACATATTAGCTGCCACCATCATTATTCCCACCACCACCATCATCACTGCCATCATCCTCACTTTCACTGCGCGAGGTGCCTTCATCTCAGCTCTCCCTTTTATAGCTGATATAGGTGAGCCTTTAGCTGGTTTATTGACAAATATTTATTGAGTGGCTACTTTGTGCCAGGCACTGATGTGGGTGCTGAGGTAGAGGAAAACCAAACCAACAAAAGGAAGAAAATCCCTTCTTGGTGGCTTATATTCTGGTGGGGCAATCAGGCTGCATTTCAAACATCAACTGGCCAAACCCATGCAGACAGTGAGCCCATGAAGTCCTTGGCTCACACCTCCCAACCCAGCCCACTTTTGAAATTGGATTGCCCTGAATGAATTCATATGAAGATATCACCCTTCCCACTATCAGTGAGGAAGAAAAATTGAATTTTTCCCCCAATTTCTTTAAAGAGAAACAGAAAGAATGAAGTTTGTTTTAAGAAGCATGTACATCTTTCCCTGATTAAATAGTAAACCACCAAGCAAACTGAACCCAGAGAAATAATTTCAGTGACTTACTCGTCATGATTTACTTGATACATGTTAATAAAAGTGCACGTTTTCTTGGGAATGAAATAGCCATTCAGAGTAGTGTCTGCTGTGGTACTGGGGAAGCAAAAGGCAGCATTATTACAGCACATCCTGGCAGTTCAAATAACCCACCCAGCAGCGGTTGCCCACAGCTCACAGACTATTTTTATTAATGTCATTTTAAACTGTAATAATATGACATCTTCATAAATCTTCCTTCTATCATTAATTGACACATCTTCTAGCTATTGTCAAATGAGTAATTTGTTCTTTGCCTTGTATTTGTTAGACGTATTGAACGCTTAATATATTTAAAGCATTCAATGAGTGAAAATCTCAGTAGAAAATTATTTCAACATTTCCATGACAAAGTTGCCCATAAGCAGACACATGGAATTATATCAGGAAACCATTAAGGCAGTTACAAAGCACTTTCTGTGTTTTGGGCTTTTATTAATAGATTCAAATAACAAAATGTAACATCTCTTACTATAGTTGGTAGAAGGAACAATGGAATTGGAACTGGGAAACCTGAGCTCTAGACTCTACTCACTGTGAGATGTTGGGCAAATCTCATACCTACTCTATGATTTCATTTCCTAGCTGTGAAATGATGTCAGTGGTGTTGGATGATCTCTAAATTGTCTCTAGAACAAATAATCTATTTTTCTAGTCCCATACTCAGACTTTTTATGCAAACCATTTCTCTTTATACCACTGCAATTATTCATGGATTAGGTTAAATCAAGTTATATTTCCATATGGCATGCCCTAACTTCCTAGATGGCCCCACACTCACTCCTCCCCACAGGAGCAGCAGTGATGTTTCAATTTGATGAGTTTGAGAGAGTACTGGACACATTTGGCTTAGCCACATCTCACCTATATCACTAATGGGCTGAGCTCAGCGCAGCAGTCTTTGTGCTTCCAGAGGAGCTGCTGTTGTCCAGCCTTGCCAAAGGCTGAGTGGAGAAGTATATCTAATTCAGGTGAGAAGTGCGAGCAGTCCTACTTGGTGCAGCTTTAAGCTGAATGGTGCAAACTAGCTCTGATCATTAGAAAAGGGGGTATTTGAATTTCTATTTGATCTATGTTCATTTTGTAGCTGGTACTGAACTTTGGCAAATTATATGGACCATATTCATTGGATGCTCTCACAACAATGGGAAAGGCCAAAATAGGAATGGACCTGTTTCTTAGAAGGATTATCTTCTCCTACACACAGACACCTGCCTATCTCAACATATTCGTGTCCACAGGTCCTCTGTGGATTCGGCTGCTCAAACTCTGTTTTACAGAGAAAGCTACAGGCTCCTGTTTTATGGAAACCTGGTATGTCAAATTTGATTTCACTAATATTAAAACATGAGTGGCTATTTATTCTAATGGAGGATTCAATATATATAAGTGCATTAATTGTAGCTTTTTCTCTCTTCGTATTTTGGGTTGTCGGAAAAGTCATGATGTATTTTTCTATGTTTTTTGTTGCAAAAATGCATCATGACTTTTCTGATAACCCAATATAGTCCCAAAACTTTGTGTATGAAAGTGGCTTTCTGCATAAATCTTAGGGAACATATACGCAATAAATATTTATTAGAGTACTGGTTGGACCTGTGTGGTGTTGTGTGTGTGTTACATGTAATAACAATAATTTTGCTCCTTTTCCCTATGATTATTCCATTTAGCTTGTTTTAATTTATTTCATTTGAACATAATTTCTGTTTTTTTATCTTCTACCTTTTTAAGTGGAAAACAATAAACTTCCAGGTATAGAAAAATAGATTAGTCCCAAACAACATATATAAGATACCGTTTTTGGTGTGTGCAAAAATTCTTGGTTCATATCACACTACTTTCATTGGTTAATGCATTTGCTTTTTTATTTTATATTAATGTATTCCTCCATTTTTAATAATGTAATGAACACACCTATGTCCTAAGATAAATTTTCCTATCAGCTCTGGCCTCAGATGTGTTTTCAGGGCCCCAAAATAGATGATCACTATCATTTAATCCAAATGATGACTGTAAACCTTGCAAAGCCTCACTGTTCCTAGTTACTTAGCTTTTATGAAGCACCCAAAGTCACCTTATGAAAGTCATTGGAACAGAAGAATTGCTTCTTTAAAAATAAGACAGGTTTTTAAAACCTAAGTTAAAGGTGAAATTTACTTCATCCAGAAAGATAATCTGCAGAACAGGGATCACTGTGAATAGACAGCATATGGAAAGCGACAAAACAAGTAAAGAGACAAGACACAGGGAATGGTGTTGCTCAGTGTCTGGCCTTGACTCTCAGCTAGTGGTCTGGCCCTTTAGGACACCGCACCTGAGGGCACTGCATGCTGCTGTGCCATAACCATAATTACATCAGCTTCCTCGGGTGAGAGATATTCCCATTCCTTCACTATTTAAAGATGGGAAGAGAAAAAGCACCGAGAATTTCATTTTTCATTTTAGTTGTGTGGAATGGGAACAGTTCAAACTAGCAGAACTTTGATTGTCTATATTCACATTTAATAAGTGTACCCACTTAATCTCCACTGGCGTGCATTGTGAACTGGAGCATCTGGTATAAGTTTCAGTACACTCTCAAATATCTATAAATGGATACTCTATTTAATCTACTTGTGGTAACACTGGCTGCTTTAGTCTATTGCCCAGCAGAAGCCTAAGCTACTGAAGATGAAGTTCCATCAGCAGGTGGCTAACATTGCTCTTAGCAGGAAGCTAAGTAAGCTTGTATGACACTTATGGTTGTATTTTCCATTGTTTGGAATTTCTATATCTTTCTCTCCCCTTAATTAATACACATAAAATGGAAGCTAATGGGGGTCGGCCGAGTGGCGCGGTGGTTAAGTGCTGGCTTGGGAAGCCAGCAGCCCCGGTTCGGTCCCACATATGAGGGCCAGTGACACTGCCCTCAAAAAAAAAAAAAAGAACAAAAAAAGAAAAATGGAAGCTAATGGCATTATAGTTTAGTTATGAAAAATATTCACAGAGTATGCCTTTGCTCTATGTGAAAATTTCATCAGAGAATTTCAAAATAAAATGAAACAAGATTAAAAAGAACAGTAAAAGGGCCAGCCGAGTGCATGGCGCGGTGGTTAAGCGCTGGCTTGGGAAGCCAGTGGCCCCGGTTCGGGTCCCACATATGAGGGTCAGTGACACTGCCCTCAAAAAAAAAAAAAAAAGAAAAGAAAAGAGAACAGTAAAATAATAGTAATAACATCATATAGATATTAAAGGACTGAAAGTATTCTAATGCCTTATAGTCCTTGTTTCTCCCACCCAACCATATTTTTGCTGTAATAAAGGAGACTCATACGCTTACCAATGTGGAATGGTAAAAGGAAGAAAGGAAACATGTCTGAATATTTCATTTATGAAAGCTTCTGTGTAGGGTAAAATTTTCCTGTCTTCAAATCTGGGTGATTTCAGCCCAATATTTCCATCTGAAACAAGCAAGTTCTTTTTTTAATTTATTAAGAAAAATGACAATTATAAAAATTATAGTTTTCATCTGAAAGCATGTTACCAATTTCTTCTTGAATTTTGGCTTGAATTTCTGGATAGAGTATCAAATAAAGAAAGCTCCAATATAAACATGTTGATACAGTTTCGAACCCTGAAAAACAAATACAAGACAAAGTGTCATGGAAAAAATATTAGCAAAATTGGTATCCTCAATTTTCTTCATATTTGACTACTAAGAATCCAGGGAAAAGAATTTAAATATAACCACAAATTAATAACATCATAATAAAATAATTACTATGCATTAAAGTTTTCTTCAGAATGTAGGCTTAACCTCCCACCCATTAGGACAGATAGCCACTATCAAGAGAAGAGAAAACAGAAAGTGTTGGCAAGAATGTGGAGATATTGGAATCCTTATGCACTGCTTGTTAGAAGGTAAAATAGTGCAGTCACTATGGAAAACATTATAGAGGTTCCTCAAAAAATTTTACAAAGAATCATCATATTATCCAGGAATTCTACTCCTGGATATAAATATCCAAAAGAATTAAAGGCAGGGCCTTGAAGAGATATTTGCACATCCATGTTCATTGCAACATTATTCACAATTGCTGAGTGATGGAAACAACCCACAGGTCCATTGATGGATGAATGGATACACAACATGTGGTTTATGCATGCAATGGAATACTGTGCAGCCTTAATAAAGGAGACTCTATCACTTGCTACAACATGGATGAACCTTGAGGACATTAGGCTAAATGAAACAAATCAGTCACAAAAGGAAAAATATTGTATAATTCCACTTATCTGAGGTATCTAAAGTAGTCAAAAGTCATAGAAACAGAGAGTAGAATGGTAGTTGCTAAGAGGGGGCAAAGGGGGAGAGAATCGGTGTTTAATGGGCATAGAATTCAGTTTTGCAAGATGAAAAAGGACTAAAGATCTATTGAACAACAATGTGAATATACAGAATGCTAATGAACTATACAGTTAAAAATGTTGAAGGTAGTCAATTTAATGTTATGTATTTGCAACCACAATACAAATATAAGACATTTTTTTAAAATATAGCTGTTATTTATGACAAGTGAAACAATGGAAATATTTCACTATAAAATAAACACCATTGTTATAAAATAAGGATGGCTATGATCTATGTAGCAATAGCAATTATAATCATAAGTAGCTATAAAGAGCTTACTCTATTCCAGACTACGTATCTATATCTGTACCTACATTACATATGCTGTATGTAATTTATGCTCATTTTATTGTAGAGAAAACGGTGCCTCGAGAACATTATGGATGGGTCTTGTTCAAAGTGACTCAAATCAGAAAAAGCAGAGTCTGGACTTAAACTTGGACTTACCTAGAACCAAAAGCCATAAGTTTGTATACAGATTGAATATATTCAATTTTTTAAATACTAATTTTTAGTGTAGTTGCTATAGTTTAAAATTCATCCTTTGAATAGGGTATCTGAACTTCTGAGATTATCTATACATTGGCTAACTGTGTTTCATTATTGAAAATAAAAGCAAGAAACTATGTCACAATCATCTTTTTCTCAAGGATAACTTTAACACTCCATCAAAGAATGTAATCAGTTCTTGAAGACCAACAGCTCAGAAATGACACATTAAAAAGCTTTTATAAGCTGTTATAGTTGTAAATTAACCTCTATGATGACCAAATGCCAAAATTAACAGTGCTTTTGGTGTTTTCTGCTAAAGCTTATAAAAATCTAGTAGCACAAATACGGTGTTTTGTTTGTTTGTTTGTTTTTTGAGGGCGGTGTCACTGGCCCCATATGTGGGACCGAACAGGGGCTGCTGGCTTCTGAAGCCAGCGCTTAACCACCGCGCCACTCGGCCAAGCCAAGTTTTTAAATCAATATATCTTTTCTCCAAGGTTTTCATAATGATGATATCAACAGTGATGACAATAGCAAACACTGATCACTTGATGCATTGTCATTGAGACTGGGGCTGCAGTTAGTCTCACTTTAGAGATGAGAAATTTGGGGCAAGGAGATGGTTAAATATTTCATCAGGGCCACACAAGAAACAGCTAGTACTGCACTCAAGTCTGTGGCTCCAGGGCACTGGAACTTAACCATCTGTTTGTTCTCTAAACAACTTGCATCATAACATGCCCAAGAAATACACCCAGTTATCCCTGTGGAGCAGAGGAAACTCCTTTCCAGACATCTCTTCTCAAAAGGTTTCACATCTTTTGAACAGGTCAATCTCTTATAGCAAGCCAGTAGCTTCTACACTTCCAAAGTCACAAAATTTCTATATTGACTTTATATTGCAAGAATTATTCTAAACATAAGTTGTCCAAATGAAACTGCTGACCATACTAGAGTACAGCATCGTGTGAAAATATAGACTTTGAATATACTGACTATCCTCTAGCAAAAGAGAAAAGAGCAAGCCATGAATACTGCATGGAAAACACTGATTTTGTACACTGTAGAGCCACAAACATTATATCCAAGATCTGGGTAAATAACAGGATTCATATTTTGATTATAATAAATTTTATTTTTATGTCAAGGCTTAAGCAACCTATAATTTATCTTGATAGATTATCTAAAAGTTGAGCTCATAATAAATGATTTTGGGAGAGCCTGACCATATCCAAAGGATAAATGATTTTGGGAAAGCCTGACCATATCCAAAGGAAAATCAAATTATTTCTATGATCATTTTGAAAAGTCAAATATGGAAATATAAATATGAATAATATGGTAGATGTGATGAAACAGTGTGTTTGCAAATTTTACTCACTAAAATATGTGGTTTAGAACTCATTATTTTCTTCTAATGAAGTATTCTATTCTGTATTACTAGAGAGGTAACAGACACATGTGGAAGTTTATATTTTATTAATTTTCTTTATTACTCATATTTGAATTCAAAATACAAATTCTATCAGATGTTTGTTTAGCAAATAAATGCATTATACAGCAGTGCATTATATTGAATACTCTTTGTTTTGCACACATTTTTCCAAACCATCTTTAACTATGTGATGCACATCTGGTGGTGCCAATCTACTTGTATATCCTAGTCATATTTTCAATTTGTCATAATTTTATATTTTTTGATTTTTCAGTATCTTGACAGTATTATATATCTCTGAAATACATTATCTCACCAAATTGAGATGAAAATAAAGTCCACTTGATGCGTTAATCACACACACACACACACACACACACACACAGAGTCTTTAGATTTGGTGGTGTTCAGGCTTTTAAAAACCTTCCCTTACAAATCCTAACAATAGTATTTAGCACCAGGTAGTTGACAGAATAAATATTAAGTACAGCATGATCATATTTATATGATAAATAAACAGGGCATCCATCAAATTTAAATCTTGATCAAAATAATAAAATATGTTGGTATGTGGGAAAGGGGACTAGATGTATTTGCATGGGGAAAAAATAATACACATCAAAACAAATGCCTCTGCGAAGAAATTTCAGGAATACAAATGCATAAATCCTAGCCGGGGAAAGGAGGGGAAGAACCCAATTGTCAATAAATATGCTATATAAAAGAAAGGAAAAACGAGTTTGAAGAATATTGCACCTAAAGTAAAACTGCTGAAACGCCTTTAGTATTTTGGTGTTGTTGTTATACTAAGAGAATGTACTTCCTGCAGTTTAATATCTTAAAGGAACTATAAGAAATTTGATAGGTAAAAATGATCAGAAAATATGAAATTTAAGAATTATAATAGTAAGGTAGCAGGATATAGATTGTCTTTCTATATTCAATCAGCATATAGATTGAATAGGACTTGGGTATCTATGTGAAAAACTCAAGAATCCTTTTATTGAGTGGCACAGAGGCTCTACTTTTTAGCATAAGGCTCTAATTCAAAACAAGGCAAAACTGATGGACAAACAAAGCCATCTTAGTATTAGCTAGATATTCAATATCTGTGTATTTGTGCAGACTGAAAGCTACAAACAATACAGGTGCCCACCCCAGAGACAGCAGATGGGTAAATGTGGGGGATGCATACAGGGAATATTATGCAACTGAATGAAGCAGCAAATTAGAAATACACCTGGCAAACATGATTGGATCTTAAAAATACAGAGCCTCACGGAAAAAGTTAGAAGTAGATTGAAATGAAAATAACAATGGTGTTTACATAAAGATCATGAGGATATAAGAATACATGGTAACAGGGCCGGCCGAGTGGTGCGGTGGTTAAGTGCTGGTTTTGGAAGCCAGCGGCCCCGGTTCGGTCCCACATATGAGGGCCAGTGACATTGCTCTCAAAAAAAAAAAGAATACATTGTAACACATGACAATATAAAGCTTGTGTTATAAAAATACATAAAACAAAACAACAACACTTTAAACAGATTAAGAATCAATGTCAGTGGGTTGGGAAGGGCCTGGGAGTGGGATGCAGGGATAGAAAGTAATAAACAAGCAAGATATTGCATGAACAATGTTAATCATGAACTGAGGACCACGATTAACTCAATTCTCTACTCCTGAGATGAAAATGATGTTTTCTGAATGACACAGGAAGAAGAGAGAATGTCAAATTGTTTATATAGAGTGAGGTCAATTATACTAACTGACTGATATTAGAAGAAGAAATACTTTAAAGCATAAATAGTAGAAAACAAAAATTGTAATTAATCTTTATTCGCCTTGATAAATACTCTCACATACCAGCTCCAAAGAGGTCATTCACAGTGCTTATGATTTCATCATCATTTAAGGTGGCTGTTTTGGTAGCAGCATATTTGTTGTGGCATGTATGAATCAGAGCATCAGTAATGTCTCGCATATGGTCCTGAGGAGGCAAACCCTAGTATTGATTATTGATCCCTACTTACATTTCACATCATATATTGATCTCATGCAGCATGTGACATGAAATTAATTCAATTTTCTTAGGAACAAAAACAATGTAATGCAATGAATTTTGCTTATTAATGATAATACTCAATCTTAAAAGAATGTAGAATAGAAAACCAAGTTACAAAGCTCAATTTTCTCCTTAAAGTTTCTTTCAATTAATAAAAAAGAAGTACATATGTCTGGAAGCACACTTAAAAATTAGATATTAACTTCTTATAGTAAAATTATAGCACAATGACTGTAATAAGAGGTTTCCAAAAGTTTTTTAAGGATTTTATTGTAATCACCATGCAGAAAGAGATGAGGCTGGAGTAGGATAGAGAATAAGAAGAAAGTTTTACAAATTTTACAGATTCTTTTACTTATTGTATCTGATCTAGAATTCCCAGTTGGTACCATGAAACATATTGTTTACTGCCTCTTCTTTTTCATTGGAGAGGACTTAACTTCTTACACCTCTTCATTTGCTCAATTATCTACCTTTTCATGTTTTGTTTTGTTTTTCTGATGCCATCATCTCAGCAAATCAACCCCCTCAGCAAAAGAACTAGGATTCTTTCTAGTACATATATTCTACATGTGTTATGATCTCAAAGTTCATTTCTGTGTAGTAAAGGAACTCAAGTAGGAAAAGGGTAAATCAGAAGCTTCCTATTCAATATTCTTTAATGTTATTCAAAACATTGTCTTAAGATAAATATGCTGATACTTTTAAGACCTTGTAGGTTCAGATATAAAATGGGAGAGGCAAAATCTTGGTTCATTTCTTCAGGAAACTCACCTACACGTTGGTCATCATTCATCAGCCAATTACAGATTCATAATTCAAGGATGGGCCTTATCCACACATTGGGGACATTTCTGAGGTCTCAAAGAATTCAGAATTCTTTGGATCCCTATATGAGAATTAAGCAGCACTGTCTGATATCTCACTGACCAGAACTCATATTTACTAATAGTGTGGGAAAAGGTCTCCATGGCAAAATTACAGTGAAAAGCACCACAGAAGAATCCACACAACGTTCTGGGTATTCACTCATCACATTTCATCATTATCTTTTGCTTCTCATCAAATCCCTTGTCCTGGCATGAGTTTAAATCCTTACCTTATCATATGTAGTAAGATGATCTTGTACATGTTGTGCAATAAAATGATTCAGGGCCTGATAAAACTCCCGAGGAGCATTTATTATCCGCAAGGGAAGGTAGCGGAAACATGGTATGAAATCGGCAGGATTAGCTGCGCTGGACGCCTTGAGTAAGTCATCATTTGTTTTAACTATCTTAAGAAACTCCTCGTCATTGTGGTCATATCTCTTGCCGAAGCAAAGGGCACAGACAACGTTGGCCACTGCACACGTGACAGCACTTCTAGGGTCAAAGCTCCCGTTTTTGGAAGTCAACTCTGCAAAGACTTTTACCAGCTCAGAAACTTCCTCGACGACATGTTCCTCAAGTAAGCAAGAGCAGGTGGAGGATTTTGCTTCTGCTTTAGAAAAAGTTCGTAAAGCATTGGAGGCAATTTTCTTATGCTGCTTCCAACTTTCTCCAAAATTGACAGAAAATGAAAGACTCTTTCCTTCTGCCAGGGAAGAAAACGTATGCATGTTAGGTCTGCCTGCAAAATGCTCTCCATCTTTGAGCAGTACTTGCTTCACCATTTCCATCCCATTCACCACCACGACAGGCACCATGCCAAGTTTGATGAGGAAGACATCTCCATATTTCTTCCTCATCTCCATGAAGGTAAGGTAAGGATGGTCTCCAAGCTGAAGAAAATTTCCTATGATGGGGAAGGACCAAGGGCCAGGAAGAGACACCTGTCTTTTCCTCTTGCTTCCGAGTACTCTCACAAAAACAAAAACTATCACCAAAATTATGAGAGAAGTGGTCACCTCCCCAGGAGTGACTGCCATGTAGAATACCATTTTCAGGAGTAAAGTACCTAAAATAAAAAAAATAAAAAAAATGTAAACCTTATTTTTGCCATTTTAAGCATAGCGTAAGTAGTCTTTCTCCTTTTAAACATTTAGAAGAAAAGTACAACTATTAGTTGAAAGCTATTCTTGCCTGATGCACAGAGAGGGCAAAATCACATTTTTGTAAATGCATTGTATCTTTACCCCAATTCTATTATTGTTACAGTTCTCACCACTAGACCAAATCCTTTCCTGTCCAACACTGACATGATAGACAACTTGAAGTAGAAAGCAGCCTGGGGGTTGGGAAAGGGACTGAGACTATAGAAGCTGATTTCATACTCGTTGGCTGAGGGAATCTTCATCCAGTCAGTTAATCTAAGTGCATGCCAATTGTCTCATGTAAGTATCCTACCTGACAGAATTAGTCATACATTTTTTTTCAACAACTATTTATTGAACCCCCATCCCTGCAATGTCAGGCATTGAAAATAAAAAAGAAAATTTTACAGAGTAATGAGGAGACTAGAAAAACAGAAATAAGATTACAAAGTGGAAAATGCTATAAAGAATGGAGTACCGAGTGCTCTGTCATTATTTGAGGATCAAGTTAAATCATTATTTAAAAATCCCTGGTAAATTACAAGCCATTTAGTGGATATCTAATTGGTTGTCTGCCTAGCCTGTCCTTGGACTTCCCAGGCTGCTTGGAAGGGTGACTTTCTGATGGTGTCTTTCTCCTCTGTAACCTGCCCATGGAGTCACAGGTGATCCATCCAAGGATGGGCCACTGACCCAAGATGAGCCTTCCTGAGGAAGATGGAATTGGAACTGTGACAGACATCCTTTCTTTGGACAGCTACATCCATAAAATATAACTCTGAAGATATGATTTGGGGACCTTTCAACCCACCAGGAAGATCTAAGAAACTGTGAAAGCAGGTCTCAAAAATAAATGAAATAGAAGAAATAAAATAAAAGACAGAGAGAGGCCTCATGACCTTGCATTCACTGCTTCTAGAACCCGGGATATCTTGTCCCTTGGATTGAATTCTTTTCTGCTAAACTAACTAGAGTTGGTTTCTATTCAATTACAAAGAGTGTCCTAACCAACCCTCCCTCAAAAGTTTCCTATACATGCAGGATATTTTTGCTAGCTATTGCATTTTATGGTAATGATAGAGGGAATACAAAACTTTTTCTCCCTTAAAAGAAAACACAATTAAACTGTTCATATTTCTCAAATTACTTACTGAGACAAATAACATTTGTGGGCGTTAGTCAGTGTATGTCTAATTCTCTTTGATTTTCGAGTAGGTGAACAATTGATTTCTTCTAGATTTTTAAATCAACAGGCCAGCAAACCCTTCTCACCCTTTTTACCTGATTGTTTCTCCTTTCCAAGCTCACAGATAAAATGTGACTAACTACACCAACTTGGTTGGCACTGGTTACTAAGAAATAAATTTTGGAGTTAAAAGTGAGAGATCAATTTCTTTTTATGGAAAAAAAAGAACAGACTATGCATTTAAACTAAAAAGAAAAACTGAGTCCCTAATCAGTGCAATAGCTACCATTTGCAAAACTTCATTGCCTCTCTGGTCAGAAAGAAAACAGTGGGGGCTTCCTGGTGTTCCTGCTTTGCATTATGCTGATTTTGCAAAACCTCTCTCATTGATAATAATTATGACCATTTATTGTACACTTACCATGTACCAGATCCAGAACTAAACACTAAATCAGCACTGTCTTTCAAAACTCACCTCTGGATCACCCTGTTAAGGAGAGGCTTAGAGAGAGAAAATTATTCTCCTCACTTATTTCCCATTCTTTTCAAGCTTAATAACAAATCACCAACTAATTACCTGCAGCACTTGCTTTTTAATAAAATTCAATTTCTCTTGGGCATTCACCCAACTGCCAGTTTGCATACTGACAATTAATCAGCGACATTTCCAAAGCAGACTACTAAATGGATAAGTGGGTGTGTCTAGGAGAACAGACTCTCATAAAGATGACAAGATTTCCCTCTTCCTTCCTCCCCTATTTAGCTGTGGGACTTCTATTAAATCACATCTCCCTTGGCCTCAGTCTCCTCATCTGTAAAATGACACTTCAGAGGCCAGCTATAGTCTTCAGTAATCAAAGCCAAACGAGAAAACAGCAAAAGCTGAGTATGGTGTGGAGGGTTAATTGCCCAGTCATCTTATTTTGCCAGTTTCCAGAGCAGCTCACATTTCAGCATCAAATATACATAACTGTACGATCACCCTGGATTCTTTTTCAGCTGGAGCCCTTCTAGCTTCTTTTATTAAATTCTCTTTGGCAGCTTACCAGGCCCAGATGCATTGCCAAGTTTCCTAACAACTTTCTTGGAAAGTTCTGAAGGCACATTCTGTTCCTGTTGTTGTTGTGGTGAACCAGAGCTGAGGACTGGGTGGGCTGCTGCATGGTCAAAATTCAAGGGGAGCTCTAACCCCTTTGGAGAAGAGCCAGAAGAAGAGCATACATAGGTTGAAGGATTTTATACCAATTCTCAAACCTAGACACACACATTGACCTCCCTTAGAAGCTGCTAAACCACTGCCATGTCCATATCCCACACAGACCAATTAAATCCAAACCTTCAGGTGTGGATGCATTTTAAAAAGCTTCTCAAGATGGCAAAGAGGTATTCCAAGCTGAGGACCTTTTGGGAGAAGAAACAACCTGCTATGAGATCAACAAATCCATTTAGCCAAATTACAAGGAAGCTTGCAAGGCTCACCTGTGTTCAGAAATCTTGCTGGTCAGTACGAGGAATCTAATGGAAGGCTCTTGGGACAGAGAAGGTTTGGGGGAAAGCTGGAGTTATCCTAAGAAACAGAACAGTCCAGTCACAGCAGCAGCAGGCCTCCAGAAAGGCTGGGAGAGAACATTCTGGGAAAAGACAGGGTAGGGTGGACCTTGGACCCAGGAGGGGAGGAGTCTGGAGCAGGGTTAGGGATTTGAGAAATGGAGGGAGGGACACAGAGGCCTCTGCAGCCAGAATCGGGCCCAAGAAGCTGCGAAATTCCAGTGTGAATGGAGAGAGAAGGACACATCTGGAGCAAGGGGTTCTGAAAAAGAGGGTAGGATGGAAACTGATCTTGGAAAAAACAAGGCAGGAGAGAGAGGATGGAAAGACTAATCATTTTTAAAGTGATCCACAGTTGGTAGCTGGCTGTGCTGGACCTGGAGGCATGTGGGAGCGGCCACGCTATGAACCCAGGACAGCTGTCACCAGTACTGGGTCTGGGGTAGCTGTGCAAAAAGCCAGGACACACCAAGGCCTGCAGCTGGTTGTGGTTCCCATGATAAAAACTTGTGTGGTATGGAGTTGGATGTGACAGGGTCTTAGTGAGTCATCAGGGTGGAGCAAGCAGAGCTCACCATGCCAGTCAGATTCAGATTTGGTCTCAGGCATGGGGGAGGGCTCAACACAGGAAAGATGGCGCCTATCTGCCAGCTGCACAGGAGGAAGACCCACACAGGGAAAATGGTGATTATCTTCCAGCCCTCACCCAAAGCCAGATACCTCAATCTACCCCCCATTTGTCTCTGAGGCCCTTTGAGTCACTGTCCCTCCACTGGAGCCCAGGGTGAGTGCCTGCAAGCGAGTCTGTGTGGGCCCTATAAGAAGAGGACGTCTGAGTTTCCTGCAGGCTTCCATCCCACCCAGATGGTCCGAATCCCCACTGTTTTTCACAGCCAGATGTGTGTGGGCTCCTCTTCCCAGCACCAGTACTCTGGTCTGAGGGGGGTTGGTGTGGAGCTAGAGTCCATTGCTCCTCTGTGGGGAACCTCTGTGGCTGCACTATCCCTCCCAATTTTCATCTGTCACATGGAGGTTTTGGGCTCAGCCATTTTGGGTCTCCTCCTCCCCATCAGTCTTGATATGGCTTTTTGGTCATATTTTTAGTTATAAAGCTTCCATTGAGTTAGACTTCAGATGGTTCTCCACGTTCATCATTATATAACTTAGTTGTAATTTTGATGTGTTCACGGGATGAGGCAAGCACAACATTTATGAACTCTGTCATCTTGGAACTCCTCCTCCTCTGTGTGTTTTTTATAGGGATCACTTGTCATTGGATTTAAGGTTCAGTCAGATAGTACAGAATGATTTCAGCTGGAGATTCTTAATTACATTTGCAAAGATCGTTTGGCTAAATCAGATCAGTCACAGAGTCTGGGGTATGGACATATGTTTTTGGTGGCCACCATTCATACCACTGCAGCTGCAGTATCATATTCACTACCATTGATCCATAGTTGAAGAATTGAAGTCAGGTCATTCAGATTCTATTTTTCTTGTTTTTCCTGTGGGAAGCAATTTACCAGGGTCTCCATATTTTCTGAGTTTCAATATAAGCTCTGTTATTTCATAGGCTCATGGATTTGAGCATGGGAGTAAATCTCTCTCTCCTTCAGTAGTAGTTCTTCTCAGTAAAATGAGTATTTCTTTTTTTTTTTTTTTTTTGGCTGAGCCATCCCACCACCTGTTGGCAGCTCAATGGCAGCTCAGCTCGTGTTGGGCATCAAGCTGCTGTTGCTCAGAGCTCAGCATGCACTCTTGAGTGAGTTCTTAACTTGAGTAAGCTCATTTTGGGGCCGGCTGAGCCACTCAGCCAGTCCCAAAATGAGTATTTCTAACAGTACCTACCTCAGAGGTTAGTTAAAAGAATAAAATGATTTCATATCTGTAAAACACTTGAGATTTGGGCACATAATAATTATTTGAAAAACAGCAGCTTCTGTTCATAGAAAAGGAATACTGTACCCTTAGGGATTAAGAGAAGAGGGTGCTTTATGGAGTTGGTATTTAAAATAAAATTTAAAGCATAAATGGGAAGAGATGCTAAGCAGATAAGAGCATTTGAAAAGATACAGAGGTTTAAAAAAACTTTGCATGGTTAAGAAATAAAGTGAGGTGGAGACTTCCGGTAAAATGGCGCAATAGACAGACGCTGTGCTAACTGCCTCCCAGGATCACACCAAAATTACAAGCAAATTATACAGCATTCAACCCTGGAGGTCCCCGGAACACTGGAGGAACAGAACCACTAAACGAAGAACTTAAAGAGGAGGCCACGTCGGGTCTGGTAGGACGGGCGGAGACGAGAGAGGGCGAGCCCCGTGAGGGAAGCCCCAGTCGTGGGAAGCTTGTCTGGTTGGGGGAGAGACCCTCCGGCCGCACCCCAAGCTCACCAGCCCAGAGCTCCTTTGCCGGGAAGAGGAGTTCTAAGATAGCCGGCAATAAATTAGTAAGGACTCTCTTTCCTCAGCTTGGTGAGGCTAAGAGCGGCTGGAGAATCAGTGGGGCCGGCGCCCGGGCTTGCTTGCCGGTGAGCACTTACCTGCTTCCTGATGGAGGGAGTGGCTGTGTGAGCCGGGAGCCTGCGGGGACGGACTGAGCTGAACACCTTTGGTGCAAAGGCTGGAGGTTTTTGGATTGTTGTTCCCGTGGTGCGGAGCTTGCACGCGAGTGGTGTAAGGAGGGCGCCATTTTGTCGGGCTTGGGCCCTCCCACGAAGGATCAGGTCAGAGACCTAATTGGTCTGGTGGAATTGGCGAAGTGCGTGCTTGCGTGCGTGCGCGCGTGTGTGCGTGCCTGCGGCATTGGATCCCCACCCTCCGCCCGGCTTATACTGCGTTGCCAGGGAAACATAGGGCGGTGCCCTCCGGCTCCTACTGCGACTCACTGAGACCCAGGAGCGCGATCCACCTCGGATCCCCACCCTCCGCTCGGCTTGTGCTGTGTTGCCAGGAAAACGCCTAGTGGGAGTGATCCGACTCCAACAGGCTGCTCACTGAGACGTGGGAGCACGCAAGCCGCCTTGGGTCTCTGCTTTCCACACTGCGCTTGCAGAGTTGCCAGGCTGGTGATTGGTTGTCGGGCTGCTCGGCCTGATCTGCGAGCGGTTGATTGGGACAGGCTGAGACTGGGAGTGCTCCTGGGAGTGTTGGGCCGTGAGCTGTGTGCCTGCGTAATCCAGCCAGGGCTCTCCTGGTGATCTATCTAATACATCAAAGCAATCCCAGAGTGACAGCCAGAATGGGGAAACAAAGAAACATGTCACAAGTAAAAGATCAGAAGAAACCTCCAGAAATGGAACCAAATGAAACAGAGGGATACAACCTTTCAGAGACACAGTTTAGAACACTGATGATAAGAATGTTTAAGGAACTTAGCGAGGACATAAAGAAGGATAGGGAAACCATAAAAAACAACCTGTTAGAACTAAAGAATACAATAACTGAAATGAAGAACACACTCGAAGGAATCACCAGTAGAGTAGATGAAGCAGAGGAGCGGGTCAGCGATTTGGAAGATAAAATAGCAGAACTCACCCAGTTGGCACAGCAAAAAGACCAAAGAATAAAAAACAATGAAAATAGTTTAAGAGCCCTATGGGACAAGATGAAGCGCAACCACCTTCGAATCATAGGGATACCAGAAGGAGAAGAGAAGAAGCAAGGGGTCGAAAAGGTATTTGAAAAAATAATGACTGAAAACTTCCCTACCCTGGTGAAGGAAATCAACATACATGCCCAGGAAGTGCAGAGGGTTCCAAACAAGCTGAACCCAAACAGGTCCACACCAAGACACATCATAGTGAAAATGGCAAAGGTTAAAGACAGAGACAGAATCCTAGAGGCTGCAAGAGAAAGACAGCAGGTTACATACAAAGGAACTCCTGTTAGACTAACAGCTGACTTGTCTACAGAAACTCTGCAGGCCAGAAGGGAGTGGCAGGAGATACTCAAAGTGACACAAAATAAAGGCCTACAACCAAGATTGCTCTATCCAGCACGGCTATCACTTAAAATTGAAGGAGAAATAAAGAGCTTCTCAGAAAAGAATAAGCTTAAGGAATTCATTACCACCAAGCCAGCATTGCAAGAAATGTTAAAAGGACTTTTTTAAACAAAAGAAAGGGGTAAACAAGCTAACCCAGAGAGACAATTTAAGAAGATTGATGTCATATCAAGCAGATATAAAGGAAAAACTGATGGTTGCTGGTTGGGAGGGAGTGGGGAAGAGGGAGAGGGGGAAGGTTTTGGACAGTGTATGTGGGACTACAATGTTGCCGCAGGGTTATGGGGGCAGTTCTGGGAATGTAATTGATATTGTTGTGAAGAGACTATTATGTTGTGAGAAATAAGTCAGTCGGAGAAGGACAGGTACCATGTGATCTCACTTGTGTGTGGAGTCTGAAGAACTGAGTGAACGATCAAAGTAAACAGACTCATAGATGTAGAGGAAAAACTGAGGGTTGCTAGTTGGGGGGTGGGATGGGGGGAAGGGGAAGGGATTAGACAGCATAAATAGACAACTACAATATTGCCACAGGGATATGAAACACAGTTCGGGGAATATAATAATGTTGTAAAAATTTTGTGGCGTGTCAGATAGTCACATGTCTTGTTAGGGAGACCACTTCATGGATGAAATAGAGGCTTGATCACTGCACTGTACACCTGAAGCTGATGTTGTATAGTATTGTATGCCAACTGCAACTGAATATGTGGGTGGTCACGGGATGTGGAGTATGCTGTGGAGGCGAGTCAGGGGAGTTGTGATGGATATGTATGATATGGGCAGGGAGTGGGGTGGCGAACTGAGGGAGGGGGGTTTTCACTTTGGGGGGTAAAGAGTATAACTATTGCATTGTGTTGTACACTGAAAACTAATAAAAATAAATAAATAAAAAAGAAAAAAAAAAAAAAAAAAAAAAAAAAGAAATAAAGTGAGGTAGAAAGTGAGCCAGGAAAAATCTTCCTAAGCCAGAACCTCAAAATAATCCCTGAATCTTCTGTCTCTCTCATATCCCATAGCTAATGGCGTGGTCCTATGAATTCAGCCATGTACATATTTTTCACTGTCTTAGTATCTTTATCCTCATGTGCCATTACGTAGATCTGGTCCCCATACAGCAGCTAATAAGAACAACAAATTTTAAATGACTTAACTAAGTAGGGTTTATATTTCTTACACAATAAAATATCCAAAGGTAAGTGGCTGCTTTCATTGGTCCAGCAGTTCCATGACAGTTGGAATGATATCTCTATCATCTTTTGCTCTTTTCCCTTTGGTTGCTATATGGCTGCAGCAGCTCTATCCATCACATCAATAGTCAAAACAACAAGGAGAGAGGAAGACCATGTCAGCCATTCTATTGCACCATTCTGTTATTGTACAATTCTATTATATTATTCAAGAAACCATGAGTTTCCCAGAAAACACCAGCAGAGATTTTTTTTTTAAGTCTCATTACTATCACAGAAGATGAGAAAGTAAGTATTTGGCTTTCCATGCATTTACTGCAAAAAAAATGAGGGGGACAAAAGGCTCAATTAGTAAGAAAAAAGTAAACTTGCTGGATATTGGTATTGGGAGTACAATTAACATTGTCTACCACACACCACACCATATATCCAGTGGTCTTGTCTTCAGCCTCTACCCCAAGTCATGATCCACTCTGACAGTCTCATCAGCTTTCAAAGAGATAAATATGAGCCTTATTTTATTAACTTTCAGTCAATGTTCAAACTACACTGTATTGCTTTCAGTACCATCTGCGATTGACTATTTGCCTTTCCAGTGTCATCTTTTACTATTTACTCCATTGTGTTTCATAACATATCTGCTTTGATTCTCTCTCCTTCTTCTTAGTCACTATGTGCCTAGGATTTTGTCCAGAAGTTAGGAGATGCTCAATGCATGTGTGTGGTGTGAATGAAAAAATTCCTCACATACCCAAAGTTTTATGTTGTCTCTATACTTCAGTTTTTACTGATCTCTTTGTCTGGTGTGTCCCTACACTCCACATTGTAGGTCTTAAAAATGCCAATTTAATCTTCAAGATATACAATTTTATGAAACCTCACCTTGCTTGCTCTCTTTTCTCTTTATTGGCTATTGGAGTGGATGCTGTGGTATCTTGGCCAGAATGGCTATTCATGATCAATGCACACATCTGGACAGTCCTTGGGAATATCTACTACCAATAGCTATCAACTGTATCCTCCACCATCATCACCCACAGCAATTTTGTCCTTGGTTTCAGGAAATTCCCTAGCTCATGACAGCCCTCTCTCCCTGGGATGGCCTGCAGCTAGAGACTGTGCAGAGAAACAAAGACCCTGCCACTTTGACTCAATTCAGGACAGTTGTGAAAGCTCATTACAGCTCCATCACTCTCTAGGAGATTGACTGAGACTTTGGTTGCAAAAGCATGTGCACTGTGGATCAAGTTCCCTGCTGCTGAAATCTGCTTTCCCCACTCCTGAGGAATGTATATTCTGATAGTCCACCTACGTAAAAGTTCCATGGAGAAATTTCCATTCAGAATTTCCATTAATAAAACCGCAATCAAAAACAGCTATACTGAGATTTTCTGGTTAAGATGGCAGAGTAAGTATTAATAAATGCTGTGCTTCCTTTCTCTCATGACCAAATCAAAATTACAACTGAACTAAAGAACAACCATCATTGAGAATCACCTAGGTCTAGCTGAACTAAAGCCTTACAACTAAGGATACAAAAAAAAGCCACCTCGAGACTAGTAGGAGGGGTGGAGATGCAAAACAGGCTGGTCCCACACCGGCATGTGACCATTAAAAATCAGAAGGGATATCCTGGCAGCAGAGATCCACCTCAGGAATGAGGGGCCCCAGCCTCACACCAGGTTCCTTAGCCCAGGGTTCCACTACTGGGGACACAAGTCCCCATAATTTCTGGCTATGGAAACCAGCAGAGGTTGTGGCTAAATGAGAGGGAAGGTGGATGCAGTTCCAGGTGATCCTCTTAAAGGCCTTGTGCACAGACTTACTCACTGATGGACTCACTTGTTCTAAGCTCCAGCATTGGGGCAGCAGCTCGAAAGGCCAGGGTCATACAAGGTAGAACTGGGTTGTCTGGCTTCAGATTGAGGGCTGAGGGGCAGCTTTCTCCCAGATGGAGGAGTTAGCTGAAGCCATTATTTCTTTGTTGAGCCCTCCCCACTCCTTGTGTGCAGGTGCAGGGTGGCCACCATATTCTCCATCAGTCTGGCTAACACCATTTATTCACCCTGAGACACCCCCCCCAACTTTTGGGCACATCAAAGCCACTTCTAGTGGCTTTTCCATACAAATCATCTGTCTTGGTTCATGTTATGGACTTTCCTAAAATCTCTCAAATGTTTATAAAACCTAAGCAAGCAGCATCTGGCTTTGGCATGTCCTGTACCTCTAGCTGAGCAGCCCGAAGCTGGGCTAGCAAGAGCCAGCCTCAGTGTGCAGCATGGCCTCTTGAGGCACATCCAAGGGCAGTGCAGGTGGCTTCCATATGTAGATTGCACTGTAACTCATGCCAGGTGGCCACAGGGCTGGCATGCCTGTGGCCAGCTTTGGACCAAGCTGGAGCATCACCTGACTGCTTCTAAGGACTACACATCCAAAGGGTAGATAGGACAGGCACCAGAGCCCTGCTAAAGTGAATCCTACTCTACAGCATCAGCACCTGCACTACAGCTCCTCTGCCCATGACCAGTCCTCACAACCAATGAAGCTGATGGTCATTTCCTTCCACTGATGTGCAAACAGCAACCAAGTCTCAACTACCATAGGAGGGCACATGCAACACACACAAGGGACATACCTGGAGCACTCAGCTCTGTTGACCTGGAAGACTGCACCACTGCATCTCATAGAACATCTACTACATAAGGCCACTCTAGTAAGACCAGGAAGCATAGCAATCCTACCTAATACTTAGAAACAAAGACAGGGTGGTAGCCAAAATGGGGAGACAAAGAAACATGTCTCAAATAAAAGAACAGAACAAAGATCCAGAAAAAGAATTAAACAAAATAGAGACAAGTAATCTTCCAGATGGAGAATTCAAAACACTGGTTATAAGGATGCTCAGTGATGTCAGACAGAACTTCAACAAAGATATAGAAAACAAAAATGGAGATTAAAAAAACATGAAAAAGAACTAGTCAGAAATAAAAAATACAATAACTGAAATGAAGAGTACATTAGAAGGAATCAACAGATTAGATGAAGCAGAGGATCAAATCAGCAATTTAGAAGTTAAGGTAGAAGAAAACACCCAAACTGAACAGCAAAAAGAAAATCAAATCCAAAGAAATGAAGATAGTTTAAGGAGCCTCTGGGACAACATCAATTTTGTACCAATATTCACATTATAAGGGTACCAGGAGAAGAGAGATAGCAAGGGATTAAAAATCTATTTGAAAAAATAATGATGGGAAACTTCCCTAACCTGGTGAAGGAAATAGATATACATCACAGGAAGCACAGAGAGTCCCAAATATGATGAATCCAAACAGGCCCACACTAAGACACATCATAATTAAAATGCCAAAGATTAAAGACAAAGAAAGTATCTTAAAAGCAGCAAGAGAAACGCAGTTAGCTACCTATAAGGGAGCTCTCATAAGACTGTCAGCTGATTTCTCAACAGAACATTTGCAGGCTAGAAGGGATTGGCAGGAAATATTCAAAGTGATGAAAAGCAAGGATCTACAATCAAGATTGCTTTATCCACCAAAGCTATCATTTAGAATTGAAAGACTGATAAAGGGCTTTTCAGACAAGAAAAATCGAAAGGAGTTCATCACCACCAAATTAGTATTACGAGAAATGTTAGAGGGACTTCTTTAAGATAAAAAAAAAGTTAAAAATATGAATAATAAAATTGCAACAAATACATATGTATCAATAATATATGTAATTTCAATGTAAATGAATTAAATCAATCAAAAGATAGGGTGTCTGAATGAATAAGAAAACAAGACCCTTACATACGCTGCCTACAAGAGATTCATGTCAGATCGAAAGACACACACACAGACTGAAAAGTAAAAGGATGAAAAAAGGTATTTCATGAAAATGGAAACAAACAAAAGAGCTGAAGTAGAAATACTTACACAAAGTAGACTTTAAAACAAAGGTTATAACAAGAGGCAATAAAGGATCTGGTAATTCCACTTTTTGGGTGTATCCAAAGAAATCCAAATGCTACTTGGAGGGGATGTGTGCATCCATATGTTCATTGCAGAATTTTTTATAGTGGGCAAGATGTGGAGGCCATCTGGGTGTCCACTGATAGATGAATGGATAAAGAGGAGGTCATACATATATATACAATGGAATATTGCTCAGCCAGGGAAGGGAATGGGTTCTTGCCATCTGCAGCAGTATGGGTGGATCTCGAGGGTATTGTGCTGAGTGGAGTATGTCAGGCAGAGAAAGACAGATACAATGTGATTTAGCTTCTATGTGGAATCTAAAGAAATATACAAACAAACGAAACAGAAAGAAACTTGCAGATATGGAGAACATTTTTTTTTTCAAGATTTTATTGGGGAATTGGGGGAGGGGACCAGTCAAGTTGTTGTTCTTCAGTCTTCATTGTGGAGGGCACCAGTCACCGTCTGGCTTCCCTTCAGCAGCTTGTGGCCTCTAAGCTCAAAGTGCTGTGTTCAATCTTAGTTGCGAGTGGGAGTAACTACCATCCCATGCATGAGTCGAACCAGCAGCCTTTTTGTTAAGCGCACATGCTCTATCCACTGAGACATCGGGGTGGGGGGCAGCTCAGCTCGAGGTGCAGAGTTCAGTCTTAGTTGCGGGTGGGCATAGCCCACCATCAAACAGGTAATCTTGTTGTTACACCAGCTGAGTCATCCTGCCACCTGTTGGCAGCTCAGCAGCAGCTCAGCTCGGGCGCAGAGTCACTGGCCCATGTGGGAACCGAACCAGTCACCCTGTTGCTCATAGCTTGCACTCTTAAGCCAACTATTAACCAGCTGAGCCACTCGGCCTGCCCCACAAAAAACATTTTGATGGTTGTGAGGTGAGAAGGGGGTGAAGTGGGGTGGGTGAAAAAGTGGAAGGGATTAAGAAGTACAAATTGGTTGTTGCACAGTAGTTGGGGGGGGATGTAGGGTATAGCATAAAGAATATAGTCAATAATATTGTAATAATTATGTGTGGTGTCAGATAGTTACTGGGCTTGTCAGGAGAATCATGACTTAAATTATATAAATGTTTAACCGCTGTGCTGTACACCTCAAATTAATATAAAATAATATTAAGTGTCAACTGTAATTGAAAAATTAAAAAGTGGGGGGAAGTTGAAGGAGAATAGGAGGTTCAAATTTTCAGGTATTAAACAAATAAGTCGAAAGAATAAGATGTCTCTTAGCGAGATCCGGTAAGATGGCTGCTGTGAGGAGGGCTCCCTGAGTTCTTCCCTGGAAATATCCACAATTTGAACTTCTGTAACTCTTCAAAGGGACGTCTACTCATCACACAGAGCAACTAAGAGTCTCACACAACAATTGCTGGAAGGTGGGCAGACCAGGCAAGTGGGGGAAGAAGGCGGCGAGATGCGTGAGGTGCAGCCCGCAGCCGCGGCTGCAGAGGCACAGAGCTTCAGAGAGCAGATAGGGGAGTGTTCCCACTGCTCGCTCCCTGCGCCCCGCGGCCCATCTAGAGTACAGCAAGAGCACACGATCTGCAGCCTGAGCAAGAAGCCTCAGGACGGGTGAGAGGGGGAGGAGGGAGAGGAGACGTACAGCTGCACCCACGGCTCCCCAGGTCCCCAGGAAGCAGGGTGCAGAGCCCGGCAGCGACAGGGCAAGATCAATTCCAGCACCCGCCCAGTTCAGGGATCAGTCTCTGCGTCCACCGCGTCCCACGGAGTGAAGCAAGAGCACCTCAGCGCGCAGACGCTGAGGCAGAAGCCTGAAACCCACCAAGCAAGGGAAGAAAGAATACTCGCGGGGAGGGGGAGACGCAGGTACCTGCGAGAGATGGAGCGGAGATCTGAGCCACGGCAGGGTGCGCGCAGCCCCCTAAACCCCGGCAGTCTCTTTGGGATCGCAGCAGAAACTCCTCCGGAGCCTATGAGGCAAAGGCCTTAGCTCAAAACAGTGTTGGGACTGTGGGTTTTTTTGTTGTTGTTGTGTTATTTTGTTTGTTTGTTTTGCTTGTTTGTTTGTTTTTCCTCCTCTCTTCGACAGAAAGCAAAAAAAAACAAAAACAGAAATTAAATCCCACCCCCACCCTCCCTCAGAAACATTGGCCCCTGCCAAGCCAGAGTCTTAAACTGACCCCGAAATGGAGCAATAGGGGCAGACTACAGAGGTATTCCTTACCCGTAGGGGGTCGAGAATTTCCACCCCAGAAGAGGCTGCAGAGTGAGATACCTACCCCGCCCCCACCTTTTCTGCAAGGCCTGGGAGGCAGGGCAGGTTCAGCTGCTGACACACTAATAGATTCCTGGCAGCTGGCTTTTGGCAACAAGGAATTCTCTCCTTCTCCAGGGCTGTCAATAGAAAGGGTGCCTAAAGACACTCATTGAGCCTGCAGGGTGCACAGCCTGCTTTGGGACAGGCAAAAGCAGAAACGGCAGTGACTTTGTAAAAACTATCAATCACACGTCACAACCACACTCATGTACAGCAAACCTGAAGTGCCAGGATCACACTAGGCGTCAGGTGGCCGTCTTTGTTCCCACAAGATGCAGAGGAATATTTGTACAGCAGAGGACAACCTGAAGAGAGCTTGGTGGATTTTAGCCAAGACTGGCAATGGAGACACAAGAATCCTCATACCCGGATGCCAACTTTAGATAAAACCAGAGCATTTCTGGGTTTGACTTGCAGGAGTCACACCCAAAAGGAAGTTGCTACAGGTGCAAGGGCCCAAAGGGTCCAAGCCTCATCAGAGGGGTCAACCCTCACACAACAGCTCAAAAACTGCAGACACTGCTGATCCTCACAGCTAATCAGCCTGGAAGCTAATCCCACCTACTGACAAGCCAAAAGTAATCAAAGCTAAATTTCAACAGGTGAAGACACACAACACAAGGAACACCTCAGATATACATGCACAAGAGAATAGGAAGATTGAGTAATTCAAATATAAAGGACACACACCATATAAGTTTACACAGAAAAGACTGAGAAACCTGGGGGATCTATCTGTTATATCGAAGCAAGCACAAAGAGTAAACCAGAATGGGGAGACAAAGAAATACAACCCAAATAAAAGAATAGAAGAAACCTCCTGAATCAGTGGAACTAGAGGAATTAGAGGTAAACAACCTATCGGAGACAGAGTTCAGAACACTGATTATTAGACTGTTCAAGGAAATTAATGAAAATATAAAGAAGAATAGAGAAATCATGAAAAGCCACCAGCTAGAACTTAGGAATGCAATTACTGAATTAAATAACAAATTCGATGGAATGACTAGCAGATTGGATGAAGCAGAAAATCGAATCAGTGACTTAGAAGACAAGATAGCAGAGATCACCCAAGCAGAACAACAAAAAGAAAAAAGAATGAAAAACATTGAAAATAGTTTAAGAGAGCTGGGGAACAACATCAAACGCAGTAACCCCTGGATCATCGGAGTACCAGAAGGAGAAGAGAAGGAGCAAGGGATTGAGAACATATTTGAAGTAATAATGTCTGAAAATTTCCCTAACCTGGCAAAGGACATTGAAATACAAGCCCAGGAAGTGCAGAGGATGATCCCAAACAGGCCCACACAAAGACACATTATAGTGAAAATGGCAAGGGTTAAGGACAAAGACAGAATCCTTAAAGCAGCAAGGGAAAGGCAGCAAGTTACTTACAGGACACCCCCATAAGATTATCAGCCGACTTTTCTACAGAAACTTTGGAGGCCAGAAGGGAGTGGCAGGAAGTTTTCAAAGTGATGAAAAATAAAGGCCTACAACCCAGATTGCTGTATCCAGCAAGGATATCATTTAAAATTGAAGGAGAGATAAAGAGCTTCAGAAAAGAACAAGTTAAGGGAATTCATTACCACCAAGCCAGCTTTGCAGGAAATGTTAAAAGGGCTTCTTTAAGCAGAAGAGAAAAACAACCTAACTAAGGAAGACTAGGAACACAAATAATAAAATGACAATCAATATGCACCTATCAATAATCACTTTAAATGTAAATGGAGTAAATGCTCCAATCAGAAGACATAGGGTGGCTGAATGGATAAGAAAGCAAGACCCCGGCATATGCTGTATACAAGAGACACACCTCAGATCAAAAGACACATACAGGCTGAAAGTAAAGGGATGGAGTAAAGTATTTTATGCAAATGGAATGGAGAAAAAAACTGGAGTAGCGATACTTATATCAGATAAAATGGACTTTAAATTGAAGAATATAATAAAGGGCAAAGAAGGACACTTCATGATAATAAAGGGATCGATCCAACAAGAGAACATAAGCCTAGTAAAAGTCTATGCACCTAACATAGGAGCTCCTAAATATATAAAACAGATATTGTCAGACATAAAAACGGAGATCAACAGTAACACTATCATAGTAGGGAACTTCAACACCCCACTGTCACCAATGGACAGATTCTCCAGACAGAAAATCAATGCAGAAACAGTGACCTTAAATGACACATTAGACCAGCTGGAATTAACAGACATTTTCAGAGCATTTCACCCCAAAGCTACAGAATAAACATTCTTCTCAAGTGCACATGGAATATTTTCTAAGATAGACCACATGTTAGGCCACAAAACAAGTCTCAATAAATTTAAGAAGATTGAAATCATTTCAAGTGTCTTCTCTGACTACAATGCTATGAAACTAGAAATCAATTATAAGATAAAACCCAGAAAGCTGTCAAATAAATGGAGGCTAAATAACATGCTACTAAATAGCAAGTGGGTCACAAATGAGATCAAGGAGGAAATCAAAAGATACCTAGAGACAAACGAAAATGAAAATACGATGGCCCAAAATCTCTGGGATGCAGTGAAAGCAGTCCTAAGAGGGAAGTTTAAAGCAGTGCAGGCCTACCTAAAGAAGGAAGAAAAAACTCAAATCAACAGATTATCCTTACACCTAAGGGAACTGGAAAAAGAACAGCAAAAGAAGTCCAAGGGGAGTACAAAAAAGGAGATAATAAAGACCAGACGGAAATAAACGATATAGAGAACAGAAAAACAATACAAAAGATCAATGAAACCAAGAGCTGGTTTTTTTAGAAGATAAAGAAAATTGACAAATCTCTAGCCAGGCTCATCAAAAAAAAAAAAAAAAAAAGAAAAAGAGAGAGGACTAAAATTAGTAAAATCAGAAACAAAAGAGGGAAATGACTACAGACATCACAGAAATACAAAAAAAAAATCTAAGAAATTACTATGAGAAACTATATGCCAACAGATTTGACAATCTGGAAAAAATGGATAATTTTCTAGAAGCATACAACCTTCCAAAGCTAGCTCAAGAAGAAGCAGAAAATCTAAATACCCTGATTACTACCAAGGAAATTGAATCAGTAATTGACAAGCTCCCAAAAACAAAAGCTCGGGACCAGATGGCTTCACAAGTGAAATTTATCAAACATTCAAAAAAGAACTATCACCTATTCTTCTCAAACTATTCCAAAAAATCCAGAAGGAGGGAAGGCTCCCAAACTCTTTTTATGAAGCCACTATCACCGTGATTCCAAAACCAGATAAAGACAGCACAAAAATTGAAAACTAGAGGCCAATATCCCTGATGAATATAGATGCAAAAATTCTCAATAAAATATTAGCAAACAGAATTCAGCAATATATTAAGAAGATCATACATCATGATCACGTGGGTGTCATCCTTGTATGCAAGACTGGTTCAACATCCGTAAATCAATTAATGTGATACACCACATCAACAAAATGAAGAATAAAAATCACATGGTCATATCACTAGATGCAGAAAAAGCATTTGACAAAATACAACAGCCATTTATGTTAAAAACCCTTAGCAAAGTGGGAATACAAGGATCATATCTCAACATAATAAAGGCCATATATGATAAACCTACAGCTAACATCATACTCAATGGGGAAAAGCTAAAACCATTCCCCTTAAGAGCAGGAACAAGGCAAGGATGTCCACTTTCTCCTCTTTTATTCAACATAGTTCTGGAAGTTCTAGCCACAGCAATCAGACAACAAAAAGAAATAAAAGGCATCCAAATTGGCAAGGAAGAAGTAAAATTGTCATTATATGCAGATGACATGATACTGTATATAGAGAACCCCAAATACTCCATCAAAAAACTATTGGAACTCATAGACGAATTCAGTAAAGTAGCAGGATATAAAATCAATGTTCAGAAATCAGTGGCATTTGCATATACCAATAATAAACCAATGGAAGGAGAAATTAAGAAAACTGTCCCATTTACAATTGCTTCAAGAACTATAAACTACCTAGGAATAAATTTAACCAAAGAAGTAAAAGATCTGTACTCAGAAAATTATAAGACACTGAGGAAAGAAATTAAAGATACAAATAAATGGAAACACCTACCATGCTCATGGATAGGAAGAATTAATATAGTTAAAATGTCCATACTGCCTAAAGCAATATATAGATTCAATGCAATTCCTATCAAACCACCAAGGGCATTTTTCACAGAAATAGAAAATATAATCCTAAAATTTATATGGAACCATAAAAGACCCCGAATAGCCTGGGCAATCCTGAGAAATAAGAACAAAGTTGGGGGGATCATGCTACCAGACATCGAAACGTACTACAAGGCTACAGTAATCTAGACAGTATGGTATTGGCATAAAAACAGGCACATAGATCAGTGGAACAGAACAGAGAGCCCAGAAATAAATCCAGGCATTTACGGACAGTTAATCTATGACAAGGGAAGCAAGAATTTACATTGTAGTAAAGATAGTCTATTCAATAAATGGTGCTGGGAAAATTGGACTGACACATACAAAAAAATGAAACTGGACCACCTCCTTATGCCATATACAAGAACAAATTCAAAATGGATTAAAGACTTAAATGTAAGACCTGAAACCATAAAATTCCTAAAAGAAAATATAGGGAGTACATTTGCAGACATTACCCTGAGCAATATTTTTACTGATACACCCTCAAGGGCAAGGGAAGTAAAAGAAAAAAATGAGCATATGAGATTCTATCAGACTTAAAATTTTTTCACAACAAAGGAAACCATCAATAAAACAAAAAGGAAGCCTACTGAATGGGAGAATATATTTGCCAATGATGTATCTGATAAGGTGTTAATATCCAAAATTTATAAAACACTCATGAAACTCAACACCAAATAAACAAACAACCCAATTAAAAAATGGGCAGAAGATATGAAGAGACATTTCTCTAAAGAGGTCATACAGAAGGCCAACAGGCATATGAAAAAAAATGTTCCACCTCACTGGTCATTAGGGAAATGCAAATAAAAACCACAATGAGATACCACCTCACTCCGGTCAGAATGGCTATCATCAATAAATCAACAAACAACAAGTGCTGGCGAGGCTGTGGGGAAAAGAGGATCCTGCTGCACTGTTGGTGGGATTGCAGATTGGTGCAGCCACTATGGAAGTCAGTATGGTGGTATCTCAAAAAACTGGAAATGGTACTACCTTTTGACCCAGCAATTCCACTCCTAGGTATTTACCCTGAAAAACCCAAGACACTTATTCAAAAAAATATATGCACCCCTATGTTCATTGCAGCACTATTTACAATAGCTAAGACTTGGAAACAACCGAAATGCTCATCGGTAGATGACTGGATTATGAAACTGTGGTACATTTATACAATAGAGTATTACTCCACTATAAAGAAGAATGAAATCGTACCGTTTGCAATGATATGGATGGACCTAGAGACTATTATGTTAAGTGAAATAAGTCAGTCAGAGAAAGACAAATACCATATGATCTCACTCATATGTGGAATCTGAAAAACTGTATGAATGAGCAAAGTAATCAGAAACTGTCTCATAGATATAGAGGAAAAACAGGGTTGCTAATTGGGAGGGGGATGGGGATGAGGGAGAAGGGGAAGGGATTAGACAGCAAAAATAGGCAACTACAATATTGCCACAGGGATATGAAAGACAGTTCGGGGAATATAATTAATAATGTAAATATTTTGTAGGATGTCAGATGGTCATATATTTTGTTAGGGAGACTATTTCATGGATGGAGTAGAGGCTTGATCACTGCACTGTATACCTGAAGCTGAGGTTGTATAATATTGTATACCAACAGTAATTGAATATATAGAATGTCACGGGATGTGGATTTTAATGTGGAAGGGATTCATAGGAAGTGTAATAGATATATATGATATGGGAGGGAGGAGTGGGGTGGCTAAATGGGGGAGGGGAGTTGTCACTTTGAGGGGTAAAAAGTATAACTATTTCACTGTGTTGTACCCCTGAAACTAATTAAAAATAAATAAATTAATTAAAAAAACAAACAAATAAGTCATGAGGATGTAATGTACATCATGGGGAATATAGTTGATAATATTGTGCTAGCATAGTATGGTATCAGATGATTGCTGGAGTTACCATGGTGATCACGTCTTTAGGTATATAAATGTTGAATAACTATGGTATACACCTAAAACTAATATAATATTTTATGTTAGCTATGTCTTAGTAAAAATTGTTTTTAAAAACCAGCTATATTGGTATTTGTGACAAACTGTATATAGTCTTTTGGCCAATGCTGACCATGGAGAGACATTTAGCATCTTTATACATAGACTATCTCCTGCAATCAGTTTCACTATGCCAGTCTGGATTCCCACCATACCACAGGGATTATTCATCTTGCATTCAAAGTTTAAAATAGGAAGAAAGATTTTCTAGAGAAAGTGCTATTAGGAAGACTTGTCACCTTCTCCTCTAAAACTAGAAACTTTATTTCATATTTCCCCTTTCATTTTATCAAAATGATAATCAGAAAAGCCACAATTCTGCAAACACAAATGTCTCTATCTGTAAGATAATTTACATTATTTTTTAAAATTAGTTTCAGGTATACAAAACAATGTAATTGTAAGACATTTACACCTCTCACAAAATTATAATCCCCCCTCCCCCAATCTACTACCCCTCTGACACTGTACATAGCTGTTACAATTCTATTGACTCTATTCTCTATGCTGTACTCCACATCCGGTGAATATATATATATATACATATATATATATATATATATATATATATATATATATATATATATTTAATTATAGTTGACATTCAATATTATTCAATTTCAGCTTCAGGTGTACAGTGCAGTGGTCAGGCATCTACACCATCCATGAAGTGGTCTCCTTAATAAGACAAGTGTCCATTGGATACCCTACAAAATCTTTACAACATTATTGATTATCTTTGTATCCCCATAACAATCTTCTGGCTAAAAATTTGTGCTTTCTAATCCCCTCACCTCCCTCATCCCCACTCCCCTCCCATCTAGCAACCCTCTATTTTTCTTCTATATCTCTGAGACTGTTTCTGATTAGTTTGCTCATTTACTCTGTTCTTTAGATTCCACGTGTAAGTGAGATCATATGGTATTTGTCTTTCTCCGTCTGACTTATTTCACTTAGCATAATGTCCATCTATATCATTTCAATGGATAAGATTTCATTTTTCTTTATGGCCAAGTAACACTTCATTGTATAAATGTACCACAGTGTCTTAACCCAGTTGTCACAAATTCACATCACTTTTTAACATTGCCCTTCCACCTGATTACACCTACATACACCCAAGTCCACCCCACTGCAGCCATGCACATAAATACCTTCATATATATATACATACAACAGTGTTCTTGACAGTGAGTAGGAGGTATCCAAGAAGTCCCAAATATAGGCCACCTACATTGGCTCCTTCTCAAAAACACGTCTTAAATCTCTTTGTGAGCTATGCATTCAGAGCAAAATCAATTTGCTACACAGTTTGATAAATGAAATAATTTGGTATCAGGGCTATAGGTCTAAAGGTAATCATATGTGGATAAACTATAGCAATGTTGGCTACCTGTGTTTTTTTTTGTCCCTGCCAAGATTACCGTGACTCTATAAGGGACCTTGGAGACCAGGTCATGATTGTGGGTCACAAAGACAGTTAAGAGTTGGTGTCTGTGTAGACAGCAGAGTATCAACTGGAAACTCTGTGTATAACTTTTGGTTCTCCCGAAACGTCACTGCTAACAGCTTACTGTTGATAGCCTTACTGATAACATAAATATGCAGCTGATTAACACATCTTTTGTATATGCATTATATATTGTGTTCTTACAGTAAAGTAAGCCAGAGAAAAGAAAATATTATTAAGAAAATCATAAGAAGGAGAAAGTACATTTACAGTATTTATTGAAAAAGTGAACCCAGGCAGTTCAAACCCATGTTGTTCAAGGATGTATATGTCAAATAACTGACTTATAGTAGACTTTCAATTAGTGATAGCTGCCCTTGTTATTATTTCTAATATTGTTGTTATTATATCAAGAAGTATAATATGGAAAATTACATGTTGAATTTTATCAGTGTAGTCATTCAAAACAGGTAATTCATGATGGGGAGGAAGAAGGTTTTTATTCCACAACACAGCACATTTCTTTCTGTTTTCAAAAGTATAAAGTATTACCAAATTTCTACATTTTTCTTTTCTTTTCTTTTCTTTTTTTTTTTTTGAGGGCAGTTTACTGGCCCTCATATGTGGGATCCGAACTGGGACTGCTGGCATCCCAAGTCAGTGCTTATCCACGGCGCCACTCTGCCAGCCCTCTACATTTTTCTTTACTCATAATGATGCAGCGTGAAGGGCAGAAGAACTTTTTCTTCTATACAGTTGGATGTGATGAAATGTAAATTTTAATTTAACAGCACCTACTTCATTCCTAGAAAACTCAATTTTCTGTTAAAGAAATCATACAATTGATTTTGTTTTCAAATAGACAACACTTGCTCTGTGGCATATTCTACACTCTGCTAAAGTTTTTACTCAGGCTCAATTTCTACAAAGCACAAGAAGTTTCCTTCAAATACTGTACAATATTTTTCATTCTGTTAAATTTCTTCTTTAATTTCTCATGTATGTGTGTTCAGGCTTGTCAAATCATAATCACATTATTGGTTTGTGATGCATTTTTATTAGCTTAATATACCCTATAGCTAATACCTGGGACCATGGCAAAGAAATAAAATCAATCAGCAATTAGGTTTTCATCATCATAGCGATATTTAATAAAAAGCTGTTCACATCAGATGAATTTAGAATCAAATATTCATAATTACAGAATATTGATTTTCAAATACAGTAATCACTGAGACAGTTTAGAAATGTGACTTCCTAGTTAATTTAATATTTTGATTAACTTTTTACTTGCATATGGATTAATTATTTAAAAATAAAATATATTCCATACCGAAACTACATTGGACACAAACGGTGCTTTCTAGTATAAGACTTGGGTTTTTTTTAAAAAGCTTTCAGTTGATCAATGTATACCACATTAACAGATATGTATATATTATATATATATTATGTATTATATATTATGTATGTATATTATACATATACATACATATATGTATATATCTTCATATATATAATTTAGTCACATATATATAAATTATATCACTGGTGCATAAGAAGCATTTGACAAAATGCAACACTTTTTCTTGATAAAAACACTCAACAAAGTAGGAATATAAAAGAACTACCTCAACATAATGAAAGGCTGTATGTGTAAAACCCATAGCTAACATCATACCTAAAAGCATAGGACTGAAAGCTTTTCATCTAAGATAAGGAAGAATACAAGGATGTCCACTTTTGCCATTTCTATTCAAAATAGTACTTTCAGTTCTAGTCACAGCAATTAGGCAAGAAAAAGAAATAAAAGTATCCAAATTGGAAAGGAAGAAATTTGCAAACGCATGACTTTATATTTAGAAAATCAAAACAGCTTTATAAAAAAAACAAAAACAAAAGACTTCATCAAAGTTAAAAACTTTTGTGCAACAAAGGACATTATCAACAGAGTGAAAAGGCAATGCATAGAATGGGAGAAAATAATTGCAAATCATATATCTGACAAGGGATTAATGTCCAGAAAGTATAAAGAACTCATACAACTCAACAGCAAATACCTAAGAGAAAAAGATGGGCAAAGAACTTGAATATACATTTCCACAGAAGATCTACAAATGGCCAAAAAGCACAGGAAAGATACCCAACGTCATGAATCAGCAGAGAAAGGCAAATCATACTACAAGGAGCTGTAACCTCACACCTATTAGAATGGCGGTTATAAAATCAAAACAAAAGAAAAGCCTCAGGAAATAACTGTGTCAAGATTGTAGAGATACTGGAAACTTTGTGCATTGCTGATGAGAATATAAAATGTTGCCAGCAGTTATGAAGAACAGTATGGTGGTTCTTCAAAAAATTAAACATTTAATTACCATAGGGTTGAAAAAGAAACTCTTCTTAACCAAACTTTAATTAGGCTTTCCCAAGCCCTCTTTTGACTAGCCCTTGCTCTTGGCCCTGTCTTCAGTTGGCCTAGTTTGGTTATAGAAAAATCCTGCCACGTCAGTTTAGGAGAAATCCCCCACTCATGGTATCTGTTCAAGTTCCTAATCCCCTACCCTTGATAATTGATCACCCAGATCTGCCTTCAGCAATTTAGCATGAATTCCTTTGCCCTTAATATATCCTCTCAGTAATTTTCCATCCACTGACCCCTAATCAACTAACCTGCTGATTAGCTATAAATAAATTCCCAAATTTTCTTGCCCATTGTGATAGTCTTGAGGAAACTAGTCTTGAATAAACTCGTCTTGACTGGTTAAAAGTGCCAGAATATTTTTTTTAACATGATCCAGAAATTATATACCCCAAATAAACAAAAGTGGGCATTCAAACAGATATTTATACATTCATGTTCATAGCAGCATTATTCACTATAACCAAAAGGTGGAAGCCATCCAAGTGGCCACTGATGGAAGAACAGATAAACAAAATATCTCACACACACACACACACACACACACACACACACACACACACTGAGGGTGCCAAAAACATGTATACACATTTTAAGAAAGAAAAAACTGTATTAAAATTGTAATACTCAATATATATTGATAACAAAAGATGAATACAAGTCATGTGTATACATTTTTAGCATATATATATATATATATATATATATATATATATATACACACACATACAAAATGGAATATTATTTAAAATTATTTAATCTTTAAAAGGAAGGAAATTCTGACATAAACTATAACATGAATGAAACTTATGGACATTATGCTAAATGATATAAGCCAGTCATAGAAGGACAAATACTGTATGATTGCACTTATACGAGGTACCCATCATAGACAAATTCATAGAGACACAAGTAGAATGGTAGTTTCCAGGGGCTGGAGGGCAGAAGAAAGAATGGAAAATTACTGTTAGTACTTAATACCACAGTACTGTACACTTAAAAATGGTTAAAATGGTAAATTTTACTATATATACTTTTTTCCACAATAAAAAATATATGACTGAAATTCTCAAGTTAAAAACTATAATTCTCAACATGTGGGCTTCTTTTTCAGTTTATAGTATCATAATATGGTTCCAACTTATTTAGTATATGCTCCTCATTCAGCTGATGCCATGGTATAAATTTAAAAAATGAACTTGTGGTCAAATTTCACTTCCAAACATTGCCTCGTGTTGATTAAAAAAAAAAAATTTTTTTTTTTTTTTTAGTTTAATTCTTTATTCATGTATCACTTCTAAACATTTTAGAGATGAGTAAGCTAGGATTCCTCTTTTACCCTTTAATAGTGCGGTTGTTTGAATACTTGAAATTTTCTTAAATAAATATAAAAGCCACTCTTTCTTTATAAAATAATTTTAAAGAGTACTTGACCCCCAGGAGTAATTACTGTAACTGTATTAATAGGTCTGGATTTGTCTTGAGATTACAGTGAATCCATTTAGAAGGCTGGAAATAAGCTCAAAAAGATACCTTATCGTCTGTTCTAAGAAAGACCCATCCATTCCAGGAAGATGGCCCTTTATTATTTTATTCACTTCTCTAAGACTCTCAGTAGAAAGACTCTATTCTATTTCTTAATAATACTATTCCTGGTTCAAATCGCCCAAGCTTAACAATATGCTCTTTATTAAATTCATTCTTACTCTTCCTACTTAGGAAATAATACAGTCTGCTCCTTTAATGCATGGTTCTCTAAAAGAAATGTGCTCGAATCTGTTTGGGGGATTGTGCTCTTTTAAAGAAGAAGCTAGGTTTATTCAATCTGCAATTTCCCCTAGGATATTAATGTTTTGAAGTACACAGGGCCAAACTTTCTCTAAAAGAGAATGATTATAAATATACAAAGAACGAAGCGGGAGGTGGAGAACTTAAATCCTGAGATGTTGTTCCTTGATGGCTGGTTCAGTGGCTATGCTTTCCACACATTTAGCTATTTGTAAAACTAAAAGCGCAGATGGAAATTTTTCAGGAACATTTACTCTTGTGGTATAAAAACTAAAAAGTGGTTGATTAAGAAGTCTAAACCCTAGATTAAATTTTTTATCTTGCTGCAAACTGGTTTTCTTAAAAAATGAAAACCCTATTTAATCCACCTCCCTGAGGAAAAACCCTGAGCTGAGAGTAAAAAGCTGCAAAGGATGGAATTGCCAATGGTGATGTAATGTGTTGAGATTTTATTAGGATTTTAATCATTTTTGTTAGTGCTCTGGTTACAAATAAGAATGCCTTTAAACGGTCTACCTTTAAACCCCATTTTTCCAATAATCTCTGTGGGTGTTCCCTTTTGCAGAAATCCAGGTATTTCTGGAACAGATATATTGTTATAGCAGAAACATCTAGTACCTAACATTTTTTTGAGGATTAGTCACATCTTTATACAAATGTCCTCATTTAATCCCTAATACGAGTTTTTTTGAGTTCAGTGTAATTATGTCCATTTTTAAGGATATTTCACTGTAGTTCAACATTTTCTGCAAGAATAGTACAAAGAACTCCCATATATCCTTCAGCTACCAAATGTTAACATTTATCATCTTAGTTTTATCATTCTCTCTTCCTCAGCTTTTAAAAATAAGTTGCAGACATGACTGATGCCCCTTTACTTCTAAATATTTCAGAGTAGATTTCTTAAAAACAAAGAGTCTCTTACATAACAACAATATAATTAAAGTCAGGAAATCAACATTGATACAATAATATTATCTCATTCAAATTGCCCAATAATGTTCTTTATAGCATAAGAAAAATATATTACATTTAGTTGTCATGCTGCTATAAACTCCTTCAATCTAGAATTGTTGCAGTTTTCCTTTGTCTCTTCTAATTTTAACACTGTAGAAGAATATAGGCTAATTCTTTGTTCAAATGTCATTAGATATGAATTTCTCTGATGTTTCCTCATGATTATGTTCAGATTATGCTTTTTTGCCAGAAAGTTCCAATGATAGTTTATGTCTCTATCAAAGTTACACAGTTAATTAACATGTCTGTGTAATTAACAGTTATACAGACCAGTATTTGAACCTGAGTGAGAATCCAAACTCTTCATCCTCAATCTCCATTCATAATGCCATGAATAATTATGGAATTTCTCCTACAATAGCTTTCCCAAAGTGTCAGGATTTCTGTAAGTATCACTGAAGACTTCTTCTAGTCTAGACTCTGCCACATAATAGATATAAAAGCAGGGAAATTAAATGGTATCATAGTATAGACCTATGATAGGGAATACGTGTTCATTATTATGTGGGAAATGCAATTTAAAAATTTGGACCAATAAAAACTATCAAAGTCTGTTTTCTGTGTCTCGGACTATCAGTTTTATGGCTCCTTACTTTACTTGCTTATTTGGTGCCTGCCTTATTTCCTTTCCATAAAAATATGTTACGCAGTATGAAAGGGGCAATTTGAATCTACAATATTTCAATTTACACTGGTCATTTTCTAAAGAACATAATGTAAACATTATAATCAAACTATCAAACTCCTCTGCATCGGAGAAATTAAACTCTTAAAAGCTTTGCACAAAGGTAGTGATTTCTATGCAATATCCTGCTCTCTAATTATTTCAAAATCCAAAAAATTAGCAAAGTAGATTGAACAAAATAGTTGTATGTGTCAATATTAATAAGGAAACCTCAATATTTTCAAAACCTACACATCTTGGGCTAATTTTTCTACTGTCACTATTACAATGAAAATTGCAACTTAAAGCAACAATCAATTGATATAATTTATCACTGAATATATCATTAATATATTTAAATGAAAAAATAAGTTCTACAAATAGAAACAAGTTTATTCTGGATACTCTTTATTTTAAAATTTCGGTTTGTATAATCTTTCAAAATCACTATTGACTTGATTTTTGATTGGTAAAAGTAGAGTCCCTGAATTAAGCTTCTCAGTATAAATTGGTACTGCACATAAAAGAATAAACATATTTATGTGATGTAAATATGATTTAAATCTATTAATGTAATAGTATAAGAATCATACCGTATTTCAGATATCGCCACCATTCACTTTCAGTAACAAGGTCCTGAACAATACATGGCCCATGGAGAAGAACTATGGATTATTTTATTTAATACAATGTTTACAAAGATGTGGGGTTAGCTCATTAGTAGGTCATGATCAGTGAAACTTTTGTTTTCGTGTGTGTGTGTGTGTGTGTGTGTGTGTGTGTGTGTGTGTATGTAGACATATCTAAGTATGTGTCTCTTTTGTTTACTGTGTGGAAAGGGAGAATAATTTTTTTAATTGTGACACAAAGAAAGCTTGAAAGCCATTGGTTTACTCAAACTTATTCACTGTTTTTTCCTACATGTAATGAATGCAATGTATTTTATTTTTCATTAACTTTCTTTTCTCCTGCCCATACTAGCTGGTTCTAGGGCCCTTTCTACAGTCTCTATCCACCCTCCTCCAGGGATACACACAGATAAACTCTTCACCTAAGAATAGTACCTCCCCTTTACCCCAGCTTTCTGATGACATTAAGGCAGTTTCAGCCAGTATGCCAAGACGCTCTTTATTTCAGCTATTAGACTTCTTCCTTCCATTGGTAATGATCCTAAGTTCTTTTCCACCTGTTGAAATTTGCCTAAACAAAAGGTTGATTTGTCTAATTTCCTGTCACTTTATATTGAGTTCCTAACCCATAGTATGAACTCCGTAAGTATTTGTTAAATAACTAAATGGATAATACAGACCTACTAACAAGAGTGATCGATCCTATCTTCTGTTATAAAATGGCCTTCCTAAAACATCCCTCTCATGCAAATTCTTTAATTTGATTCTCAAATTAAAGTATCCTCCACTGAGATGGTACAATTAAGGGGTAAGGGAGATAGATGGAATCTCTTCCTGACTGAGATTACAACAGGGCTGGCTGCGAATGAAACCCAGCTAGCAAAAACGTTTTGGTTGTTTCACACATTTTAATGTCCTATATTTAGGCATTGGAAATTCTCACATAAAAACTCAGAAGGATCCTAAGATCTGGTACCACCAGACCCGTAGTTAGATGGAGCTGGGGTAACAGATTCATTTGGGTGGGTTGTGTGTGTAAATCTGTTTTTGCTTGTCTCCCCTCATAGCTTGTGAGTTCCCCAGAATCCTCATAGCATGCTTGTGGTTATTGTTTTTGTTAGGACTCAACAGATATATATATATATATATATAGAATGAGTACATAAATTAACAATTGGCCACAGTGCGTTAGGTCGTTTCAATAACCATAAGGTTCAGTTCTCTGTTCTCTCCTTCACTGCCATCTAGGGTTTGTTCCACAGAAATCTCATCTAAGCTCATGTTTCAGATGGCATCTCTATCATAAAGCTAAATTTTCAAGCCTGGCCTGTCTCCTGGATTCTAATCAGAAATCTCCAACTATCCCTCAACAACTCAGACTGTGTCAAGAGTTGACTCTATTATCAAGCCAAAACATACTTTCCAACTGACTGCCCAATATTTTTAATGCTACCATTATCCTTCCATGCACATAATCTTGAAGCCTCAGCAATTTTAGATTCCTCTTTCCCCCTCACCAGCCACATTCAGTGAGTTATTAAATCTAGTTTATTTATTCTTCAAAACATTAAAAGTCTCTATTTTTCTCTTCTCCTGCCTCTATTCCAGGTCAAGTTTTATCGTCGTGATAGACACTTAATTGCTCTCCTTGCCTCAAGCCTTTCAGTATAGATTTATTTATAATATCAACAAATATTTATCAAATGTTCACCACTGTCTTAGGAGTTAGGGAGTACAGCAGTGAACAAAAGTGATAGAGTCCCTATTCTCATGAAATCTGTAGCCAGTGAGAGATACAGCAAATGCAGATATAATCATATAATGTCAGATAGTAATAAATTATAAGGGGGGAAAAGCAGAGTAAAATAATAGGGAATGATGAATTAGAGAGGTACAACTTTTTAAAGTAACTGTAATTCTTTTAACATTGAAATTCATATGCAATTAAAGGAACTTTATTCCTTATAGTTTCACAGATTAAAGTTCCTAAAATATTTCACGTTATGCCATTTCTTTATTCAAACACATTCAACAATTGTTCATCTCTAAAACAAGTGAAATAGAGTCCAAAGTAGTTAACTCAGGGTTGCTTAATCTGGCCATAGGTATTCTTTCTAGCCTTTTGTCTATAAACACAAAACTCTAGACATTTGATCAACTTTCTGGCTTTATGTTTTTCTCCTGTGTTGGCCTATTAACATTCTACATCTTTCTGAAGCATCCCTACCCTTCAAATCCCATTGCAAAAGTCCTTCCCTTCTCCCTGCTCTAGGGCATCCAGTATGACACAATCTACCACCTGTCTCCTTGTGGCAATATTTTATATTCCCAGGTGGATAGCACACTTTTGAAAGATTACTGTCTTATATTTCTTTGCACTCTTTTTAGTACCTTACAAAATGGTTGGCATACCAACATGTGTTTGTTGAATAAGAGTTGACCAACCAATTACCTAAATTGGTCACAGTCATCCTCTGTGGCTCCAACTGGCCACATGCCCATATTATCTGCTCTTTGCTCTTGGTGACATTAAGTCTATACGAGACAGAATCATCACTTGAATTGTCCACTTGAATAGGTCTTTCATTTTCCCCTTGAAAGCAGTATGTCACTGTAATCCAAATCAGTCTGACACCATTTTGTGTCCTGGATGAAATGTTTTATCAGGATGTTAGCTTTCCACACTTGCCACTAGGGGGCGCGGCAATTCTTTTTTCAGGAACCAGAATAACTCCACAGTTTCATTCTACGGTTACCACCCCAATATTTTGCTCTCCCTCGTACTTGTTCCCGTTAATTTTTCTATTTTTGTTTTTTTCTTTTAAATGTATTTCCTACAACTAAAGGAAATTTCTTTCTTTACCTTAAAAAGAGAATTTTTAGTTTGTCTGATTCTACTCTTCTAGTCACAAATAGTTTAATTTCTACTCAGATACTTAATTCCCTATTTTTAAAGAAGTGGGTATCTAGAATGGCACCAGTACTTTGGGTAAATACTTATGATTAGAAACAGCAATTCGAGGGGGAACCAGAAATTATCTTTCAATTAATATATGATATGGACAGCAGGTAACATATGTTTTTATTCCTCAGTTTACCTAAAGTATTGAATGAAGATAAGTATTTAATACTTATCAAATATGAAAAGTTTTTAACTAAAATGGGGTAGTCCAACATTGTACACAAACAATTTTATGTGTATATGTATATATATATAAAACAGAGCTAGCAGAAATATTAGGAATATTCTGGACCAAAATCTTTCATTTATAGATAAGGACATTAAATCACAGAGGGGTTAAATGATAAGTTCATCTAGTTCAAGGGTTCATTCAGATTCAATGCTCTTTCTATGAAGTTCTATTGTATCTCTTGTGATCATAATGTAAAACCTGGCCTATAGTTTAAAAATAGAACTAAGGGGGCCGGCCGAGTGGCTCAGTTGGTTAAGAGTTAGCTTAGAGCGCATGCTCTGAGCAACAGGGCCACTGGTTTGATTCCCACATGGGCCAGTGAACACTGCGCCCTAGCTGAGCTGTCACTGAGCTGCCAATGGGTGGCAGGATGACTCAGCTGGTGTAACAAGATTGCCTGTTCAATGGTGGGCTATGCCCACCCGCAACTAAAGACTGAACTCAGCACCTTGAGCTGAGCTGCCGCCCAGATGGCTCAGTGGATAGAGCGTGCGCTCTTAACAACAAGGCTGCTGGTTCGACTCACGCATGGGATGGTGGCTACGCCCACCCGCAACTAAGATTGAACACAGCACCTTGAGCTTAGAGGCCACTCGAGTTGCTGACAGGAAGCCAGATGGCGATTGGCACTCTCCACAATGAAGACTGAAGAACAACAGCTTGGCTGGTCCCCTCCCCCAATTCCCCAACGCTGTTCACCTCCCCCAATTCCCCAATAAAAAAAAATCTTTAAAAAAAAAATAGAGCTAAAATAGTTTTTTTCACAAGTTAGACAATATTATGATAAGAATCATGATAAAAATGCTGCTTTGGGTTCTGAATACTATGAAACACTTTACGCCCACACATAGTACTAAGTGTTACCTTGACATTGTTCAAGTTATTCAAGTAGATTTATCTGTTCTGATTTGGAGGCTCAGGTTAAGTGAGAAAACAAGGTACCTAATGATAATAACAATAAAAACAAGAACAATAATACTATGTGGTATGATTTCTATTTATATAAAGAAAACTATATATGCAAATGCATGGATAAATTCTGAAAGTGTATACAGTAGAAATTGTTAACCATGATACTCTGGGAAGAGAGGAAAATGGAGCAGGTAAAATGCTTTCTAATGAGGCTTTCACTTGACTTTGCATTTATTTCCATAATATTTGAGTTTTTGCAACCAACAGGCATAACTTCTGAATTTATGAACATTTAAAAGGCAAAATCTTCAGTTATAAAAGGAAACACCACATTAACTATGGGAAGAAAATGTTAGTTTTATGAAAAGCCATTGAACTTAATTAAAAAACAACAACAAAGAAATCCATTATTTTCCCACAGAAAATGTAGTCAGTCAGTGATTAACCAGCATAATGATAACAGCTCGAAATTCAGTTCTAGTGGTGTGTCTATATTGAATTATGGCTAACAAAGAGCAGACTTGTTTTGCAGGAGTGATTAAAAATTTCTCACGCGCTACTTCTTAATACATCAACTACGTTAAATCTACTCTCCACTACAGTGACTATCTCGAAAAGATCAAAACATTTAGGCTTTATGACTGCTCAGCGTTCAGATGTTTTTTTTACCCTGAGAACCTACTTTTAGGCAGCCCTCTGTAGACCTCTTACTCGTGTCTCCATATGTTACACTAATCCCCTGTCAGCTTGGCTTATTCAAATGTAATTATATTAATAAGTTTCTTTCTGCTTAAATTTACCTCCATACCTTCTTTCTTTCCTAAAATTAGAACATAACAAAATAATTCTGAATGCTTTATAGGTTTCTAAATTTTTTTAATATGATTTTGATATCTTTAATTAAAGAGGAACATTTCTTCACTCCCTTCCTCATCTCCTCCCTTTTCCTTAAAGGAAGTGGTACTCACTCAGTCTCAGCTTTCTGACTTAGAACAATATTAGACAAGCACTTCTCGTCCCTCCTTTCCCCTGGCCAACTCTCCCTTGGATGAAGGAGGAGCTTATCTCATTGGTGACTTTGGTGAGAATCTGGCATTCATCAGTGCCAGCTTTCTCTATTGGATGCGATGATTGCTGCCGAAGCCCTTGTGCATGAAAGGCCCCACCCATCCTGTGTCCACTGTTCTTTTCCTCTTGGAGTGGTTTGTCTTCAAGTGGAACACATTTTCCTCCTCCAGGCCTTCTGTATCCATTTGGTAGCTGCCTGGGAGTGTCTGCCAATCCTTAGCTTCTCCAATTTAGATTGGGGACATCAGATCCCAGTGAGAAGAAGCCCTGTGGTGTACTTAAATCCAGCATTTTCAGAATAATCCTGACTCTGGACTTTGATCCTCAGTTACCTCCTTAGGCTGGTTTGAAATTGTTTATAACCCATAGGGGAAGATGTACATGTAATTAGTATTCGTCTTTGAGCTCTAGAAGTGTATATACCCAAGGGTCTAATGTTTATTCTCTCTTGGGCATCTTAAAGTGACTTTAAAATTGATACATCCAAATGTATAAGCTGTGCTGATAAAAATAAATAAGCAAAACACTGGTCCTCTACCTTAGCAAATGACTCTGCCTTCCCTCTAGTTCTACAATCCAGAGCCCAGGAAACTTCCCTGACTTTTCTCTCATTTCATATGTACAATTTATCATACTTCTCGTCATTTCCACCACCACCACCCTCTTCTAAAAGACCTTCGTTTTTTTTTTTTTTTTTTTTTTTTTTTAAAGATTTTATTGGGGAATTGGGAATTGGGGGAGGGGAACAGCGTTGGGGAATCGGGGAAGGGGAACAGACAAGTTGCCGTCTTCTTGTTCTTCAGTTTAGTTGCGGAGGATGTTGCTTCACTGTTGGTATCGTCATTGCGCTCTTCCCGGGTGAGGCATATCGGTCGCCGGCCTCTGGATGTCGCTCATCGCGGCTATTGGCAGCTCACGCTTGGCTGCCAGCCGCTCACGCTGGCTGCGGGCCATTCACTGCAGCCCATGGCCGCCCACTGCAGCAGGGGCTGCAGCCCACACCATCACCGGGGCTCACACAGCCCAGCTCCAGGTGGAGCTGTTGTTAGCTGTAGAGGGCAGTGTCACTGGCCCTCATGTGGGATCCGAACCGGGGCCGCTGGCATCCCAAAACCAGCGCTTAACCAATGCGCCACTCGGCCGGCCCAAGACCTTCGTTTGTTATCACCACATAGTTGGTCTACCCACAGTTCTCGGACTCTGTTCAGTGAGCTCACCATGTTCTCTCCAGAAAGTATCTTCTCCATGCCGTTGATGGCATTCTATTATTTTTTTTTTTTGAGGGCAGTGTCACTGGCCTTCATATGTGGGACCAGAACCAGGGCCGCTGGCTTCCCAAGCCGGCACTTAACCACCACGCCACTCGGCTGGCCCTATTTTTTTCAATAAAGATAAAACTCATAGTATAGCCTATAACCAGGGTCAGCAAACGTTTCCTCTAAGAGGATAGATAATACATAGTTTAGGACCTGTGGGCCATACCATCTCTGTTGCAACTTTTCAAACTGTTATTGTAGTGAAAAAGCAGCCATGGACAGTATGTAAATATATTGTGCTGTGTTCCAATAAAACTTCATGTATAAACACAAGTGACGGCTGGGTTTGGCTCATAGATTCCTGTCCTATATTATTTTGCATATCGGAACCCTAGTTACTGCTCTATTCTCTTGGCATATCCCTACTGCCACTGCCATTCCAATGACTCGCACTTCATGCTTTTATACTTATCATATTTTTTCCCACCATGGAGCTTTCACAAATGTACTTCTCTATGAGTGGCATGCTTTTCTATCATCTTTTCACCTGGTTAGTTATTACTCATTCTTCAGATCTTGGTTCAAACCCACTGACTCCAGGAAGCCATCTCTGGCCTCCCTACCTTTGTGTAGACTCATGACTTGTAGACCCTTCCAGCAGAGCACCAGCCACCAATCAAGTGGCAATTCTTGTCCTGAAATTATCTGAGTAATGTGAGCTCCCTTCACTTGTTACCATCAGACTATGGTAATATCTTTCTTTGTTTATCATTGCATCCCCAGGACGCAGTGCCCAGCACATAGTTGGCACTCAGTAAATATTTTTTACTGACTGATTAAATAAATGAGTGCCTAGATGAAATATTCCCACTCCCACCATCACCAGCGTCCAACATCACATTGTGACCTGTGCCTATTTTTTCAAGCCCTCTCTTCATAAGTTGCTTCTAGCAATATTTCTTTCTGCCTTTTCCCATATCAATCTCCCTTCTTCTGGGCACTTGGAGGAATTTCTATTGCTGCCAGCTTACATCTTCATCCTTCGCACATGCCTGTCTTTTCTGGTGGGTGTTCTTCTAGCTTTCCTTGGGTCTCCACACGCTCATGTCACAGATTTGTTAAATATTTGCAGCCAAAAACCTCCTGGAACACACTAGTAGCAGAAGACAGTTGCTTTTATTGACTCGTTGCAATGAGGAAGACCATGCACTCTGGGAAACCATAAGGGCATTTCAGTAGAAGAATCTAAAAAAAAAAGGACTTAGAAGATTTGAACATACGTTCGGTAGTTTGGGGAGAGTTCAAGGAAGCAGACAGAGTATTTGCTCTGGATTGGTGGCTGCTATCAGGAAGTGAGGATAATTCTTTGATTGGGCATCTTAACAATTCTTTTCTAGAAGGTAGGAAGGAATGGAGTACAGCTAAACCTGTAGTTGGTAAAAAAAAAAAAAAGTAGTGGTTACTCATATTAGTCAAAATATGGTAATAGTTGGTCTTATTTTTTTATTTTTTTTATCATTTGGCCAATGTTCTTATTTCTGTCTGTTAAGATGTGATTATAGAAGATTGTTGTTTTCGTCTTGATCTCACAAAGCCACAGGGCCTTGTTTGGCTTTGACGTTCTTCAAAGTTATTTATGTTCTACAGGAGAATACCACAGCCCATCTGTGAGGATCAGGTCAGCTCCTCGTAGCACCAGGGCCTCATAGGAGTGAGTGCCAGGTATTGTAGCTCCTGGATTTCAGAAGCTGCCGTTCTTTTTCTCACAGTGAGTCTTCCCAGGGAAGAGTAGGTGCCTATACACACAAAGGCTCTCTGTGCCCAATTCTGTGCTTGGTAGTCTGTATCTGGGCAGGCTGACCTTGGCCAGCATGTAAGAGAATTTCAAGAGTGAATACTTTTGTTTATCATTTTTCATTTTGTCTTAGTTGAAAAGTCACATTCACTTAAAAAATTAGATAAATAAAACCCCTCACTTATTGAAAAATGCATGGCATTCCTTGGCCTGTGCTCATTGTCATAATCACAGGCAAGAAGAGCTTGAAAGCACAACATCCCTCAATGACTTCTCCCAAATATGTCTTTAAAAAAAAATCTCTTCAGTAATTTTGCCAAAATTACCCATATGCTATCAACTGAGAAGACAAACAACTGAATTTTGGAAAAGAGCCAGTCCACCAGCATTAATTATTGGCTGTGCCTGTCATCCCTTGGCATGACATGCAAAAGGATTTAGGAGAAGGAGCCAAGTGTAAGGTGCAGCCTGAGGACTGTGATAAGCAAGGGTCTGTGTCCTGTATGTAGAGTTTGAGGTTTCATGGTAACATTAGATGGTTCCGTGATATAAGAGTTGAATAAGCTATTATTGGCAAATAGGAGTGTAAAGCACCTAGTTCACCCAAATCCCTTTGGGATCAGTGAAGCACAGGTTATGGAGGTTTCTGGAAGTCTCTGTTCCATATTTCTGGGAGAAGAGTTTTGATCCTATCTGAGTTTATGCAAAGGCAGTGATTGGTCACCAGATCAAAGCCAGACAGAAGCAAAATGCTAAGCCATTGACTGGACTTACAACTTCTTGGTGGGGGCAGCTGGTGTTAAATTTGAAATAACTTTGTAAATTTCAAGTGCCATATGCATATAATGAATTTGTATTAATATCATTATTATTTGTAATTTAATTACATAAAATAACCTATAGGTTTGTAAATATTAGCATGTGTGTAATTATCTGGAAGACAGAACATTGGAAATATCCTAAGGGAGAAATACTCAGAAATAAAAGGATTTAAAATGAGACCTCAAGCATATCTGGGATTCTGAGACTTTACACAACTTTCTAATCATTTTACCTCACCATAGCACATTTGTTATCCCATTCTCCCAAATATTTACCACTATTCTTGAGTTCTTTCACTTTCTTTTTGTTCACCAATATGCTGATCTTGAATTTCACAGAGAAAATAGAATCATCAGGGAGGACTACTTGATTTGCCTACAATAAACAGATCTGCAGCTGGTAACATTGGACCTCACTGGATGAGGAATCCTTGTATGCATGCTTAGTGCTTCTACTGTGCCATAAACTCTCCATCTTCTTGGGGGACCTTTTTCATAAATTCTCTCTCTCTCTCTCTCTCTCTCTCTCTCTCTCTCTCTCTCTCTCTCTCACAGACACACACACACACACACACACACACACACACACACACACACACACACCTTCAACATTCTCCCATCTCTATTAACTCTTTCATTTCAACATGCAACATGATCAAGTCTCTCCAATTTAAAAGAAATGCTTTTCAAGGTCTGTATTTCTTACTAGCTATTCTCTATTTAGGAAGTGAGAAGTGGAGATACCTTGTCTCCCTAACAAATAATTTTCTTGAAAGAGTTACCTAAACTCACTGCTTCGCCCATCTAAGTGTTCATTTACTTTTCGGCCCACAGAAGCTTTTCATCTCTTCCAATTCTACCTAGGAAACTGTTTTCACCAAGATTGCTGATGTGTTAGGATCTCAATCCAAGTCTGGGTTACAAATTGCACAGCCAATTATTCCCAAACTCAGTGGCTTTAAAAACCAATAATTGATTACCTCTCTTGGTTTCTGTTTGCCTGGAAGTTGGTCAGGGCACAATGGGGACAGCTTGTCTCTGCTCCACAATGTCTGGAATACTCAAATTGTTGGGAGCAGACACCATCTGAAGTCTTGTTTATGCAGATATCTGGAGGTTGATGATAGCTGAAACTGAGACTTAAGCTGAAGCTCTCAACTGGGACACATATATAGCCTCTCCATGTGATCTGGGTTTATTCATAAAATGGTGGCTGGGTTCCAAAGGGAAGCATTCTGAGAAAGCCAAGTGGAAGTTTTTTTATAGCCTAGCCTTGGAAGTCACATGGTATCACTTCTGCCATATTGCATTAGTTGGACAGACTCAAGACCCCTCTCAGATTCCTATCAATCACCCTGCTCCCTATGTATTATACAATAGGACATGGGAAAGCGTGGTGATATCACACTTTTGGAAATCCCAGTATATTTTTTTTCATAGAAGTATTGTAAGACCATTTTGAAAAAATTAGAATCAAATCTTAAATTAACTTGATGTTAATTACTAGCCTGTATGTATGATAAATGCAGTTCTAAACCTATCTGTGCTTTCTTTCTAGTTAGTGTTTTAGACTAACAAGTTATATATGCTTACCACTGATGTATGAATAGGTCTTTCTTTTTATGCAGTTATAGATTAATACTGAATCTGAAACCTGGTAAACTCATTTATGTTGACTCTGTATACCTTCATAATGACTCTATTATATCCCCTTTCAAGTTGTACTTTTGTCCCGTGTGGATTTCCTAATTATTTTGTAATGTTTTTTTATAATTATTTTGTAATTTACAAAAAAAAAAATTGTAAATAGTTGATCTATTTCCAATTTGAAAGCCTTAAATATATCGAACACTTTAGCACTTCTTCTCTGGACCTTTCCATTTTCTCTTAGTCGAGAGTCCCTAGAGATGCATTAAATATTCCAAAATTTTTTTTAATTAGTAATACTGACTTTGGATGCTTATTTTTATTTGAAACTAAAAGTATGTTGTCTGCTACTTCTTTCCTCAAGCAATTATAAGATATCAATTTTTAAAACAAAATTTAATAGTTAGCATTTCGATGAATAAATGGTTCACTATCTTAGAGAAGAATGGGAGAATTGAAGTGGAAGTAAAATTCCACAAAAATATCATGACTAAAAGAGTAACCACTCTGAAGCAGGGAAACTATCCATTAGATCAAATTTGAAATTCTGAGATAGTAAATCTAATGACCAAGTTGTACGTTATTAGTGTTTTGATGTTTGACATGAATGTGATTTCCAATATAGAAAAATCATGTTGCCATATTCAAGCACAATACATGAACCAGAGAATGAAAGTAATTTTAAAGGGAATGGAAGTCTGGAACAAGAGAGAATAAAATGAAGAGACATAAATCATGGTAAAATGTTCAATATAATTTAAACAAAGTGAAGCAATAGTGAAAATATATTGATTTTTGGAATAGTAGTATGAGATGATCCATTGTCCAATAATATCTGTTTTTCTTTCACCCTCTCCCTACTCTTGGTTCCAAATCTAGTTGGACTAACAGCAGAAAACATCACTATTTATTTGCTCAGAAGCTAAAGCAACATCTTAAACTTCCCTGGTAAGCCATAAACATTTGTGGAATGGATGAGTGAATACTGGGATGCTGAAAGGTTGTGCAGATGTGATAGAAGCACATGAAAGGGGCTCAGTTATTTTGTATTTCTCTCTAAGTGGCCAGAATTTGCTCCATCAAGTCCTCACTCACTGTTTAAAATAGACAGCTAGATTCTGGACAGCTACTATTACCTACATCTATAAGATAAGGAGCATTAGTGAATATTTAACTTTTAATTTTAATTTTATTTTATTTCAGAAATCAAAAGAGTCTCTGAGTTTAGGGAGAAAAGGCAATTTTAACTTAGTGTCTACACAGATCATTAAAGAAGGCAACATACTACAGTGGAAATAGCCCAAGCTAGAAATCAGGAATCCTAGATTCTCTGTTGTGCCTGCCACAAAATACTCAGTGTAAATATCATTAAGTTGTTGATCTCAATAATGCTTTGGTTTCTTAAATGAGATAATGGTTTCCAAAGTAAAACACATAACAAAATACAGGTGTACTGGAATAAAGATAAATTATGCTCTCAAATCTAACAAGCCAACTGACTAACAAAATACCTGATTCCAAATTAAAAATGGTTAAAAAATTTTAGATCATGTTTTCCAGAAATGTCAGTTTTTCTGAAGATAGAACATATTATAGTGTTTAATTATGGAGAATTTCTTCACTAATTCAGATTTTGCAGGCATAAAATTATATCACAACATAATCAGAAATTCAGATTTCCTTTAAAAAAGAGTAAGTCTAAAGACAGAAGAACACTGTGGGGCAGGCAGCTTTACAGACCATGTGAATGAAGCCAATGCTTGAGCTCTCTTTTTTCTTGGCAACATACAAATTTCTACCTCAAAGAAACTGAGTTGACAAAAGCTTATTCTTAAAAAAAAGATCACATAGATTTCCCTAAACATCAAATGTCTCTTATGAAACATTTTGGATAGTAAAGTATAAATTAACCAAACACTGTGATATTGGGTTTACCTTTTGAAAACACATACAAGATCAGAAAAGTGAAGACCTGAGCTCAACAGTTTTTTTTTAAAGGAGCATTGCAGATTTGTATTTTCTATTCTATTCTATTCTATTCTATTCTATTCTATTCTATTCTATTCTATTCTATTCTATTCTATGCTATTCCTTTCTATTCCATTCTATTCCATTCTATTCTATTCTATTCTATTCTATTCTATTCTATTCTATTCTATTCTACTCAACTCTGTCCTATCTTGTCCTATCCTATCCTATCCTACCCTACACTATCCCCTTGAAGAACATTCCTGCTTCTGGTCTAACAGGAAATTAGCTTGATTAGACTCAAACTGAGAACTTTGTCTTGCCTGTGTTGGGCAGCAGCTCAGCTTTCACTTAGCCAGCTTTTGGTCCATCCCATACATGCATAGTTCAGAAATTATCTGGAGACTTGGGCACAGAACCTGGGTGTCTCCTTCTCAGTTGTTTTTCTAGCATCCCTTCTCACTTACTGGCCACCCTTGTTGCTCTGGTCTTTCTCCCCTTGTCCCTCTAGGAAGTAGTGCTGAAGTTTTAGCTGGCCTGTGCCTGCCCTTCTCCTCCATGCTGCAAAGGAGGCTTCATAAAAAAATCAGAACTCACCCATGTCAGTTGCATCCTTCACATGTCAATTCCCCTCCAGAACCTGTCTGGGTCTGTCCATTCTCTAAAGCCCTCTGGCAGTCATTTTTTTTTTTTTAATTTTGTCCAGAGTCTACAGCTGTTATGTATCGGAAGCTTGGTTTGTTAAAAGTTGCTCCTCCTTACTGGAAGCAGAACTCCATTTTTGTTAACTTGTTTTGTATGTGGAAGGGAAAGCAGGGAAGATGGGGATGAGACAGGGCTTTGAATTTCTGTTGGCCTATCTGAGGTCAGCTTCTGTGAGGGAATCCTTTAACATTCCTGGAGTCCACAGTTATACGGCACATAATTTCCCTTTTCAGCTCCAGAATCCATTTATACATTATTATAACTGATATATTTTGACTGAGTTCTACCATTTTATTTTATGTTGACTGTATACATATAGATGATCTGTTTCCTTTCGTCATTTTTGACAGTTCTTCAGATAGTTTGGAATATTTTTTTTTTTAAAGATTTTATTGGGGAATTGACGGAGGGGAACAGCGTTGGGGAATCGGGGAAGGGGAACAGACAAGTTGCTGTCTTTTTGTTCTTCAGTTTAGTTGCGGAGGATGTTGCTTCACTGTTGGTATCGTCACTGCGCTCTTCCCGGATGAGGCAGATCGGTCGCTGGCCTCTGGATGTCGCTCACCGCGGCTATCGGCAGCTCACGCTTGGCTGCCAGCCGCTCACGCTGGCTGCGGGCCACTCACTGTAGCCTATGGCAGCCCACTGCAGCAGGGGCTGCAGCCCACACCATCACTGGGGCTCGCACAGCCCAGCTCCAGGTGGAGCTGTTGTTAGCTGTAGAGGGCACTGTCACTGGCCCTCATATGTGGGATTCGAACCGCGGCCGCTGGCGTCCCAAGCCAGCTTTTAACCAATGTGCCACTCGGCAGGCCTTCTTATGTACAATTCTTAACTTCTTCATTGCATTTAAGCTCTTCTGAAAGCAGCCCTTTTTAAAGTCCTCATAGTGCATGGAAGTGCTAAATAAATAGTAAGAAAAAAAGTAGCTTGTATTTACATAGCACTTAATATGTGCCATGAGCTGTTCTTAGTGATTCAAATATAGCAACTCATTTAATTCTTACAGCAGTAGATGCTACTATTATTCTTATTTTATAGATGAGAAGTTAAAGCTCAAAGAAATTCAGTAATAACTTTCCTGAGGTCACAGAGCTTTTAAAGCGCAAAGCCAGAATTTGAAACAGCCAATATGGCCCAGAGTCAGTGCTTTCTATCATCATGCTCTGCTACTCACTGAGTGCTTATGAGAAATTAAACTATATATATATACATATATATATATATCATTATATATAATGCTGTATATAAATATATATATTTCATTATAAGATAATACGATTTGAGTTATATTTCTTCACGTGCTTATGAACCCAAGTTCCATATTTGTAATCTTGGATAAACCCAATAAGAACACAGTCTATGTATTAGTGAATCATACTGGATGAATTAAGTACATTTGCAAAAATATACAATCTCCGAGCCTATAATTTCTCTTGATGTAACACTAATCATTAACTAAGGTCATATTTTAAACCATTTTTGAGAATCACAACATGGTTTGCACTTATTCAATATTGTTATTTAAATGTCTTCCTGTAGATGCAATATATACTGGATATTAGTAAAAATACCCATGAATTGAGAAGCATTCACATGTTTAAAGCATAGTTGCCAAAATAAACTTCCCAAACCAGGGATGACTATTTTATCAAAAGAGATGATGATTCCTCTTCAGGTATATTATTCTTTAAACAAATATAAATTTCTTTAATTTCCTTCAGAGTATTAATTTCATTATTTCAAAAGAAAACAAGAGACGATTAAGTGCATATTTCAAGATAAAGCTTGGAATTTTGCCTGTATTCTGAACTACCACTATATCATGAAACAAAAGCAATGTTTTCCAAAGAAAGAAACAAGTGTTTAAAAACAATAACTACAACTACCAATTATGTTGAACCAAGTATGTGTATGGTCACTAAGAGCTATCTTTATATCCTTTTTAAATATAAATCCATTCATAGCGAGAGAAAAATGCATACTAGCCACCAGAATGCATACTTCATTAGGAGTTACTGAATCATTGCAAACCAATCCATTAGTAAAGCATTGGAATCACATGAGGACATGAATTACTGCTTCTTTAAGTTAGAAAAAAAAAGACTAGTTTCTTTTCCAAAGAATTAAATACATATAGTACGTTATATACAGCATATATATGTACATATATGTATTTCCTGCATAGAAATATATAGTAATCATAGAGTATAAAACAGAGGGGATATCAAAAGCTGCCACTAGAGACAAAGAACATTTTATTGTGATAAAAAGGGTTAGAAAGAGTTAAAAGCTGGAAAGAAATTAACCATTGAATGCTAAGAATGCAGAAGGGTTTTTTCCTCCACTTCTTAAGTGTTTCTTACGTTTATATGTTTTCTAGAATCAGTTGATATTACTTTTAAATAATTTTAAAGAGTTACAAAATTATGCTACAAAAAGATAAGGGGAATAATTACTCATTTGAAAGGATTAGCAATTTAAAAGAGTAAACGTATCTCCTATATTACCTAAAAACCATAACCCTTGTAATTTCAGGGTTAATAATCAGTTTAACATTAAATAGCAGTAGTCAGTTCAACACCTCAGTAACATAAATAATACATTCATAGTGTCTCTATTGAAACATTTCTATAATATTCAAAAATTATATCAAATCATGTCTCCATTGATATAGTAAAGAATCACCAGAGTATGGTACCATTTCTATAATTTAACTTAACAATAACAAGTAACAGTAACAGGTTATCACAATTTACCTTACTTATATAAACAATGTAGACATCCCTATTTATCATAACTAGCCCAAATAGCATAACTTATCCACCGAAGCAATGACAGATATTCTAATAAGAGAAGAACAATTAAAGTTAGAGGGATCTGCTTTCTCAAAAACTAAAATCCAAAAGTACTTTCAACATAACTAACTTTAATCAAAAGTTTTTGGTAGGCAACAGGGCTTCCCTATTAGGTCCAAATCCAATCACAAATTTCTAGGCCAACAATTAATTAACAGGTTCTACCTATTACTTTACTAAAGAACAGCTAGAAAAGGTACATACATTTTGGGGGCGGGGAAACGATCATAAATCAATGTGTAGATATGAATATCATTACCCATGCTAGGCTTCTCATTCTTGTCAGTCGTATGTCAGAGAAGAGGACTTTCTTCTATGTCATTACTCTCCATCAATCCTCTTGTTTAACCCCACAGGAAATCAGGTTTAAATTTCTTTGGCTCATAGGTGGGGAGAACCCCAATTAACAATTTTGAATCATTTCCTTAAAAATTCTCAGAATTTCCACTTGACCAGACTGATTAAATTGAAAATGACAAATCTTTATCTTCAACAAATTCCATTTCAAATAATTTTTTTTTTTTTTTTTTTGCAGGGCGGTAAACAAACGAAAAAAAAAATTACAGGTGGAACTGATGTTTGGGCAGGCAGGAAAAGAGGTAGTCTGAATTTAAATGGAACACTTCCAGGAACAAGCACACAGGCATGCTTTCTCATCCTCTTCCTGCTCTTCAGTCTGATATCGAGATGCAGAAGTAACGCCTACTTCCCAGTTCACGGAGTCTCGCCACGAGCTTCTGTCCCCTGAATAAGTGGATGAGCTCCTAGCCTCTGCGTATTGAGGCCATCCTCTCATTTCATTGTGAGTACCTTCATACGATGGAACCGGATACATTTTAGCTCCTGCACTATATCTGATTTGGGAACCAGTGAGTTGAGGTATAAAGGTTTGCATTTCAAAAGAAAGATAAAACAGCCTGAAGACAATGTTATCCTTACTGGGGACGCTTTTGGGCTCCCTACAAACTCCTCCTGAAATAGCTGATGCTGACTCACTTGCTTTGGGAACACACTTATTGTGACCAAATTTTTATGGCACTTGATTGGGAGATCTTAGATTAGCAACGTTGCTTGGCAATACAGTAGCCACCACCCCCCAAGCCTTTTTCACTTTGACTTATCTACATTCAAATTTTAAACTTTCTGAAAGAGCACAGATGGTTTTAAGATTTAGCATTTAATATTTGCAAGGAAAAAAACATGCAATTTCAGTTTATTCTCTTAGCACAAGAAATTCTGTTTTTGTGCTAAGCAATTCCATTTATATCTATGTGAAATATCTTTGCCATTTCCTTCGGTCTCCATCCCAGCTGTTCTCATCACTACCCACACTCAAAAAAATCTCTTCCTATATGCATTTTTGAATGTGCAGTAAGTAATCCAAGTAATGCCTCAGCCTGATACCATAGCATGATTCACAAAAAGGAAAGAGAGAGGAAGGGAGGGAGGCAGGGAGGAAGGAGTTTGCATCTGACCTGCATTTAAGAAATTGCTTTACTATATGTGACAAACACGACTTCCAAACGGACTTGTATACAGAGTAAATATCATTAGGATGCAAACACAATGTAATAAGAGTGGAGTAAGCATTTCTCCAAAATATAGCATATCAACAAATGTTTGTAAAAGAATTTAAAAGTAAGATATTTATCACAGTATTAGCTTACTAATACAAGTATTAGCTTACTAAAACATCCAAATATAAGGGAATGATTTATAGTATATTAGTATTTGTGATAGAGATATACTAATATCCTATGTGGACAATAACATTGATGTTATAGATTCCTTAATGACAAGTAGAGATGCTAATGTATATTAAATTATTAAGTATAAAAGTAGGTTTCAAAAATTGCTTGTAGAATATGATCCCATTTCTTACAAATTAAAGATTCTGTGTGTGTGTGTGTGTGTGTGTGTGTGTGTGTGTGTAATAAGGGCAATAGACAGTAGAAGCACCCCAATTTTTTAAATGGTGGGATTATGGGTGATTTTTATTTTACTTTTTTTTCAAATTTTTTCTCAATAAATACCTACTGCTTTTATTATATGGAAAATAAGCCAATTCAAGTTGCTTTCATACATGCTGTGCAGTAGACTAAGTTGATTATCATTTTCCTACTGTGCTGGTCACTAGCCTACTACATATCATCTCCAAGCCCACCCTCCTCTACTCGCTTTGTGGCGCTAAAGTTGCTAGTCCGCAATTTCTCTTTTCCAGCTGGTTTCCTGTTAGATCTTACCAACAGGGACACTTGAGGAGACTCAGAGGCAAAACCAGGGGAAGGGCATGCTCTTTCATTTGCTTGTTTGTGTGGGTGTCACCATCCCAGCCACAACCTGTCACATAGTGGAAGACACCAATTTGTTTCACTCACCTGCTGCTTTCAGCACACCCAGGACTAGTATTAACCATACCCCATGGTAGTACCAGCATAAAGTGGGCAGGCCCTTTTCCAGCCACTACCCCCATTTACTAAGTCACCCCTAAAACCACCAAGTTTGAGTGGGAACCAGAGCAAGAGAAAGCTCCCCAACAAGTCCAGGCTGCAGGGCAAGCTGTTCTTCTCTTGCAGACCCACAGCTGCAGACCCCAAGAACCTGTGTCCATGGTGAACAGGGGCACCATATGAGGTTTCTGCAGGCCCCAACGGGATGATTGCAGTGCAGATCTGTAGGGTTCAGGAGCAAACCTCTGTTTCCCGACACATTATACTATTTTCTTTTCTTGAGAAACAGTTCCTGCAGTGCTTTTGAGTCTTGTAGAGGCGGAACTCCTCACCATGGAACATCAAAATAACCATGCAACCTGAACTGCCCCTCCTGAAGTGGGTGTCATATGGTCCACCATGCCCGGAGGTTGGGCAAGCAGTTAATTATCAAATGGATATGCTTTTAAGAGATGTACGTGAGAAGGTGGCTCCCTTCATTTTGTCCTCCAATGTCCTTTTATGCCTACGCCTGCTTCATTGTCTCCTCTCTCTCAATCAATGAAGTTCCTTATAACTCATGAAGAAAACCTTAAGCTTAGTATACAGGTGGTTAGATCCCAAAGAAAAGAATGCATCCATAGACAACAAAGTTCCATTGAATTGAAAGTTAAAACTTTTGCCTGGTCACTTTGGGCTCCTTATGACATTGAACCCATACTTAAAGAAGGAGTTTGCTGCATGGACTGGGAAAATCAATGTCAATGATCAAACGGCACTTGAGTAGCTTCTAAACAGCAAGAATACTGACTGGATTCTCAGAACACCTATTAATACTTCCATGTCTGATAATAAACATTAATAGAAAACTATTAATGTTTATTAAAGCAACCATAACAGGACTGTTTATTGTGGATTCAGTTCTTTCAGAAACAAGAATTCAGATAAGCCCACTAGTAAAAGAAATCCACTCAGTCAACTGAAGTCAAATAGCACACCTTCATACGAGCATATCCTTTATATAAGATGTATATAAATGGTAGCCATATTATAATTTAGAGTTCAGGTTTATCTCTAGGTAAAACTGTAACAGCATTGGAGAATTACTTAACATCACCCAGAGATGGATACCATGATTCTTTTTTGGAGATGGACAAAGCTGTTAGGACTCTGTCTCTCCCTTTTCCAGAGAGAGAAGAGAACGAAGGATAATTGTACCATCTTCCTAGGCAAAAACATAGCTTTTGCTTTATGGAAGATCAAAAATGCATACAGGTTTGTGTATAGATGCAGAGTACTCAAAGGGTGGACTGTACCAGTTCTTTAAGCCATTTCTTCTCAACTCGAAACTCTTCATTCTATACTCAGCTGAGATTCTGAGATTTATTTTCCCTTTGCTGGATTGTGTCTTTCTAGGTTCTGCCTATGGGAGGCACAAGAAGGAGAATGGAAACAGGAGGAGGGAGAAGGGCAGACTCCATCCCATCTACTTGCTGTTCCTTCAGTCTCTCTCTAGCAATAGCCCTTTTTCCTGGCAGTAGCCGAAACAGCACCCCTTCCAGGTAACAGTACAAGACAGGGTGAACCCTCTCCCAGCTCTGTGGGGCCTCCTCCAGGGCTCTGATAACCCACCCCACACCTTCCTGTGTTCTCCTAGCCCTACAGCTGTAGCTGCTTCCCACAGTTTATTTCTCTGTCCCCCCAATATTCCTTTTCCACCTTTTCAGTCACTCGCCATACTCAATTTTCTCTGTTACATAATTATTGTGGGTTCTGATTTCCTAAATGGACTCCGCTTATGATAGTTCTCATAAGGTACTGTGTTTTAGACACATTGTTTTACTTCTCACAAGAACCCTGTCATGAATATACTAGAATCCAGTGTACTGGGGTTAAGGAAATGGAATATAAGCTTTATTTCTTTTGGCTTACTGATGGTCACGTAGGAAATGACTATCAAAACCTGGATTTAAACCCAGATCAGACTGATCCAAATGCCCATCAACTTATAAATGCATAAACAAAATATGGGATATCCATATGGTTAAATATTATTCAGCAATAAAACAGAATAAAGTATAAATACTATACTTTATGCTACAGCATGGATGACCCTTGAAATCGTTACGTGAAAAGAGCCAGACAAAAAAGTCAACTTATTGTATCATTCTGTTTATATGAAATGTCCACAGTAGGCAAATCTGTAGAGACAGGAAATAGATTAGCGTCTGACAGGGACTAGGGGGTGAGAGAATGGGGAGTGACTGCTAATGAATATAGGTTTTCTTTCTGGAATGATGAAAATTTGATAATATTAGATAGTGGTGATATAGGCACAACTTTCTGAATATACCAAAAACCACTGAATCATACATTTTAGGGATAGGTTTTATAATATGCAAATTTTATCTAAAAAAATCTATTCCAAAAACTGTAATTAAAACCAAATAATGAAACATAAAGATGAATATCTTCGTTAATTTTTACGCCAGGGAAATGCTTATTTTATCTTTGTTCATCCACCTAAAATACAGAGAATGGTTTTCTGCATTTTGTGAGTAAATCACAATTCTGTGTCTGTGTGTGCATTTTCCTAGAAAGATTTTCCCACAGGGAGTGCTATTTTGATCTCTGAAATCCTTGTGATCCTGGACAAAAAAGAGAGCAAGAAAGCATTTCACAGAAGAGGAAGTATTAATGGCTAATAATATGAAAAAGATGCTTAACTTCACTGAGAGTATGTAAATGAATTTAACAATAGGCTATCACTCTCAGGCTGGCAAACATTGGAGTGGTAATAAGTGAGAAAGTGAATTTTTATACATTACTGGTGGAAGCATAAATAGTTACAGCCTTTAATTTAGGAAAGCACTGTCACTATATATTAAAATTAATGATCCACATATCCTTTTATTCAGTAATCCCACTTCTTGTATTCTAACCCATAAAAGAAAAGTGTCAGCACATAAGGATGTAGTGATAGAGTTATGTGTGATAGCCTCAGAAACAAAGTAAATGCCTACCAAATGGGGAATAATTTAATATATTGATATTTCATATAATATTACTTAGCCATTAAAAGGAATAAACTAGTCCTTATATATTTCCCTGGAAATGTATTCATGATATACGACCTAGTGCAAAAGCACCATACAGAAAAATATATACAACATTCCATTTATGTAAAACAAAGTGGTCAAATGTATTTTATATGTGCCCTGTGTGTTTGTATGTATGTGTATATGGTTCTACATGCATTGGAAAAGGTACAGAGAGACATACACCAGGTAGGTAACTTTTGGTAACACAGTTGATGTATAGTGGAAGTAGGGAGGGGAACATGGAATATATTCATCTTTATATATATATTGCATAAAGATGAATAATAAGTTTAACCAAAGTGCTACCAATGGATATATCAGGATAGAAGGATTTCAGAGGACTTTTTCACACTTCCCTATGATTTAATGTATTCTATAAAGTTTTACAAAGATTATGTATTATTTATATAATCAGAACAATTGAGAAGACTCTTTAGTCGAGAAAATAGATAATAACATAGACAATATTTTCTTATTATGTTTTGAAGGCATTGAACTTGGAATACCCTTGTTAATTTGTAGGTTCAGAAATAATAATAGTTTGGAGAATGGCTGGGATTGAAGACTACATTTGCTAGACTGGAAATAAAAGTTTCCAGCTAATGAAGAGTGTAAACATCCGATGAGTAAATTCTGTGTTTAATTCACATAATGGACAATCATTTTCAAAATGTCTAGTCCCCCAAGCTGAGGTTGTGGCATCGTGAAAATGGAAGTGCTGAGATCCAGTATGTGGTCTTCATTTTGGAGAACCCAGGCCTTCTGATCTATAAAGCAGCCTCAACTAGATTCGATGTTCTCCAACCTGATGGTCAATAGACTCACCTAGAGTGAAACCATAGCAAGCACAATGATTCAGAATATTTAAAGTTGGGGCTTAGAATTCTGTATTTTTTAAAATTCCTTGTGTCTGGAAGGTTTGAGAACCACATGGAACACCATGTCACATTTAGCCATAATTGTTTTAAATCTCTGCTGCCTTTTCTTTGCTATCACTGCCATGGCCTCTTGGTGTGGACAGGTTACCTCCAATGATCTTGCTGCTTTGGTGACTGAAGCTCATGATACACTTATGACGGGCACTAGTCTTGCAATAGCTTCTCAGGATCTGGGGACAGAAGGAGAAATGGTTTTTCTTTCAGTGTTATGTGCAGCTAAGGTTGTTGAGACTCAGCACGTACCACCTGGACATAAGAGAAACCTTGCTTGTATCAAATATTTGCTGCCATTTCCTAATCTTAGTGGTGAAAACTAGGTCTGTTCTTAAGAAAGAATGAATTGGATTTTCTGGTTATATGTTATATTAGTTCATCTGCCCCTATTAATGAGATTTTTCAAAGTACAAACAAAATGTAGAAAACAAAGGAGGTGAAAATGAAAATTTTGTCACAAAAACTATATTCCAAAACTTATTATAAGTCAAATTCAACCACTTTTATTAAAGGTCTGAAGGTTTAGCACACTGTGTGTCTCAAAAAGGAAAAATGTGTCTTCTTGTTACTGCTTCGCATATTCTAAATATCATATAAAGATAAAAGTTCATTATGTATTTCGGATGAGGTGCTTTCTATTCTTCAATTTATTGTAGAATATTTACATATCTTTTTCTGTTACTTTCTAATTCTCACTGAGCTGAAAATATAATGTGATCAATTAAATATGCATTGCCAGTGGTGCACCATTAGAAAATCTACCTTTTATATATTTTATACTTCTATGACTATTTCCAATGTGTGAAAAATTAGAACTGTGTTGTATGTTAAAAAATTAATTGCTACCATTCTAAAACTATGTTCCCAAATGAATCATGTGATATGTGTGAGTTCTTAATTCTATTTATCTTTTTATTCATTAAATATATTTAATTAAAAGCCTATTATGCCCCAAGTATTTTCCTAGGTGCTGAAACTTCAAGAATGAACAAAATATCATCCCCATTTTCTTAGATTTTGAATTCAGCTGGAGTACTGGTCAGAGGAATGAAGAACCATGATAAAATGTAATAAAATAGCCACAATAAAGGCATATAAAAATGCATTTAAAACCTTTAACCTCACTTATAACTTCCCTTTTTTCCACTTTCCCATAACATAATAAAGTACAATGATATACTTAAATGCTTTGATATGTTTGTATGCCTTTAGTCACCAAATAAAATGCATTTTTATGTAACTGCTTAAATCTTAATCCTGTTTTGCATTTTAAGAAAAAGTAGCTTATAAAAATGAAAAGATTTAAATGAATTGCCTGCTACTTTCTAAATATTAGTGTTTTTAAATGGATAATAATGTGTAGAATCATATGTATATTTGATCAAAGGATAATATGTGTTTAATAATATATTCTATTCAATAATATAACTATAAATGACAAATTACTTTTTTTTTCTATTGGAAAATCCTTTTCAAAATGTTCTATGGAATTTTCTCCTCTTCCCTCCTCTTATTCCTTTCTTTCTTCTGTGCCATAATTCTACTGTTAAAACAAATGAGGTATTAAAAATATAGTTTTTAAGAAAAGAAATAATAACAATAGCAAAAAGGGAAAGAAACGGAAGTCAGAAAAACAACATTAACAAAATGCATATTTAACCAAGCCTGGGAGATCAAGCCAGATAGCACTTGGTAAATACTCTTTGGAGACAGTAATATCAAAGGTTGTGTTTGCGGTTGTGCTCGAAGTTTGCTTTGCGTGGGATCTAAGACACCAGATGACCAGTAGTAATCTCACTTGCCCTTTCTTTTTCTACTCTCTGTGGGCGCTGTGTACACCTCCGTTCCCCTGCAGCCTTGCCTGCCCCTGGCCCTCTCACAGCTCACTGGTTCTTCTGAAGGTGTCTGGGATGGTTAGGATTCAGCAGGTCACACCTTCACCTGTCAGGACCTGGCGTCTCCAATGCACAGCGTTAGTTCATCGCTTCATTTCCCCTCCAAAGGACCCATGACATGTCTGCCCTGTTAGATGCAAATCTCAGTGAACCCACGGCAGCCATCAGTTTTCCATTTGGTTACCTGTCATATCGCCTTATGTTTGGCTGTCTGAAACACCCACAGGTCTCAACCTCAGCAAGGACCATGCCAAGGAGGGAGAACTGTAGGATAGATAACTTCACTCAAGAACTTTTAGATTTAATCTGCACAAGGTCAGCATTTATGAACTCTGTATGGTTTGGCACAAATTCACGATAAATATTTTAAAGTTGTAGCTTAGTTTAACTCCCCAATTATTTATTAAGGTCATGCAGGCCGAGGGAAACCGTACATGGCACTTAAGTTTCGAAAGTTTAAGTTATCACACATTACCAGTTTTGAGATTCACAACAACCTTGCAAGATAGATGACTAAATATTTCTTTCATTGCATTGCATTGTATTCATTTGTTTATCCATTCATTTATTTAACAAAAAATTTTAAGGACCTACTTTGTAATTAGCACGGCTCTTGCAGTGGCTGCAAAGATTAATAAAATGTTGTCCTTACTCTCCGTGGACAATACCTGTCCTTATTCTACCTGTCTATGGGAGAAGCATAGAATTAGGCAGATACTACATAGAGTAAATGCAATGGATAGAGACCAGTAAAGAAGAGCAAAGGAGAATATGATATCCAATAAGATGAGATAAGAGGGGATGTTCAAAGGAGGCCTGAGGTGAAGCATGAAGAAGAGTTTGTTAGGAAAACAAAAAAAGTAACACCTTTGCCCTTATTTTATACTTCCATAGAATCCTATGAGGTTTTCAGTCATGTTATTGCTTCTCCTCAGATGTTTCATTCCAGATTTAATAGGAACTAGGCAAGTCAATTAGCAAATAACTGGAAGAAATGGGACAAAGCAAACTTATTCTGCCTGCCTCATATTTAGTGCTTTTTTTTCATGAAGCAATATTATTTCCTTAGGATGAGCTCATTTTGTTTTGAAGAAAACATTGACAGTGGAAAAGTGAATTATAAAGTGAGATATTCTTAATCTAATTATAAGCCAGAGAACAAAAATAAGTTTTAGAATTTCATCTGAAATACTCCAATTCTCTAACCACGCCAGTGCAACATAAGCGGACAAAAATTTCCATTTATATTATAAATTAAGCTTATTATGTGGTAAATACTTTGGGATTTTTGTGAAACCCAGGCTGCCATTCAAACTTCACTGAGTAAAACTAGAGTTCAGTATACAGTTAAATTTCATGTTGAAGAAGCTGGGTTTTCTACGGGAATCTTCAGAATCCTTAAAAGCTAAAGAGAATGTTTTAAAATAATTGTATTGAATAATTAGAAGATGTGAAATAGGTAAAAGAATATAAATTTATTCCTTTTGCAGACTTTCCTGGAAAAACAGCAGGGGGAACATTACAAAACATGAGTGAGAAAAATTACACAATGGAAAACCATGAAACTAGAAATAGCAGCTCTGCCAAGATTTGCTATATTGCTCTGACCACTTCACTTTACCAAGGTGAGCCCTCCCTTCAGCTTTCTTTTATATAACGGAGAGAATGGGCACTATTGTGCTCCAATTTACAAGGTTTCAGTGAATAAATTCATATGTGGGAAATAATTTTAAACAAAACACTATGCATAAGGTACTAAAAAGAAGAATGTATCTATTATTACAAATTAAATATTTTGTTTGTATCAATAAAGAAAAATGTTTGTATTAGTCTTAGTAGATATTCAAAGGAAAGAAGACATCTTAGAAAACCCTGAGTCTTCTCATGGGTAGATGGTTGCTTACAATTTATTTTCAACACATCAGAGTAGATAGCATGAGTGGATAAATTAACTATAATCTACATGCTAGAATGGATTAGTAGCATGAGAAGTATTCTAATTAAGATTATTAGATAGCATTTGAAAGACCCTAATCAGTATTGCATGACTTCCAATAACAAAGACTTGTAATAGTGCTGTCTCCATGTGCAATAGAACAGATGTTTGAAATAGTTTTTCCCATTATAAAGATGATATGAGAACCTGATGAGTCAGCCTCCCCACCCCTAATATCCTCCAAAGCAGTGCCCCAGTCTTGGGACTCCTATTTTTTCCCATGGCCCATGGACAAAGGAGAGGACTCACCTAATTTCAACTAGATCCTCAAGACTGTTGTCACAGGGGCTATAAGGAAACTTTCAGGGCCGGCCGAGTGGCGCAGTGGTTAAAGGTCCCACATATGAGAACCAGTAACACTGCCCTCAAAAAACAAAAAGAAACTTTCATGCAAGGTGCTAGTCAGTAACTGAAAGAAAGAGAGGCTGTTTCAATGTTTTTGTATCTTCTTGGTAATAAGTGTGTTTATCCTGGCTTGTATCTGCAACTTGCATTCAGAGTAACATATCACTTGGTATGTTGGAGCAGGACCTGGAGCTCACTGCTACCTCTACTGTGGAGAGATGGGGAGAGAAGAGTAGGGATTGAAAATCAACAGAAAGAGCCTATAATTGTGAATGGACAAATTGGCTTAACTTACTTCACCAAAACCCTCTTTTGGAATATCGATCCAAAATTTTCTTATAAATGTAACAAACATCTACTATAAACTGCAGACTTGTTGAGGAACTTATTGGTGAGCTATAATGTGAATTCTCATTCTAAAGACTTCAAAGAATTTATTTCTTGAAAACATTGCTCCCTTTGAGGAACTAATGTGATTCTTAAAAAATTTTTTTTTTAACTAATGAGAGTCATGTACCTCCCTTTTTACTTTGGATTTCAGAAACCTCTAAGTAAGTTTGACATTTGATTATATGTCATTTGATCCAAACAGCCTTCATTTTAGTTTTTTTCCTTTATGTAGTTTAGATTTTTTAAATTTTAATCAAATTGCTCTGTATTTTATTACAATGAATTTTTATTTTATTTTTTGCTATCTAAAACTCTTTATATAGCAAAGATTAGAACTACAAATTTATACTTATGAATAACTTTATCATATTATGGATATCAAACAACATGACTACAGTATGAGACCTTTCAACACTAAGAAAGATTACATTTTCTCTACAGCTTATTTTCATAGTAAACAATTAATAATTCAGAGAAATGAGTGAACATTAGAAGCAACAGTATAAAAGTAACATTTTAATGAGTTGTAAATTATGGAAGAATAAAAAGTGTGCACATTTCCAATAAGGAATTTCATTAATGCACATCTATAATAAATAGGTACTTCAAACAATAAAATTCTCATATGTCTTTTAAAATGTCTTTATTACATGTTGTAATAATTAGTCTTTCTAAATTTTCTAAACTTTAAAAACTTGCTAAGCAAGTGTTTTAAATCAATAAATTTTTAAATTAATGAAGTGTTTTCCTATTCCTGCCCCTTCCACCCTAAGCTAATGAGAAATGCAGAATCAGGTATAGGGAAAGGCTTCACAGTAGTTTGAAACTTGGGCTATTCTCCTTTAGGTACTGAAATCCTTCCTTATAGACAGTCAGGAATATGCCTTCAAATGGGTTAAAGCCACTAATCGGTCAGTGCTAACTTCTAACATCTGTGAAGTAGTTAAGTGGCCCAATGTGTCCCTTTAACATCGATTTCTCTGTACCCAATGTCTTTAGTTTTAAAATCAGGATTAATTTTTTAATCTTCATGGTTGTAGTACTTATCATCTCTCTCATTAGTCTAATTTGAGTTAAGTAGGATCTGTAGTTAGTCCTGAATCTGTGTGATAGTAGCACAACTGAAAAAAAGCGGGACAGACGTGATTATGTTGTTTTATTGTCTGGAGGAGACAGCAAGTCAGTGGGGCTTCCCTTGTGAGGTTAGAATCTGCCTGACTTCAAAATGTTCCAGTGGTACAAATTGCAATGAGAGTCCTTGCACATTCCAAATTCCATCTATTTTCCTTGCCCTGCCCTGTACAATCCAATTAATTCAAAGGTGATGGAAGAAGGAAAATATTCTACATGTCAAAATGATAATGTCCATTATATGATTTATAGAATGAGTAATATGTGTGATAGTTTGAGATGAAGTCATGTTTTTACTTTTAGAATAAATTCTTTTTTGTCACATTTTATTAAAATTCCCCTGAAATCAGTGGAGATGAAATGTGTGTCTAAATAATCTCATTTGGGGATCACAATGATTTGATAAACTTGAGAATGAAATAAATACAAAATGTTATGGCTCCTTCATAATCTGACAGTTGTGGTGTGGTTTGATACCCCACAAGGAAACTTTGGTTGTGAGTATAGGTTATGATGCCAACTTTTGTTAAGAGGTAAGACATTGCATTCTTCAAAATCTATGTGGTTTAGATCTGGTCTGAATTTCAGTGAACAAACAAATATGCTTTTTATAAAAGCATCAAAAGAGAGGAATAATGTTTCATATAATTAAATACACATACCATTTACTGTTTTCAGGGGAATTATAAGCCTCCAATTCAATGGTTAAAAATTAGTAATTGTTAAGAATATAACCAATATGAGTGATTCATTAATGTTTAACAAATACAGATTTTTAAAAAACACATTGATACAAACAATATTCATTGTATACATAGACAGATCTTAAAACTCACTCCTTAAGAAAATTCTAGTTGAAAACCACTATGAGCCATTAGAACATGAATAAATGTAAAACAAATGAAAAACAGATTTTAAGGTACCAAGATCAGGTGGTAAGAAACAAAATAAATGTCAGCTACTTAAGAAATCTACATTGAATAAAAAAAAACTACTAATACTCTTCCAAAAGGGATATTAAGGAATTATCTTAAAGATATATTCCTAGAGCCCTCTAGATTCATGGAAGCATCAGCTAAGTTGTTTTTTTCCTTATGTTTAAATAAAACATATAACATGAAAACAGTGTTTATTATTAACTAAAAATTTATTTTAATTGACTATAGTGTAAAGTTGTTTCTCAAAGGTGCTCTAATTTTCAGGAATATTTTCAAAGGACAACTTTTTTTTATAAGCTTACTTATATAAGTTGTACAGAATTTACCAATAATTACAATAGGTAAATTAGACTGGGGGGGGGGACACTAAGTTTTTGTGTTTTTTAACAAAACATGATTAAATAATTTTTATTAGAAACCAAAATTATAATTGAGTTTTAGAAACCAAGAATATGGTTGAATAATTTCCTTGTATTATAATCTGTTGTTATTCTATAAATGTTACATTCATTTTTATTTTTATTTAATTTTTTTTTTTTGAAGGCAGTGTCACTGGCCCTCATATGTGGGACCGAACCGGGGCCGCTGGCTTCCCAGGCCAGTGCTTAACCACCACGCCACTCGGCTGGCCAATGTTACATTCATTTTTAGCTGCAGTGCTTATGAGTTACAATTTTATTCATGAGAGAGAAATGTGGTAATTCTGTGTTCTATACCATTTCAAAAAGGAAATTCAATTCCATTCTCTTGACTGTAAAATGAGAAAAATAGCTGCTTTACTTATCTTAGTATTACTAGGAGAATACTGATAAAATACATGTGAAAGTTGGGAAACTAAAAAAACTTTTGGCAAATGTAAGGTAATACCATTTGCCAAAAGTGATGTTTCCTGCATATCACTCAGGAAAATCAATGTACTCTACCTATATGATTTGAGCAGGAAACAATTTTCTGAGAATGCGTTTTATAATACTGCGATATTGCATTTTAATACAAACACACAGAGTTAGCTAGCCTGTATACTGTCTTTGTATCACTTAGAAAGGAGCCCTATTCTCTGACAAATAAATGCAGGTTCTTCCTAGGGCCATGGCTTAGTGAGTGGAGTGCAGGTTGGATCTTTTATTTAAGAGCCTTTGTGTTGTCAACAAACTTTATAACTGTACACTGTGACCCAGATAATATCCTTTAAATTAAAAACTCAGGTTTTACAAAAAAAAAAAAAGCAACACTTAATATGGGCAGTGCATACTCTCTAACAACTGAAATGGTCTCACAAGTAAGGAGAATCTTATGCCTTATGTGTTTAGATTAGTCGTGGCTATACAAAATGGATACGCTTGTCTTGTTTTTGTTTTTAAGTTGCAACTTAGAAATGAAATTATGAAAAAAAATTTGAATATTCACACTCAACTACACTCACTTTCCTAGTCCTTGGAATGATGCAAGAATTGCAAAGATCTATCAAGCATTAAAAAACAAATCAATGTTTACTGCAAGCTTTATTGCATTATTATTTTTTTATTTGTATATTCTTCCCATATATTTTGGAAAATGTTCACATTTTAGAGATAAGCTTTATTATCTTGATGGTGGAAAAAATGACCAAAAGTGGTTCTAGGTTCACAAATTGTTCTTCTCATTGAAAATTACAGATTACTCATGTAATTTTCTTCAGAGAAAGCAGATGTCTTGTTACCTTCCTGTTTGTGAGGTCCTCTGAATAGAGAAGCATGGTAATATTGGTTTCAGTGATGTAATTCATGCCTCTGTAAATACGCTGAACTATCTGATAACTCCATGAAGAGGCAACAAATTGCAGCAACAAAGGAGTGTTCCATGCAGAGAATGATGTGTCAATAAGAAAAGCATGCAGCCTCATCTCTTTAGAAGAAAATAGCTTTCACAAGACAAATCCCATTGCAGGAAGTTCATTAATACACCTGAGAGTTTTTACACTGGCATTTTATTGTGTGCAATGCTGCTTGTCGTAAGTAACTCATCAGTTAGGGTATAGAAAAATGTTCTGTTTCACACGTTTTTATTTTAATGGCAATAGTTGTACTGGGATTTGAGTTTCCCAGTATATACAAAGGAAGCTTCATCTTGATACTCTTTCCAAGTTTATGAGCTAACTAAATCTTTTTGATGTTTTGGTGTTTCTACTGAAAAATGTTTTTTGTCAATGTATAATTCCACATTTAGCCATATAAACATTTACTCATCTGCATCACAAAGAACATGTCTACTCATGTTTAAATTTAAGAATATTCTAATTGAAGCATAATAATTTTTCATACTCATTATTTATTTATTCATACTCTTTATTTAAAAAAAGACCTCCAACCTTGTTCTTTTCTGAACACAAAGTTATTGAGAGCTGTCACTTTATATGTAAGGAAAGATCTTCATATTCTTATCAGTGGGATAACTGCAGGTTAGCTTTGCCCCTTTACAGTTCTGTACAATTTTGGATTTTGAGCCCCAGGATATATATAGTATGGGCAAGGGCAAACATAAAGGACTAGAGGATGTACTGGACTTTTCTGGTACCTTCTTCACTTCCGTAGACTGTTCTGGGTTTTTTGCCTGCAAATGTTGGGTCCATCTTCTTGCTGATGGAATAAATAAGCTGAGAATGTTGGGAGCTGGATCCAAATGTGTGTCTTTTCTCCTTTCTTCCTTCCCTGCCTCCAATCCTATGGATGCACGCTACTTGCACTGTGTCATCTAAAGATCATAAGACCTCCTGTCATGCTGCATTCCTTTTTAGCCCCTCTGCTTCCCTCCTAAGTAAAGAGAAGGAGATTGGGAGATGTGTGTATTGCAGGGGTTCTCAAAGACTGTCCCACACAAGAAGCATTAGTCATCCCTGGGAACTTGGTGAGAAACGTTAATTCTTGGGCCCCATCCCAACCCATTAAATTTGAAACTCTGAGAGGTTCTGAGTTTGAGAACCACTGGTGCAGTGAAAGGTAACATAGAACTGCTCAGCCACGTAGTCAGAGGTAGAACTAGCCATAAAAGCATATGCCCTGACTTTCAGCTCAGATCCACTCTCCCAAGACTCTACACATGTGAACATCAGGCTCCTCTTACTCCTGTGTTTAAGGATTTTTGGATAATTCTTTTTCTTTTTCTTTTTCTTTTTCTTTTTCTTTTTCTTTTTCTTTTTCTTTTTCTTCTTTCTTTCTTTCTTTCTTTCTTTCTTTCTTTCTTTCTTTCTTTCTTTCTATTCACAACATAAAAAGGGATAATTTGTGACAACAAAAACATAAAAAGGAGAGTAGGGGAAGGACTGAACTTGCACACGTGAATGAAGATAAGATGCAATCAGAAGAAAAAAGACTATTACACATATGAAATTTTTCTTTTTTGCACAAACCTCACGGTAACCACAAAACAAAAATCTAGAACTGAGACATATAACAATAATAAAAGGGAAAGCTGAAGGACGAGAGCAAGAATACCATCAAACTAAAAACAGCAGACAAAAACACAAGGGAAAAGAAACAATGAAGACTCAGAGCAACCAAGAAAACAAAAGATACAATAGCTTTAGTAAATTATTTGGATAATTCTTGAAACAGAATTTCTCCAGGATTTTTAGTTAAATTTTTAAAAATAATGACAGTATGGATTTTCACATTTTAAAAACAAAAGTACATGAAAAATATAATGAGTAATGAATAATTTTTATTAACTATTTCCTTATTAAATATTTCTTGATCTCAAAGATCATATTGAAAAGAAAGGCTCTCTGATGAGTCTCAATTGTTTCTGTTTCTAGAAACATGCTCCTACAAATAGGAAACTCTGAATGTGTAAAATTACAGTTGACCCTTGAACAACATAGGTTTGAACTGTGCAGGTCCACTTATACATGGATTTTTTTCAGTAAGTGTGCAGTTGGCCCTCCATATTCATGGATGCAAAGACCAACTGTATGCATCCTTCTATACCATTTTTCATAGGGACTTGAGCCTCTCTGTATTCTGGTATCTGCAGGTTCCTGGAACCAATCCCCTGCTGATACTGAGGGATGACTGAAGATTTTGAGGACACAAAAGTCATATGCGGATTTTCATCTGTGTGGCATCCCTAATCCCCAGGTTGTACAAGGGTCAACTGTACTCAACAAAATGCTCGTGAAGGCTGCTTCAGTGCTTCCGTTTGAGAAGTAAAAGGTCTCTCATAGAACAACATTGATGTATTAAGCCACATTGATGTATTAATACCACGCTTACTCTTCTTCACCTTGGTATCAGAAAATTCATCCAAGGCACACCAGTGAAATGGTATTCATTTCTCTTGGCACATTTAGACAGTCTAATGCTCTAACACTGTATTGTTTTAATAGCCTATAAACTTGTGAACACCTAAGTGAACTATGGGTACCATCCTAATTGTTTTACTGTTTGCAGCCAAGATTTACTCTATATCTCTCTACTCATAAATAGCTTCTTTCTCAATTCACTTCTGGTAATAGTGATATATTTTCCCATTGTATATAATTTAAATGTTAATGTGGTGGCCTATCTAACCCTTCAAAATATTTAGGGGTCTAACCAACCTTATAATTTGGGGGAAAATAATGGACCATCTTCCCTCTCAAAGTTAGTATTTCACAAATGATCACAGTATGATAGTCTGGCATGAGTATCAAGTTTTCAAAGGGGGCTGGCACTGGAGCCATATTATTACAATACAATTTTTAGTGCCCTGTATGGTAATACATTTCTAAAGTCACAAGTTGTGGAAAGAAGACAAGTTATCAAGGGTGATTGTGCTTAACAGGCTCGATTCCCCTACACCTCAGGTATCCCCTCCCCTGTTTCCAGGGAGACTTTGTGTTAAGTACAATGAAATGATCGCCACTTGGGGACTTAGACTGCCAGACATAATCCAGGTAAAAACACATTTGTACGATGCAGCCAAGGATATGACTTAGTGTGCTTATGATGAGATTCCTTCTGGTCTGTAAATTGATAGGTACAGCCAGAGGGATTATGTAAATAATCAAGGGAATGAAATGCAACGCAGAGAGTGTAACTCTAAACCAGCCTGCAAAGCAAGAGACAGCACGTACCTGGCAGCTTGCTGGACTGAAGCGAGGTGTCTAAAAATGGAAGCAGTTACTTTTTATAGTCATGTTCCTAAGGCGGACCTATTCTACATAGTTATGTTAAACAATCTTCTCGCACTCCCAACACTACCACGGGAGATTCCAAATTGCTCTGAAGTTTGCTGCCCATAGCTCTATTGGAACAAACTTTAGGCTTCCGAATTTAGTGTGCTCTGTATTCATAACAATTTTTTAAAATCTATTATGTTCCTAGCAAAAAAAAACAAAAATGGAATTTGTTTTTGTTTGCGTCATGCCCTAGGATCATGATAAGTGTTTATTAATGTAATTAATAATTATTGATTAAATATACCTATTTTAGGCCATGTGCTATACTATTGTAGTTTCTGGGACTATGAGGCCAGGAACACATAGCCCTGTTAGAACTGAGTGGATGTGAGAGTCATAGACACCCTAGTGCAGTAAGCTCCATGGTTGAAAGGAATTAAGCGCTGTTAGGGCCCAAGCAGTCTCAAGGGAAGGTTTCCTAGAATAAAGTCACAGTAAGTCTAAGACCTGAACTAGTAATTAACCAAGTGAAGAGAGAGTGGGGAGAGATAGGAAAGAAAGAAAGAAAAGGAAGGGAGGAGGGGTGGAGGGAGGAAGGAAAAAAGGAAGGAAGGAAAAGCTTTATAGACAGAGCATTTTAATATTCCAATTTACAGAAAAGAGAGTGAGGTTCCTGGCAATCCAGTAATATGATGAAGCTCAGCATTTGGGGGCAGGGAAGTGAGAGGTGAGGCTGGGAAGTAAACAAGGTCTACAACACCATGAAGCAAATTTAGCACTCCAGGCAAAGGACCTTCAACTTCAGCATCCAGCACCTGGGGAGCCATTGCCCAGGTTTTAGCAGTGAGGTGACAACCAGGTTTGTGTTTCAGAAAGATTTGCCTCTATCTGTGGGGTAAGGATTGGAAGGGCCAAGACTGGCAAGGTGCTTCAGAATGACAGACCCTGAGGCAGCCCTGTCTGTCCGCATTTCTTACTCCTTTCTAATAGGTAAATGTTTTGTGTGCTCATTTGTTCATAAACTGTGATGGGGATTTTTCTTTAAATAATTGCCATGGAAACACAACTTAGAGAACTGTCTCATAATTATATGGCAACAAATTACTAAAGTCATGAGGTGTAATCCCTGCCTTCAAAACAAACCAATGTCTTAAAAGTAGAGAACACTTCCCTAACCATTGTTTCTCTATTATGTTGCAATCTCTGAGTGACCTATTTCAGTAATTTATTGCCATTATGTTATTCCACATCATAGTGCCAGAGCACTGTAGATGCTTAATAAATAGCTGATAAAGCATTATTTAAAATAATCTCCTCTTGTATCAGGTAGTCCAGTATGATTACAGAAAAACAACAGAATCTTTTTTTGAGCAATTTTCTGTGCATAACTTATCTTAAACTTTTCCTTAATGCTACAAACGCTTTGATTTGGAACCTCAGTCCTATCAGCTATATCCTATCTCCAAGCATTCAATCAAGGATGGGAGTGGCGGAGTCCAGTAGAGGATTCTAGGGAGGGAGTCTTTTAAAGAATAACTTTTATAATAACTATGAACTTTAGCATCACACTAATTTAACCCTAATCGTTGTATAATGGCAAAGCACTCTGGACATGGCATATCCCCATGTTATATAGGAGAAAATTCTTTCACCTCTGAGCAATTATTCCTTGTTCTCATATATAACTACATTTATGGCATCAGCCCTCCTCTCCATATGCCTCAAAATGCAGTGTTACTAATGTGATGCTAATTGCAGAAATATTTATCTAGAGATTTACTGTCCACATGTCAAATACGTATAATGAAGAGGCTGTCTGAATCTTGGCTTTGAAACCAAGATAGTTGAAGGGAAAGTTGAAAGCTCTCTAACCTCAATTGCTTTTAGCAATACAAACTGATGACTAATGACGTTTTCTGCAACCTGGTGTGGGGATAAGGATCTATTTGTCTATTCACATGATATTTAATAAAGAAAGTTTCAGTTAGTTACTCCTTGAACACACAAAATAATTTGTTTTTGTTTTTTTAGTAGGAAAAATTCATGTTAAAGTTTAATTTGCTCTCTTTAGATACGTCACTTGAGTCAGATTTTTACACCCAGAGCAAATAAGTACCTTAATGAGAAGCTTAGCAGTGTAAAGCTATTGTAGAAAGTGCACATGGAATCATTCATGACAAAGATTGAAAGTCAGGCGCATCTAGTCCAAGCGTTGTTTCCCAGGTAGGGACACAGGACCTGAAAGCCCAGGTGCCTTTGCCTATTTTGGATCACCTAACTTTCTAACACTTGGAAATGGGACCTTAGACTCCTAACTCAAATGGATTCTCTTCACTCGATCCAGCATCTCAATTTTATGTTAGGATTTTCCAAGTTGGAGTCATTAACAGATTGTGAACTACTGAAGAAAAATAAAGGTAATTGGCAAAAAATATCTTTACATTTAGATCGCCTATTACAGCCTTTGACCTCTATGAGGAATACTTTAGTGTATTAGTCTGCTTTTTGCTTCTCGCTACCAGTAATTAGCTAAAATTTCACAAATACATGTAAATTTTATATATAATTTTGTGTTCCTTAGTGGTACATATATTCAAATTAAGACTTTTTTTTTTTGGAAAGATTTTGAGGATAATTCTTAAGTAATCATTGCCTAGCTCGCACAGATTCTTAGATTAATTTGGTAACTCCTGTGAAATATTAACCCAAATTGTCTATTCAGTCATTTCCTGACTGATATCTAAATTAGGAATAAATTATTTTTTCTCTCAAAGCCTTTTTCTTTTAATAGGCTGACTTGGTTCAGAACAGGCTCAGCCATATAATTTATGGCTCACAGTCGCCAAAAATATAAAGCAAAAGATACTCCAATGGATCCTCTAACATCATATGGGAGTCTGGAGAAAAGCTATCTAAAGTTAGATCATAAGCTACATCACAATGAAGTGCATAAGAGTCAGGAATTGAAGAGGACTTGTGATTCTGAATTTGGGACTCTTCCTAACACATCAGAATTATAATGAGAATTCTCTTCATTAAGTACTTTCACCATAATTCTAATGGACCTAATGGATCATTATCCAATTGGGCAAGCTATCTGGAAAGAGCACCTGGTGATAACAGAGCCTTGGCATTCCTCCTCAAAAGTTTGTTCTTTGACTGAGTCACACTGCTTCTCTTTTAAGAATCTACTATTAGGAAGTCTATCCCCATGACAATTATTTCTCAGGGGTAATTACTTTTAGCAACTTTCATTTTTTTAAGCAAATACTTGAGCTAACATATGATGTAATGTGATGTTTTTAATGTGTCATATTTAATATACTATGATATACTCTCATATATCTTATAAGCATGATTGAAAACATTTTCTTGAAATAATATTGACCCTTACTACCCATGGTATATTCTAATATATTCTATTGCATTTTATTTTTAAAAATGCTGGTCTCAACCCACTAAATTGATATCATTATGTTTTAGTTTGACAATTAATTTTATTATTAGATTTATCATTTGAAAAATACTATCTTAAATCATATTGAAAATGTTTATTTTATAAAAAGTCATAGACACAGACAGTAATTTAGTGGTTACCAGAGGGTAAGAGGGGAGGGAGGTAATAGATGAGGGTAAACTGGCTCAAATATATGGTGATAGAAGGAGAACTGACTCCGGGGGCTGAACACACAATGTGATATATAGATGATGTTTTACAGAATTGTACACTTGAAACCTATGTAATTTTACTAACCATTGTCACACCAATAAATTTTAATTTAAAAAAAAATGTTTCTTTTATAAAGCCACTTTAACAATAATTTGTAAGCCTTATTAATGATTTTGGGCTCTATCTTACAAGTACCAAGAAGTAGTTGAACAGTTTGAAGCAAAGAAATGGAGTGATCCTTTTGGTATTTTTTATTTTATTTTATTTTGTACTGAACATTTTAATTAAGGGTAAAAGACAATAATTAAGCAGATGATATTTTAATTAATTTTTCTCAACTATAAACAGCCTGATAGAAATTATTGTTAAATCTGATCAAAGTATTTCTCCTTGCAGAAACAGTGACCTCAAACCACCCATGATAGTAAATGTTCTCCCATTCTTTTCCAGTTTTATTAAAATATTATTGACCATAACATTGTGTAAGTTTAAGATGAACGAAAGTCTCTACATTATTCATAAATGCATCACCCTAAATGTATTTTAGCTATCAGTGAGTAATACTGGACAACAGCTGAAACAGGTTTACAAAATACTAAGGGATGTAAGATAAAGATCTGAGCAGTAACATAGAACAGAAGTAAGGTTATTCAAAGCACACTTTCTCCCATTCTCCAGCACACACAATAACTCCCTCTGTGAGTAGCAGGCTTTGGTGAAAGATCAAAGGACTAACACTTGAGACTATATCAAGAAATCTAGTCGTTAAAGAGCCAAAAATGTAGATCAGAATCTTCTTTCAGATTAATTCAGGATATGAAGCAGAAGAAAATGGGGGAAATATCTTTCCAGTGAAGTGAAGATGAAAAAAGTAAAAGAAAAGAAAGCAGTAATCCATAGTTCAAAGTGGACCTCTAAAATGTGAGCATTCAAATATTGTTATCTATTTTGTATACCTGTAGATTGTCTTATCCCCTACCAAACTGCTGATTATCTGTCCCACATTCCTAAAAATTATAAAACCACTATAGAAATTTTAAAGTGTTAACTGAGAAACAAGGAAGACCTTGAAACTATTCAAATTAATCCTGTTAATTATCACTGAAGGAGGCCTCAGTTTAACGGCAAACCATTCTTGGGTTCCCACTTGGCCCAAATAATGGGTATTCAGTATTTTAATCAATAGTTTGTAAAACCTAATGGAGATATATATATATATATATATATATATATATATATAAAATATTTTTTTTACTACTCCTTTAACTTGCACAATAAAACAGTAAAACAAAATGATCTCTAAGTCACTTTCCAGCCTTAAGAGCTTATACATTCAAACTTTTTGGATGGATATACTCACTTGGTTAGAATATATACATATATATAAAAGAAAGGTTTTGTAAGTGAGAACACACCTGAACTATGACATTTCTGATAGATGGCACTACAAGGTAGCTCTCATGGAGTCTGAATGCTACCATCATCTTGATGGATAATTTAATATGTTAAATAAAAGCCCCAAATAGCATTTGACGCTACAAATTTGTCTACAGAAACCACTTGTTTGATTTGAGGAACGTGCAGTTTTCCCTGGATTTAACCTGTTTTGTTAGGGCTTGCCCTTTAATTTCTTGCACAGTGAGTCAGCATTATCTTGAGCTGATAAAGAGTATAAACTAATATCCATGTTTGCTGTTATATAATCCATACACATAAAATTAACAGCTTTATTTTTTTCCATGGCATTCTCATAACCTGGCACCTCATTACAACCGCAAAGGTCCTTCGGAATGATCTTTTGCAATAGGGCATAAACCTTGTGTATACAGCTGAGGACTTGTTTATGTTTGGTTGTTATAGTGGTACCCGCAAAAGCATTTTTGTAGGGCCAGCCGAGTGGCGCATTGGTTAAGAGCTGGTCTGGGACGCCAGCGGCCCTGGTTCGGATCCCACATATGAGGGCCAGTGACACTGCCCTCTACAGCTAACAACAGCTCCACCTGGAGCTGGGCTGTGCCCCGGCGACGGTGTGGGCTGCAGCCCCTGCTGCAGTGGGCTGCCATAGGCTACAGAGAGTGGCCGGCAGCCAGCATGAGTGGCCGGCAGCCAGTGTGAGCGGCTGGCAGACACCGTGAGCTGCCAATAGCCACTGTGAGTGACATCCAGAGGTCGGCAATCGATCTGCCTCATCAGGGAAGAGCGCAATGACGATACCAACATGGGCCAGTGAAGCAACGTCCTCCACAACTGAAACTAGACTGAAGAACAAAAAGACAGCAACTTGTCTGTTCCCCTTCCTGTCTGTTCCCCTTCCTGTCTGTTCCCCAACACTGTCCTCCTCCCCCAGTTCCCCAATAAAATCTTTAAAAAAAAAAAGCATCTTTGTAGTAGGCGTTGCTGTTTGCACCAAAACTCTGATTCAAGATTGACTTATAGACACCAGAATCTAGTAAACATAAGAGAATTCCATGTGATACATTGTTTTACTGTGAGTTGTGCCTCCTAGAATTCTCTGACTTCGGTGCCCTGGTCTTAGTGGAGAGAATCACCTCCTTGGTAAGGAATCAAGGGAGTCAATGGGGACATCATTCTGAGAGGACACACCATAAAATGTTTCTGGTGGTGCTTGATCATAATAGTTGAAGTCTCACTGAAATGATTGTCTTCTGTTCTCTAATAACCATGTTGTGGATATTCATGAGATGGAAACATTAGGAAAGAGATTAGAATTTTATTTCAAACATTATTTTATGAACATATAATACCCTAGTTTATCTAAAATGAGTAAGTCTTAAAACATCCACTCACCCATAAATAGGTGGAAATACAGAGTATTGGATGAGAGCCAGGCGATCCAAGTCCCAGAAGGAAATACTTTTAATATACTGCATTATTCAGGCCTATAATCTCTTGGATTGTTATATAATGTTTCACTCTACTATTTGGAAATGCTTCTAAACCACAGAATGTCTTCAGAATTGCAAATAAGTCACTGTGCCAACATACTTCTGCCACCCTGTTGAGCCACATTATTAGATAAGTTCCCTTAGTACAGATTGTTTTTTATGGATCTAGGTTCACTTGGTTGGGAATCACACTTTCAATAACACTTAAACACAAAAATCTGGTATCTAACTTCATGCGTGCATTCAGTCAATCAACATGTGTTTGGGCATTTGCTAAGGATTACAGGTCAAAGTGAAGGGCCGAACATAGGTCAACACAATTAAGAAATGGCTCCTAACCTCAAGCTGCTCAAAGTCTAGGATAAGAAACAAACACATGATGACAATCATAAAACAATCTGATTAAGATCATAAACAGGGGCCGGCAGAGTGGCTCAGTTGGTTAAGAGCTCCCTCAATAGTGCGAGCTGAGCTCTGAGTAATGGTGGTTCGATGCCCAGCCCGAGCTGAGCTGCCGTTGAGTGGCCAACAGGCGGCAGGATGGCTCAGCTAAAAAAAAAAAAAAAAAAAACAAGATCAGTGCCAAGTGCTACAGCCATAGTGGGGTTAGCAAGGGATTGGTGGAGCCTGGAAAGACTTAAAGATAAAATTGAAAACGGAATTGAAGGTAACATTGAAGCTGTTCAGAGAATGATTAAGGCCTTCATGGTAGAGAGGACAACATTATAAATTATAGAAAATTAAAAGAGTAAAGTATATTAAAAATATTAAGGCAGGGCCGGCCGAGTGGCGCATTGGTTAAGCGCTGGTTTTGGGATGCCAGCGGCCCCGGTTCGGATCCCACATGAGGGCCAGTGACACTGCCCTCTACAGCTAACAGCAGCTCCACCTGGAGCTGGGCTGTGCGAGCCCCGGTGATGGTGTGGGCTGCAGCCCCTGCTGCAGTGGGCTGCCATAGGCTACAGTGAGTGGCCCGCAGCCAGCGTGAGCGGCTGGCAGCCAAGCGTGAGCTGCCAATAGCCGCGGTGAGCGACATCCAGAGGCCGGCGACCGATCTGCCTCATCCGGGAAGAGCGCAATGACGATACCAACAGTGAAGCAACATCCTCAGCAACTAAACTGAAGAACAAAAAGACAGCAACTTGTCTGTTCCCCTTCCCCGATTCCCCAACGCTGTTCCCCTCCGCCAATTCCCCAATAAAATCTTTAAAAAAAAAAAAAAAATATTAAGGCAATGATGATTCATATGGCAGTGATGTTTTAGAACCTAAAATATGTTGGGTAGTGTGTGAAAATGACAGGGGCAATGGGATAGTCCTTAGTCTGGGGTCCCTGTTGCCAAGGTGGAGGGTTGAACTTCATCCCATGAGAAACTGGAAGTCATTAAAAGGGGCTTTTGTTTTTGTTTTTGTTTTAGCAGGAAACTGGAGACATGATTCTTACTTTATTTTAAAAAGATAATTCTAGAGCCTATTAATTGAAATTCTAATTCATTTTCAGTTGGCTCTGTCATTTTTGATTCCTTGCTTCTTATGATTTGGGTGGGACTTGGCATACAAGGGTCTCTACCTCTCCACCACAAGGTTGGGCACTTGGCACAAGTTTGCTTATCAGACTGGTCCAGAAATGCACCCTGACAGAAGAAAGAACTTACTATGGGCCTTTGGAGATGGGGGCGTGGGGGTGAATGACATGCATACTAGGAAAGAAAAGCATCGTGTTTTTTCTTTCTCTTGGGTTTCTGGCTAAAATCCTCATATAATCCTCTGTCTCATTGACACCTTTGTCACTATGTGGACAGAACATGCCTAAAGGAGCCCAATGGTGAACAAAGTAGAGTTGAGAGATGGAGTGAGAGAGACATAATCTTGATGGCATCATTTGAACACCTATATCTAGCTATGTTTGAAACCAGTTCTCGTCTTCAATTATTGGATTCAATAAATTCTATTTTTGTTTGTTTCATTCACATAACTTGAGCTGGGTTTCTGTATTTGTAGTTGAAAATGTTCTCACTGATGTAGTTAGTAAAAGACAGATAACAGTAGAAGCAGAGTGATGTACTAAGGAGAATTAAAACTATCTAGATGATTGATGATAAGGGCCTGAACAAGACAATGCAACTAAAAAAGAGAGGACACATCCCAGTGTATGAATCCTCAAGAAACAAGATTCAGTGTCTTATTAGGTGTGTGAGGGAGGATGGAGGGAGGGAGATGGAGGAGTGACAAACATTACCTATAAAACACTCTCCACCATAACATCTAGGCAAGTGAAAAAGTACACTCTTTACTCTTTAAAACTAAAATGAATGAATGAAGAAGCAGGATATGCTTTAGTTCTCTTTGGGGTTCGGTCCAAGGAAGTCTGTATGGCTTATTGCACCTTGATGAATAGCCAATATAAAGAAAGAGGCTGTGTGTACATCTCCTCTCTGGTACTCTAGGAGTTGGGTTCCAAGCTTGGTGTAATTAGCTAACATAGCACTTGATGTTCCTTCATCTAAAAGCTGAGCTCTCTCAGATGTGATATACAGCTAAGCCGGGTGTCCACAAAGGGATGAGAATGACTCACTGTGCTCTGCTTCTATGCCTGCCACTGCTTTGAATGGGATAGAAACTTAAACCATCATCTTTGAAGCTGGTCTTTGCGGGTTACTCCAAGCAAAGTAGTAATTCAATCTCCAGCTCTCAGAGGTATAAGTGATAGTGGCTTCAGAGAGATGATGCCACAACTGTGCCAGGATGCAGCTGGAAAAAGACCCCACTGCCTCTATTCAAGAGCTCAAGGTTTACCGTCCAATGTGATGGGGGGAAAAAATAAAAAAGAGCCTAAGCAGGGGCTTAAAATAGATATTAGTTCTTTAAAAAAAAGAAGTAAAGTTAGAGTACCTAGTATAAATCTGTAACCTCTAAAGAACCCATGCAAATCTCCAAATAAAACACCAAAACTTCAATATAAAGAGAATGAGTAGGAGACGCACTCATGAAGACACATGTATACTAAAGAGACTCAGGGAAACTTGTTTAGCTTCATGGGCAATTAAACCAATGTTTATTAAAACTAAGCCAAAGTATTATTTCATGTTTAGTAACTGGAGGCAGGAAATTAAAATGTTAGTGAAATCATCATTTTGGAATTGAATATGGCAATATTAAATTTATGGTATATAAAACCATAAAATATCCTTACTCTTACTCAATATTCCTGTTCCTAGGTTTATATCCTGAGGATATTGTTCAGCAAAAATAAATTTATATGCTAAAATGTTCATTGTAACCTTCTCTATAATATCATATGTATTGGAAAAAAATTAACTGACCAATAATCTCTATTATGCATACACACAAATTCTGTAAAAATGTTTATAGACATAAATGTTATAGCTATAAAACAATATGGAAGTATGAAAAATAAAGTAACTTTTAGAATAGAGATTCAATATAATAATAGTATGTATACTATATGAATGAAAAGTATACACTTGGACAAAGACTAAGTTGACTCAAAGAAAACAGAAACAAAGTAATATATGTATTAAAGTTTAATTTATAACTGATATTTTAAAAAAGACAAAAGAAGAACTACTCAATAAATAGTGCTTGGTGACTCAAAGACAAAATCAATTCCAAGTAGATAAAAAACTTTAATGTCAAAGGTGAAACTATCAAATTTTCAGAGGATAGCCAAAGAAAAAGTTTTCCTGGCTTCAGGACAAGTAATAACTCCTTAAACAACACATTAAAAGAATTTACTATATAAAAAAAAATGGTACAATTGGTCTCATGAAAATAGGAAACTTCTGTTCATCAAAGACACCCTAAAAAGTGAAAATAAAAGCTACAAATTGAGAGGAGATATTTGTAATACATATAACTGACTAAGGACTAGTATGGAGACTATAGCAAGAATTGAAAATTGGGTAAAATCATGAATATATACTTCACAGATGAAGAAATATAAGCAGTTACTAAACAAGTGAAAAGATTCTCAAACTCATTAATAATCAAGCAATTTAAAATTAAAACCACACTTAGATGTGTTCCATACCAGGTTGCTTATATGTAGCTGCATGAATTGTACACTGCTCAACTCCATGTCACAACATTTCTATGCACTCTAATATGAGTGTCACCCCCCTGAAAGTGTGGAATGCACTGGTCTTGTTTCATCACCACCAAACTGGCAAAAATTCAAAAGTCTGCCATATTGACAAGGATATGAAACAATGAGAATCACAGTCACTGCTTACAGAAGTGTCAGTTGGCTCAACCATTTGGAGAACATTTCGTCATTGTCTAGGGTGATTAACGGCAGGTTTAGACGATGAATGGGAAAGAGTGTTGAGTGGTAATGAACACAAAAATGAGAAGATATTCAAAATAAAATGAAAAATAGCACCGTTCAGCATAAGTTTCCCCACATGTACTTAGAAACCTGTCAACAAAAGTGAGGACAGCAGATCAAAACAGGATTAAAAAACAAACAAACAAACAAAAAAACCTGTCAGGGTGCATGCATGAGGTTAAAGTTAAGAAAACACAGGTAAAGGTGAAGTTGAAATAATTATCCACAGTACCCAAGTTAGTACATAGGCTAAGGCATGGGCTAGCAAACTACAACCTGTGGATCAAATCCAACCCACTACCTTTTTTGAAAATAAAATTTTATTGAAACACAGTCACATCCATTGATTTATGTATAATTTATGGCTGCTCTTGCTCTACAACAGTGAAGATTAGTTGTGACAGCGGCTGTACGGCCTGTTAAGCCCAAAATATTTACACTCTCATCCTTACAGAAACAGCTTGCTGACCTTTGGACCAAGATACTAGGAAACGTAAAAAAATTAGAGTGCTTGGTGAAATTGAAAAATATATATATTTTCATGGAACAATTAAAAAACTCTTGGGCCAGCCAAGTGGCTCAGTTGGTTAGGAGCTCGCTCAAGAGTGCGGAGCTGAGCTCTGAGCAATGGCGGTTTGATGCCAGCCCGAGCTGAGTTGCCATTGAGCTGCCAACAGGTGGCAGGATGGCTCAGCTAAAAAAAATTAAAAAAATTCTTGATCACTCTCAGGAAGGGGAATTACAGAAGTCATGCACACTAAGTTGAAGCGAACTTGGAAGATAACAGGGTCCAAAGTGCATTTCTGCAAGTGGGTTGCCAAACTGATGTCAAGTTGTGACTAAATTTAGCAGACTCATATCTAGTAAGCATAATGGAAAACCTGGAACAGAAGACCAAATATTTCATGTAAATTGGCAAAATCCTACACCATGGGGATATCAGTAACCCAATTAAAAAGATCAAAAGATAAATGGTGAGAAGTTTAGTTTTGCTCCTAGATTCTCTGGGTATTCTATTGTCTTTTGTGTTTCCTGCAGTTATGGCAATAATCTACAACAGGGGTCTCCACTCTCAGACCTGGTATATTTGTCAGGTGAAGACTAAGCTACTGTAAATGATTTCCAAAAATCCAGGGGCCTAAAGATAAAAGCAGTCTATGTCTGTCTCCCATAAAGGCCCTGGTGAGTTCACCCTAGGTTTTCAGGGAAGCACTATTTCTTGAGGTCATTCTGAGACCAAATTCCTTCTAAGTCATTGTCATGCCATTTCTTAGGCATTGTCGCTATTTGTTTGGTCACAACTGAATTCCCAACTCATCTAGCTTCCTGCTGGTAGAAAAAGGAAAGAACATAGAAGAGGTACACTTGATGTCGGAATCCCTGGACCAGGAAGTGGAACACATAACTCCTGGAATTATGCTGTGCAGACAGGGGCCAGCCTCAATTCTATTATTATGGGAGATGACAGCATGAATTTTGGTGAACAAGTCACAGTCTTTCTCTCACAAGGAATCAGTTTTCTATCTAGGAGAATAATGTTAGCCCAATCTATACTAAACAGAGATGTAAAGGATGATTACAAATGTGGGAATGAGACAGTAACCTATTAATGATGTTTGCATGAAAAAAAAAGTCCATACACAATTTTCAGGGTCTTCTGCCTTTAAACTAAATTATGAGACCTATGCAGAGAACTTCTCTCCCTTTTGCAAGGGGATAAGAGGAAGAAATGTAATGTTTTTTCAGTCACCAAACCCTTCAGTTATTTGGAATATGAGAACAAAGTTGGCAGAATAACATTGTAGTCACAGAACAAATTAACCTCAATCTAAGATAACAAAAACTGGCAGTGCAAAGCTGGCACAAATTAAGACACTGGCCATGTGACTCCTTACTTCTCACGGCAAATAAACATAAGGTTTTCGGGGAACTATCCTTGTATATTTACTAAAGAGCAACACCAAGTCTCTTGTTTTGTTAACCAGGTTGACCATAGTTTTATGAATGGAAAACTGTAGTGTTAATGACTTCCTGAAAATTCTTTGGACCAGGTGTGGGGACTGGAAATCCTGGTTCCTAACCGTGTGTATTTTATCTGTGTCAACTCAACTGGAACCATCATTTGGAAAAGCTGGGAACAAGAAGCCATTTACAAATTTATAAAACTTAAATATAATTATGAAAGATTCTACTATATGCAAGGCACTTCCCTCTGTACTGCATTTGGTACAAAGCTGAGTGAGAATGACACTTTTTTTCAATTGATAAGATGCTAGAAGGATGAGCAAGGGTATGTATGGGAGCTAGAGTAATAATGATATCATGATAAAATTAACACATTCCTAAAGAGATATATTCCTAAAGCGATATTCCAAAGGATATAGGGACTAAATTGCTCTGGAGTGGTGAGTTGGGAAGACAGTAGGACTCTAAGGATATTATTAACCTCACCAAACCTTTGTTTTCTCATTTGTACAATGAAAACAATAGTCATACTTTCGATCTCAATTTAGAACTCCCTTAGCAGAATCAGGTTCATAACAACTATAAATAACTGTCAGTTGTCATTGTTGCTGTTTTTGTTTTGGTTAATGTAATTCTTTCAAAGTTGGTTTTGAATAATGAACAGGATTCCAATAGTTGAAAATGCTGAAGTGTAGAATTCCAGGCAGATGGAATGGTATCACTAGCTACTGGATACTTCAATGGTATGACTGTAGAACGCGACAGGATTTAGTATGGATTTACTAAATGAAATGCCTTTCCTAAGCCAGATGCCTAAACGGGACTCTGAAACACCAAGGTTTTCCTGTCCTTGGTTCAATATTTACAAAGAATGACTTTATGTACTCTATTTTATGAATTTCCTATTTTGCATTTTTGAGAGAGAACACCACCTGTCTCTTTTATTTTTTTACTGTTGACATATTGATTTATTTATTTTACGTCTATCTCTCACACATTTCTGTGTTGATGTGGTTAGATGAGAACTCTGTTTCTCAGAATATTCTTCTATGTATGATGCCAAAATAGAGTTGATCCAGAGGTACTTGTGTGACACAGAGAAGACAGAAGTGGGCTGCCATAGGCTACAGTGAGTAGCCGGCAGCCAGTGTGAGCAGCTGGCAGCCAGAGTGAGCTGCCAATAGCTGTGGTGAGTGACCATCCAGAGGCCGGCGACCGATCTGCCTCATCCGGGAAGAACACAGTGCCGATACCAAAATGGGCCAGTGAAGCAACGTCCTCCGCAACTAGACTGAGGAATAGGAGGACAGCAACTTGTCTGTTCCCCTTCCCCGATTCCCCAACGCTGATCCCCTCCCCCAATTCCCCAATAAAATCTTTTAAAAAAAAATGCCTATGTAACTATTTTTGGCATTAACTGTGTGCCTCTTGAAATTTTACTGTTTGGGAATTGAACTGGAAACCTAACTTCATATTTGGAAAAAAGAATTCTCATAGAAAATCAACTAGTTAATGCACAATGAACTTTCCAAAGCCCTTCTGAGACTGAACTATTGAAGTTCATTTTCTTGAAGAAACAATTTGGATTGCCTACAGATAATGTAATGAGATTATAGGTGTTGATGGAGTTCATGCACTTATTTAAGAAATCAGTCTTTATTCAGTAATGTGAGGGAAATGTGCTACTGCTTTTTTGTGTAGGAAAGTTACATCCTGGGAAAACCATTGCCCAAGAGTTTAGAGGGAGGCTTTGAAATCTGCATCCAGGACAAACCATGATACTATCGCCTGAGGGAAACCATTTCCTATGTTCACACACCACTTGTTTTTAAAATGTTTAAACTCCACATTCTAAATTGCTGTTCCTTGCTTTTAAACTATAGTAGTCTGATTTCAGAAAGAAATGGATTCCTGATTCTCAGAATGTTGTACAAACCCTTTCCAAAACTAATCAGGATGATTTACAAAAGATTTTGGATTAATACCTATATTTGTTTTATTCTTTGAAAGAGGAGGAGATGTGAGAGAAATTGTCCTTTATCTTTCAGGAAATGATCAGAAACAACAAGAAAAATATACAAAAGTCACCCTTTTAAAATATTCTTGAAGTGTTATCCAATACATGCTAATCATTATTTACATTGTCACAATATCTAAGAATTGAGACTGAAACAATAGGACATGAGAGCAAAATATTTTAAGTGGCATGAAACTCATATTCCCCCAGGGCAACCATTCCTGATCCATTAGAAAATAATACAAACTATGTTTCTCAGACTTTTAACATCCACGGTGTTGCAAAGTCTACAGCCGCATCAAATAATCATTCATTATGTTGAGTAGTTCTTGAGTTTTCACATGTGATCAGGAGTAAACTTCGATCTGCTTCTACCTTATATTTTTAAATAATTTATTGAGGTGAAATTTGCATAACATAAAATTAACCATTTTAAAGTAAACAGTTGAGTGGCATTTAGTCTACTTACCATATTCTACAGAAGGTGCCAAAAATATGTATACACATTTTAAGAAAGGAAAAAACAGCATTAAAATTGTAATAATGTATACCGATAACAAAACAGGAATGGAAGTCACATTTTTTTGGCACCCCGGTAATTCCAAAACGTTTCCATGATTCCAAAGTAAAGCTCCTTACCCATGAATCAGTTTCTTTCCATCCCTGCTCTCCCCAGGCCCTGGCAACCACCAGTCTTCATTATGTCTCATCTGCTTCCCCTTTCTTGATCCACTTCTTTTAGTGTGGGTTCTTTTTGGTCTCCATAAAGTCATCTGAGAGCAACTCACTGCTGCCATTTACAGCTGAAGAAAGCTGATACTAGACACTAGTGCCAAGAGGACACTCTCTTTTTTGGTGGTCACTAAGCTGCCAATAGCAGTCCTCTGCAGCCTGCATGCCATCCTGTCTCCCTGGCTACCCCCGCTCCTGGGCATTGCTGTGGGCCCTATACCTCTGCCATAGCCGAGAGAATGGAGTTCCAAAATGACAGGGATAATGTATTTTCTGGGTTCATTAATGCCTCTAAACCAAGGTAAGGAGAATATATCTGTCTCTGCCGTTTTACATTTCTCTTTATCAGTTCTTTACTCTGTCGCTATCATGACAATGAGACCATGCTTGGGAGAGAGAGCAATGGATCTGAAGCAAATCTCAACAGTAAACCGCAAGTTGTGATCAGATTCAAACCTCATTGCTCACCACCAAAGCATTATTATAGATCCAAGTGTATTTACCTGGGTTCACTTAGAGAATTATTCCCAGATTTTAGACCTTCATTTGAGAATACTCCCAATGGGTCAAGTATGATCAGTCCTCCAGACACATACAAAAACATATGAATACTAGTGGATTTTAGCTTGAATTTAGGCTCAGCCTGGGACTCTACACACAAGTACAAAACTTAGTACTTGAGCAATAACAAATTGGTACGATTTTGTAACTTTAATATTCATTGAACAAGAGTTTCTATAAAAGGGAAAAGCTGAAAAAGAGTAGCTCCAATGCAAGAAACATGTTTCTATACACATACACTTCTATGTACGTAAGTAATGATTAAATAAAAAAATACCATAAAAGAGTAAGAACATTTTCTGATATTGATTGCCATTTATAAGAAATAGCTTCTGAAAAATATGTGCAAACTAAAAATGAACAAGCCATAAAAATCTAGCAGTCTTATGAACCAATAGGATTTTTTTAAAAAGTGACTGTGTCATTTTAGGGAAAATATTCCCATTTCACTCATTATAGCAGGCTGGATCATGTGGAAATCCTCCTAAAACACAACAGAAGATAAAAATATAATAAGTAGCTATCAAATGCATACTTGGCTCCATAAGAAAGCAGGAGAAATCCCCAGAAACCAAAAGAACAAAGAGCAAGCTAAAAATTGAGAGGTAAACAAACCATTCCTGCCCTTGAGCATTTACAGCCTTGATAGCCACAGGGTTTAATAGCCAAGTAGGGAGAACAGTCAAGGTTGTATGAAGTGGGAACTGAGATTCTACATTTGAAATGCTTTCCACTCACTAGGGAATGTAACAGAAATAGATGCCCTCTGAATCACAGGAATGTGTTTGTGTGTGTGTGTGTGTGTGTGTGTGTGTGGGTGGGTGGGTGCAACAAAGTGGTCAGAGATAGGCTGTGGTTGTCAAAAAAATTCTTCCTTTCTTGAGATTTCATAAAGACAGGATTCTACTCTTTGTCTGTGATCCATTACTTAGACTTGAAACCTCAGTCCCTCCCAAATGAAAGGAATATCAGAACGCTAATAAAATGTTCCTTCTTCCCCTTACAGTACAGAGAAACATATAATTTCATGTCTTAAATTTAGTTCTGATGATGCGGTGAATTGAGAACCTTCACAAAACATCGCAATATGATTCTCCTTTCCAGTAAGGAGATTTGTATAAAGATGAATAGTTCTGCTCTGTAGAACTATTATTTTGTAAGACATTCTTGGAAGTGTCATATTGGGTTGTCGGAAACGTCGTGACGTATTTTGTTTATGTTTTTCAAAGGTCATTTATTTATATAAAGAACAAAGATCAATCAATGATATATTGCCTGTTTTGTTTTATGACCTTTTGCTATCTTTCAGTGAGCTTCGTAATTCCTCATTCATAGAAGGACCTGCCTTTATTTGTGAAAAACTGAACAAGATGCTGATTTACAGCCCCATCTGAATTGAACGTTATTCTATGCAAGGAGTTTTAAAGAGAGCAAAACAAGTGGAAGTCTGATGGCACACGGTCGAGTAAGTATGGTGGGTATGGCAACACATCCCATCCAAGCTCCAATAATTTTTGATGGGTGATCAAACTTGTGTGTGGTCTCACGTTGTTGCAATGGAACACAACCACTTTATAATTAACAAGCCCTGGACATTTCTGGATGATGGATTCGTTCAAACTGTCCAATTGCCAATAGTACACATTTGAAATGATTAGTTCGTTCCTTGGTAGGAGCTCGAAAAATGCGACACCTTTAAAAGCCCACCACACTGAGAGCATAACCTTCCTCTGATGAATGTCTGCTTTCGATGTCGTTTGAAGCAAATCATTACGTCCAGACCAAGACCGTTTGTGCACCACATTGTTGTAAACAATCCACTTCTCATTACTAGTTATCAGTAGCTTCAAAAAAGGATCATTTTCCTCATGTTTAATGAGCATATTGCAGATGTTTATACATGCAGTTAAATGAACTTATTTGAGTTCATGTGGAACACAAATATTGAGCTTGCTTATGTATCCCAGCTTCTATAGGTGGTCATGAACACTTGAATGATGGATGTTCAATGTTTCTGCAATCTCTCATGTCCTATAAGGTGGGTTTGACTCTATCAATGCCTTTATTTTGCTGTCATCAACCTCGGTGGGCCTCCCTGACCGAGGAGAGTCACAGAGGTCAAAATCACCTCGTGACCCATCGTTGGCACTGACATTCTTGTAGAGTGTTGTCACCGTAAACTTGATGTAACTTTTCACAAGTTTGACGCCCGTTCTTCCCTTTATGGAAGTAAAATAGTAAAATATAGCAAAAATGCAGTTTGGTCTTCCAATTTTAACTTGTTATAAAATCTCCAAAACTCAACCAAATCAATCGCTCAATATTTTTTTAGAATGAAGCTAGAACTGTCAGCTATCAAATGACATAGCAATAACATAGATACAAATGACTCTAGTACTTCCAAAAATGAACTGGTGCCATCTGTCGCAAACATGAGTCAAGACTTTTCTGACAACCCAATAGATACAAAGAGTCTTTTAAGACATTCAGACCTTGGAGATTATTGATATGAATTGTGAAATGTGACCTCAATAAATTTCTTTGTGTTTTTCCCAATAATACTTTTTGAATTGACAAATTATTTTGAGGTTTCACTGTTAGTCCAGAAGAACTTCAAGCTTTCTTTTTTTATAATTTATGCATAAAGATATAATACATCTGTGCGTCTATTGAATTCTTTAGTTTAATAATGATTCGAGACTATTAATTTTATTTAAAATCAACACAAGACAATGCCAAAAAGAAAACAATAATTTTTAAAAGAATCAAAACTCTAGAAGGAAAAAAATAGTCATTGAAATTAAAAACTCAATGGTTGTTCTAAATAGCAGATTTAAAATAGCCAAATCAAGAATAAACAGAATATGAATTTGAGGAAATTATCTAAGATGAAGCACAGAGAGGTTGAGATGTGAAAATTATGAAACAGACATTCAAGAATCCAGAGGTTAAAATAAGAAGGTATTTTATATCTAATAAAAGCTGGAAAAATCTCCAAAACTAATAAAGGTCACAAAACTCAGATTTAGATATCAAAATGAAACTCAAAAATGATAATAGGGCTGGCCGAGTGGCACGCTGGTTAAGAGATGGCTTGGGACGCTGGCTCTGAGTAGCAGGGCCCCAGTTAGGATCCCACATATGAGGGCCAGTGACACTGCCCTCTACAGCTAACAACAGCTCCACCTGGAGCTGGGCTGCTATGAGTCCCCTGCGATGGCATAGCTGCAGTCCCTGCTGCAGTGGGCTGCCATAGGCTACAGTGAGTGGCCGGCAGTCAGCGTGAGCAGCTGGCAGCCAGTGTGAGCTGTCAAGAGCTTCCGTGAGCGGCCGTCCAGAGGCCGGCGACCAATCTGCCTCACCCAAGAAGAGCGCAATGATGATGCCAACATGGGCCAGTGAAGCAATGTCCTCCATAACTAGACTGAAGAACAAAAGGACAGCAACTTGTCTGTTCCCCTTCCCGGGTTCCCCAATGGTGTTCCCCTCCCACAATTCCCCAATAAAATCTTTTTTAAAAAAAATGATAATAAAATTTGCCTTTAGACATATAGTAAAAATAAGAATACCATGAAAAAAGCAAACAAAGATAAGAGAACACTTACAAATGACTGACCAAAGATAAGCTACCAACATAGAATTATCATTTAACTTAAATTTTCAATCAGGAAAATTTCATTAAGAAAATTGAGAGTTTCCTCAATCTCTGATTCTGGGAATAGCAGAACAAATAATTTGGACTGAATCCTTCATTGAAGAGCAACTAGAATACCTGGACAAATCCTTTCCAAATTCCAATCACTATCTCAACATGGCTTTTAATGAAACTTAAAATAAAAAAGATTCTAAAATGTATATGGAAGTGTATAAAGCCAAGAATAGTAAGTACTTTTCTACAGAAAAAAAAACAGAGAGGATAGTCTTTTCCTACTAAATTTAGAGCTTATTACAAAGTTCTGTATACAGTTATTAGAACAACATGATATTGGTAGTTGGATGGGCAAAATGACCAGAGGAATAAAATTTTAAAACCCAGAAAGAAACACATATTTACATGAAATGTTATTCTATGACAAATGTAGTATGTCATTTATTGGAGAAAGCAAGATGGTTTAATAAATGGAACTTGGAAAATGGTTATCCACATAAAGAAGATTAACAATATGGCTACATAATAGTGTGCTGATAAACCAATTCTCTAAAAAACAAACAAACAAAATTGCAAAAGAGCCCTGTTTTGCAGTGTTTGACTTCTTATGAAGCAAATATTTCATGCATAGTCAAGATCAAGAAACCAATGTGAAGTCATCTATCTCTCAAATTCTTGAAAAATTAACAATGAGGGTTCATGCCCTCGTTTGAGCCAACTGTAGCACACAACTAACTTTACTTCTGTCATATACAAAAATTATTTCCAAATGAGCTTCACAGGGTAATATAAAAATTTAAAGCTCTTTGTAGGACAAGATGACAGAATATATTTGGTCTTCGATATTGGTAGTTTTCTTTAAAAAAGTACAAAAAAGCATCGACTGTAAAAATTAAAGATTGATAAATTTAATTATGTTGAAACTAGAAACATTTTATTCATGAAAAAGATGCAGTAAGTAAATAAAATACAGAGATTAAAAACTGAGAGAAACAGTATAACTAAGGATTACAATCAAGAGTATACTAAAAATATCACAAAAACAAAACTGACCAATAAACAAATGAGGAGGTATTCAATATAATTAGTGATCAAAGAACAAATCAAGACTGCAATGAGGGCCGGCCGAGTGGCGCGGTGGTTAAGCGCTGGCCTGGGAAGCCAGCGGCCCGGGTTCGGTCCCACATATGAGGGCCAGTGATACTGCCCTCAAAAAAAATAAAAAATAAAAGACTGCAATGAGATACCTTTCTACATCTCTTTGATTAGTAAAAATTAAGAAGTCTGACACTATCAAATGCTGGAAAATATGGATCCACAGGGTTATCTTTCTATTCATGGTAGAAGTGTAAATTGATACATCCATTTTGTCATTATATTCTAAAGTTTAGCATTCATATTCCTTAACAACTATCAAATTTGATTCTAGTTATGGAGACAAGAGAAATATATACAGAAATATTCATGAAAGCACCATTCACAATAACAAAGCCCCCAAAAGCCATTATTGAAAGACTGAAGAAATAAACTATTATCAGAAAGGTATACTACACAGAAACTTGCAACAATATGAATGACTCCTTCAATATAACACTTAAGAAAAAAACTAAGTCAATGTTTATAAAGTTATCAACAACTAAAATTTATACACACACACACATGCACATAATCTACCATTTTTGGAATACATAGAGATACCATGGAAGTCAATCAAGATAATAATGAACACAGGTTTCATGATTCTCTCATTTGGGTGGGAGAGAGGGGTTAGAGCAATGGGTTGAGGTAACACAAGTATACATGTAGGTTGTTTGCAAAGTACTTCATTTTGCATAGTGGTTTACTAGTGCTTATTACATTATTATATATAACTAATTATAGAGAACCCCTGCCCAAAAAAGATGCAACTGAAATTCTAAAGAAATAACATCAAGGTCACAGCAAAAGAACAGAAGGTACACCTACATGGAGTTCTAAAGATTTAATGAGCAACTTTTTACAGAAGTGTGGGCAAGCCACAAGTGGTGCTGAAGAACCCAGAGCTGGCCTAGGTGAGAAGCAGTTTCCACTGCTGAAAGCCTGAAGCATCTAGTGAATACCAGAGATGTAGGAGCCAACACTCTGCAGTGAGAAACAGGGCTTGCAGTCACAGAGGAAAGACGCAGTTGTCAAAACCCTGCCAGAATGACACTCAGACATGAAACAAGCAAGGGAGGAATTATCATGGTCTTCCTCTCCTCTTACAGCCAATCTGTTATCAGCACCTCCCTCCCTTTCCTACTGGTTGAACCAAACCAGAAGCTAGAAAGCAAAATGGCCCAGGTCGTGAGGCAAAGAGGTGAATAGATCTGGGGTGGCGAAAAGAATATCCAGTAATAGTAACATGCACAAAAACACATAGATAAACATCCACCAACAATGAAATGTATATTGGGAGCAGTATAAATGGAGTTTAAAGCGTTCTAAGATATTTGGATTAGCCAAGAAAAAGAGTAAAGGTACAAATTAATTTTAAACTTTTTTTTTTTTTAAAGATTTTATTGGGGAATTGGCGGAGGGGAACAGTGTTGGGGAATCGGGGAAGGGGAACAGACAAGTTGCTGTCTTTTTGTTCTTCAGTTTAGTTGCGGAGGATGTTGCTTCACTGTTGGTATCGTCATTGCGCTCTTCCCGGATGAGGCAGATTGGTCGCTGGCCTCTGGATGTCGCTCACCGCGACTATTGGCAGCTCACTCTTGGCTGCCAGCCGCTCACGCTGGCTGCGGGCCACTCACTGTAGCCTATGGCAGCCCACTGCAGCAGGGGCTGCAGCCCACACCATCACCGGGGCTCGCACAGCCCAGCTCCAGGTGGAGCTGTTGTCAGCTGTAGAGGGCAGTGTCACTGGCCCTCATGTGGGATCCGAACCGGGGCCGCTGGCATCCCAAAACCAGCGCTTAACCAATGCGCCATTTGGCCGGCCCTAAACTTTGATAAGTGAAAAAAATTCATGTAATATCTAGAAGAATCATTAAAATAATATAAAAACAACACAAAATTCCCAAGCTAACAGAACAATTAATTTTAATTAATTAAAATAAATACACTAAATGTAAATTTAAAATTTAGTTTAGTTTCATTTTAAAATTAAACTTGATTTAAAATCAATTTAAAATCAAGTTTAATTTTAAAATTAAACTTGATTTAAAATCAATTTTGAAAAAACAAGAAAGGAGAGAAAAAATAGAGCAGGTAAAACAAATAAAAGATTTAATAAGATGGTAGAATTTTTATACATAAATTTATCGGTACATTACATGTCAATAAAGTAAAAAATTCCATCAAAAGACAAAATTTGTTAGACTGCATAAATAAACAAAATCCAACTATAGACCATTTAAAGAGACATATGAAATACATATAGAGATTGGAAATAAGAAGATAGAAGAAAATATATTATGCAAATCCCAACCCAAAGAAAAGCTACTCTAGGCATAATTTATCACACAAAAGACATTTTGTGGCAAAAAGCATATAAACAGGGGCATTTTATAACAACGAAAGTTCAATTCAGTAGGAAGATATAGCCATGCCAAATTTGTAAACACATAAAAACATAGCCAGACTAATGTAAGCTACAATGATTTGGGGATTGTTTATTGCATACCAATAGAGAAATTTAAAAATGCAAATTAAAATAACCCGTGAGTCAAGGAAGAAATCACAATGACAATTAAAACATATTTTGTATTGAGTGTAAATGAAAATACTTACATCCAAACATGTAGATGATGCCAAAGACTTGCTTAGAGAGAAATTTAGAGCTTTAAAATGAAAGAAGACTGAAAATCAAATTTTCTAAGTGTCAGAAGTTAGAAAAAAAATAAGCCTAAAGAAAAAGAAATGAAGGAAACACTGAGTATTAAAAAACAAAGTAGGGGAGTAGGTTGTTAACTTAATTAAGTGAAAACCAGCTGGACTAAAGAATAAATAGAGGTTGGGTCTGTGTTGCAGTGCAGTAGTTCTCAAACTTGAACTTGACTCAGAATTACTTGGAAAACTCATTAACAGAGATGGCTGGGCCTCATCTCCAGAGGTACTGATTCAGTAGGCTTGAGACGGCCCAAGATTTTGCCTTTCTAAAACCTTTCCAGGTGATGTGGGTGTAGCTCCAACTTTGAGCACCTCTTCTACTCAGCATCGGTTGGATGCACCATGAGGAAACGTAGCCAGAACTGCTTCAGGTGGTCTGACAGCTGACCACACATTAGGATTACCTGACAAGCTTTAAATGCCTACCAATACCAGGGCTCAAACCACTCCCATTGAATCAGAATCTACCCAGATATTTCCAATAGGTAGGCAGGCTAAAACCAGTCTTCAGATCTTCTGATATTTAAGTGAAAATCTGGGAATTTATGTAAATGTTTCTAATTTGAATAACACTGCACGGTCTTCATGAAACAAATAGGTGGGCGCTGTAGTTTGCAAACCCGGTTACACTTCGAGGTGGGCCGTTTGGGTCAGGTAACCAAGCAGCTGGAATGGAAAGCCAGGGCCTGGAAGATAAATTTGGATTGTATTGTCGTTAGATCTGGGTATGTATGTATGTATAACTTTAAAAGGTGGGAACAAATCCAAGCAAGCAAATGCAAACCAAGTTTGATATTGTCCTAATAAAATAATTATTTAAAAAATGAACATCTTTTACAAATGTTATTATCTAGTGCATTTTACTTTTGCAGTCAAGTAAATACCCATTTATACTGCAACTGAAGATGAAAGATTTTCAAGATGTCAGGCACCTGAGTAGTAGTTTTTATTCCAAGGTACAGGTCAAAGTCTTTCCTTGATGTATACGTGGATATTTAGATATTAACAATAAGTCTGAACAATATGTAGAATAACTGGTCAGTGATCAGTGACAGCATGTATTTTTTGACGTCCCTGAACTTATATTTTCATTAATTAGCCTGTTTGGTTCATATGGCTGCTGTCACAAATGACCACAAACTTGGTGATTTAAACTAGCACACATTTATTCTCATAGATTTCCTTCAGAGGCCTGAAATCAGTTTCACTGGCCAATATTAGAGGGATGGGCTGGCCCTACTCCCTCCAGAGGCTCTAGGAGAAAATCCATTTCTTCATATTTTCCAGCTTCTAGGGCTGCATTCCATGTGTTCCTTGGGTCTTGGCCCCTTCCTCCATGGTTAAAGCTAGTGGATTCAGTGGTCACGTTACCTTCTATTTCTGTAGTCAAATCTCCTTTGCTTCTGTCTTATGAGGACACTTGTGATTGCAGGTAAGGCCCACCCTGATAAACCTTAATTTAATCATATCTGCAAACTTTCCTTTGCCATGTAAGGTAACATTCACAGGTTCCAAAAATACCTTTGGGGCCATTATTTAACTTGGGGAAATTATATAAATATCATCAAATTTATCACATGAATTTTGATCATGCCAGCAATGACACTAAAGTCCAAATTCAGCTATTAGCTTTCCCAATGATAAGGCTAAGATCAAAGTCAAACTTCAGATTTGGGCCAAATGCTATTATTAGAGAGGAGCACAACTTATTAGTATACCTACAAACAGGTTTATAAACTGCTTTTTTTATTCATTTACAATAGATCACAAAAGGTTACGAGGTCCTTTTTTAATTATTTAGGGGTTTGTTTTGTTTGTTTGCTAAATCATAATTTATCTAACCACGTGGTAATTTTATATTTTATAAATAATATTATACTAAAGATACTTGTTCATAACTTACACATATTTGATTGTTTCTTTAAATTAAATTTCTGGAAGTAGAATGACTGGTTCAAAGTTCTGAACATTTCTGATATTTTGATACAGTTTGCCAAGTGCTGCTAAGCTGTGACCAACACTGTAGGGTAAAAGGCATTTCTCTGCACTTTTGTAAGTACTGTGATTGGGACAAAAAAGTGTCCCTCTGCTCCTGAAAATGCTCATTATTTTGCATGTATTATTTCAGTTTGCTGGGGTATATTGGAGTGGGGGGTACCCTCTGTGAAATTTTCTTTATCTACAACCACAATTTAACTCACTTGCCATGTTAACTTGCATCTCTGAATTTTCTTTGTAAAAGCATTCTATGATTTGTTTACAACAAATTCAAAATCAGGGAATAAGAATGCATGGCATTGAAAGTGAGGATATTGGTAATTTACGGTGAGGAAGAAGGGGACAGTGACGGGGAGGATGTGCAAAGTGGGTCATGGGGTGATGATATTCGATTCCTGGACCTGAGTGGTGGTAATTTTGTTTCGTTCATTTTATGACTATTTATTGATATGTACACTATGATTCTTGCAGTTTTCTATACATGGTATATTTGACTTGAACAAGTTTTTGTTTTGTTTTGTTTTTTAATTTTTATTGGGGAATAGCCCTGGTCATTGGTTACACATTGCTTTCATGCTACAATGGCATAGTTGACTCTTTTAGGGGGGGTGCAGCTCACAGTGGCCCATGCAGGGATCAAACCAACAACCTTGATGTTATCAGCACCATACCCTAACCACTGAGATAACCGGTCACCCCCAACAAGTTTTTAAAAAGTAAAAAAATTACTAAACAGTGAAAAAATGTTAGTACTATACTCATGTCTATGGCTCAGCTTAGGGAACAGTTTCCTCTGTTTGCCAATAGTCAAATCCCTTTGCTCCAAATCCTGGACATTCCCATGAACCTAGTATTTCAATGGCATGATTGAATTAAATCTTATTTAAATTATAGATTTATTAGGAGGAAAAGGAGAGTTATTTCTATGAAAACTTAACTGAGTGCTATGCAAACAGCCTCATTAAGTTGCTAAGCACATTGCTGTTAAATACAAGACAATTGTTAAAAAAAAAAATGTATGGCAAAAATCATGAAAATCTCAATGTAGTCTACATTCATATTGCCTCAAAAACGTTTTTAGAGTCTTTAATTTCTCTCCCCACTTTGAGGAAACAAACACACTGAACACTACTTATGCAAAGTTACTTCAAACTCCAGCAGCAGACCCAGTTCCAAGAAATGACTTTTGCCCCATGAAGTTTAACAAAAACCTATTTAAACTAAAATAATTATAGAGGCTTAAATCTACTGTTTCTTTTAGCAACATCACTAATTATGCCCTGATTTTATCATACAAGATATCTTAGTAATGCAAGACACAGAGAAAACAATGATAGGATTTGCAAGAAGCTGGAGAAATGAGAGGTGAGGAAATTTTGCTAATTGGAGAACAATGGCAGATGAACAGAAATGAGCCCACAGAAACATATGTTCACACACTCAAATGCTGCCTTTCACCCCCATTTTTAATACCAGCTTGCCCATCAAGTTCAGATTCTCTCACCCCACACAAGATCCACATTTTCTAAATTATTAAAACCCAAATAGGCATATGAGCAATGTGGTGTTTGCCAAAATTGCAGTCATCGAAAGCAAAGGGATACGTCCATTCCTTAACCAACTGGCAGACTCACCCAACCACGCTTAAGGCAACACTGAAGCGTTGGGGCAGGGGCAGGGGTGGGGCTGGGGGGGGCGGGGGGCGGTGTTGTCACTGAGCAAAAGAGGTTTATCTCTAAAAACTTGATCCTGGATTTTGAAATTAGAAAATGTGAAAAGAAGCTAATTGTATTTAACCATACAATCAAGTTTGGTAACAAATTTGAATGGATTTTATTTCAATTACTTACATGGATGGAAAAAGGTTACCTTTTCAGTGACTGAGGCATGAATGGAGATCTGGAAAGATTCGTTGTAAAATGAGAGAGTAGATTCAGCAATGGTTGAAGTTATGGTCTATATGTTTCTTGGTATAATGACAGTTTTCACAAAGAGCTGGAAGAAGTCAGGTTCAAGAAAAAATAAACTGCTTTTCCCATGGCGCTGGTGTGTGCGTGTGTGTGTGTGTGTGTGTGCGTGTGTGTGTGTGTGTGTGTGTGTGTGTGTGTGTAATTTAACTTGTTCTATGAAGGAAAGGTTAGATTAAACATCCTTTGTCTATTACCCCCAAGTTAAAGCTCCAGCCCCTCCTCTGTGGCATGATACTGGTGTACAATAAAAATACACAGCCCTAGGTTCAGTTTTGAGGTGCACCTCCTTGGCCCCTGGGCGCTCATCAAAGCCATTTTGCCTCTGTAAGGGAGGGAAGTGGTCTGCTAAAGCCTTTTACCCATGCAACCATTCTCAGGGAGATACTATTCTTCAAGGCAAGTTCTAAGGGCAGGACAAACCTTCCCTCAAAAATAGACATGTTAGGCCCTGTGGTTTCTGGGCAGGAAAGATCTGCCCTTCGTGTAAAGTTAAGGTTAAAGAGTCGTGATATTCTAATCACAATGCTTTACCCGTAAAAGATACTTGGCAAATATTTGTTGAAATTAAATGGATAGGTGTGGTAACCTGTTCCCAAAGCTGCTCCTTTTACCTACATTCAGTAATGTCTGATACAAAAGGGACCTGTTCTTATGGAATTCTTCAATAAAATATGACCAAGGATGAGCAAATGAAAGTAGTGAGATGACATTCTAAGTGTGTTATGAGGCTCCAAGCTTTCACTGCCTGGACATTAAATAAACCAGTGTTTGAATCCACAAAGAACTGCTATGCTGAGAGCAGAAGAAAGCAGCAAAACACAGCTGTCTGGGCATGGCTGGAGCACCAATCCGCAAGTTATGTAACAGCTGTTGTGCGATTGTGCATTTAACTCAAAACACATTTTTAAAAGAGAAAACAATTCCATTTTCCTCAAAGGAAGAAACTGAAAGCAAGAGAGGGAAAGAGGAAGAGAGAAAAAATGTTGACATAACACAGTTGTTTATCTGGTCTTCAAGCATGCGGCACAGGGAAGGGAAGGACCTTGCGGACAGTTGCCTGAGATACAAGGGGGCTGCACCATGAGCCAGGTCTGGCCTGCCTCCTGTTTTTGTCAATAAAATGGTATTGGAAAACGCTTACACTCATTAATGTATTTATTGTCAATAGTTCCTTTTATGCGGAGTCAAGTAAGTTACAACAGAAACCATCTGGCCCAGAAAGCAGAAAATATTATCTGTGCCACTTCACAGAAAATTTGCGGACTTCTGTCTTAGATGAATAAATGCCAAAATTTAAGTGCCTGTGAGGGTGACTATTCACTTTGAGAACCAAAACAGCCAATTCCCTGGGAAATGAAATTCTTGTCTTGCAGTTACTAGATCATAAGCAAGCAACTCACTATCTGTCTGTAAAATGGGGAACCAAGTAGGGATGGAAAGAGAAAGAACCTCCAGCACCTGGTTTGGAGTAACCACTCAACATGCCTGCATTTCCCTACCTAACACCCACATTTGGGGGAGCTGACAATTCTCACTGGGGGTAAAAAAAAATGTTCTTAATTCTTAGTAATTAGCATTGAGAGCCTCCAACGTTTTCTAGCTTGTTCTTACTGTAACTTTCACTAGAGCTAAAATACAATAAAGTATTGTGCTTAAAATGGGGGCAGTACAGTTAAAATTCATCCTGTTTGAATGTTCCTAGCTTAAAATATTAATCTAATTTTAAGAATATGAGTTACTTGAGAGTCCTGTTATTAAATTCACTCTTTGCAAATTGCCTGTATTACTGATTGATAAATACAGCCAACTTCCAAAACCAGAGGTTACTTTCATTTTAAGAGTTTTCATGGATGATATTGCCATGTTGCTGCTGTGGTGACTGTGTGGCAATGCACTGAGTTCCCTAAAAATCCTGCTGACTTTTCTGATCCTATATATAAAATAAAGAATTTAGAGCTTCTGAAATTTCAGCAGGTCTACTCAGCCATACTTAGAAGGCACTTGATTGGTATGAATATTTTACAGCTGACTTGGGATAGGGTCTCAATAAAGGACCTTTCTTTCCCCACACAGCACCCTGGCTTTCCTGTTAGCACTGTCCTGAAGACACCTGGCCGGGGTCCTCTCCTCACCAGCTTTGAGAACAAGTGCTCATTTAGACTCTTTTTCAATCCTCAAATTCTCTGATTCCAAGTCTGTCAGAGAATGGAAAGTTTCACAGTAGCATAAAAAGCATGAAAAGCCAAAAAAAATTATAACTGGTCTCAGTGGCCAGAACAGCTGCGCCGTGTACCCTTATCACAGGTTTCGGCTTTGTAAATTAATTCGTCTGCAAATAGTGCCCTGGCTCCAGATGCAGCTGCAGTGCTGGAGCATTGGTTTCTTAAGGATTTAATTTTGAAGTCAAGAGCTTTCCTGCACTAGGTGTTACAAATAAGTAGTGTCGTTTTCTTTTTGCTCCCAGTGTGTTCATCCAATCATATCCCAGTATGCAAATAAACCTTAGCCTGTGCAGATAAAAAGGAACAAATAAAACCAAGTGCTCTATCAGAACTAAATCGCTGAGCCTGTCACCTGTATTTTAGGAGCCGAACCAGAAATGTCGTCCTCAGGCATGCCAGACTTACCTGTCCCACTGACCAACTTGAAGTTTCAATATACCAAGGTTAGTATAATTTCTCTTTGCTGCTTTGCATCAGGTTTATAAAAATTACATTTATATAAAGCATAAAAGGTCAATTTAAGGAAACCTGTGTGCAGAGCCCTTGGCAAATACAAAAATAAAAGGCTTGCACAATGCAGTTCTGGGCTTAGTGTCTTGGTCACATAATGAATTCTAAATCTCATCAGGCAGCTTTTCATAAATTTATTTCTTTAAAAATATTTTTAAGTGAAAGGCATTCTCTGCTGTGTGAAAGGTTCTTGTGCCGGGATCCAGTGGACTTTACTAAGCAGTTCTATTAACTTCAGCATAGACCAGAATGTGTGATAAAAGAGGCAGATACTTGCTAGAGAAACTTATTGGAAAGAGCCAAACAAGTGGGAAATGATTTAAAAGGGAGAGAAACAGAGCAGGCTGGAGTACTGAAGTAACATGATCTTTTCATATATTTAATAAATGTCAATATCGAAGGACCTAAATCTGAATATTGGATGAAAGCCTCTGTTTTAAGAGCGTCAAATAGATTTGGCATTATTAGCATACTTGAGCAAAGAAAGCACTCTTATTTATTTTATTTATTTTATCAGCCTAGTTTGTTGCCATTGGAGCGGTTGTATAATTGTTAACTTATAAATAAATGCAGAAACAAGAGCAGGAGCCAGACCCAGACTTAAAAATCCACAGCTAGGCAGAATGAGGAAATGCATTTTGTTTAAGTCATTCAGGAGTATCTCTGAACATCACTGTTTTACACTGTTGTGTTCCTGCTCTCCTGTCAGAGCCTAGAACTCCCAAACAAATAAAAGAAACAAAACAAAACTGGTCTAACCAAAAATCACTTAAAGTTTGCTTTATGGTGTGATGGAGAAAGTAATGTGAAAAAGGAACTATTTCAACTTAGGGAGAGCCATTTTGCTTTCTGAATTAGCCAGTGAAAAATCAAGAGCATTATAATTTAATGGTAGAGGAAGAACTTTGCTATTACTTGTTTATTCCTTACTTAACCATGGATGGTTTTCTAATTGGTTCCATTTTCATTTTGATATGCACCAAAAATGAGGAAGTTGCTCAGCTGACTGGCTCTTTTCCTTGGGGAAGTATCTGCAGAGATCAGATAGTACTTTTAGTGTGGTCAACCAGCAGCTATAAAGTGTATTCATGTATTATTTTCACAAGGTTTTCTTAGAATGGGAAATGTTTTTTTTTTTTCCATTGAATTGTATTCCAAATGGGAACATAAAAAATGTCGTGAGTCCGTGCCTTCCAACAACATACACTTGGCAAAAAGTAAGCCCAAAATATGATAGATAGGACTCCAGCTTTCCCAACTTTCTTACTCCAAGCTGGTCATGCACAAGAAATTTCAATCTAAACAGGCACATTGAAAAGTGCATTTTGTAAAGATCCACATTGTTGGCAATGATTGAATTATCCCACTACTATTGTTACAAAGAGCGTTTTTTTTTTCTCCCTATGATACGACCTGGGAAGATATTTAGTAGCCTGCATGTCATATTTTTTACAATTTTGGCTTTGCAGAAGTTTGCAGTCTTCCTTGTATGTGTATCTCAAAGAAGCTTTAATGTGCATACTTTCTACTTAAGGTTCATTTAGTAGTTATTAATGAAGCATGTAAGAAACAGTACTACAAAAATGAGATGGTGAAAATAGGACATACAAACACACACAGATCTAGTGATCCTTTTAACACAGAGAGAAGTTTTTAAGATGGAAATCTGTTCTCGTCAAAGTCATTACACAAGAAAAACCCTCTTAGGGAAACTGCCTGACCTACATGTCCAAAAGAAAGCAAGATTCAAAGAACAGTATTTATTTGCTCTTTCTTTTAAAAACTTTTTTGGATAAGACTATTCAATGCCAGTCAGTGAATTTTGATTGCTCACACATCTTCTCTATAAATCTGTTCTGCTCAGATAGCATTTTATTATCTGATTTATTGGTTACAGCATTTTCACACTTGGGAGGGACACCAGTTATGTATGTAATTAAATGTAAATGGGTGAGCTTTTTCAAATGCCTTTACATTTTTTTATTGTGCCCCAAGAATTGTATTGGATTTGCACTTGCAACAGGAGTTGGAAAATAACAGTTATTAATTAAGTTTCCTGGTTGCAAAGCAAGTAAACAAGGATTTTACAGTGCCTGAGGAATTACCTTCTCTGGCCAGCACTTAACCTCTGTATTATTTTTCTCTTACTCTGTTAATGTCCTTCTTTATTATCACTAGCAGTATATTGGTCCTTGGGGCAAGGTGGAGGGAAGAGAGTAGCAGGGTTGAGTAACAAAAAATTATTGCAACTATGGTAGAATTACATACTTTCAAGCTTGAGACTGCTTTTCACCCAAACAAAAGAAGTCATTGTTGCATATCTTTTATGACTTACTCACTAGTACAGTCTGATTATTTTTTTGTTGGTGTGGATAAAACAGAGATGAGAGTTAAGCATTACTTTCTAAAATGATACAAAGGTTTTTAGAACTTAAAACCTCAATAACATCATTATAAATCCACATAAACTTGGATCCCATCTCTATCCTCATTTGTCCCCTTTCCAACTTGAAATGAATCATACATCTGCCAACTCATCCATTTTATTGACCCTTTAAATGAAGAGCTTCTTTGAAAGTTATGTGATCATTGGGAAAACTACATTACCTCTCTCTGCCTCAGTTTCTTTATGTGTAAAATGGGAATAATAAAGGTACCAATTTCCTAAGGTGGATGAAAGCATTAAATGAGTTAAAGGCATATAAAGCACTTGAAATAGTGTCTGGCACATGGGAAGTGACTGATTAATATTAGGTATTCTAGTCCTATTTGTTTTTCTGAATTATTTTCAGTGTTCAAGAATCTCCTTTTACTCAGCCTTTCCTAGACCTATTTCCCACAAGTGTTCATCTCATTCTCGTCTCTAGTTTTTCTGTCCCTCTTTCTTGCTCAGTCATGCCCCACCTGACAAGGATCGATTGGAGCGAAGTTCCAAGGGTTTATCCAGGATTTCAGGGATCAAGAATTTTCTCTTATAGGATTTGGTAACTTTGTTTTCTATTTTCCCTTCACAACACTGTTTTTACCTTAAAAAAAAAAAAAGACAAATAGGAAATTCAAGAAGACAAGCTTTCTCGGACTGGACTAGATTCAAACCCCAAAATGTTTAACTTAAGTCTTAAACTTGAATAATAATTTGCTCATGCTAGAAAAGATCTTCATCCACTCATGACATTTCACACACACGTATACACACAGGCGCACACACACCAGGAAATAATTATAGCTAACATTTATCATGTTTACTCTGTGCCAATGACTTTTAAGTTTTTTATAATAATTTTATTTACTCATCACAATAACCTTTGAGAAACTTACTATTCCTGTTTTGTAAATAAGGAAGCTGAGGAACAGACTGGCCAATTTGCCTCAAGTCACATAGCTAGTAAGTGACAAATCTAGACTGAGTGCTAGCAGTCTGAGCCCCCACACCAGTGACTCCCCTAAGGTCGGTGTCACTACTTTGGGACATGGAGTTGCTGGAACCCTATTTTGTCTTTCTTTATTCTGGCTTTCATTTATCCATTCCTAATTACTGGAGGGGACACAATCATGAGCCTTCCCAGTTGCTGCTCAGCTGTTCCCAGGCCACCAAGAGGAAGAAATAAATAAGAATGGGTTCTTTCCCGAACCATGCTAAACAATGTAAGTCCTTTTGAAGTTTTTGAAACAGGAGCTTTCATCCAAAAGATATTTTTGATAGAGGAGAGTTACGATTCATTGAATATTACGCACTAGGCACCATTATCTCCTTTTAAATTCTTACAACAAACAAATTCAAGCCACATACATTTTTTTTTTTTTGAGGGCAGTGTCACTGGCCCTCATATGTGGGACTCGAACCGGGGCCTCTGGCTTCCTAAACCAGCGCTTAACCACCGCGCCACTTGGCCGGCCAGCACATACATTTTTGAATAACCATCCTCTTCACTAATTTCTCCATTTCCCTTTTATTTAACAAGTCATTGGATGGCTGCTCTGGGCTAGGTCTTATAAGAAGGCTAATAAATAGATTCTTGCCCCATGGAGCTTATATTCCTGGAAGGTGTGGGCAAGAAAATAAACAAGTACGTGAACACTTTAATTACAAATTATGAAAAAATGTTAAAAGAAGAAAACATAAAGCTGGGAGGCTATAAGGGGAAGAGCTTACTTTTGATGAAGTTTCAGGAACGGACTTTAAAAGGAAGGGGCAGTTGAGGTGAGCCTGAGGGATGCAGAGCATCAGGTGGCTGTGGAGAGTGGAGAAAGAACAAAGATCTAGAGTTAACAGCACATGTTAAGAGAGCTTGGTATGTTCAAAGAACTACCAAAGGCTAACAAAATAGGAGTAAGATGAGGCAGGGAGAGAATGGGTGAGATGGGACTGGAAACAGAGGCTGCGGCCACATTGCCTGATGGGTTTTTATTTAAAGGAAGCCATTGAAGGATGCTTAAAACAGGACAGGACTTATGTTCAAGTCAAAGCTGATTGTGTGGTGGCCTTGCTTTCATTTGGGAAGCCTTTTGTATTCCCTTCTGACTGAAGCAATATTTTGTTTGCTTTTGATTTTGGAAGCACTTGAACAAACAGCTGATGGCTGCGATGAGCAGTGGTTTAACAAGGTAAACCCAACCTCAATTTCCAGCTCTTCTGCTTATACAATGATCTGTCTTTGGCCAAGCGTCTAATCTCCTTGAGTTTCAGTTCTCCTGTCTGTAAATTGGGAATCATAATGACTGCTTTGAAAAGTGGCTGTGAGAATTAAGTGAGGTAATTTGTAGAAAGTGCTCTGGCACTTATTAGCTTCTGGGTCTGGGCTCTTTTCAACTCTCTCCTTCCCAAGATGACTCCTAGAATTAGAAAATTATTCAGTTCCCAATGTACACGGAACAAATTCTTGCATTGCCTGTCATCGTTTGAAAGTGCTTTCATCTATTGATCTCCTTTAAGGTTCATAAACACTGGAAAGGGGCTAGGAAAGATGTTACTAGTGTTCCATTTTAAACTGAGGTACTGAGCTCAGAGAGCTTTAAGTGACTTGCTCAGGATCAGGCAGCTCTCAAGAGGCAAAGACAGAATGAACTGGATTCTGAATTTTCTCCTTTCAGACCCTGATACTTTTCCATATGTTTCTGTTTTTTCCCCTAATCATTAAAACAATAGTACTTGAATCCCATTGGATTGTCCCTGACAAGTGCTTTCACACCTATTACTAAATTTGTATCATTCATTCCTTACTCTGATTGAGAGAATTGAACTTTGATTGATGAGAGAAGAGAGATGGTTTGGGTACTAGATCCCAAAACCTGTGGACCACTCCAGAGAGGGTATCCTGGAATAGCACTTCTTCAATTTGAATGTGCAAGTGAATCACTTAGGGATCTTGTTGAAATGCAGATTCTGATTCCTAGGCCTGAGGTGAGGTGTGAGATTTTGCATTTCTAACTGAGTTCCAGGTTTTGGTGATGATACTCAAGTGTAGTCTGTTGATCAGGAACATCAGTCGCAAAGTTTTGGGTCAACCTTATAACTTGACCCACAGTGACCACCACCTAATTCCTTCAGGTCCTGACTTCCTGTCTCTCCTAGGATCTTACTCACCCTCAGCCAGGCGGCAGCACTTGCCTTCCCCTTCAAAAGTGTCTCAATTCAACAGGAACCAGATCATGGCCACAAACTGGTGACAGAGCCCACCATAAAGTTTGCTCCCGGGAGATAAACCTTTACTAGAATGCAATATTTTAACTGATCTCTGAGGACTTCAGCCTTGACAAATTGTTCTGTAATTTGGCACCTGCCTGGCTTCCAGAAATCTAATCAGCAAAAATACTAAATTAAGTTGCACATACCCTAGGAGAAGGTATTATCCCCATTTTATTTATTTATTTATTTGTTTGTTTGTTTGTTTTTAGAGGGCAGTGTCTTCACTGGCCCTCATATGTGGGACCCGAACCGGGGCCACTGGCTTCCAAAGCCAGCGCTTAACCACCGCGCCATTAGGCCGGCCCATAATCGAACCATTTTTTTTTTTTTTTTTTTTTTTTTTTTTAGCTGAGCCATCCTGCCACCTGTTGGCAGCTCAACGGCAACTCAGCTCAGGCTGTCATCGAACCGCCGTTGCTCAGAGCTCAGCTCGCACTCTTGAGCGAGCTCTTAACCAACTGAGCCACTCAGCCAGCCCTCAAAAGCAGGATGCTATTTTTTTATTTTTTTTTGAGGACTGTGTCACTGGCCCTCATGTGGGACCGAACCGGGGCCGCTGGCTTCCCAAGCCAGCGCTTAACCACCGCACCACTCGGCCAGCCCTCCCATTTTATATGAACTCTCATGTTCACATAATTTCTTTAAACTGGAGTTCTCCTGATAAATTTGTTGTTGACTACTTGCCAGAATGAGGGGACTGAATGAGAAAAGCCTTTAAAGGGCACAAGAAACAACTCATAAGGAAATGCCCAGAGGTGGTATGGGTAATCTGTGGGACAATATAAGAGATCAGCATTAAAGAAATCTCATTGATACGATGGTGATACAGCTGTCTCAAAATAGCAACTACCTGGCTTGGGGTGGTAGTGGTGGTGGTGGTTCAAGTTTTCATGATGCTGTTATTGTTGTGGCCAGATGCAATACACATTTACCAGCTGTCAGTGGCAACAGAGACAGCCAAGTTCAAAAGAACATGAGCAATAATTGCTTCATAGTTAAACATTCAATTAAAATCCAGTACTAACAAACTGAAAAGTCAATATTTACACAAGCCTTGGTTTCATCACATTGATGTATTTTGAGTATGTGCGTGCATGTGTGTGCCTGTGTGTGTTATCAAAAGCTCCCAGGATGTATATGAAGTGTCACTAATATTCAGTTGATGATATCTCTACCTGATACCTTGATTGTAAAGTTGGAATTGTTCAAGGAAATTTGTTTGCTGGGAATCTACACAAATATTGCAGACCTTAAAACTTTGCCTGAAAAACTACCTCCCCATCCTAGGTCCTATTATTGGACTATTTTCACTGCTCTCCCAATACTTTCTTTTGTTTTTTTTTGTTTTTTGTTTTTTTTGAGGGCAGTGTCACCGGCCCTCATATGTGGGACCCGAACCGGGGCCGCTGGCTTCCTAAGCCAGCGCTTAACCACCGCGCCACTCGGCCGGCCCTCCCAATACTTTCTTATAAGTCGAAGGAATACAAATAGCAAACGATTGAATTATGTTCTACATTTGGCACTTCCTTTAGAAGAAAGAAAGCTCACATGCAAGTATTGCCTTAGTGGGTCTTGATATTGTTAAATATTAAACATGTATAGAGCTTTCTGTTGCTTCTACATCATTTCGCTCTGATACAGGGTATGTATGATATACAGACATTGTTGACAAGTGTTTTTGTTACCTTCAGTACATAGTGTGGCTCAAAACAGAAATGCTTATCTTTTTCCCATAGTTGTAAAAGGTGAAGGTTTTTTCAAACAAGAAAAAAAAAGAGTATACACTCCTGTTATTGAAGTCAGATTATAATATAAAACAAAAATAAAAGGAACATTTTATTTCTCCTACTTTTGTTTGGGTCACTCTCTTGTTTTCATTTCTTTTACTGCAGTTAAATATTTTCCTGCAATCTCTTTCTTTCTCCTTAATTTCCTTTTGGATTTTTTTTTTTTTTTTTTTTTTTTACTTTGAATCTTAGCATTTTGTTTTGTTGCTTCAGGGTTTGGGTTGAAAGTAGTTGCCAGAGATCTCACTTTGATTCTATTAAATGGTTAACATTCCCACCTGAGTTTTGCTCAGTCTTTCTCTTATTATTCATCCCCCATCTCATTCTTTCTGGCCCCATTCCAAAGTTTTTGTTTGTTTGTTTGTTTTTAGGTGGCTAAAGCTGAGAAAAGGTTTATGCATTTACACCCCATCACTTCCTATACATTTACAACAGGCATCAGTCTGGGCTCTCAGGTTTGGAAATTCAGACAGATGACATGAAAGGGGGATCTCATCACCCTTTTTCATCCTAGGCATATTTTAAAAGAAATACTTTGTGTGTTGAAAATGAGATCTGTTGAATCTCTCTGCCACCAAGAAAGTGCTAGCTTCCCTTATAGGATCCAGAGCCACTGGCCCAGTTCTAGCCCTGCAGAGATCATTGGAATTTGGAGCCCTGAATATCTATTGCAGGGAGTCAGGGATTCTCTCCCCTTTAAATCAACATATTCCAAAATCTTACATCAGCATGTAAGGCCAAGAGGTTTTATTTTGCCTATTAGTCAAATGTAGCTTGATCCAATCCAGAAATATTTTGAGGAAAGCACTTATTTATTTAGAATTGCAGCTTTATATCAAACACTTTAAGACATAATAACTTTTACTCTGGGAAGACTTTTTTTTTTTAAATTATGACTTGGACACTAAACAGCTTTCAGAAAATGGCCATTCTTTTTAAACAAAGGTCATATGATGCATCCCTTAAAATCTGACATACCCAAAATTTAAAGAGAAAACTCAACTTTTAAATTGCCTCAACATTGCCATTGATTATTTCCTCGTATAAGAAGTACTTGAAGTCCAAGAGTATGCATGGGTGTCTATAATTTCCAATCAATACTGTGAACTTTAAGTTGAGGTCTACTGTACATACATATTATTCCAAATTATCCTGAGTCCAAAGCTCATAATTAGAATATAGTTAATATAATGGTAAACTAGGACCCAAGAACTTTTTCTTACTTTTATAGCCTGATCCCTTTTGTCTAAACTTTCTAAAGGCAAACAACAAATAGAAAATTAGAAAAGAGAGCGGAAGGATAGAATATTTCGATAGGACTACAATAGGTGTCATAATTATCATATTACAATACACATAGGCAGTCGTCCCCCCTTATCTGTGATTCTGCTTTCTGTGGTTTTAGTTACCCATGGTCAATCGTGGTCCAAAAATATTAAATGGAAAATTCCAGAAATAAACAATTTGCAAGTTTTAAATTTCATGCCACTCTAGTAGTGTAATGAAATCTCGCACTGTCCCTGCTGCTCTATCCCACGCAGGTCATGAATCATCCCTTTATCCAGAGTCACCATCCACACTGTATATTCCCCCCCAACCCATTAGTCCCTCACTAGCCAGCTGGGTTATCAGGTCGACTGTCAGGGCTTGTGTTCAAATAACCCTTATTTTACTTAATAATGCCACATTTACATAAGTTTTATTATAGTATATTGTTATAATTCTTCTATTTTATTATTAGTTGCTGATCTCTTATGATGCCTAACTTACAAATTAAACTTTATCATAGGTATGTATGTATAGGAAAAAACATGGTATATGTATACAGGTTTGGTATTCTCCATGGTTTCAGACATCCACTGGGGGTCTTGGAAAGTAACCCCGGCAAGATGAGGGGTACCTACTGGAACCATTTTACACAATAACCACAGGAAGAATATTTAGTCAAAGACACTTGGTGTCACAGTTAGATGAAAGCAAATGTCAAATGTAAAGCCAATAAATTTAAAACAGAATAAAAAAAATCATTAAGGTAGTTCATACCAATATAGCCTCCATAGCTTAGGGGAAGAAAAAGAATAATGCAATTCCTGATCTTTATAGCAATGCTGGTCATATCATTATTTGTGCTGACTTCTGTTTTTATGCTGAAGGGCCTTTATTTGGGAGGAATGTATATAATTCATAATTTGCAGACTCTACTGCTATATCACTGGACTGTAAAGCCTTCTGACCTCATGCCTGGAACGTTAAAATGGTTTCAATTAATATCTGGACTCTGGTCTCTCTACCTTAAATCCATTTGGGTGAGTTAAAATCAGTCTTTCTGAAAACATCCATTTGATCCTGTCACTCCCTTATTATATACAGGATAGAGTCTAAACTTCTCACTCTGGGGATAAAGACCACCACAAACTGACTACATTGTCATTGTTGGAATTTATCTCTGACATGTTTCCACTGGAACTCTGTTCAGGGCTGATCTCTTCACTATGTTACAAATATAGCAACAGTGTTCCCTCCTTTTGCCCATTGTTTTCCCTTTTCCACCAATCAAATTCTATCCTTCAAGCCCAGGTCCTCTCTTCCATGAGTTCCACTGGGCAGTTTATTGACTAAAGCACTGTTTTGGTCATTTTACTCTACAACCTTCAACTCTTTACTGGCTGATCTTGATATAAGTATACCCTCTTAGACTATAAGCCCCTTGAGAGTAGCTGTCATGGCTAACTCATCTCACATTTTCCCTCAGTACCTTCCAAATAATGAGACAGGTATTTACTCATTATCTGACACACCTTTCCTGAAAACAATAGTGACATTTTGGATTATGTCAATATAAGCACAAATTCAAACAAAAGTTGAGTTCACTGTGCTCTTCTACATTAAAGGTTAAAAGTGAATAATGCAGAGCAGCTGCTGAGAATTTGAGATCAACTAGGACTGATCTCATTAGTTGCCTAAAGGCTGCCAGATAAACCCGTATTCTTTTAGGTGAATGCTCATTTAAAAAACATTCGCTGACTTGATTCTGGAAGGGGAGTTTTATGTAAAGCTTACATACAAGAGTCTGACATGAAACTAGATGATAAATACCTATTGTAATGGTTCTTTCACCAAAAGAGATTTAGGAAGTGAGCAAAATAAGCTGTAATACATCAAGAATCTATTATTGAGAACCTGAAACTTTGATTTATCACAGACCTAGAAGGATTCAAGTAGGGGCTGGAAAGTTTCACCTGTAAACAAAAACCTGGAGACATCTTTTTAAAAAGAAATTTAAAGAGAATTTATTCAGGTAATGATTTGCAAACCAGGAAATGTAGTCCTCAGTATGAACTGAGAATATGTTCCAAAATGGAGGGGATAGGACAGGGTTTATAAAGGCAAAAGTTGCAAGGAGCTGATGATCAAAGAGATGGGTTGCTAGGGGAAACAAGATTATAAACTTACAACATTTGTTTTCTGATTGGCGGGGGCCACTGGACTTTTCAATGGTTGGCTGACTCAGTGATCAGGCAAATGGAGTTGTGAGGTGGGAACAATGGGTAATATATGATTAAGCATTTTTCAAGTCCTAGTTTCAGCCCAGGCCTGTGGAACAAAAAGGCTGTCTTTGATCACACAATTATAGTACAGAAAGTATTATTTATCAACGATGCAAGGAGCACAATTTATCAAACAGCACCATCAGCACTGGGGGCTGTGGGGACTGCTGGCTCTGCAGGCCGTTCTGGAGCTCCAAAGGGCAAACTTATGCTCTGTAAGCAGCTTCAGAGCTCATGCTGCAAGAATCCAAATTTGGGGCCACAAGTTAGTTCTTGTAAGTCCTCACACCACAGGCCTAACAAAATGTAATTCATTTTATATCTTGTTCTTATTAGATTTTTGGTGAAATTATACTGTGGAAGGGTGGAATTCTGGGTATATCTTTGACAGGGTGAGACTTGTGCTCTTTTGGTTTAAAGACATAAAGTCTAGAGAGGCAATACTATCATTAAAGCAGAGGAGAGGGAGAATTAGAACTTTGGGAATGAATGTGATGCAAGCTTTGCCAGGCTGGCTAAAAAATCTAGGGCAAGTACCATGATGTCTTTAGATTTTTGTTTGTAATTTGGTGAGCTGATATGTAAATTCTAACTTGAATACAAAACACAACATAATAAGTAATTGAATAGTAGGATACTAAAGTACTATGTTAGAAAAGAAAAAAAAAAGAGATTAAACCCAATTGGACCAACTAGTGAAATCTTCATGAGTCAATGACATTTTAAGGGAGAGTTTGAAGTATGAAAAGAAAATAGTGAAACTCCAGTCTAAACAGCAAGAATAAAAGGTGTGGAGCAGAAAGGCATGGTGTTTGAGGTGGTATAATGAGGCTGAAACAAAGGTAAACTGAGGAAATAACAGAACAAAGGGTTAGAAATGCCAGATCATAATCCGCCTAATCATCCTAAAGAGTTTGTGACTGGAGAACCAGCTAAGTGCTCTGAGGAGCGGACAAAATCTGCACTGGGATGGCTTAGCAAGATTACAATGACAGGGTGAAAATTAAATTTCAGGTAGGTGGATGTGCGGGCTGGAAGAACAAGGAGAGGTTCTTCTTTGTTTTTACTTCTCTCTTTTTTAAAATTTTTCAATCACAGTTGACAATGAATATTATTTTATATTAGTTTCAGTTGTACAGCCTAATGGTTAGATGTTTATATAATTTATCCCCAGATTAGTCTAGTCCCCACCTGGCACTATCCATAGTTGTTGCAACATTATTGACTAGATTCTCTATGCTGGATTTTACATCCCTGTGACTATTTTGTAACTACCAATTTGCATTTCTTAATCTCTCCACCTTATTTACCCGGTCCTCCATCTAATTTCCCTTCCATCTGGCAATCAATAGTTTGTTCTCTGTATCTGTGGAATCTAAAGAACAAAATAAACAAAACAGAAAGAGACTCATAGATACAGAAAGGTTCTTTATGATAGTATAGAACATAGTCATACAAAAGGATGACTAGGGATTGTGTGTGTCATTAACAGGAGAGGGAAAGTGTGTGTGTGTGTGTGTGTGTGTGTGTGTGTGTGTGTGTGTGTGTCAGTCAGAAAGAGAAATAATGTGCATGAGCAAGCTTTAGAACTTTAGTTTGAGTTAAGAGAAGCATAAAGCCAGAGATGACAGTGAGCTGAACTTGTGACACATTGATTAAGGTGTTTCCCAGCCATCCCTTGGGAAAAGTACAAAGAGGTAAGGGCTAGTGACACATAAAAGAAAATACTCTTTAAGAGTAATTACAGGATTCCATAAAATGTGTTTCTGATAGCTAGAATGCTGATTAACTCTAAGAGATGTTGGGTGAGTCAGTTCTTTAATCTGAATTTACCTTTCTTCAAGCTGAACTAAGATGCCAACCTTTTCTTCATGAAGGATAATAGGAATTTTAAGATCCTCATTTGTATCCCATTTCCCTATCAGAGGAACAAGGCTTTTCTTGATACTTCTATCTTTCCCTGTACCTCCATATATGTATCTTTGTATACCTAGTCTCTTCATCTGAACTGCTTTGCATGCCCTCCCCTTTATTTATTCAGCTCGCATCATTTTCCTGTCAATTTCAGGCTAGTGCTACAATTCTTTTGAATTCCTCCAAATACATAGGTTCATGCTGTTTTGTTATATGAATAATTGTATTGGTGTGAACAGGAATATAAGGAGGCTTCTGCTTCCCCTTGTTTTTTTAGCAAACGACAAGTATCATAATGTTTCCATGTGCAGAATATTATAGGTCTTAGTCATGTGCAGCTACTGGATTGCAGGTTTTCAGATTCAATTTTAAGTTGTTTATTCAAGAATACTGAGGTTAAAATCACTTGAGGGCTGGGATTGTGTTGAACACTGAGGATAAACCAGAAAACCTGACAGACAGTCCTTACTTAACTTTATCTTACAGAGTTTATAGCCTAGGAGGGAAGGCAGGTATTTAAAAATGACTTTTTTAAAAACTGACAAATTTTGCAAAGAGGTGTAGGAGACCAGGCTGTCTAAATATTTTTATAAATCAAAAATATAGAATGAATTATACTTAAGCAGTTAGTGATACATGGTAATTTTCATTTTACTAATTTGACAAGATTTTAAGCTGTATTGTGAACACTGCAGAATAGCTAAGTTAGTGCCACTCAGGTTAATTGAAAAGACTGCTTTACTCAAATATACACAGTATAATTAATTAAACTAACAATGTATAATCTTGATAACTGTCTGTGGGGAATTAATAGCTAAGAGATTTGTATTTAGCATAACAGCTGATTTAAACCTTGGAGGGAAGTATTTGAATACATTTTCCCTCAGGATTACACTATTAATAACTTACCTTTAAATATCAAATAAGGGGAGGTATCTGAATTAAGATATGTATTATAAATCCAGTGTATATGTCACCCTTCATTTAAAATTACGTGTATTGGCTACTTGTGATTTAAAATTAAACTAGTTCATGTTGTAAAAATAAATCTAACAGAAAGCTGCATTACATAACATTCAATACTGTATTTATGATTATTTTTATATATCAATAATGAATATGAAAAAGGAGAATAAACAAGAAATAATTGGATGACAGGAGAGAGAAAATTCTAGCTTTTTTTTTTTTTTTTTTTGAGGGCAGTGTCACTGGACCTCATATGTGGGACCGAACCGGGCCTGCTGGCTTCCCAAGCCAGCGCTTAACCACCACACCACTCGGCCGACCCTAAACACATGCTTTCTCTGCTTTGGCATTTTTTTTTTTTTCTTTTGAGGGCAGTGTCACTGGCCCTCATATGTGGGACCCGAACCGGGGCCGCCGGCTTCCCAAGCCAGCGCTTAACCACCACACCACCCCTTGAAAATTCTAGTTTTGTCTGAAACAGAATGTAGCTTATTCACCACAAAAGGCATACTTAATGGGCTTTGTCAAATATTTTCACTCTAGTAAAAGGTGAATGAGATGTGAAAACTCTATTAGGTATCATAATGAAATTTAGGGCTGCAAATGTTGAAACTCAGACTTTTTAAATGACACAGTAACACTTTTTAATATTTTGTTTCTTTTATTGCGTACACAGAACATAGTTCCATATTTTCTAGAACCTTCTCTTTCTTTGGATGTATGATTTCTTTTCTTAGACATACCACTAAGAAATCTAGTACGTGATTTTATCTGTGGACAAATACATTCTAGATAATCTTTTAAAAGGGAGAATGAAACCCTTATATTTCAAAAAGTCAATTAGAAAAATGATACTAGTCAATTTTTTCAAAGCAAACTTCACTTAATTACGCCCTCCTCCCCAATCCCCAAATCACCTTTAAAACGGTAAGTAAAGGATCAGAAAATAGTCACTCATGATACTAGATCACCAGTAGCCCAAAATGGGCATGTTCAGAATCTGAAGTGGAAATCAGAGGCATTGTTTCATGAAGATCAGGCCCATCAAAGCCTCTGCTTTTGCCTCTACTTCATAGTTATTTCAGATAAAAGCATTTTTTTCTAGATTGTTTTCTCCAGTCTATATGTTTTAGTGTCAAAATGACCTCATACCTTAGTGTAATTCAAAAGTATTGTTTGTGTGTGTGTGTGTGTGTGTGTGTGTGTGTATTCGTTCACACATGCATGTGTGTTTCTGTATGTGTAAAATGTCTTTAAACAACCAAAAAAACCCAAAACACTATTGTGTGCCCTGGGCAGGGGGATACATGAGGGAGATAGGGTTGTAACAATGGCTTCACTTAGGCATTCTGTAGTGCTTTAGTAAGTTTTTTTTATTTTTAAATCCCAAACTTGCTGCATATTTAAATGCCTTTTTTACCTACTTTCTTTCCCTTTCTGTAGATCTTCATAAACAATGAATGGCATAATTCCGTGAGTGGCAAGAAATTTCCTGTCTTTAATCCTGCAACTGAGGAGAAACTCTGTGAGGTGGAAGAAGGAGACAAGGTGAGCACTAGTTCCATGTCATGCCAGGTGTCCTTGTTTCTCAGCCTTCTGAGCTCCCAAACCCCATTCCAGATTCACGTAGACAGATCATGACAATATGGCTTCTGGGGCCAACTGGGGAAATTTTCTTGGTACCCAAAGGACACTCAGTAGTCATAATGATGATAAGTCTATGCTTCTGGTGCTGGTGATTTTCTATATTATTTTTTCTTGCTTGTTTTTCAGTTGAAGTTGTGTCTAGATTTATTGTGCCAACAGACAACATACAAAATTATTAATCATAGATTTTTTTTAAAGTAGAGAAATCCTTGATTCATATAAAATTGATTCATATAAAATTGTTCTTCTTAAGCTGCAAAGTGAAACTAAAAGAAAACTTAATATAAGACTCTTGGAATACTTAGAATACTATAACACCAAGTTATTCCATTAAAAATCATTGAATTAATATTAATGGGTCCCTTGAAAAATGGAATTTTAAAATGAATCAAATTGAATCACAAATTAAAAATGTTGTTGTTCCCTAACTGACAACACCAACAGCAACAAAACCAACTTTTATTTAGTGATTTGTTTTTAATTCTAATTGTTGCTTTAATTTGATACTTAACCTGGGGAGGCATTATTTTTGTCTCTTTTTACAAATAATGATATAATAGCAAAATAGAAAGGTTGATTTACTCAAGGTAACATTGCTAATAAATAATGAAATCAGCATTCAAGTGCTGTCCTTTGACTCCCGAACCTGTGACTGGCAGGACTACTGCCTTACCTTGTAATTATTATTAAAGTAAGATGGGGTAATATTTAATAGCCTGGGAAATGAGGAGAGTAAACGCTTTCAGAATTTTTATTTGAATACACATCTTAAAAGGTATATATGTTTCACAGTCTAATGTAAAATGATTCTGGTCTTTAGTTGTCCAGACATTATCAAGTTTTAAATCTCTGTCATATAAGATATAAAGAGGTAAAGATTTTTCTTGCTGCATGAACAGACTGCTGGGAGATGAAGTCAGAAAAACCCACAGTTAATACCATTCACGACACTATGTTTAGTTCATTGTAGCAATCACATGTTCCTGTCCAATCTCCATTCTTTCATTAACTTCTCATCAATCAGTGAGATCCCTAATCTCAAGGTATTAAACTTGCAGACCTATTCCAAATTAGTGAGAGACCTGAGGAGCTCTGTGAGGTTTAAGGAAGGCCTTGCATTCAGGTTGCTGTATTATCAGAAGAAAGTAGACCCATGCCCTGAGGCGTGACGATGCAGAGTTTAGCCAGAGGGGTCAACAACTTGAGAAGTACAAGCAGAATGGAATGGAGGCACATCATCTGCTTTCAGATTTCACTTCCTGTATCTACCAGAATTCATCCATGGCTCCAAGGGCTTCTCACTGCCTCTGGGGAACACCCTTGTTTCTGGCTTCCATCCCAGGCCACCTCATCAACATTAGAGTCCCAACTTCACTGTGTTTAGTATCAGCCCTCCAAGCATCGCCTGCAGGTCACTGTCTCTGTGCCACTTCGGTTGTAGCAATCCCACATTCCTAGCAATCACTAGGTCCTCAGGACCTAGTTTAAATCATCATCTGCAGTAAGGCAACAGAAGTTCCACATTTGTATTTACCTTCTTTGAGCTCTTGTTCCTTTTTTCGTAAAATGGGCAGATAGGAAAAACGTTGGGAAGGTTAAATAAGAAACTATGTGAAGTGTCTTAACAGTGCCAGGCACATAACGAAGCTTCAATCGTTACTAGGTATTATACTCCTTTAAAGCCTTCTCTCCACTTCCCAGTTACAATTGCTCTCTTCCTTATAGAACCTTGTATCTGCCTATGTGATAACCCGTGTGTTATATAGCTATTGGTTAATTTGTCTGACACAATATGCTTCTTGTAGAGATCAACACTACAGGTATCTAACACATTATAGATAATGGATAAACAAAATAATCTTCTCCATCAAGCTTTGAGTTTCCATACACCCCACACACCTCACTTTAGGAATCTAGTACTAACATGACTATTGACTAAGGCAGTGATTCTCAAAAATTTGCATGCATCAGAACTTCCTGAAAGGCATCTTCAAACACAGATTGCTGGGCCCCACCCAGCCCAGAAGTTTGGTTCAATAATTCTAAATTGGGGCTTGAGAATTTGCATTTCTGACAATTTCTCAGGTGATGCTGACGTTTGCAAGTTGGAGTGAGGGTTGGGAAATAAACTTTGAAAACCATTGATCTAAGTAGTAAGCCGCAGGTTGGATCACCTCTTAGATGTTAGCCTTTAATAAAGAGCATGGACATTGACAGGTAAGAAAGATGATGACTGGAAACTGCTGTGATAATCGCTTTGCACCTATGAGAAATGTTAAAAGCTGAAACTTGGGGGGGAATAATAGCACTGCTGATCCCTGGCAACATGCTCTAGGAGACCCAGAAGTCTGTGTCCTAGGAGCCACTCCCAGAAATAAGAGAAAAATGTATCCTTCACATCAACAAAAGACTAATTTTTATCAGAGACTTCTAGAGGTCTATATGGTACTACATTACTTCAAATATCCATCTAGTTGCTTGAGTGGCTCTGTCAACCCTGGGGAGGTGGGAAAAGCAATCAAGGTCAAGGTGAGGACACAGTTGAGCCTCTGACAGCTGCCTACTCTTTCTATCCAGAGGTACAAGTGTTACTCAGGAGCAAGGCTGCAGAGCTGTTTGCAGTTTGCAAATAACAAAAGAAAAAAATTCTTGATGCTTTAGCCCTGGGGTCTTGTATATCTCACTTTGCCACTGGTTTCAGGGTAGAGTTTCATGAGTAAAACAAATATGTGCCTACAGTTCCAGTAGAAATCTTGTCAAGCAACCTGAGGTCTTCTTGGCTTCATTGGTTGGATTTACTTTCTTCCTCAGATGTAGTGTAGTGATGATCATTCCTGAGCTTTCTAAATATTTGTCATTTTTTTGCTCTGTGTTTATTGACCATTACTCCTACTCATAGGAGAGCAGAAAACCTGGGCCAATGTAGATCAAGGACACTCATTAGCATCCAGCAAAGCTTCAAACCAGTTCATGACGCTAATCGATTTGGCTAGATAATTGTTCACCCAAGTTAAGTTGCTTATGATATAAACGGTTTTCTTAACATTCAGCACTCTTGTCATTATATTCTTTTTTTTTTTTTTTTTTAATTAAGAGTGTATTTGAGCCAAACTGATGACATATGCAGGGAGCAACATCTCAAATGCTCCAGGGAACCTTGTCATCATATTCTTTTTTGGAATGATCTACTAACTTTTTAAAAAAAGTATTATTGCTGGTTTCACTTTTGCCAACAAAAAAGTATAACTTCTAATATTGCTTAGCAAAAGGTACAAATCTAGTAAATTACAGAGTCATAGTAAACCTAATATTCTGGAACTGACTCTTTAGATAATGAGCCAAGAGGTTTTAAGGATTTAATTGATGAGTAGAATGGCGCTAACAATGGGCTCTATACCACCTTTCAATGGTATTATAAAGAAAGGAGGAAGGGAGGGAACAAATGGAGGTCACAAACAAAGCACAGATGTGGGTGGAAACTGTTTTCACTTCAGTGGCTCTTTTAGGCTATATTGACTAATCCTGAAAACTGCTTTTAATACGAAAGCATAACGAAACAAATAATTGCTGGGGATAAAAATAAACATCCATTAAAATAAGGGATTATGACTGGTGTAAATGTAAACCCAGTCTGATAACTATTTTCTCCAAATCTGAATGAATTTAATATGGAAATTGCACAGTCTAGGAGAGATAGAAGAGTTCAATCCTTCCTTTACTTGTTCATGAAGCATTTGATATTTCATCATCATTTGAATTATCTTTATGCATTCGGCTTTGGTCCCTTCCTTCAAAAAAGGAGCATTTTGGTTAAGCGCTGGCTTGGGAAGCCAGCGGCCCCGGTTCAGTCCCACATGTGAGAGCCAGTGACACTGCCCTCAAAAAAAAAAAAAAAAAAAAAAAAAAAAAGGAGCATTTTAAACCCTATGCAGCACAAGTGTTACTGATGGTAGCAAATCTGACTCTGTACCATATGGTGTTCTGGTTAATTAAAAAGTTATGATCTTGGAAATGCTAGTCCTGGAATTTAAAAAGAAACGTTTATACCTAACAGTTTTGATTAGTATAAAAGTTTGTTATGTAATGAAATCAATTGAAATATGATATATTATTTAAATGTCAACATAAGTCAATTATTTATCTAAGGAGCACTCTTATATAAAATCAATGTAACATGACGAGTCTACAAAATTGCTAACAAACTGATTAAATATTTACTGACTGCCTATTGTAGGCCTAGAACAATAAGAAATATTAAAGTTTATAATGTAGATAGCAATAAATATTCATTGCAGAAAAGACCATTATCAACAGTCTTGCAAAGCTATAAAACTGGATTTTGGGGTGAGCAAATTTGGGTTGATGGATTTCATGCTGGATTTCATGTCCTTCAAAACAAAGTCCATGATGCTTAACTATAGTAGTAACTGTGAGTTTATAATGGGGTTTAGCTTAGTGCTGGAATTCAGCAGGCTCTTAACTAGTCAGATCAAGCTGGATTAGTCTGGCAGGGGTTTAGGTAGCTTGTGGGATTTCTGCTGGATCTTAAAGAATATGTAGGATTTTGAAAGGAAAGGGGGTGTGTTGGTAGAACATTCAAGGCAAGAATTACAAAATGTGAACACAAGTTTGAGGAGGTGAGGTGATGCCCCAAAAGGTTGGGCCTTGAAAATCAGAAAGAAGAATTCAGCCTTAGGACTGAAGGCAAAAGGGGGGCAGTTGCAATTATTTGAAAGGAAAAGTGATAAGATAAAAGTATTTGTAGGAGATTAGCCTGGGAGCAATAGACAAGACAATTTCGGGAGAGAAGAGAATGGACTTGGGAAGGCTGGCAACCATATGAGATAATAACGGCCTAAAATGATACAGGGCCATGAAAACTGAAAGGACGGATTAAAATGTACTAGAGCTGCTGAGAATTATTTTCGGGTTATTTCGACTGCTACAACCAGTATAGCAATTGCCACCATTTAATGAACACTTAATCTAATGGCTGTCATATGGAAATGTGTTTCAGATAATACCTTATTTAATCTTCAACACAACCTCTGTAGGTAATTTATCCCTATTTTAAAGATTAAAAAACTGAAGCTTAGAGAACGCACATCACAATATATTTTACTTCAGAATTTTTTTTACATTTTGTAATAATATATTTGTGTAATTATTTTATTGTATATCTCTTCCATTCTATTGGAATTTTCAAAAGGGCAACAGTATTTTATTACAGATAGCTTGATGATAAGAATCCTACAGGGGCCGGCTGAGTGGCGCGATGGTTAAGCGCTGGCTTAGGAAGCCAGCGGCCCCGGTTCGGTCCCACATATGAGTGCCAGTGACACTGCCCTCAGAAACGGGAAAAAAAAAGAATCCTACAGAATAGTTTAGCAAACTTTTGGATGGATGGATGGATGGATGGATGGATGGATGGATGGATGGATGGATGGATGGATGCCTCAAAGCTTACATAGCTAATAGATGAGAAACCAGAATTCAAACCTGGGTTGTTTTGTTCTCAAGATCTATATTAACTATCATTACTCTGTTTCTGTGCCTGCATGATAAAAATATAAGATGTGATAAAAGTAGGAGCATCAAAGAATGTAACCACAAGAACATCTACATTTATAACAGCATTCTCCAGGAATGTATGTTCTCTATGGCAGCGTTATTTGTCTTGAAGCCAGTTTTTCCATATCCCTTTGAGAGGCCAGAATGCCTCTGATAAGCCATATTTCACTAAGGCCTAATGATGAAACACAGAACAGAAGGATCCAAATGAAAGCTGTGTCACACAGGCCAGTTTAAACACAGCACTGCATGTATTTTATAAGGTATGGTATCTACATATCATGCCGGTAATTTCAGATTTTTGTGGTTTACTTTATTTTTTCCAAAAGTCCCCTCCAAATATAACTTGGAAAAGGTTAGAATCTATAGTATGAAACAATTTCCACATATAAACAATGAATATGATTAATTGAATGCCCAAAATATGACTATATGCTCAGGAAGGGCAAGTAATAATGCATATATTTAATTGTACATACATATTCTCTCAAGTTAGACAATGAGATATACAACTGTATGATGTATTATAATGAAAGAATGTTCATTTGTAGTCTAAATATTATCACATAATCAGACCAGATTATACTTCTAAAATTTCCCTCTCATCCCAGATCATTTGTAGTATGGTGATAAATACTGTAAAAATAGTATATTTGCTTGTATTTTAATTTGCAGACTTGTAAATTTGGAACTTATTAATTGAATATAGCCTATGGCAGCAAATATCAATTTGAGGTCCATGCCTCCCAATAGGGAGGTGTCATCCTTGAATGGGTTTCAATTTAATTGTGGGCAGCTTAAAAAAATTATAGTATGATTTTTCTCAAATTCTCAAAGAAAATTAAGTCTCCTGCAAAAAGTTGCAACCTAATAGCCTGAGCTGTAGCCATGAATGGTGGAGCTTATGTAGCTCCATGTAGCGGCCAGTCCTATATATTGGAAAAAATCGGAACAATCTATGCCTTTAAGGTGCTTGGAACTGATTTGATGAGGGGAAAAAAAGAAACACATGAAGTAATAATGACAGGGGTGGTGATTTTTGTAGTAGGCATACTCTGTAGAAGCTCAGAAGGGTTCTGAACAGGGATCTGTAGGAAATGGCATGGCCAGGGGCAAGTATGTATCTGAGGTGGACTAGGAAAGAACAGGAGGACTAAACCCAGTTCAGAAAGAAAAGCGTGAGTGAAGGCAACATGAGTGAAGACAAGGAGGCTAGACTGAGTGTGGAATTACTTCATTATTTGGCTTTCCTTGAAGTACACTAATTTTAAGCAGTATCTTGTTAACAAGAAGAAACTGAGTTCTATACCTAGTTAGGGATTGAAACGGAAGGATCTCTTTGTATCCAGCTGGACAAGGAGAGGCTATCATACACCGACCCTTCTCTATACTAGCTCCCTGACTCTATGCCTTTTTTCCTTCTGTACAAAAGGAATGAGCAACATGTTTTTGATGTTTACTCTCCAACAGCAAAACAAAGTTTGTATTCATCCTTCGATAGGTGCTTCATGAGAGTGCCCAGGCCATAGAGTCACCAGAGATTAAAGAAGGCACTCACTGTGCCTTTTTTGGGTAACCCAGTCACCCAAGCACTGTAATGTAATGGTGGAGAGCAAAGGCACGACAATCACACTGGTTCCTCTTTAAAACGCAGTTCGGACACTTTCAGCCATGACCTTGGGCAAATCTCTCTTTGCTTCAGTTTCTTCATCTGTAAAGTGGTGAACATATTTGCCTCATAACATTGTCGAGAATGAAATGACTTAATATGTGTAAAGTAATTATAAGCTTACCTGCCTTATGGCAAACACTCAAATGATAGCAACTATAAAATATTATAATATTTATATTGTAGGAAATCAAGCATGTGCTATGTGTGGGGGACTCTCATCATTTTCAAGATTCGGCAGAATTACACTGTAATTCCAGTACAGCAGTTGAGTTGATATAGTGTGCTAGATTTCGGGCTAATGAAGACACCGTGCCTGATTATGAGGAGTTTTAGCCTATTTCATGGGGTTATTGACATTGGGTTTGCTAATATGTTTCGCCTACTGAATTGAATTGCCTGTGACTTACAGGAGGATATTGACAAGGCAGTGAAGGCCGCACGCCAGGCTTTCCAGATCGGCTCTCCATGGCGGACGATGGATGCTTCAGAGAGGGGACGCCTACTGTACAAGTTGGCTGATCTAATTGAGAGAGATCGTCTGCTGCTGGCAGTGAGTATGAGCCAAACTGGGCAGAGAGCGAGATCTCTAGAAAGCATTCATTGTTTGGATTGGCAAGTTGTTTTGATTTTTGTGATTACTACATTCCTTCTACAAGGGAAAGAGAGACTTCATCTACCAGCTCTGGTATAGGAACGTTACCATTAGACAGTCATCTGCACTCTGTTCTGAATGATGTTAATTTCTAATCCAAGAATACAGTCTAAACTTTGGCAAACCCTGAGTTAAACCAAATTAAACAATTTTTGTTTTCCCTTTACTCTAGAATTTCTTGGAGTGTTTAACAAGGTAGTATGCAATGTGACTATCCTAGAATAATATACTGGGTTTCTCTAAATCACTTGCCCACTGACCTTTTTGAGTAGAAAATCTCATAGAGTTGGTTAAAGGTGACCAGAATATCTCTCTAAAATAAATCTTATTTCTCCTTAATCTAGCCCTCCAAGACACTTAATAAATGGCCATTTTTTTCCCTTCCTGATAGGAATATGTTTACAATAGTCTTGATAAAATTGTGTTCTTTTTACAGTGAAAAAAGGCGAGGAATAAAGAAAAAAATCCAATCATTCATATGTTTATTAAAATTGTGGGGTTTTTTTATGTATACTGCCTTTAAAAAAATACTTCAGCAGTTAGATGAGTCAGCACATAAAATGGATGGGGGAGGCTATTTCCTTATTTCCGTCTCAATTGGGCATTATAGTGAAGCCAATTTAACACAAACTAATACCAAAATCAGGTTTCGGAGCGAATTTTATTATTTCTAGAATCTTAAACTGGCAGTAACAAAGAGGCCTACATTTTTTTTTAACTCAACATTAGCAATTATAGTTCATCAAAGGACCATTTATTACTCATAGATTTAGTGTAATTCAAAGTGTATAAAACTATGGAATTAGAAGGTATATACAATAAAACTATATTAACCAAATGCCCTGTAGGAAGAAAGCAGAATTTGGCAAAACCTTGGCCTCTCTTATTTATCTCATTTGTTTATTATAGAGTGTTGACTGTCTCTGTCAGCATACGATCCTAAGGAAGAAAAAAGAGCGGGCACAGAAAAATCATGTTTGATTAAATTTTGAGATGGTGTGTAGTATTACACAGAGACAAATTGTATAATAGAGGCAGAACTGCTCAAATAGTTGGTCACCTGTACATTTCCGCCCCACCTGACCATTAGGTCCCAAAGAACTCATTAAAGTTCTGCTTAAGAAATGAAGAAAAGAGAAGTCATCCAATGATGGTTAGGGCACTAGATTAGAAAATGTCGAACTTTACAGCTTGACTATTCAAACAATAATTATGATAATAGCAAAACTGGGAGTTTCACAATTAAAAATTCTGCTGAAGAAACCCATGGATGAAAGATTCATGGGTCACTTAAGTTTGTGTGAAGTGATTGGTTATATGGAGATAGAATGCAAAAATTAAAAATGATTATTCAGGCATTATGACACTAAATTGTCACCCAGAGTTTTATTATACAAGTGAAATCTTGTTGGAACTCTGAACTGACTCTCAGTGTCACTCTCACTAGCTGTGCATATATCAAATTGTGACCACTTCCTAGAAAGCTTGTCAGCTGGAGGACATTCAGAATGAGATAAAAGGAGCACTAGAGTTTAGAAACCAGAATCTTACTAACCTTTCTACTTGGATCTTGCTGTGTAACCTTAGGTAAATCAACTAATCATTTCAACTTTTGGGGTTTTTTTAAGTCTCCTTTTTAAAAAGAAGAGGTTAAACAAGATGACTTACAAAATTTCTTCTAGTTTCAAAATTCTCTAGCATATGATTATTCAAAGTATGAACTATATATTTTTAAGCTAAGCATTTACTTAGATTTGAGGTTGAATGTCTTTTTCAGACAATGGAGTCAGTGAATGGTGGAAAACTATTTTCCAATGCATATCTGATGGATTTAGGAGGCTGCATAAAGACCTTACGCTACTGTGCAGGGTGGGCTGACAAGATCCAGGGCCGCACAATACCTATTGGTAAGTAGCTTTGAGAAACCATCAGGAAGGAGGGAGCAGGGAGATTACTGTAGAGCTGATTCTAAACTCTCCTTTATAAAGATGTCAACCAAATAAGTCAAATCATTTTCTTCTTGACTTTGAGACAATGCAGTTCTGGGCAGCTAGGATTTATCAACTGGCTTTTCACAATGTTTCAGCACAACCATGCAGAAGATAGCACTATAGATACTTCAGAAAACATCCAAGGAAGAACATTCTTATGCCTGAATTACTGACTTAAGGCAGTTATTTCTCTAAGGGTCCAAACTTTCTAAAGCTGGTCTCTGAAGTTATTTATTCAGGTTTTATTCCTATAATGGCATTTATACCCTTTTTAAATTGTAATTCTGTAAGCTTCTTCTAATGTTCCAGTGTGAATCAGTTGTGGTATCTGTGCCTGGTCTAACTCAGTATAGTTATAGCAGATAATTAAACAAACCAATTCACATTGGTTTGTTTCAAGTAGCTTCAAAGCAAGTTGGGGCTATGTTTATAGCACAATTTAAGAATTTGTGTGAGTGAATGTATATGTATGTGTTTTAGTATTTCAGTAGAGTATGCACAAAATGGAATAGGATATAAAAAAAGTGTCATTTTGGAAAACATTATGGGTAGAATTTAATTTGTATAAACTTACTGACTATAGAAATATAGAAATATAACACCCTCCAGACCTGGCCCTAATGGGCATTTCCAATGTCATTAGAGCATCCAGCAGGTTAGAAGCAAGAGCCAGGAAGTTAAAAGAGGAGAGTGAGACCATGGTGATAGCAAGAAATGTAGCTATTTTAGAAACTCTTACTTTACCCTCTGACAAAATGGGAGTACAAACAAATTGTGATAAGGAGCCTTCTCACTATGATAGCCGAAAGCTTTTGTGGGAACTAGAACAGAACAGAGCACATAGCACAATGTAACCCTTAGGATGACCACATCAAGCTCTGAGGCATATGAATCAATCAAATCCAGATTGAAAAGAAATGCTTTTACTTCAGGCATTTTTTTTCTTCATGGATTAAGAGAGTTTGCTTTGTTGTTTGGTAGGCCAAAAGAGAACACTTTAGAACAAGCCAATAGGAAAGGTTTATTGTGTGTAAGGAGATATTGTTTAATCTACTTTTTTTTTTTCAATTTTACTATTGTTTAAGTGATAGTACCAGAAAAAATTCTATCATTACTGGTACAACTTAGTGCTGCCAGAAAAAGAACTCTAACTGTTCTTGTCTTAGCCACACACCTTTCATTTCCTTTCATATGAAAGAAAGGAAACTTGGAGAATAAGGATGATTTAGAAAACAGCCCTCCTGTATGATGAGAGATAGAATTAAATATCTTTCAGATCCTTTCCAATTTGGCTTTTACCTAATTTGGTTCTGTGGTTCCTCTCATTTCAGATTACTATTTGAGGGCTCAATTTTTTCATTTTGTAAATGGTTGGAGATATCTTCTTTTGCTTTAAATGGTTGTCCATTCCTTCCTTCCACATCAGCACCAAACCCACCATTCCATTAATATCAAGCACATTTGTCTATAAATGATTGTGTGTTTTATTTTCCAGATGGAAATTATTTTACTTATACAAGACATGAGCCTGTTGGAGTGTGTGGTCAAATCATTCCTGTAAGTTGGTCTCCTATATAATTTTCAATCTTAAAAAGAAAATGAGTTCTATTTCACTTGGTAATGAAGCACAAATGGATGCTTTAGATAGTTGCTAAATGTGGAGCAAATGTAATAACTGTTGAACTTGAGTCTTCCTGTGACTGAACTCCTTGGTTATGAATTAGGTAGTCCAGAAACCTATCTGTATCCTGCATATCTCTTTAGTGTGTTTCAATATTTCAGCATCAACACATCTTTATGATTCATTTTTGAAATGCTGTATTACATACTCATTTTACATCCCATGCTTTATTTATATATATAGCAAAGTGGTCGCTGCTGGCACATCTGCTGCAGGTCACCATTTTAGTGAAATGCATTATGGCCTACCATTCTCCCACACTTTTTATCTCCTCTATGGAACTTCTCATCATGGAGAATAGTAGCAAACAGAGTTTCAAATCCTGAATAAAATATTTTAAGTAAAATGGAAGAAACTATTGGAGCACTGTATGAAATATATTCTCACTTTAGATAAGAGGCTTTGATACTTCAAATTATTCTTAGACAAGGTAGTATTTTAAGCAGAATCAAGAAGACTGTCTTTTTTGGCCCAACAAATAGGAAACTATCTAAATGATTTCATTTTAACTGACATATTCAAAAAGGCCAAATAATCAGATGGTAAAGTGTCCCAAAGTTCTTAGATGAAAAAGTGGCAATGACATTTTCTGCTCCAAAGAGATTGAAATGTATACATATCACCATTTTGAAAGAAATTTCTCATTAGTTCAAAAATTTCAATAAATCCCATTAAAAACTACACAATTTTGAATACTGATAACTATGTTAAGCATTTGGCCCATTTCCTCCATGGATCTACACTTCTGAGGTAGAGAAGACTTGTATTAGCACTTACAGTTGAGGAAATTATGCTTAGAAAGTATGCAGCTCGTCTGAGTTCACATGGCTGGTCTGCGATTGAGTTGAGATTTGAACCAACCTCTCGTCCTTCAGACTCTGGATTTCTGTGTCTTTAACAAGATATTTGTCTTAGAAATAAATGCTACTACGTAATATTATTAGGTAAATAGTAACAATAGATGGCCTACAGGGAGGGAGGAATAATGAAACTTTTTAAACAGATAATTTATAGTATGTTTAATAGTAAGGCTTGGATACTATGCAGTGATTTTTTTTTTTTTTCCTGGTAGAAAAAGAGCTCAGAATAATAGCACCTGATAAAATATCATGGCTCCCTCCTGCTTCTCTCATGTATCTAGTTTATTTAGAGCTTCTTAGTATTTAGAAGTTGCTTTTTGCAATGAACTGAATTAAAATATACCAGATGACTATACAAAACTACTATAATTATTATTTAACATCTACAGGGAGTGTATAATGTAGAAGTTAGATCAGCGAATGTGATCTTCAGCTAACAAAGATTCTATTGTTGTCTATTGCTTTCTAGTGGAATTTCCCATTGGTTATGTTCATTTGGAAGATAGGGCCTGCCCTTAGCTGCGGAAACACAGTAATTGTCAAACCGGCAGAGCAAACTCCTCTCACTGCTCTTCACATGGCGTCCTTAATAAAAGAGGTAAATTTCCTAAATGAAAATAAGCACCAAATGCAGGAACCCTACTTTCCAATAGGAAGTCCTCAGTAAACTACACTCTCTGCCAATAGCTTCTGTCCAGTGGTGAAGACACAGCTGGTATGGCTGCCGCCTGGGGTCTCTGGTGGTCCACCCAAATGAACCTCTGCCCAAAGTCCACTCAAATGAACCTCTGACAGGAAGCCAGACGCAAAGGCTTCACGTCAAAGGGTCACCTTATCATGAATTTTTTGTTTCTTTAGCCCAATTCTCATGAATGCAAATTCATGTTAAAATTGATAGAACTTTAATGTTGAAACGTGAGTTGGTTTATAACTGCCATAAATGGCCTGGAGGTTCTGCAAATTTGTTTAAACTACTCTATCCGAAGGTTGGAGGCCTGTATGCCAGTTTATTTCCTTGTAATATTGGGCCACATAGTATAAACACACCTACCCATGAGGGGATATGTTGATATTCTCTTTTCTGTCATGGTTGCCTCTGCATTTACCTTCATGTTCAAACACTGGCAAAAGAGCACATGAAATTTATTTTCATCAACTATCCAGATTGTGTCAATATCTTTTTTCTTGTAATTTATTGTTCTCTGTCCTTCATATCTTACCAAAACTTTAAAAAACAAGCTTAGTCACTAGACACTTAAATTTAGGAATACTGAACCTATATCTTCAACATACTTTTAACTTAAAATTTTTAAAAAAAATTCCAAAGAGATGTCAAAATGAGACATTTTGATGCAAATAACGTGAAACTATAACGTGCTCATCTCAGTTGCCATATTTTTTCTACCTGATAATTCTTTAGCTAAGAATGACAACAACCAGTGGCGCTTAATCAAGAATGAATGATGGTTCTTACCTAACATTTTACTGATTAAGTAACTCCAATGGAAATTTACAACCCAATTAGTATGCCCTGAGCAGTCAACAGCTAGAAACTAAAATGTGGGATCAATTTAGCTTCTTATTTTTGCTGATGGGATAAGAAGCATGTTGTTGTCTTTCTATGTAAGTAATTTTTTTTTTTTAATATCACTTTTTAAAAATTAGTTTCAGGTATACAACACAGTGTAATAGTTATACAGTTTACCCCTCGAAGTGACAAACCCCCTCCCCCAATCCACTGCCATACTCCCTGCCCATATCATACATATCTATTACAATTCCATTGACTCCACTCACCACACTATACTCCACATCCTGTGACTATATATATATATATATGTGTGTGTATATATATATATATATATATATATATATATATATATATATTCAATTATAGTTGATATACAATATTATACAACATCAGCTTCAGGTGATCAAGCCTTTACCTCATCCATGAAGTGGTCTCCCTAACAAGACATGTGACCATCTGACACCCTACAAAATATTTACAACATTATTAATTATACTTTTTACCTCTCAAAGTGACAATCCCCCTCCCCCAATCTGCCACCCCACTCCCCCACCCCGATATCATACATATCTATTGCAATTCCATTGACTCTATGTAAGTAATTTACCAAACATTTTTCACATACTATCTTTTGAATTACTACTATGAAATTTGAGACAGCCATCATTAGAGCAAAGATCCATAAAAGTCAAACATGCATTTACCATGAGAAGAAATGGTCCCTCAACAATGCAGCCCTTGAGGTTTGTTTTTTTTCAGGTGGGCTAACCAATGAAATTCATAACAACAACAATAATAATAATAATAATAATATAACCACTTAAGTGAATCTTTTTGGGTAGAGAAACTCATAAGGTTAGCATAAAGCAGCAGCCTTGATCCTTCTTCTTTTTTTAAAATAGAATTAAATTCTCAGTTCTGTTGTAACTTTTTTACTTTGTATGTTTTAGGCAGGGTTTCCTCCTGGAGTAGTGAACATTGTCCCTGGTTATGGGCCTACTGCAGGGGCAGCCATTTCTTCTCACATGGATATAGACAAAGTGGCTTTCACAGGATCTACAGAGGTAGGTAACATTTACTCCGTTCAGTAGTAAAGAATGTCTGTGTCTCCAGCTGTCAGAAGCATGTTTTATGTAAATGTTTTTAAGCTGACATTTCCTTAAAACAAAAGTTCTTTTTGTTGTTCCTCATTCTAGCCCTCAAACATGTTTATAGAACATAAGCAGATGTAATTGAGATGAAATGAAATACCTGTTGCCAGCCAACTCAGAAGGACCGTAGTAAACTATTTTCAGTGTGTTCATTACTTTCCCTGATGAGAAATATGACCAATTAATTCTTGTCCTATGGTTAGTACAGTTTATGATAGAAAACATAAATTAGGCTACAAAGATTTGTATGAATGAATATAATTTTATCCTGTAGATTATAAAGCTTAAATAGCTGAGCCTCACCCTGAGTACCTTATTTGGGGCTCTCTCTTCCCTGAGCATTGTGAAAGGGAGCCAGCAGCTCAGCTTCCCCAGATGTTACTGCTGGCCTACCCTACCTTTTCTGCCTCTCTGGCTCTAGCTGAGCCGTCTAGAAGGTTAAAGAGTGGGGCCCCTGCCCTGGGCAATGCAAGAGGAGGCAGAAATGAGAGGAGAGGAGAGCAGCCTGGAAGGTGGACTTTGAGAGAACAGATTCCCACTTATTGAGATGACTTTATATCTCAAACAAAAGAAAGTGGTGAAATAAGACTGCATGAGGCAAACAAGAACAACAAAAACAAATAAACAAAAAACCACTCAACTCATTTTATTAGACTATGTGACATTGTTAGATGTTTATGGCAAAATATAATGCATGCCTCTTACAGGTATGCAGAATAGAGGATGAAGATTGAGAATTACAACTTCATGCAAAGCTGCAGATAAGAATAAGAAACAAGGCAGGATGTGATAAGATACTAAGACATGTACAATGTGATGGAAGGGAGTTCACAGGAAGGAATAATGATGTCTAAATGGGTGCTAGAACTTGCTCTGGATTTTGAAGAATGGTTACTTTTTTTAAAAAAATTCCCCGGAGATTGAGAAGCAGGAAGAACAATCTAGTTAGTGAGGAAAGACTTATTTGATTGCTTTCTACTCTTAATTAGTCACTCCAATTAAAAACAAAATTGCACAGAGCACTAAAATGGTGGAAAATCAAAATTTATTTTTCTTTATTTTTTTTAAGTGAGGTAAATAATGTATACTTTTTCTTGTTTTTCAAAGATATAGAGTAGAAAACTTTGCATCTGCAAACCCCTAATGGAGGTAGGGAAAAGCCAATTCCATATTCAGGATTCTGTGGACAAAACAATTGGGAACGTTCAAGACATGGCAATGAATGAAAAAATGGTGAAGTCACAGGTTGAACTCACAGCAGAAGAGATAAAGGCAGGAAGGCACAAAATTTCTCAGTCTAGCATTCTTGAGCTTCCCTAACAGGGACTCCATGTACATTTCCAGCTCTAGATCCCACACCTACTCATTTCTTCAGTTCCCCTGGGCCTGGGCTATATTGTTCCCTGATCTCATCACCAACATCACTACCTGTCTTGGCTCATCCCTGAGCCCCTGTAGAAGCCCAGGGGCACTTTACCTACCAACAAAGAAACCTTGAGATTAGAAGACTAGGAAACATCTGGCTTCAAATTCTGACTCTACCTCTCTTAGCAGTGTGTCTTCCAAAAGTTAAAATATTTTTTGCTAAATTTGAGTTTCTTCATTTGTAAAATGGAAATAATAATATCTACCTTATTGAGTTGTACAAAATAAAACTGAATGAGCTAATGAGTAATAAAACTTTTAGCATCCTACTCAAATGGCACGGTTATTATGTATGTGCTATACTCATTTCCAATTTCTTCTTTTTTTTCACACTAGTTTAGACATTGTGAAGGAAGAGGTAATTACTTCCTGATCATTCCATGTATCTTCTCATTCCTCCAGGCTTTGGCTCATATTTGACCACAACTATCTATACCACGGCTCCCACCACATTACCTCTCGGGCTTTCTCTGCAGTCCCAGGAGCATCCTTAATGTTAAAACTCCCTGTCTGTGTTCCTATTATCCATGATGTATAATTAGGATAGTGCATGCTCACTGCTTTCTTGTGTCTCTCTCTCTTTTGCTGACTGTCTTCAAAGACTAACTTATTCATTGTTTTCTCCAGAAATCAGTACAGTAACTACTTCGAAATAAGTATTTAAAAAATTAAGTATGACTAAGATGATTTTTATAAGCCTCACAGAAAAATCAATCTTCTGAGTTCTCTTTTAGCTTCAGGTCTGTTACGTAGCAGATAGTAGGGAACTTGCCAAATGCCGTGAAAGAACAGTGGGTTATATTTCTTCTGGTCATTGTAGCAATGAACCACATTCTAAAAATGCTTCTGGCAAAGTGTGAATTTTAATTAGATTAATTTAAAACAGAATCCAACCCACACTGTGCAGGATATAACAAGCTAAAACATTTTCATGAGCATTTGCTAATTCTGCCCCACATGGCGAAGCCACAATATCATGGCACATACTGTTTACCATAATCTTAATAGTTCTTATCTTTTCTTCATTGCAGACCTCTTTGAGGGGAAAAAAAAATGAATCTTTACTTTTTTCAAACTAAAGGAACACAATTATTGGGCAAATACTGATGTTTTCTTGTTTTGGTTTTAGCTAGACTTTGGGAAAAACTCAAGCAAACCTGTTATTAATATTTGCTATCTGAACTGTCACTAAGCAAAAGTATAAACTTTCTACCTCACTCATCCTTCTAACATTCTTCATCCTAGTACTTTTGATACCTATAGCTTTTAGAAAAATGCCTCTAATCTTACTTCCTTACCTACTTTATTATCTACTTTATTATCTACTTTAATAAAATTTCTCAGTAAAGGTTTCTAAGAAAAAGAAACAGAAAAGAAAAGAAAAAAAAACATGCAGAAGTAATTTGGAGAATTCAAAAGAGGAAAGGCAAGAAATATTTTCCAGAAAATAGAAAATTCTTAATTGCCTTAAATGAAAATTCAAGTTTTAAAAGTGGTCATAAGAAATAGTTGTGAAAAGAAAATGGAATACAAGAGAAATTTCAGACAGAGTTTCCCCTCTGCAAGTCTACTTTCATTTTATTTTTTACTAATCATAGGGGTTTGACTTAGTCCCATGAAACCTTTAATTAAATAAGATGAAAACATTAGCATATTAATTTAATGTTCTGCTCTGTATTGCACAGTAGCAGTCAGTTCACTAACTACATAAAATTTAAATATACAGTCAGCAAGCATCTACTTACCTTTATTCAGTTGGAATAGGAACTTTTTATTAAAATCTGAGGTGTCAAGTAGGAAGAAGAATCCAGAGAATAAAAGATTTTTTTTTAAAGCAACATAAAAATGAATCATCTTTTTAAAAAATATATATAAAGATCATTTTAGTGCATTGACTTTAATAAAAAAAAAATAACGAAGAATAGTTATAAAATAGGCCAGGTTTTAGAGATGGAAAACAAAAACAACTACAGAAAATAATCTTGATGGGAAGTGATCCACAAAGCAAAAAAAAATGAAAACAATGTCTTTCTCTGAAGAGAGGCAGCTAGCATTAAAGAAGAAACCAGAGCAGTAGGATTCCAGCTAACTGAAGCAGCAGTGCAGAGCACAGATCCAGTTTCTTTTTTCTAACTCTACTGTGCATCAGTGTGGAGGGGAAGAGGAAGTAGGGGAGAGAGAGGTCAGTCAATCAATAGGTAAGCGAGCCCACTGTGATAGTGTTGAGGAAAGGTATGCAGTGACAGAATATTGTCACGGCTCCCAAGGAGGTGACATCTCTTTGGGAAATTGATATCTATAGAAATAATACAAGCTGAGGGAGGCTTTGAACGAGTCTTCATGAAGCTTCCATGGGAGGTCAGAGGAAGAAAAAGGGTCATGAGTACCTAGAGTCATCAGAGAAAGATACAAAGAGAAGCTAAGATACAAACTGTACCCCAGGAAGGGTAGGCAGCTCAGGTGAGTTGGGCATCTAATGAGGAACAGAAAGAGATAGGATTCAGGGGGTGGCGAATGTGCCCATTAGTCTGGATAGAGTTTTCTGGATTTCAGTAGAGGGATGAAAAGTCAAATAGATAAGTTATGGTAGGAGCAAGATATCCCAAACTAATCAGTAGAAAGATGTTGTCCTGCTTAAAATGAAAAAGAACTTTCTGCCTAGCCATGTATATCAAGATCAGCTTTCATGGTCTATACCTTTGTTCTTATGAGATTTTTTCTGATTCACCGTGTGATTATGCTTGGACAGAGGAGCCTTTGATGTCTGAAGGTGCCAGATCTTGAAAAATGCCATTTAATGTTTCTCCCGAATGAAACTTAACTATGGCACACACTTCATATAAATGAAAAATGCTAAATAAGCCTGCCTTCATGAGAACAGATTAAGCCTCCTCTTTTGCAATGCACCCTTTCAGGTTGGCAAAATGATCAAAGAAGCTGCCGGGAAAAGCAATCTGAAGCGGGTGACCCTGGAGCTCGGTGGAAAGAGCCCTTGCATTGTGTTTGCTGATGCGGACTGTGAGTAAAAGTCATTGTGTTAACTTCCTCGTTTTTGGTGTTTGGTAATGCCACACAGTGAACTTGAAGTTTACAAGAGGGTTTGCTTCTAAGGTCAAAGTGTAAGGCATTAATCAGAGCCCAACATTACTCTTGAAAATCTCTTAAACTGTACTAAAGTTATAGCATCTAGATAAGTCTAACACAAACACTATTTCTTCCCAGTTTGGAATAGATGACTATTTTCCCAGCTGAACTCCAGACAAACTAACTTTTACATTTAGGGGCCATAATATATACTACCTTTAGATAGTAGCATACCATTAAGAATAGCAAGAGTGAGGTGGGTAGGGGGAACAAAAAAAAAAAAAGAACCGTGAAATAACCTCAGACATACGGGACTGAGACCAGCTGGAGTGAAAGTAAGTTTCACATTTGCCCTTCATTTGCGGTCATGTTCTCATTTTATTCGCTATGGCCAGAAGAAAATGACACCTGCTATTTAAGTAATTTCTTTTTTTCCCTAGCAAGTATCGTTGAATTTACATATATTAAATCTATAACTATGATGTGACTCCACTATAAAACATCAAGTAGAATCCCACAATTATTTCCTAAATGGAAGTCAATTCGCCAAGATCAAACATTCATCTAACTCTTTAACAGCTGCATTATTGGTCTGAAGCTTTAAATACAAATGGTTCATGGAATTGGCCTATATTGTATTGTGATCTTAACTAAAACTTTTAGAGCACCCTACCTAATTATATGTTCTACAAACATGGCAAGATTCCTGATTTTACAGAACCTTTCTATGAACTGTCTTCATTAAAACTTAAGCAGGATGATTAATTCACAGAATAGATGTAACAATACCCAATTGCTATAATCTTGAGTTAATTCTTCAGCATTTAGAAAATTAAAATGCAGTTCTCTGTTTAGGATCTACTAATGAACAACTTATTTCTTCCTTTTAAGGCTTTTTCTACCAACTCAAATACACAAATGAGAAAAATTTATAAGCATACATGAAATAATATGCCACATTTTAGATAGAGTAGGAAATGTTTTTTCTAGAACAGGGTAGTAAGGTGGGTGAGTGATTCTGAATATTAGTTTGGATTTTATTTTTTGGAAATATGACTTTTCCTATTGATCAAGGTATCTAAGAATGGTTTGAAGTTATTTAATGCAAACCTGAGGCCTGAGATATTCATAGTCACCTAACTAACTATAAATGGAGATATTTATAAAAATCATTTGCAATGAGATTTGATATTATGACACTTTTCACATTCTTAGTAATGCCCATGTTAAACTGGTGATAACCACATTTATTCAGATTCTATTTGTTGCTATCATTTCCGTAGCAAATAAAGGATCAGAAAGGTTAATTTGTCACCTGACTGATAAGAGGTGGAGTATATTGAATCAATGTCTGACTACACAACTCATGATTTTTCTGTAACACATTCTTGCCTCTGAGAAATATGTATAAAAATATATAAGCCATGGAAAATATTTATTCTTTAACCTGAATGTCTTCTTTGCAGTGGATAGTGCCGTTGAATTTGCACACATTGGGTTATTCTATCACCAAGGCCAATGTTGCATAGCTGCATCCCGGCTTTTTGTGGAAGAATCTATCTATGATGAGTTTGTTCGAAGGAGTGTTGAGCGGGCTAAAAAGTATGTTCTTGGAAATCCTCTGACCCCAGGAGTCAGTCAAGGCCCTCAGGTAATTCTTGTTGTCTTCAAGCTGCATGCCTCTTGATTTCTATACTCATATACAGTTCTCTATCCAGTTGGAAATTATTAATAACTTGTACATTCAAACACATCAAAATGGACACTTTGAGACTGTTGCAACATCATGCCCTACCACATTTCCCAGACTGGCCCATGAGCTAATGGTCTATCATACCATAAAGGATCCCTGCTGTATTCTAGCATTATTGAGAAGTTCCTGAGGGTCAAAAGGAAGGCCAAGTTCAGATATGGTCAATCTGAAGCCTTTTGAATGTTTATATTTATGGTGGATCAAAATTATCCAGACCACACTGAATATGTCCCTATATATAACTGAAAATTTCTCTCAATAGTCCTAAACTCTAGTGCAATGTTCTCAGTCTTTTCTTGTGTACTTGAGACACCTGAGGATCTTGTTAAAATACAAATTCTGGTGCAGTAGCACTAAAGTGGGGCCTGTCTACCAATGGTTTTTGACACCGATTCAACACCAACAGGAATACCCAATTTGGGGTGTAGTGAAGAAGGAAACTATTAAGTACAAACAGCTCAATTGTGATACAGCATGATGTGACAATAGCGTAGCTGTTAGGCAGAACTGGGGCGAGGCAGCCCTCAGGTGAGGCCCCTCTCCAGCTCTACTCTGCTCTGCTCTGTGCCAGTTTGCTGCACTCTACCTGCTCTGCTCTGTGAGCCTTCTTTAATGTTTCGATTTCAGCTCCAGCCAGGGAAACACAATCTTCAGTCTTTGGTGGAAAGGAAAGTTGAGCTAACTGAGCCAGAGGCAGGTTGACTTATATAGACAAAAGTCCCTGCCCCTGGTTCCTGAGTGGTCTGTCCTCATGCAAATGGACTCCAAATCCTCACAGTTTGATTGATCTAAAAGGTCCTGTCCTGATTGGTCAGAATGGAGCTGCTCTGATTAGTTGGTGAAGATGCTGATGGGGCTATAGCTGTGCAGCTCCGATTGGACAGGGAAAGTTTCAGTCCTATTGGCTGAAATAAAATACCAGGAACTCCTGGCTCAGATGGCAGGAACACAGCACAGGCAGGCAATTCGGTGCAGGCTTCTCCCTGAAGCACACTTTACGTAAGAGGCTTCTGTACAGAAACAGCTGCTAGATTCTGTTTTTTAAATTTGAACTCAATTAGCCACTAGGAGCCCTCCTTCGTAGGTATCTTCTTTCTCAGGGTCCACCATCTGCCATGCTATAACATAGTGCTGAGGCTGCTGGTTATAAGGACCACATTGTCGGTCGCCAGACACTAAAATATAAATTCCTGTATTTTACAAGTCAGTGACCATCTAAATTTCCTGACAAACAAACAAATCCTTTCAGCCTCTGTCTCCCAGTGCATACGCAGGGATCTGATTGTCATTAAATATCCACTCTGGGCACAGGCAGAGAAAAGTTCTGACTTGGGAAACACAGCATGAGATAAAACCAAAAAAACACATGATTTGTAGAGACATAGTCAGATTAATATATTGGAGTAAGTCAGAGAAGCTTTGCACTGATTTACATGGATCCTTGACTATTTGTTGACAAACTAGACTATCTTAACTAGGCAGAACTACCTAACCTCACCTCTTAGTCTGGTAGTATTAAATACTATACAATAATTTAAATATCACCTCTTATTAAACCAACACTACAACTTCCTTAATTTGCTGGAAATGCATGAATATTTCCTCTTCAGAATGTTCAATTAAATATTGTGCATTGAGGAGCACTGAGCAACATTGTACCGAATATTGTGCCAATTTTAGAAAATGGTTTCTTGGGCCGGCTGAGTGGCGCGGTGGTTAAGCGCTGGCTTGGGAAGCCAGCAGCCCCGGTTCGGTCCCACATATGAGGGCCAGTGACACTGCCCTCAAAAAAATTAAAAAAAAAAAAAATTAAAAATAAAAAACAACAAATGTTTAAAAAAAAAATGGTTTCTTTTTTTTGCAATAGCACTAAATCTAATCAGCTATGATTGCTGGGTTGTGTGCACTTAGAACTTTACGAAACCTTTTATTGGGCCTTGGAAGATGGGGGAGATTGCAGAGTCAAAGAAGAAAATAAAGAACAACACTTTTTAAATAGTAAGAAAAGACAAGTTAAACTAGCAAAAAGCCCTGACTTTAACTCCTCAATCTCTCAAGATTTTCCTTTAAAATTTAACCTCAGGGGGCCGGCTGAGTGGCTCATTGGTTAAGAGCTGGCTTGGGACACCAGCGCCCTGGTTTCAGATCCCACATATGAGGGCCAGTGACACTGCCCTCTAAAAATAAACAAACAAACAAACAAACAAACATAAAAAATAAAATTTAACCTCAACCGCACCTGAGACAAAGCAGCTTTCACCAGTGGTTTTCAGTCCAAAGTCACCCAACCCTTCAACATCCCAACATAGGAATTGAGGCAAAGTTAGCCCCAATTCAAGGAGGAGAGATATGTGCTCCTGGTGGTCCTAACCAAAACTCTGGGCTCATTTTTTCCTTATAAAAAATATTATTTAAGACATCTTTTAAGTTCTGTGTTTCTTGTCACATATTTAAATGTGGCCCATTTAATGAAGTAGGGTGGTAACAACCAGGACAGGCCAGAAATTAAAACCAGACCCACTGACTGCCCCAGCGGGGACGATGACCAGGCTGTGGTCAGCGTGGACCCAGCCAGACGAGATGATGAAGACTGAAAAGAACCAAACGGAGATCTAAGAGTCCTCCTAAGGTCTCAAAGTATCTGCTTCTCAAATGCCATACTTAATTCAACCTAGATCAAAGTTCTCTTTTGTTCCTATCACTCTTTGAATTTCACTTAGGACTACAGTTTCCAGGTAAGTTTGTTTGATTATTAACAGAGATTTCTAGTGTAAAAATGACAGTCATGTAAAAAGATTTATATGTGTTTGCAGTACCAATAAGTTTTCCTTACATAACTGTAAAACAAGTATTAAGTAAAAATCACTATCTTTAAGGTTTCTTTCTAAGAAAGTCATGAAAATAAAATGTACCCAAACAGTGAACCTGAGCCTTTGTCAGCTGTTTTGATTATTTGACTTAATATTATCCTAGCATTCTGAAGCTCTCATTAACAGGCTGGGCAATGTATTATCTTCATAAGTTGCTTTTTTTTTTTTTCCTTTTCAAATAGATTGATAAGGAACAACATGAAAAAATACTTGACCTCATTGAGAGTGGGAAAAAAGAAGGGGCCAAACTGGAATGTGGTGGAGGTCCATGGGGAAATAAAGGCTACTTTATCCAGCCCACAGTTTTCTCTAATGTTACAGATGAGATGCGCATTGCCAAAGAGGAGGTAAATGGTTCCATTTTGTTCTGTTCCCTTTGTTGCCATATTTTGCCTGCCTGTGTGTACACAAAGTGTCCCTTTAAAATTCTGAGTTCTTTGAACATCTTTCTCAGTAAATGTTACCTTTCATTTCTGTAATTGGTAAAGGTTTAAAGTTCTGATCAAGACCAAAAATAGTAAGAAATTCATTGGGCAGGCCAAGAATATCCAGCTGAACACAGATCAAGATGCTTAACAATTTCTAGTTGCTTCCTTCACAGATTTAAAGTAATGGAAAAGAAAATTGTATCTTCAATGTGCTTTTTCTTCTTTGGAAATAGTATATTTGAAAATAATTGTAAAATGATAAATGATCTGCAGTTTTTTTAATTAAACTTTTTTATTTTGAGATAATTGTAGATTTAGTTGCTGTTGTAAGAAATAATACAGAAAAATCCCATGTACTCTTTACCCAGTTTCCTTCAATGGTAACATTCTGCAAAATTATAGTGTCACAGCAAGTATGTTGACATTGATACAGCCAAGAAACAGAACACTTCATCACCCCATGAATCCCTCATGTGTCACTTTAATAGCCAAATCCATGTCCCTCCTACCCAACCCTGGCTTTCCCTTAACCAAGAATCTGTGCTCCATTTTTATAATTTTGTCATTTCAAGAATGTTAAATAAGTGAAATCATACTTCATGTAATTGGAATTGGCTTTTTTTCACTCAACATAATTCTCTATAGATTCATTTAGGTTGATGCATGTAAGGATAGTCTGTTCCTTTTTACTGCTGAGTAGTATTCCATAGTATGGATATACTTGGGTTTGTTGTTTTTGTAGTGATTTGGAAGATGAGGAAAACTAGGGAGAGAATTTAAAATATTCCTAAATGGAAAAGCAACTCTGTAGTTAATGATTTCATGCATAATCATTAACTTCTTGGAAGATGAATTCTAATTCTAGAAAATGAATATTGCCTTATTTATTTGAATCCCATCTTGTTCCAAAGAGAATTCACCACATGTCTTAACCTAGCATTCTAGCAGCTACAGATTTCAGACGAGAAGCAAAATCTTAACCAATTTAAGGAAGTTTGTAGGGAAAAAATGAAAAACTACAATATTATTTAAAATATTTACTTTTAACCTATTGCTTTGATTTATTTCATTCATTTCTTGTGGTATAGATATTTGGACCAGTGCAGCAAATCTTGAAGTTTAAATCTTTAGATGAAGTTATCAAGAGAGCAAACAATACTTTCTATGGCTTATCAGCAGGCATCTTTACCAAAGATGTTAATAAAGCCATCACAGTCTCCTCTGCTCTGCAGGCCGGGACAGTGTGGTAAGTTAAACCTACAAATATTGCCTTTTCAATCTTAACTACATTAACTAATTACTTTGAACCTTTTCAGACTTTGATTTTTCATTTGGGATCATATGGCCTAATGTGATTGCTACCTTAACAAACAATCAAACAAAAACAAAAATACCCTTACATATTGGAAGAACTTCAGAAGGGTATTTTCTTTAACCCTTTCCAGCCTCCTCCAACTGCTTGCCCAAAATATTTTATTGATGTTTGAAGAAAACAATATAAATGTTACTAAGTAATTTCTAGGCACTGGGTACTATGCAATGTACAAGGGAAATAAAAGCTGTATTTTCATTAGTTAATTAGATAATAAGACAGTATTTATTTGGTGCCCTTATGTATGCAGACATTTAATTCTTACATCAGCATTTTACTCTAGGATTATTAGAGATGTCTAAAGGTCTTAGTTTGGAAGAATATATTGAGTTTTGAGGAGCATGTCCCTCTCATTTTTGACCTGGTTTATATCTCTGCTTTTTATGTTTTGTTTTTTTTTAAGTTTATTGGGATGACAGTTACGTAGGTTTCAGGTAAACAATTCTGTAATACATCATCTATATATCACATTGTGTGTTTATCACCCAGAGTCAGGTCTCCTTCCATCACCATATATTTGATCCCTTTTATCCGCTTCTACCACCCCCTTTACCCTTACCCTCTGGTAACCACTAAACTATTGTCTGGGTCTATGATTTTTTCTTTGTTTATTTGTTTGTCTTGTTTCCTTGTTGGTTTCAGTTTTATGTCTTACATATCAGTGAAATCATACGGTTCTCGACTTTTTCTGTCTGACATTTCACTTTAATTTTGAGGATATAAATGCTGAGGATGTGCCTCTCGAGCTGTTTCATCACCACTTAGCCCCCAATTCCTGGACTGCCTTGTTGGTAATTTTTGCCCTGTCAAACCTCACTTTATGCTCTCAGACCTGGCAATAGCCCCATACTATTTCCCTTCCCAATAATGTCACATGAATTCCAGTTACAATTTTGTTAAACATTGAAAAGTATTTATCCTTAAGAGACAGCCAAGCTATCTTCACTCCTCTTGATAGGTCCAGAATCTGTCTTCCTAAACAATGGGAGAGTCATCATTTAATTAATATGTGCTCTACGCAAGGCACTGCACTGTATTTTTTACGTTCATTATCTTATTTTACCTTACAACTGTTTAATTATGTCAAATTTACCAATGAAAATAATGGAAGTTGAGCAAGGTTAAGTAATTGATCAAGGTGACACAATACATGACAGCAGAGACTCAGACCTATTTCAGATGCTAAAGCAATGATTCTCAACCCTGGTTGTACATTAGAGTCATCTGAGGAACTTTAAACATATATAAACTGATTGGCAGTTGGGGAGGACGTAAATTATCCCTACCAATTTTAGCAGTCTCTGTGATTGAGTCTGGGCACAGCTCTTTTATTTTAAGAGTGTTTTTCAAAGCTCCCACATGATTCTAGTATGCAACCAGGACTAAGAACCACTGCTCAAAATCTTGATTCTTTCTGTAATGGGGTGTTTTCTTTCAGAAACTCTCAAATAAAATGAAGCAATTTTTTCTTAATCAGTATGGCTGTAATTAATGTACAATTATCCTATAATAACATTATTAATACAATTCAGCATTGCTATTGTATGTGTGTCTATTATCTCCATTTAATACTTACTACATACCAAGCTCTGTATGAAGCACATTCTATACATCATCTTACTTACACCTAGAAACAACCCTATTAAATATTATCATACCCATTTTACAGAGAAGGAAACATATGCTTAGAGAAGCTAGTATCACCCAGGTTCTAAGGGGGAGAGCCAGTCTTTGTGGGCATAGCACCTCCCTTCATAACAAGAAAAGATCATAGAAAGAGAATCAATCAATTAGCAAGGCTGATCATTTTGAACTTAACAATTATTGCTAAGTGAATATTTCTCAGTCCTCGGTTTACTTATATGAAAATAGTTTCATTTCCAGTGTAGAGTCAAAAGGGCTAACTCATTTTCTGTGCTTTTTAACAAAGACAAGTTTCAGGTTTTTTACCTTGGAATAACAGAATATTATATGCCTGCTTGATTAAGAAGCTTGTTATGACATCGTTCTACTCAATAGCGTGGGAATCCCCAGTCAGGAATTTCTCTATTAAAACAGAGGCAACCATATTCTTATTGCTATATATCCTAGAACATAATACTATTCTGGGATTTTCCCAGAAATGCTTGCTGCTTGATGTTTTCAAGGTTGAATTCCAGAGTTTTGGGGGTTTTACCTATAATTTCAAAGTAATGATTCAATTTACAGTTGAAAGAGCAGTTAAACAAAGCTACGACAAGTTCTCTTTTGAAGATGTAAGTTCATTGAAGGAACTATTTTCCAGCAGGAGAGGCTGGATAAGAACTCTGTAGTCCAGCGAAAATATGGAACTCTGGGAATTGGGTAGTAAGTGCTGTAACTGAGAAAAATGTCTGAATATTATCTCAGGATCAAATTAATAACCAAACTCTTACAAGAATAATACAGTTTATCTAGAAGTCACACTGTTGTTCACCTATTATAATAGCATGAAGGAAGGGAAAAATATTTTTTAAAAACATTGTTTCTCCTTGAAATAATGTTTCTCCTCTTACATATAATAAAAATCACATAATTAGATTTGGCTGTTCACTTTGGCCATGAGGAAATTTAAAGCTAAACAAATTTTAATACCCTCCATAACTGTATTCTAAATTTTCCCCCTTGTCTTGATCTTTTGTCATAATTTTTAAATTTAATTTTAATTACTCATGTTTTTGTAATTATATTTGTTCAGAAATATGGCAAGAAGTAAACAAATTAATAATGAAATCCAACTCCTGTCAAGGCCTCAGTTTAAGCAGTTATTGAACCAATTAATGAAAAAAAAGTGAACTGAGTAATATGATACATATTACAATTGTGAAAGAAAATTGATTCGAACCTGCAGCTCTCAAGAGAATTAAAAAGCTTGTTGAATATAGGCAGTAAAGAACACCCAGCCAACAAATTCCAGTCTTTAGCAAAGCATAGCCTTCCACATATTGCATACTGGCTAGTCTACCTTTTGTAATTCAAGCTATAACTTCTGAGGAACACAATGTCCTACCAAAATAGCTATCTACACACAGAGTTGTACCCTTCTATTTGTTTCTAGGCAGTATATATACTTCTGCAATCTAATATATAGTGCTACTTTTTTTTAAATCACAAAGAATATTGAAATTAATGGAATTCTTAAATAGCTCTCTGAATTTCTAAAATTCCAGATTTAAGAGTGATTTCATAGGTTAAGTGTGATCTATATTGTACTTCTTTTCTTTTCAGGGTGAATTGCTATAATGTGGTGTCTGCCCAGAGTTGCTTTGGTGGATTCAAGATGTCTGGAAATGGACGAGAATTGTAAGAATAACTTTCTATTAAGATAAATACTTCTCAATAAAAATGGTTGTCACTTGCAGGGAATTAATCCATAGTCACTATTTGAATTAGAACTTGACTCTGTTCTTTCCTTGAGATTTGTACTGCTAAATAGCTTTTTAAACACTGGATTTACCCCATAAGTACAAAAAGGTAATGACAAAAGAGAAGTACAATTTATTAAGTTCCTACTATTCATAATGGACCATATTCAGCACTTTACATGGGTTATTAAAATATTGCTTACTTTTTGAATTGCTTGCTGTATATGTGAATGTAATCTCTTTTGGAAACATTTTCAGAAAGGAGCTAGAAACTACAAATTGGTGATTGTAAAAAGTATACAAATATAAAAACACTCTAGTTATTTGAAACATCTTAAATAGGTACTTTAAGTGTCTTTATCTAAAAAAAAAAAAAATCAGTGTAAGAGGAATGATTCTCATTTGTTGAAAACATTGATGTAGAATCCAAAATTTTAAATTACCTGAATGAGTTATTTCAGTTTTAAATCTAAACTGAAAGGGAAATTTGACTACATGTTTTATAGTCATGATTAAATTGAGAATGTATATAAAAATGCATTTATGGACCTTCCGTTGCTTTCTAAATCAGTATATAGAATTTTTTAAATGTGCACATGTATACATACACATAGAAAGTAGTGGCAATATGTTTGCTTAATTTTGTTCAATCTATTTTAACTACTTCATTTCTTAAAATTTTCTTATATTTATCAGTAAATTTCAAAAGCCATAAAGAAAAAAGTCATATCATATACAAACTTTATGGAATCAAACATAGTAAAGCTTCCCATTTTATACACAGCAAGTAAAAATAAGTCTTAATTTCTAAAGGTCATGAATGCATGAAATAGCCACATACTTTGTGATTTAAATAAATCAGCAAAATTACAATGAAACAACTATCTTTGGAGAGCCAGTAAAAAGAGGAAATGAAAAAAATGATCCATCCTCTTTCTCAATATATATTTATTAAGTACTTGTATATATTTAAGGTCCAGGGAGCCCCAGGAACATGATACCATGTCCCATCCTTCATATAATTGTGGCTGCTAGAGGAATATGTAAAAAAATATATAATGCACCTGTACACACTATGAAATAAATGGTAAGAGACTGGGAGTCCATGCCTCATGGAGGTAGAGAAGCAGTTAAAGTGCAGACCATAGTATCAAAGGACAGAAAATCTAGGCACCATCAGACTATAACATTTATGGCATCTCTCTAACTCACAATTTTTATCTGTCCAACAAGGTCCGCATTTGTGATGGGGACAGGAGTGGGAAAAGAAAGTAGAAGGCCTATGAGCTCTTTCCATGCTTAAGAATCTATGGTTATAACCCAGTGGGAATTCAGTGGATTTAAACACACACACACACACACACACACACACACACACACACACACACACAAAACTTACTGGCAGTTGTTAAAATAAGAGAAGACCTCACAGAATTTGGCTGGTTGATGGAGATTTATGGGGGTGGAAAGTATTATTTCAGACTTCAGTAGGATACAAATTAAGAAGTCTTTAATTCAAGGAAACTGGATTACATTTTATTAGTGGAGCAATGAAAAACCATGGATACCTTTAGAATGTTGTTGAAGAGGTAGAGAATGACAAAAGATCAATCAACCCATGAAAAGTGCATGGCATAGTAAAGAAAATATAATTGGAGATTAACTGACTTGCATTTCAAATTTGACTTCATTGCTTGCTAGTTGTGCAGCCTCCATTTTCTCCTATTCAAGATGGAGGTATTAACATTCCCCTAAAGATGGGTATGAAAGTAAAATGACATACTGCATTTCATTCTCCAGCATTGTAACTGTCACGAAGCGGGAACACAACAAATGGTTTCTTTCTTTCCTAGTTCTTTTTCTTTATAATATCCATGATCAGGGAGTCCCTTGGCAGAACTAATTTGTACAAAAAGCTATAACAAAGATTAGATTATTCTAAAGGACAGTTAGTTCTATCCTGGCCCAGCTATCTAACACATTTCCTTAGGAATACTGAAGATAAAATAATCAAAAGGGATGAAATAATGCTGGTAAATAAATGCTGGTAAAATGAAATAACTAAAGTAGGCCAAACATATCAATTTTGTTTAATTCAATTTGGTCAAACTTTAAGGTCAAGACATACAGAAATCAAATAGGAGAGGGATAGAAAACAGGAATCAGCCCTTAGTATTTCTTAAAAATCTGGAATGTGGTCATAGATAATTTCCTTTTTAAAACATAAAGGAAAAATTCATACCATAATTTTTTACTTAAAAAATTCCAGCTGAGGATGCTACTATTAATGTCTACCTGAAACCAAATTTGGCCAATTTAATAAAGAAGTCCTTCGGCAAGATGTTCAAAGAGAATTACTGAAGCGATAACCTCAAACAACACCCAAGAGTCAATTACAATCTATTCTCAATGATAGCAAGGCACAGTTGGTGGGTTGGGAACACAGTTCCTAAAGAGAAAAAAATAGTGGTATGTAATCCCAATAGTGGTATGTAATCCCAATGTGGTGGTAATACTGAGTGCCCAAACCGGGATTTGCATCGCATATCTTGGTGCTAACACTGGAATAAATTAACTGGCAGAAATTCCTCCCTTTGTGTAACTACATTAATTTTTACTTAGGTTAACAGAAGTCACTTAAGACTTTACTAATACACTATTTCAAAGTTAATTGGCTCTCTGCACCCCACAAGATATTTCTTTCCTCCTGTCCCTTTTGGAAAAAAGAAGCATGAAAATTTTATAAACTACTGGGCTTATAGAGAGAGCTCACATGAATTTTTTTTTTTTTTGCTTGATTATATTTGCCAAGTGACTTCAGCAAACATTTTCTCTGTGCCTGTTTAATTAATGCCAGGCTCATTTCTGGGTCCAAAGTGAAAAACAGGTGCCACTTGTTAGTACAGTGTGGCTCCTGGGTGAGAAGCATAGGTATGATCAGGGCATTTGTTGGAAATGCCAAGTCTCAGGCCTCCCTCCAGACCTACTGAAACAGAATCAGCATTTCAATCAGGTCCCAGGTTATTGGTACATTGAAGATTTTAGACACACAGAACTAGTCACCCACAGATGAGTAAGATAAACAGATGTTTTTGTGTTATAGCATACACATAAGATATTTATGGGAACATTAAGGAGCAGGGCTAACTTCAGCCTGAGTGACAACAATCACACAGTGCTGTCCTGAGAGTTTCAAGTGTCCATGTAACTCAGAACACAATGGAAAGCCTACCGGCAAAAATCATGGGTTAATTTATCTAACTTTGTGAGATAAAATATATACGAAAATATTATCCTTTAATGGGTTTCAGACAACTGAGGCTAAACCCTTAATTACTTGGAAGAACATGCTCATTGAAGCTTTTCGAAGGCATTTGCAGAAGCTTAATGGCCCAAGAAAATAATCAGTGTAAAAGGATTAGGTTACTCAGGAGAAAAAGATGTCTTCCACATACCTGCCTACATCACCAGAAGGGAGGGGTGGAAAAGATCAAGATCTTTTCCCTCTGTAAGCCTACATGTGCATTAGTGTTATGATTTTAAGGGTACTCTTAGGTACATGTAATTTAATCCTCTGATCAAAACAATACAGAGAATAACTGAACTTAATCTTTTTAGTAATCTTTAACAAAGGATAAATCACAGTCAGTTTTCAAAATCGGTAGGAGGTCTCAATAAACCTGATAAAAAGATACCAGGGTCCTATGGATTGACTCAGGTTAATTCCTGATCATTTGGGTTAGAGCTAAGAGTTATATAAGCAAACGGCAGACATGGAAAACCCAGCAACCACAAGAAGTCCAAAGGCCTGAATTTAGGCCAATGAACTCTCTCCCCTTCTTGAAAGCAAAATAAACAAACAAAAAAGAAAGAAACTCTTAACACTAGATCCTTTTTTTTTTTTTTGCCTAAAAATCAAAAATCAAAAGATACTGTTAAAACTACAGCTAGAAAATATTTTATTTCAAGGCCTATTAGAGAATGTTAGAATGAAATGGATGCATGGTCATTTTTAGGCTCGTTGTCACTTCTGGGTCAATCACACATGGTAAATAATTAAGCTAAACTATCCTTTAATTTACTAGTTTCTCTGTAAATTAACTGATTATATATTATTACTTGTCTCTTGTACTATGTCTGTCTTATTTATTTTAAGCTAAATTACAAGTAAAATTCATGTTGGGCTGATTTTGTGTGTGTGTGTGTGTGTGTGTGTGTGTGTGTGTGTGTGTGTGTGTGTGTGGTAAGTTCTTTTATAGTCAAGTAGAATAATGTCAAAAATAGACAATTACTGTGAAAATTAACTGAATCTACATGATACTCATTTAAAAAGAAAAAAAAAATTCCCCACAAGATTTATGTAAGACCAAATATCTTATGGTTGGCTACCGACTCTTTGAAATGCTTCTATACACAAGAAATATCTTTGATTGTCCCTAGACAGATAAGCAAGAACAAACTTGTACCAAATTATGAACTATAGCACGTTTGTATTGCTATGTTAAATTCTATGGTTTTTTCCTCCACTGTCCCTAGGGGAGAATATGGTCTCCAGGAATATACAGAGGTTAAAACAGTCACAATGAAGATTTCTCAGAAGAACTCATAAAGAAACTACAAGAATGGAGAGAAGAATCCTCAATGGCTAAGCATCTCTTACAGCCTCTAATATATTATAGTGGATTTTAAATACAAAATTTTTCTTTTCTTGATTTTTAAAAAAAGTAATCTAATCATATTAGCATTAATACTACACATAGAATTCTTGACGTGTAGCTTATACTGAAAGAATCATTTAGCTTCTCATATGTGACCCCTAAGTCCGATCTGCAATAAAGAAGGATTCATTTAGATGCAAGGTCTCTCTAGCTCCGGAGTAGTCATGTGCTCTTTGTAGCTACTTGTCCAGAATAATCATTTTACAGAAGAGGATCGGTTTTCACTTAGCTTCTCTCCATTAATGGCCCCCTGAAGTACTTAGCATATTTGCTAACTGCAGAGTAGATATGCTTTGTTCCAAGTAGTTGTGAAATCCTTGGAGTTCGTTGAAATGTTTCCTAGAATGTCATGTCTGCTTGTCAAATGAAGTAATGCCTGAAATATTTAGCTGGAATGTATACATAAAGCTTAATAAAAGCAACCCTGCATGACTCTTGTTAAGTCTGAATTTTTTAAGTATAAGTTTTGGTTATCGTTATTTCCTCTCCCTGTCACTCAAAAACACTATTAACTTGAGCATAAAGAGGCCGTGAAAAATAGAAGTCTAATCTATTCATTCTCCAGTGGGTAAAGAAACATATTTTGTTTTCCAGAAAAATTCTTGAAATCAGTAAAAACATGTGAGACAGATGGTTTCAGTACTTCAGCAAGCATTTACTGAGTCCCTACAAAGTTCTGGAATATAACACTATGTCAGGTGTTACAGGAAACAGGTGAACAGTGGGTAGTCCATTATCTCAAGGTGCTTTAATTTAGTGGAGAACAAAGACCCCCTTCAAAAAAACAAAATAAGCAAGAACCAAAGAAAAAAGAATGGGCACATAATGGGAAATCAAATTCTAAGAACCATAAGAGTGCATGCAATAATATGCCAAAGGGGTTGGGATGCCCTCTAACTAAGGGAATTGGGAATGGCCTCATGAAGGAAATTGGTCTGGATATGAACCTTAATTGATGATTGAGTTGTAGTTAATAAATGTTGAGTTTCCACAACATAGCCTCCAATGGAACATTGGAAAAATTTTTGGAAAAAGTCTATGTATTTAATATGTTCCCCTCATGGAGCTCAAATTGCACATTGGCATAATCCAGGTTCTGAGAAGTCCTCCAACTCATTTAGTTTCATTTAATACACTTTTTTTCCCCAAGTCTATTTAACCAGAGAACTTGCCTTCTCCCCACCCTCATTTAATACTGATTAACACTATGTAAACCATTCCTGTTGGAAGATGCTTCCCTATGCAGCAAAGTGGCACTGAGTGTTCTGACAGAGATCTGAGGATTAAAGGGGTGCAGCTAAACAATGTGCTCTGGGTAAAACTAACTGGACCATACTTACATATTGATGCCCTCTTACAAAGGGCTTCTGCATGTGCTCCCTCCCACATAGAAGGCAAAATAAGTCAATAATTTTTTGTGTATCACTGTGCATGTTCTAAAATATTCTTAGTTCAACAACTTAAAATTTAAGCCCAGTGACTTTTAGGATAACATTTTTTTCAGATTTAGATTTTATATAGATAATTTTATCATTTCACACTAATAAATACTTCAGTGGCACTATTAGGACATTATAATAGCTGCCACAGTAGAGTGCAACAATGTGCAAACAAATGAAATTCATTAGCTCCTTAGACCTGAAATAATTTCAAGTTTAATTACAAGAGTTTCTCAAAACTGTGTGGACCTATAAGATTTGCAATCTAGACTATCTTGCAAGTTTGGGTACATAATTTATTGTTTTGAAAACTGAAGAACTCAAAGTATTAAGGAGACCTGAAAGATCTTTGCACAGTGAGATGGGAAAATATACAAATATGGAGGAGAGCTGTGTTTTCTGAAAACCAGACAGTGTCTACATTTTTAAAGATGTGTTTAAAATCATGCGTAAATTAATAGGTAGACAAGTTAATATTACAATGGCATCACACCAGAACATTTTAAATGTATAACAAAGAGGGCTGAAACACAGAACAAGACAAAAGCCAGAAGCAAGTTTAAATATTTGAAAATTAAATCTTCACTATATAAATAAAACATTACAGGATTAAACAGAAGTATCTGTTTTATATTGGCTTGTCCTGAGCCTGCAGACATTATTTGTGTTCTTTTTCCTCCAATTTACAAAGCCATACTGGCAATAATTCTTAAAACCTTGAAAAGTTAAAAGGTATCTTATTAGCCCATGTGCTATAGCAAAGTAATAAGGAATTTTATTGTGAAGAATTCAGTTCTGCAGTCACACTTGTGGTCTCACTGCCCTCGATATCCACATAGTAGAAAGCATTTTCTTCCTCAGGAATACCAGACTAAGTTACAGAAATTGGAAGGAACTGTTCAAGAAGAGGCAATCTCAAAACTCAGATATGGATTCTCAAATATCTACTATCCTTTTTATTCTCCCACAGCTTTCAGGATACATGCATCAATTTATTTTGAAACAGCCAAAGAGAAATGGGCAGGGGGATATTTTCTTAAATGATTGTGGCCAACTGAAAATAGAGCTAACTCAAAGTAGAGAATCTTAGCTATCTCTTCACATAATTCAGGAGCGTGTAATAAACCCCAAATTCCCTTTCCCTGGGTAGTGCATGCAAATTTTTGAGCATCTAATTTCATTTGGACTTTTAGAAGTACACATGTACCATCAACTAAACTCTTATATTTTGGTGTTTTTTTTCAGAGTACATTAAATAACCAGGTTATTTTTTTTACATGACGCACTCGTTCTCTTAGAATCTCATTTGCTGATTTACTTTGGGATTTTTTTTTTTTTTCTGTTCTCTGGAGATGCATTTGGACCTTCCCATTTTGAAAGTGAAAGAATATATAGGAAGGAAAATGGGTAATGATGGCTATGTTCTCTGGATACAAAAATTCAGTGACTGCCAGAAGAGTATGAAAGCTTACTCTTGTAATATGCTGGGGCTGTGCGATTCTGGGAGATAACATCCTGAGTGAAGGCACCAACGAGGATGAAAAAGCCCAATTATCACTTTGACATTCTGTGGGAAAGGGGAGACTGTCTCTCTCTGTCTCTGCCTCTCTCTCTCTCTCTCTCTCTCTCTCTCTCTCTCTCTCTCTCTCTCTCTCTCTCTCTCTCTCTCCACAAAATCCTTGGCAGGGGCTTAAGATTGCTCTACATCATGTCTCTTAACTGGCCGTTAGATTCTGGGTAATTGGTTTAGCCCAGGAAAAAATAGTCATATCCGTAAACATTTAGAAATAATTCCAAAATCCCGGAAAGCCAACTGTATTGTCTAATGAAATATCTATGCCAAAGTTATAGTAATGTTTTCTGCACTTTAGTGCTATGTGCTGATTAGTTTCACAAGCCTTTAGTTGTTTTGTTTTGTTTTAAATGAACATTCAAGTTTTTAAGACGTGTTCACAGAAAGTTGACATGGTGCTATCCTAAGATGATTTCAAGAAAGTTGTAGGATTTTAGTTTGTTTACTTTTTGTCAAGTCCTTATTTAAAGATTCCTCAGGCTTCAAAAGATATACTAAATATGCAAACACAAAACTAATTTAGCCTGGCAACTGAATTTTTTTTAACTTTTTACTTTAAAATAATTTTGAACTTCTGCAGAAGCTGCTATAACAATGCCAAGAGCCCCCCCATACCTGGTATTTACTAATTTCTAACATTTTCTCACACATTTACTCCCATTCTTTATAAAGATACTTTTTTTTTTCTTTGAGACAAACTTTTGAGAATAACTCCTGGACATCATGTACCTTTACCCCAAAATACTTCAGTATTTTTTTCTAGGAACGAGGTAATATTTTCACAAAACCACAGTGTAATTATATAATTGAGGAAATTTAATATTGACAGAATACTAGTAGCTAATACACAATCCACATATAATTTTCTCTCATTTCCCATTACTATCCTTTATGGTATTTTCCCCTAAGATTAAAAAAAACTAGGATTGTACATTGCATTAACTTATCTTGGCTTCCTTTTATCTTACTATTCTTTTATAATGGCAATATAACTTGTAAACACACTTAATACTCAGGCTGGTTAGTATTATCCTGGTCTGCAGAGAAACCTAGGGGACACAAAACTCACAGAGTTTCTGAGTTATATAAGAATCAGAGAATAGGGGTTTGAGTGGCTTTAAAGACTACATAGTTCAAGATTTGATTATTAATTACCATTTTCCATGATAAACAAATAAGAATATTTATATAGGATGAAAAATATGCCTTCTTCCTTGGACCATTTGGAAGAAATGCTATGTTCCCTTGAGGATGCTAGTGCCTGTTTCTAGTATCATTGCAATATTGCCCTTCTGCATTTCACTCCCTAGCTTACTTCTTTGAATATTTTCCCTTAATAACAAGTTGTCTACATTCCGATGACATCTGGGGAGGCACCTTAATTTTAATTAGATACAAATCCCTTAGGTAGATAGAAACATTTTAAATGACTTTCCTTTTAGTTTACTATTGTGGTAGAAAGACCTTAATCTTTAATCTTTGACTACCTTCTGTTTCTACCACTCAGTAACATGTTAGGTCAATTATTAAACTTTATGATTTAGTAGTTATTCAAAAGACAATGGTGGTTATTGATATTTTGAAGCAATATAATGTTCTACATAATCACATGGGCCTTTCGAGCCCAGTAACCTGGTTTCAAATTGCTGTTTTGCTTTCACTGGCCTTGGGATTTTGGACAAGATACTCAACCTTTCTCAGTTTTAGTTCCTTTTTCTGTAAAAAGGAATTAATAACAGTACTTATCTAAGTGGTTATTCTTTTAAGTGAAATAATGTTTATAAATTGCTTATCAGAGTTCCTAAAATATTACGAGTGCCCAGTACATGTTACTGATCTACTGTCGAATGTCTTGGCATTAGTAATAAAAATATCAACAAAAATAATAAAGCTTCTTTAGACACCAAAGAAGGTATCTTTCTCTTGACATTGACTTTGTATCTTCTACATGTTCTTTATCTCAGTCTTCCAGGGTTCTAGCTGTTAGGCTAATCTCAGCTAGGACCTCATCGTTGTGAATTGCCCATCCCTTTTGATCATTAAAAAGAAAATTAATAGTTTCCTTCAGATAAGTTTAAAATTCACCATCAAAGAAAGAACAGGGTGGAGAAGAATGTGAGCAAAAACTTGGCTTAGAGTTGAGGTTAGGAATTTAAATACCTTTAATACCAACGTGGAGTTGGTTCTGACTGAATGAACTCAACTGCCATTCACCCCTGAGTTGCCAGTCATTGCGATTAATCTTTAAGCTAATAGAGACAGTGGAACTAAGGGAACAAACAAAAAAGCCTGTTTTCAAATGCAACACAGGAGCACACAGTGACATTGGTCACCCAGTGACTGATTCAGAGACAGCCCACATAAATTCAATGAGAAGGATTAGTGAACTTGAAAGCACATGGCTTAGCATTTGCATTCAATGTTCAGTCATTCTACATTTGTGTAACCACAGAAGGTCAGAGCTGGAAAACATCCTTGTGTTTTTCTAGCCCAATAACTTCATTTCATAGTGCATGGAGAAATCAAGCGACACTTGAAAGGTCGCTAAATTGCCATTGGCAGAATTCGGCTAATACCCACCGTATTCTAACTCCTAGTTCTGTGCCACTGCTTGTTGCCCATGTGGCACTGTGAATCTTTCATTGATTTTGATTAAATATATAATATCTGTTGCTGTACTTTATTATGTTTTATTCCTTTTGTCTAAAAAAGGAAAATTATGTAACACCCATTGTTACACTTGGTTGTATTTAATTTATTGGAATTTATTCCTTTGGTCCAAAAAAAAGGAAAAACTCTATGAGATAAATTTTTATAAGCCTTCAAATAATACAAATTAATTACCATAATTTGCAAAGCAGAGCACCATAATTTAGTTACAAAAATTAAACTTCATTATATTTAGTTAACAACTATTGGAAGTCTACTGTGTACAAAATAGTGTAGACTGCAAAAGAAATAATGTGTATTAAGTCCTTGTTCTGTTCAAATAAATTTCTAGGTGCCTTACAGAGGTTATTTGCTTCAAGTAAAAATCAAAGATCTTGCTTTCACAATGCTTGAATATAATAGAAGAGATAAGAGATAAAATGTATACACAAAATCATGGAAATAAAAGATAGAACATACAGAATATGATAAGATTAGTAGCAACAAAATCTGCTATTGTTTGGCCTAAAAATCAGGAGGAAATGTGGGAAAGCCCTAGGGTTTACATGGTCAACACAGAAGACCTTGCTTTTTGGGGACATAAAGCTGAATAGGCAGTTTGGAGCATGACCATGGAAACCTTGAAATCCAAGCTAAATCATAAAAACGTAATTAAAAAGACAATAAGAAATCTTTAAATGAACAGTAAATTCATTGAAGCTGAATTTTTTTCAAGTAGACATTTAATTTTTAAATAATTATAGATTCACAGGTAGTTTTAAGAAATAATAGAAAGAGATTCCATTTATCCTTTATGCAGTTTTTCCTGGTGGTAATGTCTTGTAAAACTCTAGTTCAATATCACAACCTCAGTGTCATTACAGCCAAGACATCGCACATTCCACCATCACATAAATCCCTCATGTTGCTTTTACTGTCACACTCACGTCCCTCCCACTGTCACCTCTTCCTTAAACCCTGACAATCTCTACTCTATTTCTATAATTTTGTCATTTCAAGAATCATACAGTACGTAACCTTTGAGGCTGGACATTTTTTCACGTACCAGAATTCTCTGGAGATTCATCTCAGTTGTGTGTATGAAATGATAATTAATACATGTAAAACCCATCATTGCATTTTATCACTTGCAATGGGAATTATCTTGACAGGTCCTAAGACAGATGTATTTACAGAATGGCGCTTTTTTTTTCTTTAAAAACATCTGAATAGAGTTGAAATGTCTTCTTGCACCTCAGCCAAGTATGAGTAAAGAATGGCAATAAAAGTTGGGTGAGCGGGAGGAGGAGCTGTTGGCAGAAACACAGAACACTTCACTTTCCTACTTCTAGAGGTGTAACTGAATCTCCTTGAAGTTCTGAATTCGATTTTTAGAAAATAAAAGGGACACATTTTTCAGCATCCATGTTAGAAATAAAGCAAAGCCTGGAAACGGATGGTGCAGGGTCCCCATGTGAGAGAGTAGGCCTCACATTCTTACACAAGCACAAACTGGTCAGGAGGTTTTCCACCCCATGCGTCTTCATCATCCATCCCCATTCATGAGTCTTTCCCAGAAAGCCTGAGGTAGAAATCATGGCACTTCTCTTCCAGGGTCTTTGGACATACTGGTCTTCACCCTGCCCAACAGGCTAGTAGCCTCCAGTTTCTCCCTCATCTAGAAGTTAGATTGTCCCCACATGAACCTGGCTCTTTCTTTACTTTTCCACCTGCTGAATCATGCTAAGACCACCAGAGCACTCAGGCACACTCCAGATGCTTCCTGCAGAGTGAAAGCGCAGCTGCCACAGAACACCATAGAACACCACAGAATGCCATGGAATGCCACGGAACACTACAGAACACCATAGAACACCATGGAACACCACAGAACACCACAGAACACCAAAGAATGCCATGGAATGCCATGGAACACTGCAGAACACCATGGAACACCATAGAACACCACAGAATGCCATGGAATGCCATGGAACACTACAGAACACCATAGAACATCATGGAACACCACAGAACACCATGGAACACCACAGAATGCCGTGGAACATCACAGAACGCCATGGAACACCATGGAACACCATAGAACACCATGGAACACCACAGAATGCCACGGAACACCACATAATGCCACAGAACACCACGGAACACCACGGAACAGCAGCACCCTTTACTGAGCACTTAGTCCTCCAGACACTCCAGGTGCTATTCTAAGTGCACTTAATAAGTTGTTTAATTTCCTTCTCTCAACAACCATATTAGACTAGTCCTACTTTCCGCATCTTATAGGTGAGGAAACTGAGGCTCAGAAAATCTAACTAAGTTGACAAAGTTATGTAGCTAGTAAGGAGCAGCATGAAAATTCAAAGCCAGGCAGTTGAACTACATAATCCCCTTTATTCTTAACCAACAAACCATGATAACTGGGCATTAGATTAGGCCCAGTCATGCAATCATAAGCCACAGAATATTATTAGCGAAACAATGCTTTTCTTTGCATTAATGTTGCATGAAAAATCATTGAGGTTTCAAATACATTTTTTCTCCTCTTTGTAATGTTTAAATCCAGACTGTTCAGGTAAGTCTTTCATATTCTTGTTGACCTATGCTGGCAAAACATCCACAAGCCAGTGGTCTTTGTGGCAGGTAGCCCCTGAAGACACAGCTGCTAGAGTTCTTTCATGTCTCTTTAAGGCCCATTTTCACAAAGGGACACATGAGGGAAGCTGTCATCACTCATTCATTGGCCCTACCAGCCAAATATTCACCAAAATAATCCTCTGCCCAGTGATGTTCAAAACAACAGTCTCCACAAATTTAGTGTCCCAAATCTTATTCACCCAAGTGAAGTGATTATGATACTTCTATAACATTTCAAGACTTTTAAGTGGCTCTTGGATGATTTTCAAGAATAAAAGAATTTTATTAGGGCTCATCTCCTCCAACAATGAAGAAAGTGCCAGTTTTTAGGCAAATCAAATCTTAAGGAAAAGGATAAAGGGGGAAGAATTCAGATGTCAGATTTTGTATAGTTAAATTACGGCTAAGCAAAAAAATCAGGTAAAAGTTGAAAAATAAGAAATGAAAGCACAGGCAGAATGTAGACACAGATGCTGAAAGGAGAGGAGGAACTGACTTTTATTACAGTGTTAACTTTTTTATGACTTAAATCACTGGTCACCTTAACCCAGGAGCCTTCCTGCTGCACTCTTCTCTCCATCACCATTCTAGTCAGTTGCCTTCCCTGTATGTCCCATAGTGCACTCAGTTAATCTCTCACTTAGAAGTTATTGTTCTCAACTCCAACCCTGTTTCCTTGCTTGCTTTATACATTAGACTGAGAACAAGCTGAGGTTTGATGCTATGCTTTTATTTTACATTCCTAGATCCAGTACAGTGTTTGGTACCTATTAGGAGTCCAAGTGGAACTTATAGAATGAATTTGCACTCTGACACAATGGTATTTTGCAATCTCTGGTTACACTTCCAATAAACATATTTTACATTTAAAATGTATATATTGGATTTGCTATGACTCTGGGTTTTGCCATTTGCTCTTCCCTGTCCTCTAAACCTGGGGATGATGGAAAGGGTTTGGAAACCAGTGACCAAGGAATGGAGGCTAAGAGAGAACCAGAAACCTCGTCTTCGCACAGGTTACAGCTGGAGAATAAGCTAAGCAAGTTCCTTAACATAGGCAGGCATGTTGATCCTTACAACAAATACTATGGTAATTTTGCATGAGAAAGCTAACTTTAACATCACACAGACTTGCTTCAAAGAGCCAGCTCCCAACTCTGTGAATAATGTGAATTATTCAACTGATGTGAATAATGGTGCTACTTTGGGTAGAATGGTCATTCTAGGTTATTCTTCATCTCATCAGTGAAATGGGGACATAAGAGCAAAAACTTCAGTGAGTTGTAAGAATTAATCCACGTAAGTAACTAACAGCATGGTCTTCAGCCCATAGTCTGCAATTTATAAAAGACAGCAGTGAAATCATTCGCTGCTCAATCATTCATGACAGGTAACATTTTTGCTGCATTTTAGATAGCATTTTAATGCACATGTGTGTATTTGATTCTTGTAACATCTCAAGAAGTGAGCTAGAAAGGTATTGTTTATTCCACTGGATATATAAGAAATCTTAACTTCTAAGAGATTTATTGACTTGTTCAAGTTCAAACAGGTAAAGTGTGATGGCACAAAGATTATGCTGAAATCTTCTGACTTTATTACTCTATGCTCCTAGACAATGCCCGGCATCAGTAATTGTTCTTTCTCTCACTGTACTTTTAAAATCAGAGACTGCCAGAGAAGCATCTGTGGCAAAGAACGTTAGTTCACTGTTGGGAAAAGGAAGGAAAGGAGAAAGGAGGGTGGTTCTTATACATAGAGGCAGGGTGATTTCTCCTTCATATTGCCCATAAATCTCAAACGGGAGCTGCATGAGGTTAGTTCTGCACGGGGAAAGGATGTACATAAAGGATACAGGTGTTGCTACCACTGGAATGATAATTCCATGACATCACTCCCAAAGGGATGCTCTGTTTTCCCTTCAAAAGCCTGCCTCCTAACTCTCGTCTGTTCTCTTACCATTTCTAACGCCACACAAGCATAGATAGAGCGGGTGGGTGGGGACAGTATAATAATGGAAGGAACAAGCTGGAGAGTGCTATCTGGACATCCCACAAAGTGCTCTCTACCTGGGGTCTGAGCATCTGGTTGCAAATCCCTTCATATCTAAAAGATGGACAAAAGCTCTAAAAGAAGGTCTGAATGGTGATGGAAGTGGGACACTATGGATATGTCTGGCTTTTTCATCACAAAATGGTCATTATTAAAGAGCCAGAAAACCTCCCCCAAAGAGGATTTACAACACTGAGCATTCCAAAAGGTAAAAGCTCTGAACCTTGCAAATCCCGGACCTTTGTATATAACTGAAACTGAGAGGTCTGTCATAGCCTCTTCCCTACAGAAAGGGCTGGGGTAGATGAAAACGTTTGGCTGCAACCTGCCCTTGGGATAATTGCATGTTCTGAACATCAAACAAAAAGGCAGTCTCGACTTTATTGGCATGAAGTGCTATTAGGTTGTCAAGAATCCTGTGATCTCAAACTGCAAGAATAGGCAGAAAATGACTGTGTGCAGGATATTAAAAGATTGCAGGATGTTCTCGCCATTGAATTATCATTTTTTTTTTTCCTCCAATCACTTTGAGTCACATTCTAGAGGGGGAAAACTAGGTAGGCTTTTCCCATAAGACAGGTGGTGCAATAAAGGAAGAGAGTAGTTTTGCTGGGCTTATAAAAGCCCCATCTGATCTTCTGTTGGTTTATAAGCTTTTATAGACACAAAGAAATGTAGGCAACTATGACATGATTATACCCAACAGGTAAAAGAGAAGCACTGAAATTACATTTCTGTAAGTCCTCCACATTTCCATGAACTCCCCAGGGCTTTTTTTTGGGTTGTGACAGATTGTTTGCCACAGATTTGAGGAGAAAGACATAATAAAATAGCTGCAAAGTCAAACTCTTCCTTCTAGAATCAGACGGTCTTTCTAAACCTTCCATACGGTTATAAGTGGGAAGGGATCTAGTATGCATTTTAGTCCAGACCTATCATATAGACGGAGGTATTGAGGCTCTAGAGATTAAGTGGGATGGCTGCCATCACACAGCTAGTTAGTGGAATCCTCATGACTAGCACCCAGAATCGCTGATTTGTAGACTAGAACATGTCCCACCAGCATGCTACCTGTCACTTGCATTTTCAGGTTGGAAGTTACTTGAGTTTCTGGTATAGATGTTGTTGGTCATTGTTTTGTCAGTTTAGCATGTGCTTGGGGAACCAATTTCTAATCCATGTGGTTTGGGGAAAGTTAGAACCTATGCACTGCCTCTAACTTCTGGGATGGGCATTCATTCAAATCTGGTCAATCCGAGTTCTTATTTTCCTGGGGTTAGGGATTGTGGCTTTGAGTTAGGCACATGATCCCAGGTAAACCAGTTAGAACATCTAGGACTATTGCTGGAATTATAGAGGATGATTACTAATACACCTGGCATATAAGATAAATGAGACAGAAGATCTAACTGGTATACAGCTTTCTTTTTTTTTTTAATTTCCCAATGTCCTCTTTAGTAGGAGAAGTTCTTCTGAGCCTGCATGAGAACTCCAATAGACTGATGAATTTTTTTAACTCTCAAGAAATAAAAAGTTCTTTGTGTTTTTAAAATGTAATTCAGCATTTAGAACGTCAAGGCCCATTTGTTAATCAAAAGCCCACATTTCCTCAAAGATGCAACTACTTTTCCTCCCCCAATTATGGATGTGGCAGATAAAAATTTACAGATTGGAAGAGTAAGAACATGGTCTTTTCTTCTTATTTCTCTCTTTTCTGAACTTATCCCTGTATCTCCTACTTCTGCAACTTGGTAAAGCTTTGGGGTCAAATCTAAGATGGAGGAAGGGTAGGGTAAGAGAGAAGGAAGGAGAAACACGGTGCTAAGAAAGTTCTTATTGCCTGCTACTGTTGTATTCTGGCTTGTGCTCGCTGCTTCTGACTTTTTCTTGTGAGAGTTTGCATGGGTTATTTGAAGACCTCCAATGCTGGGGTTCTCATACCATCCATGCACTGAACCAGATGAATATTTTTTTCATTATGCCTGGAACCTTTTTCTTAACACAGCCACAAAATGTCTGTAATTCAATCTTTCTTTTTGACAGAATCTAAGATAGCTACCCTGACAACTTTCTCATATGTATTGTCCACACATAATCTATTATGGGCTGAACTGTGCCCGCCCACCCCAAATTCATATGTTGAAGTCCTAACCCCTAGTACCTCAGAATGTGACTATATTTGGATAAAAGGCCTTTAATCAGGTAATTAAGTTAAAATGAGGTCATTAGGGTAGACCAAGATGACTGGTGTTTTTATGACCAGGTGATTAGGACAGAGACACACAGAGGAAAGATCTTGTAAGGACACAGCAAGAACGCAGCCATTTGCAAGCCAAAGAGAGAAGCCTCAGAAGAAAGCAAACCTGTTGACATCTTGATCATGAATTTCAGACCCCAGAACTATGAGAAAGTAAATTTCTGTTGTTTAAGCTATCAAATCTATGGTATGTTATTATGGCAGCCCTAGCAAACCAATAAACAGTCCAGGGGAAACATTTATGCATCACTCTTGCTGTCAAAGTTTGGAAGTGCAAACCCAACATAGCAGCAGTTCTTCATTCTACTTCTAAGGAAGCTAGTCAACTTTTCTGCCATGTTAGATTTCTCAGGAAAGAGTCAGGTACCGTCAATTACAAGGAATGCTGATTAGCGAGTGTACATATCAAGCTCTCAGAGTAATTTCTTTAAAGCCCTCCCACTCACTCATCTGTTCTCACAGTTTTCCCCAAAGAAATCTTTCTCCTAATTCCTCTTTAATATCACACAAGCCAAACCGTTTGATAAAGGCAAGAGATTTCCATCGTTATATAATTTATTTTTTATTAACTCTACAAATTCCACATACAGTTTTGGCACCTCCTTTGTAATGCAATAAATACTGAACTTCAGTGATTCAGCTGAAACTTTTATTTATCTAGACATAACATTATGTTTTCCATGGCAAGAGTCTAGGTAGCAATAAAATCAACTCAAAGACACGTACAACTGGTAAATGGAGAAAGGCTGAGTTACGATATTACCATCTCCGCTTTTGAATTCAGCCATACCTGAATAGGTTCTACCTTGGGACATTTCAGTTAAGTGAGCCAACTTCAGAGCCAGCATTCTCATTGCTTGCTTCCTCATTTCCCAAGTTTCAATGGAAATAAAACAAATCTCTTGGTACGGGGTTTATTTTAAAGTGCTGTATTATTGTGTGGTTTAGTCCAATTATCTTGTCATACAACTGGCAGCAGTGGGAACAGTCGCTGGGGAACTGAGCATGGTGGCATGAGCTTAGGGTCTTCATTACTCAGAAGACTGGGCAGAAATATTCCTTAGAGCTCAGGAGTCCCTCTGGGTGGAGAGGTTTGACTAAGGAGGGATGAATAGAAACTGAAGCAACCTGAAGCATGGCAAATGACCAGAGCCAATAGTCTTTGAGGTTTGACCATTGCAGACTCCCAAATAAAGTTTTCTGAATCCTGAATCCTTGCACTTCACAATAATCTAATCAGCCTTCATTTTCTGTCAATACTTTCACTGCAATATCTTTTTTCTTTTTAAATTTTTTTCATTTTTCAATCACAGATGACATGCAATATTATATTAGTTTCAGTTTCAAATGTCTAATCACAACATAGTGATTAGACATTTATATAACTTACAAAATGATGACCTCAATAAATCTAGTACCCATCTGACACCATACATAGTTATTACAATATTATTGACTATATTCCCTATGCTATATTGTACATCCCCATGACTATTTTGTAACCACCAATTTGTACCTTTTAATCCCTTCCTCTTTTTCATCCATCCCTCCAACCCCCCTGCCATCTGGAAATCCTCAAAATGTTCTCTGTATCTATGATTTTGTTTCTGCTTTATTTTGTTTTTCACATCTGTTTGTTATTATTTATTGTTTTTTTTAGATTTCACATGTAAGTGAAACCATGTGGTATTTGTCTTTCTCTGTCTGACTTACTCTACTCAGCACAATGCCCTCTAGGTCCATTCACGTTATTGCAGATGGCAAGATTTCATTCTTTTTTTATGTGTACTATTCCACTGTACCAAGGTCTGACAATAAAGTTTGTGAACTCGTTGCAATGATGTTGCTAACCTTTTTTGATATCAGAGGGATTATTCATTATGAACTGTACCAACTGGACAAACAGTGAACCAACTTAACTATTTAGAAGTGCTGAAAAGGCTGTGTGAAACAGTAAGATGACCTGAACTTTTTGCCAACAATTCATGCTCTTGCATCATGACAATGTACCAGCTCACACGGCACTGTCTATGAGGGAGTTTTTAGCCAGTAAACAAATAACTTTATTGGAACACCCTCCCCACTCACCTGATCTGGACCCAATGACTTCTTTATTTACCTAAAAATAAAGGAAGCATTGAAAGGAAGACATTTTGAGGACATTCAGAACATCAAGGGTAATACAACAACAGCTCGGATAGCCATGCCAGAAAAAGAGTTCCAAAATTGCTTTGAAGCATGGACTAGGCGTCTAGCTGCCCAAGGAGAGTACTTCAAAGGTGACCGTAGTGATATTCAGCAATGAGGTTATGTAGCGCTTTTTCTAGGATGAGTTCGTGAATTTAATTGTCAGGCCTTGTATATATATTATACTATTTCTTTATCCATTCATCTATCAATGGACACTTAGGATGCTTCATATTTTAGCTATTTTAAATAATACTGCAATGAACATATTGATGCATGTCTTTTTGGGTTAGTGTTTTGGTTTTCTTTGAATGAATAGCCAGAAATGCAAAGTCCTTCTTTGTCTCTTGTTGTAACCTTTGTTTAGTCTATTTTTTTCTGGAATAGGTATTGCTACCCAGCTTTTCTTTTTCCATTTTCCTTTTCATGAAATGTATTTTCCATCCCTTTACTTTCCATCTGCATGTGTGTTTCGATCGGAAGTGAGTCTCTTAAAGGCAGCATATGTAAGGGTCTTGTTTTCTTATCCATTTAGCCATGCTATCTTTTCACTGGAGCAGTTAATCATTTGCATTGAAAGTAAGTATTGATAGATATGCAGTTATTGTCCTTTTATTATTCCTATTTCTTCTTCTTCTTCTTCTTCTTCTTCTTCTTCTTCTTCTTCTTCTTCTTCTTCTTCTTCTTCTTCTTCGTCACTTTAACATTTCTTGTAATACTGGTTTGATGATGAACCCCTTTAGGTTTTTCTTGTCTGAGAAGCTCTTTCTTTATCTGTACTTTGATTCTAAATGATAGGTTTCCTCAGTAGAGTAATCTGGGTTGTAGGCCCTCACTTTCATCACTTTGAATATTTCATGCCAATCCCTTCTGGCCTGCAAAGTTTCTGTAGAGAAATAATCTGACCATCTTATGGAAGAGAAATTGCTTTTCTCTTGCTGTTTTTAAAATTCTCTCTTTGTCTTTAAATTTTGGCATTTTAATTATGATGTGCTTGGTGTGAGCTTCTTTGGATTCATCTTGCTTGGGACTCTCTGTACTTCCTGGACTTGTATGTCCATTTCCTTTACCAGGTTAGGGAAGTTTTCCATCATTATTTCTTCAAATAGATTTTCATTTCCTTGCTCTCTCTCTTTTCCCCTTCTGATACCCCTGTAATGAAAATCTTGATGTTGTCCCAGAGGCCCCTTAAAGTCTCATTTTTTTTTTTTTGGATTCTTTTTCTTTCTGCTGTTCTGATTGAGTGTTTTCTGCTATCTTCTAAAACACTGATTCAATCGTCTGCATCATCTAATTTGTTGTTGATTCCTTCTAATGTATACTTCATTTCAGTTATTGTAGTCTTCATTTCTGACTGGTTCTTTTTTACGTTTTCCATCTTCATTTTTGTTTTTCCTATCTCTTTGTTGAAGTTCTTACTGAGATCACTGAGCACCCTTATAACGAATATTTTGAACTCTGTATCTGATAGAATGCCTGTCTCCATTTTGTTTAGTTCTTTTCCTGGAGGTTTGTTATGTTCTTTCATTTGAGACATGTTTCTTTTTCTCCTCATGTTGGCTGCCTCCCTGTGTTTGTTTCTTTGTATTAGGTAGACCTATTATGCCTCCCAGTCGGTAGAGTAGCCTTATGTAGTAGGTGTCCTGTGGGGCCCAGTAGCACAGCCTCCTTTGTCACCTGAGCCAGGTGCTCCAGGCATGTTCCTTGTGTGGGTTGTGTGTCCTCCTGTTGTAGTTGAACCTTGGTTGCTGTTTGCACATAAGTGAGAGAGACTTACCCTCAGGCTTATTGGTTGTGAGTTCTGGCCCTGACTACAGTGGAGGAGGTATTGTGTAGGGGTTGGCCCTACAGAGTAGGATTTGCTTTAGCAGGGCTCTGGTACCTACCAAGTTGCCACACGAGGATGTGGAACTAGCCCATTCCACATCTCCACCTCTCCTACCAGTCTCAACATGGCTTCTTCTGTATGTCCTTAAGTTGTAGGATTTCTGTTCAGCTAGGCTTCAGTCAGTTTTCAATTATGATTCTTCTGTAGTTTAGTTATAATTCAGAGGTGGTTATGGGAGGAGGTGAGCACAGGGTTTACTTGCTCTGCCATCTTGACTGGAAGCTTCATGCAATGTCTTTTATATCTAAACTTGATTCTCTGTTTCTGTGGTCTATTGTGCCAAGTTAGGCTCTCAATAAAATTCTTGCTTGGGATTCACTATATTTAGATAAAACTACATTTATTTATACACACAATTTTGCACACAATTTTCTTGGGTTCATTCAATCTCTGAAATCATTGTGTAGGTCTTATAAGTTAAGTCTTTTGTAGTTTGGCCTGAACTGGTTTTCATAATATTGTCTTATATCCTACAGAAGGCAAAATGAGTCTTTGTATGATTTTATATTTTTAATTTGAAGATGTGCTTATTATGTGCCAGGAAATATGCAGAGCCCATTGATTTTGTATGAATTACCTCATTTATTCTTATCACAACCTTCTGAAGTACATACTATTTTTATCTCTACTTTAAAGATGAGAAAACAGGTTTAGTGATCTTCTGTAAAGTCACAGGCTTTGGCTGACCCTCAACTTAAACTCAGGTCAACTCCTGAAAGATTACCTTATTCTGACTTTCATTTGTTCACCTCTTTTTCTTCTCCTGTGGCTTTGTCCAATGAGCATTTCCATAATCCTCCTGAATTAGTTCAGGATAGGCCATATTGTGCCACAAGAACAAATAAACCTCCAAATCTCAGTGGCCTTGCACAGTGAAGGCTTGTTATTCTCACATTGTTTCATATGGGTATTACAGGCTTCCTGCATCTTTTAGCTCTGCCATCTGGAGCACATGACTTTCAAGGTAGTTGGTTTGAGGGAAGAGATTGTTGGAAGATGCACACAAGCTTTAAAGTCATACGTTATATATATAATCTGACTTACAGAACCTTAAGAAACTTTATTGGCTTTTTATAACCCTTGCCACCATCAAAGGAAAATGTGTTATATTTCAAAGCCATATCAAGATGTACATTTTCCTAAATATTAAATAAGCTCAGCCAATTTTTCTGCATAATATTTCCCAATGCTCCCATGCCCTACAACAGACAGATAGAATTATTATCAAAAGGGCTAGAAGAGGAAAGCTTCTGTTGATTCTGATTTTGAGTTTATCATGTGTTCATTACTTCTTCTTCTGGGCACCTAGTTTTTGTGATATATAGAATCTGAAATTAACCCCAGAGGCATCTTTGTGCTTCTGCACCTCACTGCCAAATATAACATCTATATCTGTGAACAACCATGTCTAGCATCTATATATCAAAATAACAAGATTCTATAAATCCTCCAAAGCAATTTAGGAAAAAGCAAAGAATCTATAACTATCTTGCGGGGGTCCAGCCCCCGCAGAGTCCAGGGATTCCCTCAGGTTGGACGGAGTCTTGAGGGAAAGAGTTTTGCAGGAGTGTCACACTTTATTGTTACAGCATGTCCCTTTTATAGGGACTCTTTACCAAAATCACAAGTCACAAGTTACGTTTCACATGAGTTTGGTGTTTTCTATTTCCCAGGATTTTCACAGTCTTTACTTCCCTGTAAGTGTTCTCTCCAGGGTGCACTGTGACTTACTCTTCTGTTAAAGGATTATCTTGTCTTTTACTATGATAATCTCTATGAGACCCACACTTAGTTTATGCATATCACCTAAAGAATGTTTATCATAACTATCTTTTGTTAAGTATTGACATATTTCTGCATATCACCTAAGTTTGTTTACTGTGACTATCTTATGTTAAGGATTGACTTACTTCTACATATTGCCTAAAGAATGTTTACTATAGCTATCTTGACTATCTAGAAATTATCCTAAATCCTAACAGCTAAACACAATTATAAGACTCACAGGGCGTGTACTTGAGCTATTACTAAAAGACTAGCAGTGGCTGTGTTTAGGGTAAAATATCTAAAGTTTATTCCTAAGTAAATAGAGTACCTAGTAACCAGCGGGGGTCTCACACCTCTCTTATCCTATGGAGGGCTGCATCTGTTTCTCAGTCAAAGCTTCAGTATCTGTTGCTGCAACAAGGCACAAGGCAAAAGAATTCACACAAGGCTGTTGATTAACATACCTCATGGTCAGTAAGTTGCCCAGAACTCCCATGGCCTGGAGACTTTTAGTCACCAAGGAGATTTCTCACAGTAGTGGTCTTAGGCAAGTGAGCTCAAGACACTGATGTTATCAGCTTCTCACAGGCAGGCTGTCAGCTTTTCACAGACAGGCTATTGGCCTATGTGACAAGACATCTGTACCTCTGTTTATAAGGGGCTTGAGTCCCCCTTTTCTCAGTACTGAATTCCCCATCGAACTATCGCCTGGCTTAGATTGTCTCCCCTCTTTTCTAGGAGATCTTGCCCGTCATTGGCTGCATAGTTAGTTCGTTGGGGTGCCACAGGAACTTGCCATAAATGCAGTGAGAATATTGTCTCCTATAGGATTCGATGTAGAGGAAAGGCACATGAGTTCATAGAGGCAGGGGATATTACATGACTAACCATAAGGCAGCACCCCAAACATCCAGTGCTGAGCATGGCAATGTGACCTTGTCAGACACTGGGGGGGGGTGTCAGCCCCCAATACTATCTAACTGGACATTAATCAAAACAACACACTGTAAAAAGCCCAAGGGTAAAAGAAATGCAGAAGCTATCAAATAGCCCAATCCTTCAATTAGAAAATACAGAACATTGGCACTTGTCTTGCTAGAATATAGGTGAAAGAAAAAGACAAGCTGCTTTTCTGAAAATTGTTTGCCCATATTAATCATGTTAATCATGACAATTTGATTGGGATATATATCTCTTTATTTTTTGGGTTTTGTCTCCTTACCATAATAAAGGCAGTTATATTTGTTGAGCTATAGGCATGGCACTAGGCAGTGTGTGTGTGTGTGTGTGTGTGTGTGTGTGTGTGTGTGTGTAAGTGTGTATTCTATACAATTGCTCATAATCCTGGTAACATCACAAAGGAATGAAGAATCTTCGTCATATGGTGAAAGAAACTGAAGTGTGTGGAGGGTAAGTTATTTCTTCAAGATCATAAGCATTGAGTTGTAAAGCTGGCTTCAAACCCTCATTGGGATGATTTTAAAGGGAGTTCCTGTCACCAGATTAAAAATGGGATTCAAAAGAGGTTCTTCAAACCTCTTAAAGTATTCCAAGTAGACATGCCTTTTACTGCTCCATCTAGACCAGTCAACGTGAGGTAGAAATGAGCAGAGAATGGGGGGAACTCATAGAACCAGATAGTATAATGGTAGTTTCCTGGGAATGAGGGGAAGGGAAAATAGGGAGATGCTGGTCAAAGAGTATATACTTCTCATTATAAGATGAATAAGTTCTGAAGATCTAATGTATAGCATGGTGACTACAGTTAATAATACTGTATGGTACACTGGAAATTTGCTGAGAGAGCAGACCTTTACTGTTCTTGCCATACCATAAACAAAGGGGAGTAACAATGTGAGGTGATGGATGTGTTCATTAACTTAATTGTGGTAATCATTTCACAATGCATACATATTTCAAACCATCGCATTATATACCTTAAATATATACAATTTTTATTTGTCAATTATACCTCAATAGAGCTAAAAATATAATAATGATGAGACAGTAGCCTTGAGGCTTTTCTCTCATCTCACAGAGCCCTGAATGAGAATACAGCCAAGTTACTAAGGATAAAACAGGGTACTCCCTTCAACTAATTAATTAATCCATCAACTAATTCATTCACTTCCTCGTTTGTGGGTTTGTTTACTTGTTCATTTGTTAACTCTACTTTTTCTTCTCTTATCATGTGCCCAACTTCTGAATGCTCTACAGTTTACCTTGTCCTTAATCAAATCTCCACACCCAGAGGGACTCCTGACCTCAAAAGAACCTCCCTGCCAAGCCCTCTGAATAATGAGGGCTCCAGAGCCACACCACCACACCCAGCCCCCCAGCTAATGTGACACTATTAGTTTTATGACAAGACAGTAGCAAAAATCCAACTGGCAGTAAAACACTTGAAAAGATTCTCCTCTTCAAGAGAGTGGTTTTAATTCCCTTGAAATTTTGCAGATGAGAAAGTAAGATTAAAAGCCTGAAGTCAATAAAGACAGGCAGCCTCAAATTCAAATAGTTCCACCAGTTCACATTATGGGACCTTGATCAAGTTAAGTTTAAAGCTGTCACTTGTAATATGGAGATAAAGGTACCCATCCCACGGGTTGAGAAGGTTAACAGGATCATGTAAAACACTTAGAACACGTGGCAACACATATGCTGATCACCATTCTAGGCAGTGGAGACACAGCAAAAACCACTGAGAAATTCCATGCTCTTACCAAATATATGCTCTAATGGGGAGCAGAGATAATAAGGCAATAGACAAATAAATATACCATATTTGGACTGGCTATAAGTGATGAGAAGGAATATAAAGCAGGATACATGTCTGAGAGTGGCTGGCAAGCAATTGGGTTACTCTTCAGGAGACATGGGGTGAAGAACATAGATAGAATAATTGCTGACATACCTGCTTCCATTGTGAGCTGCTCCAAACTGATCTCACCAGGTAGGCCCCAAAACGCATAGTCCTGTTGTGGAGAAGGGAAGAGAAATTCATAACCTGTATCATAAAATATAAATCAAAATTTATATCAATTTTTCCTTGTTCTCTTTTTTCCTGTATGAAAACTAACCCAAATCCCTGAATATATCTGAATTGGGTGATTGTGTTTAACAAATTGCTGGCCAAACTCACTCTTTCTTCCCAATTTGTTAGCTCGCAGATCCCAGAGCACTTTCATGAGGGAAAGGGCCTGAGGCCTTGCAGGCTTCTCAGTCATATGCCTTATTCCTGCTCTTGGAGTCAGAAGTCTTACATGTGGTAACACACCTGAACTCAGATGTTTGTATGGCCAGCCTTTTAGACTGATGGAGAAGGTAACAGCTTCTAACATTCCCAGGTTTGTCATCATGGGCACTGGAAGCCAGGTTGGGCTGCTGCTCCCAAGTGACCTGCTCTTGCTGGTAAGGCAAGAAGCCTTTAAACCAGTGTTTGCGGGTAAAAAGAGGTATTTGGCTGCAGTTCTCATGGGTTCCTTATGCCCTCCCACCCCGACAACTAGCTCTCTGTGAGGCTTCCTTACACAAAATAAATGCCTCTTACTGCAGCCTGTCAGGGGTGTTCAGCCTTTGAGGTCCCGTTAGCAAGTCCTGAGGCCCAGAGAGCCACTCACACTTCCTCACATGCTCTGCCTGGCTCTTCCTTCTCCATGGCCTTACTGAGGCAGCCCTGTGCCCATACAACTGCTCACTGCTTCTGCCTGAATCTCCTTCACCTTCTCCGCTGCTGTGGGCCTCACGCAATAACCTACTTAACGTAGGTTCCATTGCAGGATACAGCTCACCTCACACATGGAAACAGTCTTTCTCTTTTAGTATAATGGCTCTTGCAGCTCAATTTTGATGTGCTCATTTCTAAGAAATGATCACCCTTTGGCTTAACAAGAAAGAGGCTGGTTTTAAAGTGACAACCCCCTTTGTGGTGCATTGGTTCTGGTTTGGGCAAATTGCCTTACATGTCCTGATGAAGCAGGGCAGAGGGCATTTGGGATTGGGAGACCTTTGGAAGCCTGCTCCCTCCAGCTCCAACCAGACATCTCCCTCTGTATGTTTATACAGAGTGCTTCAACAACAGGGTTTTAGTAGATAAAGGGTATAGAAAAGGTTGAATGCTTCGGACCTGGACTGACTCCTCCTACCCCACCATTAAACAAGTTAAGATCCCTGGCATACCAACCTCAAAGTGGAATCCTGACTGGCTTCAACCCACCTTTCTTCATTCAACAGATGATGATTAAGAACATATTTTGTGCAGGTGAATCTGAACATGATAGAACACCTTCTCCAAAAAAGACAGGTAAATACAGGTCTGCCTTCTTTTGTGTGAACATCTTACTACTGTTTTCCAAGAACTGCATTCTAGGCCCCCAAGGTCTCTTAAGAGTGTTTTCCAGGGGGCTCTACGGCTGTCCTGCCTGCCTAGGCACCCCAGGGTCCCTGAGGCATGGTCCACATGTATGATATTGGACAGCCCTCAGGGTCACTGAAAGCAACTTGGTAGCATTATTTAGTAAGCTTAACACTAAGCAGGTGTTTCTCACATTCACAATATACTATAATATTTCTTAAATTTTTCATGTTTTACAAAGAACAGGTCCCATAGGAGAGATAAAAATCTGGGTTTCATACTATACCAAATAAGAAAAAAAAAAAAGGAAAGAAAGGTATATGGAGAAGAAAAGATTTAAAAGGAAAGATTAAAAAGAGAATGATTTGGGGGAACTCTTAGAGTGGCGTCTGTAATCATAACTAGTGTCTGACCCTCTAGGCACAGAGGGGAACTCAACTCCCGCTGGGAGAAAAACAAGATTGCTTCAGGTTTGAACATAAAACTCAATCCAGTCCATCCTAAGCCATGGTTAAGTAAACCAAGAGATTGCTTTTAATTTGGATCTCCGACTCTCGCAACTAAAGAAAACCAAAAAACAAACAAACAAACAAAACACTAATTCTCTCTCTGTCTCTCTCTCTCTCTCTGTCTCTCTGTCTCTGTCTCTGTCTCTCTCTCTCTCTCTGTCTCTCTGTCTCTGTCTCTGTCTCTCTCTCTCTCTCTCTCTCTCTCTCTGTCTCTCTCTCTCTCTCTCTCCCTCTCTAAATGCTCCATACTATGTATATGGAAATATAGGTTCCAAAGCTCTCCTTACTAGTTCTTCTCCCCTGAACTGCCATATGTTTGATCCATACCACTTTTCCATGTTTTGGCAGCCTTGTTTATGCATAAAAAAGGAGAACAGGGGCAAGAGATGACAGTAATGATCACATTTCGTTTTCTATTGTCACATGCCCTAGAAAAAAAGGAAATAATTCTGGGATAATTCAAAACTTTGAAGAATGGCCCAGAAACACAAGGAAAAGGCCTCAGTGATTTTCTAGTTGATGTGGCTACAAGAAAAAGCAAGTCAAACTTTTCTTTTGAAGAAAATTTTAAATTCACCTCACTATTTTAGAATATGTGAAAAATATATTAAAACATCTCTGTCTAGTTTCCTTGTTTTGTTTTGTTTCCTCCCTGCTGCTCTCAGGAAGTATGAAGAAAGGAGATGGCATAAGTTAAAAGGACAAGACAGATAACTCTTTTCTTGAGTTTTTTGCCACAAAAGTAGAAATATAGTAATAATAATAATAATTACTATTTATTAAATTCTGCTAAGTACATCATGATTTCCTTTAATCCTTGCAGCATCACGCGAAGAAGTTATTATCTCCACTTGACACATGAAGACAGTGGCTGGGGAGGTAGGGATGGGAGTTTGCCCAAAGTCACAGAATGTTCTAGCTGCTAAGAACCATTGTCCTGAACTAAGCAATTCACATTGGCAATTTTGTGAAATCTTCTCAGAGTCCCAGAATAAATGCATGATTACTAACATGTTTGTAGCTTGTCAAAGTCACAAGCTAAGCAGTAAAAGCTAGATCTTTCTAACTCCAAAACATATACTCTGATTACTGCACCACAAACATCCTTCTACTTTGTCAGAACGAATGTCCTGAGATTTATCAGTTTATACCTGCAAGGGATCCTCAAGGTTGCTAGAAAGTTTTCATTTCATTTGCCAGTTCTATCATTCAAGCAACGCAGGTCAATTTACATTAGTTACATTGTATAAAAAGTCCTTAGACAATACTAAGTGGAATATATATATAAATGGTCCATCCTCTGGGTTAGATAGCAAGGAGAGAGCTGTGATCATTTTATATTAATTATTTTACTTCAGCAGACTATTAGGATCTGCTCCTTGTTATCCAATTTCTTCTTATATCTGTGTCTATTAGTACATTATCCCAAATCTAGCAAGGATCATCCATAGGAATCATAAAATTGCCACTGAAGTTTTCTTAAATCAATGGATTTAATAGTGGATTGTTGTCTGTGAAATTAGGAACTGAGGGGAAATGAGCCACCAGCCATACACTGACTCAGGGTGACCAGCTCACTGGCTCCTAATTGCCCTGCTACATAGAAAGGGTCAGGGAGAATAAGGATTGTATGTCAGGCCTGTAAGAGTCATGTACGTATATATAACCTGGATACAATGATGCCAGATGCATGTCAGGTGGTGTCTCGGAACTTGCAATGACTTTATTTAAAAGAAAAAATGATTTGTAGCTAGGACTTTGTTCACATGTCTGCCTCAAGTTGGCCTTTGTGGCACTTGAGTTGAGCGTAGAGCAAGAAAGCCAGATCTAATGTAATAAACCTTCCCCAAGAAGCAGGCAGATAGGCCAATTTAAAGTGCAACACAGGATATTTCCATGTACTTTTAAATTACATTAGGAACAAGGGTTGGAAAACATTGTGCTGATAACAAATTTATGATTTCTACCTTCAATGCTACATCAAGCAAATATAAAGAACCAACCTGAACGGAAAAGAACTATGTATATTTCACAGAATTCCACAGTAAAGTGTTTTCACTAATTTTAACAGGATTTCCCTCATTCACCACAACTGTGTCCCCCACATTAAAATAAGCCTACTGATGATGCTTACAGAAGAAACAGTTAGAACCCTCCTCATTCAAAGTCTTTCTAACTAGCAAACTTCCTGCTCCAATCTAACCTGGCTGACTCCTAATCATCTTCTTCAGGTCTACACTTAAATGACACTTAAAAAAAAATGTGTTGCCCTAACCTCTTAATTGTAATTAAGTTCCCATGTTACACTCTGTCTTAAAAGATGCACATTTTATGCATAACATTTTTAGCAATTTATCATTTTATGTATGTGTTTGTTTAAAGCCAAAGCTAACATTGAATGCCTTATCTACCCTTGTATCTCACGGCTTCAGCACGCTAGTGGAGACTCAGTGGGTGCCTATTTCAGGAATGAATAATAATTAAATGAGAAGCAGAAATGAGAGTGACTATGTGTCCCCTAAGAGAAGCAAAGAGCTTACCCTGCTCCTGGTAAGTCCTAGCTGTGTTTTGTTTCTCTTCCAAAAAAGTCTGTGATATTCCTTCTTGTTTGTTTATAATAAAATTCTTTTTTCCTGAGCCAGCTGGAAGGAGGCTCTGTTTCTTGCAAAAGAAGTGTCCTAAGTCATAGCCAGAGAATGGAGCATATTGACATAACAATCAAAGTGAATATGATAATAACAAGGTCACATTCTGGCAGGAAACATCAAAGAAAAAAAGCAGCCCCCTCCATAGTGTTTACCTTTGCTTCATCCAATCTGAAACTGAAACCCTCAACCAAATTTAACCCTTTAATAAATGCCTCTGACTCCACCTGGTGGACAGATTGAAACCTGTGGAAATAAACCCATCTAAATGAGGATAAAAATGGATGAGACCTATTTTGTTTCTCAAAAAGAAGACACACTATTAGGAAGTAAAAATTGCCAGCTATAAAAATAGTCATGGGGACATAAAGTACAACGTAGGGAATATAGTTAATAATATTGTAATAACTATGTATGGTGTCAGATGGGTACTAGAGTTATCCAGTTATATAATAGGTTATATAAATGTCTAATCACTATGCTGTATACCTGAAATTAAGGTATATTGTATGTCAACTGTAATTGAAAAATAAGTTTTAAAAAGATACAGATGTTATGTTCCAAAGCAAATCCCAACAGCCCCACTCCTACCCCCAAAACAAAACAAAACAAAAAAAAGACACATACTCAAAAAGTCAATAGATGACCATCTGGGATGTGTTTTGTCCACTCAGAGACCCTGAAAAGAAATAGGCTGGAATGATCATTTGCCTAATGCTCTCTTCTTCCATTTCTGCCCTTCTATGTTCTGCCACATATTTTAAGAGTCCATATACATGTGTATTCCATTTTCCAACTACATGCCAGCAGATTTCTAGTTAGTTTCTACCAATGGGAAGTATTGGTAGAAGTCTGGAAGGCAGGAATGGGGAGAAAGGATTTGCTTCCTGTTCCAGATTCTCTTGGCATTTCTCAGCAGCAAGGAATAGTTAGTGCCCACTCCCTCGTCATCTTTTAGCACTTGCAGTATCCACAGCAGCCTGCAGAGCAACCCTCAGCAGTCCCAGCACCTGTTTTAAATAGTGCTTCATTTATGATTTCAGAACTGGCCCAGGGAGGCCCCATCTCCATCACCCTGGGCTCTGGTGGCTCTATCACCTCCATTTATTCCTTCAGCCAGGAGGGTCATTGCTGTTCCCAACAGCCACTTAACATAGAGTTACCTGGGTATAACCAATTTCCTATATTAGATTCCTCTGTTAGAAAACTTAGAGTGGTTTTTGACCTACTCTGACTCAAGGCCTGAATATATTTATTCAGATTAACTTCAGAAAATGACCTGGTAAACAAAAAGGTTAAATATATTTTTTAGAAAGCCATAGAAAAGACAAGAAGTAATTTTTTTTAACTTTAGAAGTGACACAATAAATTACAGTAAAAAACTGACGTTTGCCTATATAGACTTATAAATATTTTTAAATATACAATTTAAAGAAAAAAACACAAGTGAAAAAGGAATAGTGTAAATCACTGCCTTAGTTCAAGCATTCATCAGTTGCAATATGGCAAGATCCTCCAAACTGCTCTCTCTACTTTAAGCCTCTTCTCTTTCCAAACCATTCTGCAAATTGTTGTCAAAGTTATATTTTTAAAGAGCAAATAAAATGCTTTGACTCTCTTCTTTGAACTCAACAGAGATTTAAAAATTTTTAACTTCAGAATTAATCAGAGAAATGCATATTAAAACAGTCATATGTATCTGTAAACTATTCCTCTCCTAGATGCGGCTTAAAATCATCTTCAAGGGAGCCTTTCTTGGAAATATTTTGGTTACCCAGTTTTAGCAATTTAAAAAACAATATGCTATCTAAACAAAATAAAGAAAAAAAATAGAGAATATCAATGAAACCAAGGGTTGCCTCTTTGAAAAGATTTAAAAGAAAGACAAACTTTTAGCTAGACTGATGAAGGAAAAAAGAGAAAAATAATTAAAATCAGAAATGAAAGAGGGAACATTACCACTAATTAACAGAAACAAAAAGGGTTATAAAAGTACTATGAAAGGTTGTATGCAAAAAAATTGGATAAGTCAGATGAAATGGACAAATTTCTAGAAATATACCACCTACCAACACCAAATCATGAAGAAATAGAAAACAAAACTAGACCTATAACTAGTAAGGAGATTGAATCAGTAATCAAAAAATTTCTTATAAATTAAAGCCCAGGACCAGATGGCTTCACTGTGAGTCCTACCAAACATTTAAAGAAAAATTAACACCAATCTTCCTAAAACTCTTCCAAAAAAATTGAAGAAGAGAGAAAACTTCCAAATTCATGCTATGAGGCTAGAATTACCCTATTGCTAAGACCAGACAAAGATATTACAAGAAGAGAAAATGAGAGACCAATTACTCTGATGAATATTAATGCAAAAAATCGTCAAGAAAATACTAGCAAACCAAGTTCAATAGCATCCTAAATGCTTATATACCATGAGTGGGATTTATTCCTGGATTGTAAGAATAGTTCTACACACTCAAATAAATTAATGCAATATAACACATTAACTGAATAAGGACCAATAAGTGATATGGTCATTTCAACTGATTCAGAAAGAGCATTTGACAAAATTCAATACCCTTTCATGATTAATAAAATTTTTAAAAATTTTTAAAACTTTAAAAACCTCAACAAACTCGGGATAGGAAAAAAAAAAATTCAACATAATAAAGGCCATATATGAAAAACCCACAGCTAACATAATTTCATCAAAGGTAAAAGACTGAAAAATTTCCTCCAAGATCAAGCAAAAGACAAAAATGTCTACTTTTACCACTTCTATTCAACATAGTACTGGAAGACCTAGTCAGAGCAATTAGGCAAGAAAAAGAAATAAAAGGCATCCAAATTGGAAAGGAAAAAGTGAAATTATCTCTATTCACAGACAACTTGATTTTATATGTAGAAAACTAAAGGTTACACACACACACACACACACACACACACACAATCTTTTAAACTAATAAATAAATTCAGCAAAGTTACAGGATAAAAAAATCAACACAACATAAGTTTAATTTCTATATACTAGTAATGAATAATTCAAGAAGAAAATTATGAAAATAATTCCACTTACAATGCCATCAAAAAGAATAAAATACTTAGGAATTAACCAAAGGGGTTAAGTCAATGTATTTTCCAACCCCCAACACTCAGATGTAATCAGAATCTAATTTTTGGTCTTAACACTATTGTGGACTGGAAGGGCACGGGGTCCCTGGAGAGCTCACTCTTTCCAAGTCATAGAGAAGGAAGACAAAGTCTATATGAATCTGGATTATACCGTTTTTGTCAACAATCTGTTTCTTACAATAAATTTGAATTATTTAAAAAGTGCCTCTCCTGATTTCTAAACTTAAAGCGAAGTTTTATCCCTTCCAAACTGTTTCATTCACTTCATTCTTGAAGTTGACACCCTGATGACACTTCTAAAAAATATGTTAAATTTCCAGTGAAGGGGAATAGAACAGGCCACCCAGAAACGTCCCACTTTGGCGTGTGGATAATTTTGAGCTGAAGGCAATCAAAGCCTAGCAGACTCAAGAAAAGCTTTTATGGTTTTTTGGTCAAGATGGAGGAATAGATAAACACTGTGCTCACTTCCTTTTAGGATCACGTCAATTACAACTAAACTACAAAACAAACATCATTGAGAATGGCCTGAAGTCTAGCCAAATTGAAGCCCTACAACTACAGACATACAGAAGCCACCTTGAGACTGGTAGGAAGGGTAGAAACATGGAACAGGCTGGTCCTACACCTGCATGTGACCGTTAAAAATCCTTCCCAGAGGAGTGAGGGGTCCCAGCCTCATGCCATACTCCCCAGCCCAGGGCTCCAATGACAGGGAGAGAAGTCCCCATAAGTGGGAACTGTGAAAGCCAATGGAAACCAATGGAAATTGTGGCTAAGTGAAAACCAATGGAAATTGTGGCTAAATGAGTCAGAGGAGAGCTGCACTCCTAGGGGCTCGCTTCTCATAAAGGGATGGTGCATGAACTTACTTGCTGACAGAATCACTGGCTCTGAACTCCAGTACTAGGGCAGAAGCTCAAAAGGTGCCAGGGATATACAGGGAAAAACTGAATTGTCTGGCCTCAGGGTAAGGGTTGGAGGGGCACCTTTCTCCTGGACAGAGGTGCTGGTGGAAGCCATTGTTTCTTTGTTGAGCCCTCCCCCTCCTAGCATGCAGATGCAGGCAGAACCATATCTGAGTCTCCATCAAACTGACTATCGCTTTCCTTTGCCCTGCCCTAGTGATTTGCTGAGATCCCATCCCACCCAACTTTGGGGCACACCCAAGTTGTTTCCAGTGGTGTTTCCATACAACCTGTCTTAGCTCATGATTCAGACTTTCATAAAATCTCTCAAAAGTTCACTAGACCTAAATAAGGAGCACCTGGCTTTGGTATGTCCAGTACTTCTGACTGAACAACCCTACTCCTGGAACTAGTGACAGCTGGCCATGGTTTGCAGACTGGCCTCTCAAGGTACATCCAAACCCAGTATAGGCAGCAGCCATCTACAGATTGCTTTGTGGCTCATACCAGGTGGTCCCGGGCAGGACACAGGCTATAGCTAAACTTGGCCTGCAGCAGGTCCCCTTCTAGGAAACCCCACAACTGGCACACTTAGAGACCAGCTTTGGACCAAGCCAGAGCATCACCCTGCCACCTCAAAGGACAACATACCCAAAGGGCAGACTGGGCAGGCACCAGAGCCTCACAAAAGTAAACTCTGCTCTGTAGGGTCAGCCCTTGCACCACAGCTCATACACTGTCCTCAGCATGAATACCTCCCATTGACATGCAAACAGCAACCAAGTCTCAACTACAGCGGGGGCATGCTCAACCCACACAAGGAGCACACCTGGAGCACTCACCTCTGGTGCCAAGGAAGACTACACTACTAGGTTCCACAGGATACCTACTAAATAAGGCCACTGTACTAAGACAAGGAGGCATAACAGCCTTACCCAATTCATAGAAACAAACACAGGGAGGTAGCCAAAATGGGGAGGCAAAGAAACACATCCCAAATAAAAGAACAGAACAAAGCTTCAGAAATAGAACTAAACAAAATGGAGACAAGTGATCTACCAGAGGCACAGTTCAAAACACTAGTTATAGGATGCTCAAGGACATCAAGAAAAACTTCAACAAAGCTGTAGGAAACAAAAATGGAGACAGAAAGCATAAAAAATAACCAGTCAGAAGTGAAGAATACAACAACTGAAATGAAGAATACATTGTGGGGAGGGGAATCAACAGTAGATTAGATGAAGTAGAGGATCAAATCAGCAATTTAAAAGATAAGGTAGGAGAAAACACCCATCAGAACAGCAAAAAGAAAAATAATCCAAAAAGAAAAAGAAAATAGTTTAAGGAGCCTTTGGAACAATATCAAGCATACCAACATCCACATCATAGAGTTACCAGAAGGAGAAAGCAGAGAGCAAGGAATTGAAAACCTATTGGAAAAAATAATGATTAAAAGCTTTCCTAACCTGCAAAGGAAGTAGATCTATAAGCCCAAGAAGTGCAGAGAGTCCCAAACAAGATGAACTCAAAGAGGCCCACACCAGGACACATCATAATTAAAATGCCAAAAGTTAAAAACAAAGAAGGAATCTTAAAAGCAGCAAGAAAAAAAGCAGTTAGTTACCTACAAGGGAGCTCCCATAAGGCTGTCAGCTGATTTCTCAACAGTAATTTTGCAGGTCAGAAGGGTTTGGCACAAAATATTCAACATGATGAAAAGCAAGGACCTACAACCAAAAGCACTTTACCCAGCAAGATTATCATTTAGAATCAAAGGACAGATAAAGAGCTTACCAGACAGGAAAAAGCTAAAGGAGTCATCACCACCAAACCAGTATTACAAGGAATGTTACGGGGACTTCTCTAAGACAAAAAGGAAAAAAAATAAAAACTAAAAAGTATGAATAATAAAATGGTAATAACTACATATCTATCAATAATTACATGTAAATGGATTAAATGCTTCAATCAAAAGATAGGGTGGCTAAATGAATAAAAAAACAAAACCCCTCGGGCCGGCCGAGTGGCGCGGTGGTTGAGGGCTGGCTGGGAGGCTGGCGGCCCAGGTTCAGGTCCCACACATGAGGGCCAGTGACACTGCCTTCAAAAAATAAAATAAAATAAAATAAATAAAGTTAGCCCACTCTGGATGCCAGATTTAAAAAAAAGAAAAAAAAAAAAGAAAAGAAAACCCTTACATATGCTGTGTACAAGAGACTCACTTCAGATTGAAAGACACATACAGATGGGAAGTAAAGGGGTGGAAAAAGTTATTTCATGAAAATGGAAATGAAAAAACAAACAAACAAAAAGCAGGAGTAGTAATACATATACCAGATAAAATAGACTTTAAAACAAAAGCTATAACAAGAGACAAACAAGGACCCAGTAATCCCACTTCTGGGTATTTATCTAAAGAAACCGAAATGCTACTTCAAGGGAACTTGTGCATCCAATATGTTCATTGCAGCATTGTTTATAATGGGCAAAAATGTGGAGGCAGCCTGGGTGTCCCTCAATGAATAAATGGACAAAGAGGAGGTGACACATATATGCAATGGAATATTGCTCAGCCAGGGAAGGGAATAGGTTCTTGCCATCTGTGATGACATGGATAGACCTGGAGGGTACTGTGCTGAGTGGAGTGTGTCAGACAGAGAAAGACAGATACAATGTGATTTTGCTTATATGTGGAATCTAAAGAACAAAATAAACAAACAAAACAGAAACAAACTCATAGATACTGAGAACATTTTGATGGCTGCCAGATGGGAGGAGGGTTGTTGGTGGTGAGTGAAAAAGGGGAAGAGATTAAGAAGTACAAATTATCTGTTATACTGTAGTCATGGGGATGCATCATATAGCATAAGGAATATAGTCAACAATATTGTAATAACTATGTATGGTGTCACATGAATGCTAGATATATCAGGGTGATAGATGGCAGGGGGATTAGGGGGCAGGGTAAGAAAGGTGAAGGGATTAAGAATACAAATTGGTAGTTTCAAAACAGTCATGGGGATATAAAGTAAAGCATAGGAAATATAGTCAATAATATGGTAATTACTATACATAGTACCAGGTGGGTGATGGCTTCTTAAATTATATAAATGTCTAACCACTATGCTGTAGGCTTGAAATTAATATAAAATAATATTAATGTCAAAATAAATAAATAAAAATAAAAACAGTGAGAAACTTTACTATTTTATCCTTGCATTTCAAAAATAAGTCACAATATCATTTCTTATTTTTAAAAAGTAAATTCATAGGAATTTTGGGGAAAAAAACTTTCAAGGGAAATCTGAATTTCATGTGAAATAAGTATATGTTCATCATTCTAAAAATTGTGTATTATACACTGCATGTTTTAAAACCTTGAAAAAATTTAATCTTCAAATGCCCAGTACATCTTTTCTCTAATATAACACCAATTACAATCATTCTTTTAAATCTCAGAATTTTCAGCCATTTTAGCTACATGTGATTTATGTTCAAATGTGATTTTATATTATTTGGAACACGACAATTCTGTCATCATTGAGAGATGAAAATATTCTAAATTTGGTTATATTGATTGTTGCACAACTCTATGAACATACTAAAAAACATTTAATTGAACACTTTAAATGGGTGAATTGTATATCTGAATTACATCTCATAGAACTGTATTTAAAATACATTGATGTCATCTGAAGAAAAAAAGAAAGCTTTACTTCTCCCTTAACTGTATAAAATAACTTGGCCCAGAAAGAGAGCTATTATCAGGGATAACCTTTTATCTGAAAGACTTTCCTTCATTGCAGGGCAAACATTTGATCACCAAACATCTAGTCTTTTTACGTTCCTGTGAATTATCATCCTTCATTTTGAAGCCCCAGGCCCCTAATACATTCATTGGCTAAGGATGGCATATAAGTCTCAGTTGCCTGATTGCCTTTGGATCTCATATTTTTATGGAGCTCCTGTACATACGAAATTAAATTCGGTTTCCTTCTATTAATCTGTCTTATGCCAATTTAATTATTAGACCAGCCAAAGAAACTAGAAAGGCAGAAGGAAAATTTGATCCTTGCCTAAACCAACGATACCAAAAAATATCTCAATGACAGCACAAAGAATTCATATTAATTTCTATTTGAATTGCATATTATTCTTGAAAAAGTATTTTTTTTAAAAAACGTAAAATACATGGACTTAATGTCTCATGACCTAACAAGGGACATTCATTATGAGGAAGGACACATCCTAAGTAAGTGGCTAAGTTTTGCATCACTTTGAACTGCTTTGGTCCTGCAACTCAACTAAGAATCAACTGGTCAAAAAGGCCAACCCTGAAAGGAATAAATGAACACTGACACACAGAATGTTCAAAAACCCAACCTCTTCTTTGAGAAGAAAACAAAAGAAGAAAGAAAGGAAAAGGCCAATCCTTAGACCTTGACAAGTCTGAAAGAGTGGAAAGTTTATTTCCACTTTCAAAGAGGTATAAAAATCAGTTTATGGTAAAGTTACTGAACTCTTGGAAAGGAAACCCATAAGAGCAAAAACAAAGATATAAATATGAAACAAAATCATTAATTCATGTAGTTAGTTTTTCTCATTATCTTTACAACTATTTTAATTTTATCATATCTGGAATCGGTGTGATATGTTGTGTGTGTCTGGTCTGCTCCTTAAAGTTGTTTAAAGCATTTAAGAGAATTTCGTATCTTATGTTTTGATTTTAATTAAATATTTAGAAGAGTAAAATTAAGTTCACAATCATTTAAATATTTGAGGTATTTTAACTTAACTCCATAAATTTTGATGGATGCACCTTGTTAATAGTGTGAAAATGTTTAGAGAAATTGTGGTATTGTGATTGTTCAATGTTTAAGTGAAAATTAATAACAAAAGGTTTTAAGTTTAATGAATTAAACATTACACAAAGTAAAAGGAGATTTGCATTTTCCACTGTGGAGCTAAAGGATCTATCAACACCTTCTATTCTCTGTAAAATGACACACATTGGGAGACGTATGTATTATTCACTGGGGTTGGAAGAAGAATTTGTCAACACATTACTCTCTCCCTGCACCAATGCCATGGATACTTAATTACCAGAGACTAGGAGCTGAGCAAGCCTGTGAATTCAGCTGTATTTGGCTTTTAATATAGCCATATCTTTTACATTTTATATATTTATATTTTACCTATCATTGTTATATGTGTGAAGCAGATGGCGCATTGTAGTCATGATAATCTAGTGCCATCTTGATTGAAAATCTTTTATTGTACTTTTAAAATTGAACTGGAAATATACATGTATATTTAAATATCTGTATCACCCACTTAATCACTAACTTCTCTAGGCTTTATCCTCCTGTGTATATTCAGGCCCTGACACATAATAAAGTGTTCAATAAATATGTTGGAAGAAATTATTGAGAGGGCAACATTTTGTGAATACTGGAAACGCCAGAAAGAGAGGGCAAGAATTATTGCTTGTGTATTCATTGATGGGAACGTAAACTGGGGCAACTCTTTGGAACTCAAGTCAGCAAGGTCTTATAAACATGTTCATATGCTTTGACTGCACTTGTAGGAAACTGGCCTTAGGTAATAATGAAAAAAAAAAGCAAAACAAAACAATAAATTGGAAACAAACTGCATGTCCACCCACAGAGAATCAGTTAAATATGCTATGGTTCATCCATTTAATGGAAAATCAACCCTCCATTAAAAATATTTTTGAATATGATTTAGCAATATGAAAAAATTATTTATAGCATAAGTTTAGTTAAAATGCAGCATTTAGAAAAATTACGACAACATTATGAAACACATGAATTAAGAATTGAAAGAAAATAGCATTATAATTCTAACAGTATTGATTCCATCCCTCTTCCAATTCCCAAATTATAGAAAATATGGTTTTATTAATTGTTTGTCTTGCCTCTGTCTTTAAATTTCCACCAGATTCATTTTTTTGTTTTGTTTTGTTTTTTGGGGGTTTTCTTTTAGAGGGCAGTGTCACTGGCCCCTATATGTGGGATCCGAACCGGGGCCACAGGCCTCCCAAGCCAGCACTTAACCACCGTGCCACTCGGCCGGCCCAGATTCATTTTAAAAATTTTTATTCCCTCTAATTACATATTTAGTTGCAGGAATCAAACACAATGTATATTTGGAAACTGTAATATAATCTCAGAACAAATTCGACCTTCAGTTTTTAGCTCATGGCAAGCACAATTTCAGGGACCCTATTACTGTTAATCTATCATATTTTTCAAGTTTTGTACACATGATTAAAATAATTAAATGTTGCAATAGCCTTTGGAAAAATGAGAAGGTAGAGAAAAAAAAAAACAGTAACTTGAAATTACAATGAAATAAGGCTCAGAGAGACTTAAAAACATTATTAAGCATCCTATCAAATGACCATCACCAACAAGAGAGTGAGGTTATCTTGGACCTTCCAGTTCAGCCCAGGTGCCAATCTTTCAAATCGTGACTACATTTGAAGTCATGTAGTGGTTTCTCTCAAAAGGAAAACAGTTGCAATACTTCTTAATGTTAAATGGTCTTTTATGACATTGATGATGGAGATCATTTGGCACAGCCTCAATGGCAACCCTAAAATTAGCAGAAGCTCAACAATCTACAGAACTTCGTATACCCTCTAATGCCATTTGTTCTTGGGAGGGGGACAGTGGGGAATACACTTTTTCCAGAAACCTAATTTTATCCAGGATCCCTGTTAGTCTGAATATATAGGGACAATTGAATATTATTGTGCATACACACACCTAGGGAGTAGAGATTAAAACTGAAAAAATAAAAAGGTAGAGGTCAGAAATTTGCATAATTTACGAGCACTTGTAACTACCAGCCTCCTCCCTACTAGTGTATCTCATGGAGATGACATGTGGCCTATTTATTGAGAAAGTGTTTTAAACACTTCTCAGATGTCTCACACTATACATTGGTCATGAAAATACTCCCGATTTTGAGACCTTCCCTAAACTCATCCACAGTTGACTGAAGTGGGTTGAGTTTCCTCAGACTTTCCTGACCTGCACCATTAAGCAGCATCTTATTGACTTCATCATTAAAGCTTTGAGAATTTGTACTGACCCAGTCATTGTCTTTTTGAGAAGTTTTAGCTTCTCTTTTTCAGACATGTATGATACTCTTATTTGTTTACCAATATATAAAATACATTCTCAAGTCCACACACAAGTGTACTGATTAGTTAGGGTTCAAGATAAACTCTGAATCTCAACTCTATAAGTGGATTCATTTGAAATCCAGGTTTCATTTCTAAGCCGATGCCCTGTGGCTTGAGAAGAAAAGATGTTAGCCCTAGGTATTCCATCATTGTTTGTGCTCCAAATTGCCTTTTTATCTCCTGAGATGCTAAATTAATGCTCAACCATTTCAAATAAATCTGACCATCTGTAACCAGTGCTGGTAGCCCTTGGTACTATTGTTTCAGACTCTCAAATGCTCCTTCTTATCACCACCTACTTTTCTGGCTTTTATTCACATATGTCCTTGGATGAGCCCTGGAATTAAGTATTACCACATATTATTATAATCATCATCATCGTCATCATTGTCACCAACATCAAGCAAACACCTATTAAACACATACTAAGTGACAAATGTTTTTCTAAGTACTATAGATTTTATTTTATTTCATTTCATCTTCACAATATTATGGGGCCTGTATATTATCTCAAATTTACAAGTAAGGACATTTTATAGTGGATTTTCCCCCCTTCATTCTTTCTTCTTAATCTTCATTGAAATCTCCTCAAAGGAAATTCCAAATACCAGCAGGTCCTCAAATAATGTTGTTTCGTTGTAACATTGATGAGGTGCCATAGGAAATTAACTCGTGCTTATATTAAAGGGCTATAGTAAAACTGGTTTCATTATATGTTGTTTTGCTTAACGTTGCAGAACTTATCAATGATGTTAAGTGAGGACTTACTGTACTTGCAGCCTTGGGCCTTTTGGTTGGTTCTTTTTTTGAAATACAATCAATTTCCTGCATGTGTATGTAGCATATGCTTGTAAAATGTGTAATACTATTGAGGACATATGTTATAAGGAAAGGTCCACTCTCAACAGGATAAAAATCTTCAGTCTAGGTATATACAGTTATTACTGCTTCCTACAATGGACCACCAATGGTGGCATGTCTTAATGTGTCACCTACATGAGAATCAAAGAGAATTTCCTTCTGGCTGGGCTCAGGCCACATGCCCACTTTCTGGCTGCATCGGAGTAGAATCAGAGAAGATGCTGTTCCTTTGACTTCCACATGGGTGAAACTACTTCCCACTAAATCCACAAAGAGTCAGAATCCCCAACAGTACCGTCATGGTTAATTTTATGTGTTAACTTGACTAGGCCACAGGTATGTCTGGTGTGTCTGTGAGGGTGTTTCTGGATAAAATTAACATTTAAATCTTAAACTGAATAAAGCAGATTGGCTTCTGTAATGTGTGTGGGCCTCATCTAATCAGCTGAAGGCTGGAATAGAACAAGCTTGACCCTCCTGCAAGTAATGGGAACTACTCCTGCCTGACTGCTTTGAGCTGGGATACCTGTCATCTTCCTTCAGACTAGAAATGAAACATTGGCTCTTCCTGCCAGCTTTTGGATGGGAACTATACCATTGATTCTCCTGGTTCTAGGACTTCTGACTCAGCCTGGAAATGCATCATTGGCTCTCCTAACTCTCCAGCTTGTCTGACTGCAGATCTTGAGACTTGTCAGCCTCCATAATCATGTGAGCCAATTACACACACACACACACACACACACACACACACACACACACACACACAGTTTATATCCTATTGCCTCTGTTTTGTTTCTCTGGAGAACCCTGATGAATAAAGGCCTAAGGCTTGGATCCCAGCCAAATTGCATCTAATCAGATAGCCTGTCATTTCTATAACACAGTACAATGGAATATTACATTTAATTAGAAAGTACTGATTAATATATTAAAGGAATTATTGCAGTGAGACTGATTCATATTAATAAAGACAAAATGTAAAAATTAAACCACTGCTGGTCAAATTACTTCTCAGGCACTAGTTATAGGAACAGCTCAATATAGCACCATTTATCTCTAGCAGTGGGGATCCTGCCTCTCCTTCATCTCCAACATAGTTTTACAAAAGGATCTATTTATCTCTTTATCTCTTTACTGTAGTGATGAAGTCTGAAAATGAAAATGCTAAACTTTCATTACAGAATAGTAGAATAGACACATTCTTTCCCTCTCACACTGAACCCCTAGAAATAACAGAAAATGTATTTAAAGGATAGTCAGCCATGTTGAATACTAAAAAGAAGAAATAACTTAGAATAAATAAGATATTGTGAGAAATCCTAGAAACACAAAAGGTCAACATAGAAGGAAACTTGTAGAACAAGAGAAGCAAAAGAAAGTTCCAGCAGAAAGGTGGGAACAATGCTCAAAGTATCTTACAAATATTTCAATGTGGAAATTCTTTCCTGTTATGTCACAGGACATTTTTGTTTATCAGAACCTCAACAGAAATGAAGAAAAAGGGAAATACTACTAATTTTTCTGTGAGGTTAACAATCAACATGGAGACATTATTGGTTCCAAGAAATTCACTGATATCTAGTTGAAAGCAAGACATTTGGGGTCTGAAAGTTAAGGCCAACATCTCTGGGAACTTGGGAAGGAGGAGAGAAGCAGGAAGGAACTAATCAATCAGCTTGTTGTGCAGTAGTTGTTGTCATGTTGTCAGTGGGTGTTCAGGGCACTGTCTGCTGCTAAGTGAGTTATTCTTGCAAATAAAGTAAATATCAATGGTTTTATCATTATAGTATAACAAATCCTATGAATGGTGTACCAAGAAGTAACAAATGCGAAAAGCAAAATAAGTTCTTAAATGAGCAACTTCAATTAGTGATTCTGTGTAGTACTGTGAATCTTGCTAGCAGATCCTAATGTTATACTACTCAATTACTTCCTAACAATATTTGCTGGCATTTTCCAGTGTCTGAATATATGGTCTAGGCTACAGTTCTTTGTAAGTACCTTAAGCGAGAAAATGCAAGAAGATGTGACTATTATGTTGGAGAATGCTTCCTTGGGGAATCAGAAAGTGATGTAAAATAATTTGAACCAGCAAAAGCAATATTGATTTTAACAGTAATGACAACAACAATACCCAAACCAAAACTGATTAAAAAGGAAACAAGCTTATATTAAGCAATATGTATCCTAATACTCAACTTAAAGATAGTTTTGGGTGAGTGAACAAACTTCAATGTGGAATAACAGCAATTTTTGTTATGAAATGAAGATTAAGAATATCAAATAGAGCAACTAATGTTTTGTGTATTTTAAAATTCAACACTGTTACCTTTTAAACATTAACTACATTTTTTTTTTTTAACTGGAGAATTGAGAGAGGGAACAACTTTGGGGAACTGGGGAAGGGGAACAGACAAGTTGCTGTCCTTTTGTCCTTCAGTCTAGTTGTGGAGGACATTGCTTCACTGGCCCATGTTGGTATCATCATTGAGCTCTTCTTGGTAAGGCAGACAGGTTGCCGGCCTCTGGACGACCGCTCACAGCAGCTCTTAGAAGCTCACACCGGCTGCTGGCCACTCACTGTAGCCTATGGCAGCCCACTGCAGCAGGGGCTGCAGCTATGCCATCCTGGGGACTCACAGCAGCCCAGCTCCAGGTGGAATTGTTGTTCACCACCTTAGCTGTAGAGGGCAGTGTCACTGGCCCTCATATGTGGGATCCAAACCAGGGCCGCTAGCGTCCCAACCCAGCTCCCAACCAACATGCCACTCAGCCAGCCCAACTACATTTTTTAAATGGTTTTTATTTGATTTTTGTTTTTTGGGTTTGGTATTTTTTTTTTTTGGTTTTTGGGGTTGTTTTTTTTTTTTGAGGGCAGTGTCACCGGCCGTCACACGTGGGACTCAAACTGGGGCCGCTGGCTTCCCAAGCCAGCGCTTAACCACAGCGCCACTCGGCCGGTCCGACTTTTGTTTTTATGTTCCTTTATTTCAATGTTTTCTATTATAAAATGTCAATATCAGGGCCTGCCAAGTGGTGCATTGGTTAAGAGCTGGTTTGGGACGCCAGTGGCCCCGGTTCGGATCCCACATATGAGGGCCAGTGACACTGCCCTCTACAGCTAACAACAGCTCCACCTGGAGCTGGGCTGCGAGCCCCGGTGATGGAGTAGGCTGCAGCCCCTGCTGCAGTGGGCTGCCATAGGCTACAGTGAGTGGCCGGCAGCCAGCGTGAACTGCGGATAGCCACGGTGAGCGACATACAGAGGCCAGCGACCGATCTGCCTCATCCGGGAAGAGCGCAATGACAATACCAACATGGGCCAGTGAAGCAACATCCTCCGCAACTAGACTGAAGAACAAAAAGACAGCAACTTGTCTGTTCCCCTTGCCCGATTCCCCAACACTGTTGCCCTCCCCCAATTCCCCAATAAAATCTTTAAAAAATAAATAAAATGTCAATATCAGATAGCGATGATTTTACATGTCATTAAAATATATAATTTTGTTCCAATATACTGGTTCATAATAATAATAAAGAAAATCCCTGAACTTTTATAAAAGTCTAAGGGAGAAAATAATTTTTAAATATTATTTTGATCACTAACTAGTTATTAAAATATGTAAATAAAGTATTTATTAAATTATTAAATAACAACTTTTCAAGAATTCCTGAAAATTCCTGGGAATTCTGATTCTTTGTTCCTTAATCTCAAAGATTAGTATTTGTTGGAACTTTGGAAACCCTATAATAATCTAAACCAAGAGGTAAAAGCCAGGAGGCAGATAGGGCACAGGGAACAGGCCAAGAGGTTACTCTTGTGTCCCCATCCACTCATGCACCAGTCAGTGCCTGAGGAGATGGTGGGCTGCCACCAAGTGACAGCAGTGAGTGTGAATGCTTAGAGCTGAGGTGGGACAGGCCAAAGAGAACATGAGAAGACCCACACTCAGAAACCTCTTAGACTAATTTTCATTAGTTTTCTTTGTAAACTATTAAGATATCGAAGCTGCCAATTACTTTAATTTACCTGTTCTGATTATTCATCTTTTCACTTGATTTCAATTAGTGAACAAGAAAACATCACTATTGTGGTCTCTTTTGTTTTCAAAGTGGAAGCATGCCATAACTAGAAAAGTGTCTGGCCCATAGTAGATATACAATAAAACTGTTAGATTAATGGATGATACAATTCACAGAAGAATAGAGTATAATTTTGTTTGGGACTGGCCACTTTTTTTGTAAGTCAAAATTATGCAAACCCAATCAAATTTCCCATAAACAAAATGTTGTAATTGAAGATTAGGTTCTCTAACATAACCCTGATGTACAACCTTTGATAAAAAAAAAAAAAAAAAACTACACATTATCTCTATATTTTTAAACTTAACCCAATTGGAGAATAAAGAATCAGTTTTGGAGGAGACCCAAGATGGCGGAGCAGAAAAACACTGGGCCTGCTTCCTTCTGTGAACACATTAAAATTACAACTAAATTACAGAACAATAAACATGCAGAAACATTTGAAGTCTACCTGAACAGAAGTTTTATAATTAAGGATATAAAGAAGAAGCCACATCGAGACTGGTAGGAGGGGCAGAGATGCAAAATAGCCCTCAAACCTCTGTGTGGTGGTTGAGAATCAGAAGGGATATCTCTGCCATGGAGATTCCCCCCAGAGGACCAAGGGAGCCCAGCCTCACACCAAACTTCCCAGTCCAGAGTACCGGTGCTGGGAAAAGGGGTCCCCACAACACCTGACTGTGAAAAAACAGTGGAGATTCTGACCATCTGGTTGGGATGGAAAGCTGTGGGAAACACAGGCGACCTCTTAAAATGCTTGCACACAGACTCTCTCACTCCCAGGCACTCACCTTAGGCTCCAGCAGAGGGATGAGGGCTCAAGGGGCGTTGGAAGCATACATGGCTTCAGAGCAAGGGTTGCATAACAGTCAACATTTTCCCTCTGTAGGGAACTCCTTCCTTTGCAGCCAGCTGGTGAGCGCCATCTTTCCTGTGTTGAGCCCTCCCCCACATGGCCAAATCTGAATCTGATTGGCCTGGTGAGCTCTGCTCAGACCCCGCCTCACCCAACTACCCCAATGTTGGAGGCATGTTCTTCAGAGCAGCCAGCTTTGTCCACATTGAACTCTTTCTTGGAAAACTATCAGGGTCTGTGGGCCACACAAGGGCTGTGACTGGTCTCAGTGCGCTCTGAGGCTTTTACTAAGTAACAGGGTAATTAATGTAAAATAATATTGAATGTCAACTGTAACTGAAAAATTTAAAAAGGGGAGAAAAGGTCAAGGGGAATAAGAGGTTCAAATCTCCAGGTATAAACAAATAAATCATGGGGATATCATATAAATATAGTCAATAACATTGTGAGAGCATGGTACAGAGTAAGATGGGCTTATCATGGTGATCACTTCTGTACGTATATAAATGTTGAATAACTATGGTGTACCCCTGAAACTACTATTAAATTGTATGTTAACTATATTTTTAATAAAAATCTAAAAAATAAATAAATAAATAAAGTTTGGATAAGATACATAAATCATATTAATGGGGAAAAAAATCTCCACCCTGGTTCTTCTACTTACTATGAATAAGAGGGAAAAAAACAACCCTAAGATTTCCTGTTTTTTACTTACTACTTCTTCTGTATTGTTAAAGGGTAAAATCCAGGGCAGAAGACACTTTTTCCGCAAAGTTCCTCAATTAGTTTTTGGTTCTAATCAGTGTGCCTGGAAATGAATAAGGGAGTGGAAAATTAAATTGTTCTAAAAAAATTGTTACAAGAAATTAAGATGTAATTGTGTCTTAAAGAAGCAAATTAAGATATAATTGTGTCTTAAAGAATCAGTCTGGCAGAAAGCTGAGATTTACTGAGAAATTTGTTCAATTCCTAGTGGTGGGGGGTGGGGATAGAAGAAATTTTAAGACAGGAAATGTCTAATCTTAAATTTTATGATACTTTCACTTACTTCAATGTAAAAAATCCTCTACAAATAAAGCCTACAACAACAATAAAAGAATCAGCTTTAACAGAAGCTAATTTTTTTTTCAGGGGTATTGTGCAAATTATCTTAGCATACGTTAATAGGAGGCTCAGAAGTATTCATCAGATATAAGACAAACAGTTCAAGGTTAATAGTCTTGTAGTCTTGTAAATTTACCTGCTTATCTGAATATAAAATTGGATCTATACTATACTGTATAAAATTAAGATCCAGTTATTCAAAATCTGTATTTTTGTGTATTTTGTGTAAATACTCAGAGTATTTACCAAGATTAGAAGTACATATCAAAGTCAAGGCCTGTATTATCACTGCTTGTCATTGAGTTTTAAACTTTCCTTGTTCTAAAGATAATTGAAAGTAAAACATTAACAATTTAGCTAGGCAGGCATTAAAAAAAAAAAAAAACTTAAGAAAACTGGCTTGAAAAATGAGCTATGTCACAGTTTGAATCCCGGAATGTCAATTCAACATGATTCATCCATATCAAATGTCTGCTATAACAATTTCCAGCACAGATGGAGTTCCACATGCCAGATCCTGTATGGAGTACTTCACAGACTTTCCCTCAACCACCCTTCACCAAGCTTCATGGGGGAAGTGCTCTCCAGATACTTATGGGGGGTGTACATTAAGGCTATGAAACAGCATGTCTTTCCTCACATCATAAGGTTAGTATGTGGCAGAGCTGGGATGCCACATGACTCCAGAGGCCATTCTCATCACCATGGATCCTTAGCACCTCCCACAGTGCTATTTGGATAACGCAGAATTGGCAGAGTGACAAGCTTTGGACTCTGGACTTCACCAGCTCAAACTCTTAACAGGATAAATAGACACATAAATAACTGTGAGATGATGATTGGGGGTAGGGTCAGGGGAGGAAAGGGCAGGGGAGGAGGAAAGACAGAGGAGACTGGGAAGGGGAAGTTATAATGCTAAAATAAGGCTATGAAATCTGTGTCATAACAATCTGGCATAACCTAGGAGATGAGACTGGCCCAGCTCCAGTGCTATTATCCTTGTCATTACAGCCCCTCTGCCTACACGGACTTATAAGGACAAGACAGGGGACCCTTCCTACCACCTCAGAGATTGGTGTGAGGACAGTATGAGTGAATCCATGCAAGGTGCTCAGAGCCTGTTTTTAGGGAGTTTGCTGTCTGTTTTTAGTTAGTGAACAAAAATCAAGCAGGCAATCTCAGCAGGAAAAGTAACCTAAGATGTCGCAGGATAATATTTTCAATTGTTGCATCACTTAGTGCTAGTTTCACACTTCAGAAAAAAAAGTTGGGGCTCCCTCTAGTGGTACTATATTTTAAGAGTTGAACTCAAATCCTAAATTCTTTGTGCAGAATGAGCACGAATACGTCTTAGTGACCAGGAGAAAAATTGCATTTTTTTTTTCGAAGAAGAAGTAAACAGGGAATCCCTGAAAAATGGTTTCAAAATGTGCAAAAGGAGGCTGTTTATTTGAAGGAACTCTTGTCTGCTGTTGGCTTCTGGTTTTGTGATCCCTGTTAAAGCAGGAAGTATATAGCAAAAGGCTCTGATGTCATTGAAAGATGAGAAAACATGAAACAAAGAACTCTTCTGGTTCCCAGCTTTGTCATCTCCTGGCTGTGTCATCTTGGTCAAAAACAGTCCATATATTAAAGCCTTTGCATTTTCATCATTTCTTATACTTATCCAATCCTGCTGGATTTTGTTTTTTTGTTTGTAAACAGAGCAAAAATAGAGTTGTAGAGCAGGTATGGATTATACTCTACAATGCTATATTTAAAAAGTGATGTTTAGGGCTGGCCGAGTGGCGCAGTGGTTGGGCGCTGGCTTGGGAAGCTAGCGGCCCTGGTTCGGGTCCCGCATGTAAGGGCCAGTGACACTGCCCTCAAATAAATAAATAAATAAATAATTTAAAAAAATAAAAAGTGATGTTTATTTCCCTAAAACAAGCAAATTATGGTTGAGCTTCCAACTATCTAGTTAATGGTAATTTAAACACTTTTTATGAAGTTCCTCCCACTCCCCATGAGGTCTTAATCAAAACCATTCAAAAAAGCACCCTCTGGTTGTCACTTTCTCATCAGCTATGTCTCAATTCCAGTGTTAACTTGTCAGACAAGCTTCTCTGATCAGTTTTCTAAAGCAGCCCTCCCAGCCACTCTATCACATTTACCTAATTTTACCTTTCTCTTAGCCATTATCAGTAGAAGTTTTGGTGTGTTTTTTTTTAATTTAGCCATGTATTTATTCAGTTTATTTGTTTTTGTAATGGTTTATTGTCAGTATCCTCCTTACAGAAAGAGATCTGTTGTGTTCAATTCTGGATTCCAGAGCCTAGGACAGAGCCTGACACTAACTGTCCCACGAATATTTATGCACCATATAGGGTAGCTTCCCTAGCCTATACTGAAGACTGGTTATGTATATTATCATGTGTTGTCTCCAGGGAGATTAGAAAAAGTAGGAGTCATGGAAGTCCAGCTGATCTTATCAAAGAGGAGAAAGAATCATTCACCATGAAGCTCGCTCTATACTCTCATTTTGCCCCTCCAAACCAATACCTGAGAAGTGCCTGTCATGAATATCTGCAGTGAGGACACCACAGTTCTTTCCAGTGGGCCATCTTCCATGCTCCCCAAGTTGCCAATTGATGGTAGTTCACAGTAGTGTTGTGCTCCATTCACAGGTGAGCTGATGTCTCTCTTCCCTTCTTCCCTTCTGTGTGTCCAGTTTGATTCCTCAACCACCAATGGAGCATCACAGGTACCCTTCCCAGATTCTCTCTCCACCAACTTGTCCCATCGGATTCTGTCTGCAGTCTCTGCCTGGCCACCAGCTCTATCATCTTATCAGAAATTTGTCAGCAGATCTGAAAGCCAGCTCTGTGTACAATTTAATTGAAACCTGTATTAAAGTTTATTTCATAAACTCAGAGGGCAGCCCTGTCCAATGAAAATGGAATGCAGTCACAAATACAAGCCATGTGTCATTTAAAATTTCGTAGTAGCCATGTTAAAAGAAAAAAAATGTAAGTCATTTTAATATTTTATTTAACAAAGTATATCCAAAATAATATCTTTGTAACACTCAAGCAAAATGAAAAAAAATTATCAATGAGATATTTTATGTTAGCTTTTTCATACAGTCTTTGAAAACTAGTGTGTATCTTACATTTAAAGCACATCTCAATTCCCAGTCATATTGCAAGTACTCAGTGGTCACATGTGGCTAGTGGCTACCATACTGGGCAGCTCAGGTTTAGAGCTACAAAAACATTTCAGAAATCACACTGTGCAACTCCCTTATCTTGCAAGAGACTTAGAGAGATTCCATGATTTCCAAGAAGTCAAACAGCCAATCAGCAGCAGAGACAGGAGAACACTAAGAATCTAATGCTCATTTACATCCATTTTTATTCATTAAGTGCTGCTTTTCTTAAATTTGTTAATCCACTCTGCTACTAAAACATTCCCATTTAAACAATAATTAAGCATGTGTCGAAATAATCTGGACAGTTGTCTTATAGGTCCTATAAAAGATGAAGTTTTTCTCAATTGAGTAAAAACTTTCCTTGTAATTGGTTTTTGATAAATATATCTCTCTGAATTAGATCAATTACAATCATTCTAAATTTGTTTTTTGGGGTTGTTTTTGAGGGCAGTGTCACTGGCCCTCATATGTAGGACCCGAACCGGAGCCGCTGGCTTCCCAAGCCAGCGCTTAACCACCACGCCACTTGGCCAGCCCACAATCATTCTAAATTTTTAAAAAGAACATAACTAAAATTTTCAAATAAAGATATTTGATTGACAAAAAAAGGGAAATCAGGGGTAATATTTATCCAGCTCCTCACTATGTGCTCAGTGGTTTTCAGCATCATCAGTAATTTCTGCAGCAACTTGATTGGATATGATTGTAATCCTTTTTAAAGATGAGGTAATTGAGTTTAGCGTGAGTTAAGTAATTAGCCCCAGTCAAAAACTGATAACAACAACAAAAATCACATGGCCAGTGGATAACACTTTGTCAGGAATAGCACTTGAACTCAAACTTTAGCCCTGACTCCCAGGCCAGTGCTCTCTCACTCCACCACTAAGCTCCCACAATTATCTAGTAGACTGCTGAGATACATGGAGCCTTCTCTGTGATACAGATCCAAAAGATTATTTCCACTGGGTCTTGTCTATTCTATTGTTCCACCAGAGGCAAACATTTCCCATGGAATCAACTCATTCCATGTTCCATTGAGATCAGCTGCAATTCCAGCCCATGGCTCCTTCTGCAGCAGGCTACTTTTCATTTGCTGATGGGCTATTTCATAGTTGTATGCAATTTTGAATTCTACTTCAAATATATTTATTAATTCTCAGGTCAATAAGCCAAGCACCTTGTTCTTTAGACCTGTTACTCTATCTATGATCTTTTTCAGGGTTTTCCTCACATGCATAACAATGAGAGTCACATAACATTTCTTTGAATTAATGTCATTCAGTTTGACCTGCCATACATTCATTTCTAAAAATATGTGCTGAATCTACTTCCCCCATTAACTTCTATTATCAAATCTGAATTATATTCATGAGGGAAAACGTTTAAAACTCCAAAAAAAAGCATTTTACAATGTTAGCGTTCTATCAGTTACATTATGCATTTAGCCCATTTATGTAATCCCTGCAAGATACTAGCCATGCCTATAGGGCCTCACACTCTAATTTATGAGCACATCAGCATTGCAGATTGCTAATTGCATGGCTGGGTTACATGATAGAGCAAGTAAGCAGGTGTTTAGAGAGCTGACAAAGCAGGATTTCTTTATCCAGATATGAACCTCTGACTTCAGCATGCATGTAAGTTTAGTGTTTTAAAAGTATTGTTTTGATTTAAAATTAGGTATTGGGGATCACCATGTTTTCAGTGTTAACAATCTTCTAAAAATCATGATCCTACCAGGCTCTGGCTGATTCTCATTTTGACAGTGTTCTCAATTACTTCACAGAGTTTATATATGTGGTCAAGCAGAAAAATTAATTATACCACAACTGCAAATATTTAGAACTCCATAAAAACAAGAATGACAACCATGGCGACTGCTGAACACTATATCTGAGGCACGATGCGATGTTCTATGCTGGTTTTATGTCTTTTAATCCCAAATAGAAACTTTATGAAGTAAGACTCATTATTATTCCCATTTTTAGAGGTGAGCAACAACGTGAGGTTTTGAGAGGTTGAACAATTTCCTTAAAGTCACATGACATATGTTAAGTTTTGCCTGTTTTCAATGAGCATGAACAGTCCCATATTTGGGAATGTTTGGTTGACTAACTGGTCAACAAAAAATCAAGGCATAACTGCCAAATAAAAGGAAGAACAAATGAGTAACAAAATGAATAACATTTTAGTGCCTCCTAACCTGAGGTGTGGAAGAAAAGCAAAGGATGCCTTCTGTGGCTCCATTTGGACACATGCTCACTAGTATTTCAGGCCAGTACTGAGCTCTGAGCCCAGCTGGGTCATTCAGATATGTAAGTATAAACAATGCTGTTAGAACCAGCCAGCTATGTTGATACAGTATCTAACTTTAACAGTTTCAAAGTTTCGCGATCTCAGCAGTTGTATTAGCCAATTTTCTTTTTTAACTGCAAATATAGTATTCCTGTTTGAAGTAGAAACAATACATCACAGAGAATAAAGCTGGGGAGTGCTTTCTTTTGGTCCAGTACTATGTTGAGCAGTCTTGTCCACCCCTCCCACATAAAATTTCTGAGCTGAAACAACTTCTAGGACCTTCCAAATTCTGATCCATGGTGTTTCTACATACTGCCATGGAAAGGCCACCTAATTTGTGCTTGTCGTAGTTTCTTTCTCTATAAAAGGAGCACAATTATACTCTATCTCAATGGAGATCATAAAGTTACAACTTTACTTACCCTTTGAAGATCAAGGCATCCAAAATACCTAATAATTATCTAGTAAATTGGTGAATGTGTTTTCCTATATAAAGTACTAAATGATCTTTAATTACTCTTTCTACTTCTTCCTCATCGCTCACTTAAGCATAATGTTCTGGCTGGTGCAGAATATGTTTGTTTACAAAGGAAAGCTAATTCAGAAAATGGACTATAATAATGGGGTCTTACACTATCTAGATATGTATAATCCACTTTTATCCACAGGTAAAAGCCTGCTGTTAATAATGGCTTTGGTGATAATTAATGAGCCTACTCTGTTATTCTCAGGTGATTTGTGGAGGGTTACGATTGTACAGTTTTACAGGGAACATGGGTATTCTAATCTACTTTTAAGATGGTACTGTCCCCCTTCAATTTATGGTGAAGTCTTCAAATAATTAGTCAGAGCTTTCAGGATTTAAGTCACCCTCCACAGTCAAGCTGGATACATTTGTATATGTCATGACCCACTTGACATGATCCATTATTAATTTGCTACGTTATGGAATGTTCTATGACTTCATTTGGATTTAGGGAGTTATTAGTTTTGATGCAAAGAGTGTGATCCAGAAGGAATTTGACTGGTATCCTACCAGCAATGGGTAAGATGCCAAGGTCATGCATCCAGGCTTTTCTTTTGAATAGTGATGGTAACCTGAGAAACGTGGCCCTCAGCAGTGGCAGCAACATAAAAACGAAATTCCTAATAAAACACCATGGATTCTACTTGTAGTCTTCAATTTGAAGAAATAATTTTGGATCAGTTATTTTAATAACAAAGTCACAATATAAATTGAATAATTATACGGGCCGGCCGAGTGACACTTTGGTTAAGAGCTGGCTTGGGAAGTCAGCAGCCCCGGTTCGGATCCCACACATGAGGGCCAGTGACACTGCCCTCTACAGCTAAGATGGTGAACAACAGCTCCATCTGGTGCCTTTACAGCTAAGATGGTGAACAACAGCTCCACCTGGAGCTGGGCTGCCGTGAGTCCCTGGGTCGGCATAGCTGCAGCCCCTGCTTCAGTGGGCTGCCATAGGCTACAGTGAGTGGCTGGCAGCTGGAGTGAGCTGCCAATAGCCACCGTGATCAGCCGTCCAGAGACTGGCGACGGATCTGCCTCACCTGGGAAGAGCACAATGATAATACCAACATGGACCAGTGAAGCAACGTCCTCCACAACTAGACTGAAGAACAAAAGGACGGCAACTTGTCTGTCCCTCTCCCCCAATTCCTCAATAAAAATCTTAAAAAAAAAAAAAAAAACTCAATAATTATGACCAAGTTTTTTTTTTTGTTTTTTTTTAAGAGGGCAGTGTCACTGGCCCTCATATGTGGGATCCGAACCGGAGCCGCTGGCTTCCCAAGCCAGCGCTTAACCACTGCACGACTCGGCCGGCCCCATGACCAAGTTTTTAGTAAATCAAATCAAATATTTAAAAAAAACAAAAACAGTTAATATTGCAGGTGGGACTTTAGATGGATTTAGCACATGTGGATGAGACTTAATTTGATGTAGCATGTGAATCTGGCTTCCAACATAAATTATTTTAAATATTTTTCTTAAGCTTAAAACTCCTAAAAAAGAATGAGACAGTTCCTTTAAAAAGCTTTTATATAACCAAAAGTACAACAATATCAAGAGAAAATTCTAGTGACATTTAAAGCCAATTACTCAGTTTTTTCAGTATGAAAATATAATTGTATCAATAAATACACCAAAGCTGTCTTCAAATATATATACCAACAAGTTAATGTTTTTGCAAAAAATGTGTTCTAAAAGCATCCAAACTTAAACTAAATATTTAATCTTTAAATAATCAATCTAAATATACAAGTATAAAATATTTCAACTAATTATTCTGTATTAACATTAATGAATATCTTATAGTCATTGAAAAATATTGTGAAGTAATTTTTATGAGAAACTGTTAAATAAGAAAGAATGAAAAGTAAATATATCTTATGAGCCAAAATATTTTATTGAGTCTGTGTGTGTGTGTGTGAATCTAAAAAAAACAACAACAAATGTTAATAAAAGCTATTCTGGGTGGTAGGATTATGAGGTCCTTTTATTTTCTTATTCTATTAAAATTTTCTAAATTTGCTGTGATGAACACGTACCACAATTATACATTTTAAAAATAATGTAAAGATTTATATGAATGCTTCTTGGTGTGTATGAAGATGTGTGCTATATAATATCTTAGTTCCTAGAAAAGGTCAGATATTCCTTGTACACATTTTTCCATTATTCACCATTACTAAGTCACCCAGACCCATCCCAAAAAAGGTAGCTGGACCACCCAAAGCCAAGTATCCAAGACAATACATTACAAGAGAACTTTGAGAAAAAGAAATCTCATATAGGAATTTGAGAACTCCTGTCACCATATGATGGCATTTCTTTCTTGTAGGCAGTAGATGTGAGTGAAGAATATGGCAATAGTTTATTTTTAAAATATGCTTAATTTTCAGTGTCTCTTCCAAAAAATCAAATGCATACCTTCATTGAAAGCAGTGAACACGTGCCAATTTCATTAAGTTTCTTGTTTTTGAAGTGGGCTTACTTATTCTTTGGGTATATGTTTCCTTACAAATAAATTGTAGAGACACTTTCACCTTTGTAAACCAAACAAGGCAAAAGAAAGTTATAATGGCTATTATTCAGGCATATATATATATATATATATATATATATATATATATTTTAAAGATTTTATTGGGGAATTGGGGGAGGGCAACAGCGTTGGGGAATCGGGGAAGGGGAACAGACAAGTTGCTGTCTTTTTGTTCTTCAGTCTAGCTGTGGAGGACGTTGCTTCACTGGTCCATGTTGGTATCGTCATTGCGTTCTTCCTGGATGAGGCAGATGGGTCGCCGGCCTCTGGATGGTCGCTCACCATGGCTATTGGCAGCTCATGCTGGCTGCCGGCCACTCACTGTAGCCTATGGCAGCATACTGCAGTAGGGGCTGCAACCTACACCGTCGCTGGGGCTCGCACAGCCCAGCTCCAGGTGGAGCTGTTGTTAGCTGTAGAGGGCAGTGTCACTGGCTCTCATATGTGAGATCTGAACCAGCCCAGCTCCAGGTGGAGCTGTTGTTAGCTGTAGAGGGCAGTGTCACTGGCTCTCATATGTGAGATCCCAAAACCAGCTCTTAACCAATGTGCCACTCGGCCGGCCCTCAGGCCCATATTTTTGACTCAAGGGAGGCAATAAAAGTTATCAAACTCCTGCCCCTTCTTCATCTCATCAGTTCCCTATCAGAAACACTCCCTTGGTTTTCCTCACAGGAACTTGATATTCCATTGCATGTGAAGCTCCTTTGCTTGCATCACGTTCACAAGCTCCTGATGCCAATTCTGAAGTTCAGGATTATTTGTCCATCAAAACATCTTAATTTTGGAAGCGGGCTTCGAAAGGTGAGGATAATATCTGAATTTTACTTGATATAGCACTTGGTAGAGAATAAGAGAGAGCAAATTTCTTTTCCAATTTCTACCTGAAAGACTACTGTAATATCTTTGTCATTTTAAAGAAAGGTACAGTTTTGCCCTATATAGGAAGGCATTATTGCTTTTTGTTCAATTCCAAAACAGTTTTGCAAGGTCTAGTATCATTCTGGAAGATGCTAGAAACCAAGGAGATCAGTATGGCAGGTGGGGCAGAACAGTGGAAGAAAATCTAGAGAGCAGGTGATATTTGGGATACACAATGTTTGATAAATGTTTGACACACAGTATTTGATAAATGTTTATCAAATGGATGAATGTGTACAGGCCTCATCATGGTTCCTGATAATCATGTACCCAGTGTGGTTCCAGTGTTTATTATCAGCCCACTGCCCCCCAATCTACACATACTCTTGGGAAAAGGCTAGTAAAGCAAAGTGAAACAGCCCAAGTTTCATCCAAGTGGACTGGGTTAAAGGCAGAGCTCCAATTCACAAAGGGCAGTGGAGTACTAACCAGAGAAACTAATGCAAAATCTCTTCTTATCAACTAACCCACTAGGAATGAAGATACCAAAGGCTGTGCCTTAAGGCAGCTAAGGAAGCCCTACCTCATCATACAATATGACTTGAGTCACCAATACATTTTCACACCTGCCCAGGGTGAATTCTGACTCGTATTTTTAGCGATCCATCAGGATAAGAAAACATAGTTCAGGTCAAAGTTTTGTTAATATAAACTTCTTGATATGGTTAAAGTTACGTGGTCTTCTCAGAAGCCAAAGTGGATAACTCAAAGTCTATGCTGAACTGCAGTTTTTCAAATGAATGGTGAAGCCATTTAGGTAAATTTAGTTTTTGTATATACTTGTCAGAATTTATTTTTTATTCATCTCAGAAAGAATAAAAAGTCAAGTACAGTATGTTTGTTTATTTGTTCTCTAAATTTTTCCTATGACTTTGATCTTTAGATATAGAAATAACGATATAAAAATAAACAATAGCAATCAGACCCCTTCCTGTGTAAGGCTATTTTCTGAATAGTTGTAAAACAGCTTTGAAAGTGGCATTCACTGTTTCAGATATGTGTCCATAGTATGGGAATATTTTCAACAGCTCTCTGGAAACTGAAAAAGCTAAAATTTTGAAAAATGCTGAACTTAAATCAGGTGGGTATTTCTGTGCAATTAAAGTCCAACTTATTTTTCAATGTATTGAAAGACTAAAACTTATCATATCATGTCTGAATGCTTATACCATGAGCATTTGTTCAAAAAGTATATTGTCTTTAGGAGATGAAGACCTTGGAGGACAGTTTGCCATCTCTCATACTCCTCCTCATAAAATAGATCAAGAGCAAGGAAGTGTAATTCACACTGTATATTTGGCAACACATATAAACCAATTCTCTAACCTTATTACTGACACAGTGGAGAAATGACACAAGCAGAAATAAGCACTAGCTTTATTTACTCATATTCATTATAAACTAATGAGACAATAAAGTCAGCATATCAACAGATAATTCCTTTTCTTACATCATAATAATATGTTCATGCAGATAACAGAAGCTTTGTTTCACAATGCAACTGCTTTAAGTTAAATTGATTCAATTTAATTAACAAGCTTGTATTCAGCGCCTACCTATGCTCAGTACTATACTAGGCATACGAGAGAATTTAAAGTTATGATCCCTGCTCATAGGAAGCTTATAATCTGGAAAGATAATACATACAAGAAACAGTAAAGAACCATTACAAATCACAGAAAAATCAATAAAATAATAAACTTGAATAAAGTCTATCAAGGGAATGATAACAGGGGGAAGGAAGGCTAATCTGGAAAATTTGACCAGAGGCAGTTGTCTTGAATTTGGTATGATGAAAGTGAATAGCACATGGATTGGCATAGGAACAGGGTGATCATTCTATGGCCAGTTAAAGATCAAAAAGGAGGAACGCAAAGCCGGGAATAAAAATCAGCAAGTCATTTACAGGGAATGGCAGGCAAATTGGCTTACCTCTGGAAAGGGACATGATGAGTTAGGAGATGTAATTGACGTCACACAGCAAGGCTGGCTAAGGGCATTAACTGTTACTATTCAAAGTCAATTTAAACTTTAAATAAATAATAATGCTTAAACACATCTATAACCTGAAGCCCCCACCCCCCATAAAAGTGTGTGTTTTCCTAACCTTAATAAGAAGCAAAGAAAAAATATAGAGTATGAGAATCTAAGCTCAGGAGATATGACCATTGGAGGTCAAATGATAAGACTGTGATGAAATAGCAATCACTTATTGTGTCATTTAAAAAAACAAAAAACTCATAAAGAGTCGAGCTAAGACCCATGTACCTCCTCAAGGTCAGAGACCTTCAACCCTATGCTAATCAGGCCCCTAATTCACTTAGGATATTTCTGCAGAAAACATTTTATTTCATACTAAACCCAGCAGCAAATAGAAAGGGTCTTGGGTGTATATTTGTGGAGGTCATGGATGGAGAGACAGGTAGGGGAAAAAAAAGAGATAAAACAAAGTGTTGGTTTCAAAAAGTGAGTTAATGAATGCTTACAATGAATAATTATGAAGCTATGTCTAAACTTGAAAACAGAGTGCAAAGTAGTCCTGCTCCCAGGCCAAGAAAATGAAGGCAGAAGAAACGTATAAAATGAAACTCCATGATAAGCCAATAGTTTTAAAATGAACTCATTAAGTAAACCAGAAATCCATATTGCTGAATCACATCCTCTTTTAAACTCAATTTGTTATGAGAAAAATATCAAGAAATGGGTCAGAGGAGAGAATAACAGTGCAGGAATAAATCCTTAATTTGAAAAAGGTGAAGATCCTTCTTTTCAAACTGGTGATGCCTTATTGACCAGTATGACCTTGATAATCCATTGGAGTTAGAACAGGGGAATAGCATAATGCATGTTCTCTGGGTCTTCACATAAGTCATTGTTTTTAAACAGCAAGGGGAGGAGTACTTCTGAGCCCCCAGCACATCTATGAACTTTACTGTCCACCAGCAGCTGCAGCTGTTCAAAACAAACAAACAAACAAACAAACAAACAAATAAGATAAGAAGCAAATAAAAATTTTGTTTTCAGTGTGCTTAATTGCTCTGAATGAGGTACCCTGAAATCTGTATCTTCCAAATGTGCTTCGGATTGAGTTTTTATATTCAAAGTATACTTTATTTCTTATTTTACAAAATTCTTACAAATTCTAAAGAAAGGAGAATGAAAGTCATATTCTTTTTGTAACATTTATTCATTACTGCATATGTAATTTATATAGAAATTTATTCCTTTCAAATATTTCCAATATAATAATTCCTCATAAAAAAGTAATTTCTCATTGTCCAGCAGATATTTGGTAGATTTATTGAGTGACTGTTATGTATAAGATTCTGTATTAACTCTTGACTTAATAACTATGAATAAGATATAGTCTCTGTCTTCACAAAGGTTGTACGTATTTTTAAGGACAAATTATGTGAAAATGTCAGATGAGTAGCATGCTATAACATTATATAATTATTTAAACAATAAATACAGCAATAAGCCTTAACTAGAATTCAGATCAAGAAATGAGAACTTTTCACTCACCACTCTAAACACTAATTGGATAATGTTAAGTTATAGACATAATTTAGAGCAAATACAAAAGGACAGCAAATACATGTGACATACATGATTCCAATATTTGGTGCTTAAAAGAGACTTATTTTGGCTTTAAGAACACACATAGACTAAAAGTGAAGGTATAGAAAAAGATATTCTATGCAAACAAAAACCAAAAGCAGGGATAGCTATACTTACATCAGACAAAATAGATTTTAAGACAAAAACTATAACAAGAGTGAAAAAGAACACTATATATTGATAAAAGGGACAATTCACCAAAAGGATATAGCAATTGTAAATATTTATATACCCAACATCAGAATATTTATATATTTATATAAATATATAAAGCAAATATTAACATCTGAAAGGAGAAATAGACAGTAATACAATAAGGGTAGGGGATTTCAATACCCTACTTTTAACAATGAGTCCAGACAGAAAATCAATAGGGAAACCTTGGAAATTAATTCCACATTAAACCAGATTGACTTAACAAGTATATAAAGAACATTTCACCCAATAGCATAATAAATGTTCTTCTCAAACACACATAAAACCTTCTCCCAAATATATCATATGTTAGGCCACAAAACAAATCTTAATAAATTTAAGAAGATTTAAATCATATCAAACATCTTTTCCAACTACAATAGTATGAAACTAGAACGCAATTACAAGAGGAAAACTGGAAAATTCACAAATATGTAGAGACTAAACAACATGCTTCTTAACAACCAATGGGTAAAAGAAGAAATAAAAAGGAAAATCAAAAACTATATTTAGACAAATGAAAGTGGAAACAACATACTAAAACATATAGAATCTAGCAAGATCCATTTCGAGAGAGAATTTATAATGACAAATTTATACCTACATTATGGGGGGAAAAAAGATATCAAATAAACAACCTAACTTCATACCTCAAGGAACTAGAAAAAAGAAGAACATACTAGGTCCAAAGTTAGCAGGGGGAAAGAAATGAAAAAGAGCCGGTTGGAATAAAAGTCTAAAAATGCCTCTTGATCAAAGATAAAAAATAAATAAAATAAAATAACAGAATTGGCGTTCTGAAATCACAAACACACATGGTAAAAATAAAGACTAAAAGGACAATACAGGGCCGGCCGAGTGGCGCGGTGGTTAATCGCTGGCCTGGGAAGCCAGAGGCCCCGGTTCGGTCCCACATATGAGGGCCAGTGACACTGCCCTCAAAAAAAAAAAAAAAAAGGACAATACAAAAGATCAATAAAACTAAGAGCTGTTTTTTGAAAATATAAACAAAATTGACAAAACTTTACCTGGACTAAGGAAAAAAGAGGGAGGACTCAAATAAAATTAAAATGAAGAGGAGGCATTACAACTGATAACACAGAAATACTACTGATAATAAGAAACTACTATGAACTATATGCGAACAAATAAGATAACCCAGAAAAAATGAATAAATCCCTAGAATCATACAACCTATCAAGACTGAATCATCATGAAATAGAAAATCTGAACAGATCAATTACTAATAAGGAGATTGAATCTGTAATCAAAAACCTTCCAACAAAGAAAAATCCAGGAACAATAGCTTCACTGGTGAATCCTACCAAACATCTAAAGAAGAATTCATACTGATCCCTCTCAAACTCTTCCAACAATTGAAGAGAAGGTTAAACTTCCAAACTCATTTTACAAGGCCAGCATTACCCTGATTCTAAAGCTAGACAAGGACACTGCAAGAAAGAAAATTGCAGGCTAATATTCCCTGATGAACATAGATGTAAGAATCCTCAACAAAATATTAGCAAACTGAATTCGACAGTACATTAAAAGGATCATACACCATGATCAAGTGGGATTTATTTCTAGGATGCAAGAATGTTTCAACAAATAAATATTGCAAATCAATAAAAGTGATATACCACTTAACAAAATGAAGCATAAAAATCATATGATCACCTCAATATATTCAGAAAAAGCATTGGACAAAATTCAAATTCCTTTTATGATAAAAAAAACCCTCAACAAATTAGGAATAGAAGGGCATGCCTCAATATAAAAAAATGCCACATAGGACAAGTCCTTTTTTAACATCATACTCAATGGTAAAAAGTTGAAAGTTTTTTCTCTAAGATCAGAAATAAAAAAAGGAACCCCACTCTCACTGCTTTTATTAGGTTGTCAGAAAAGTCATGACGCATTTTTGTAATAAAAAACATAGAAAAAATATGTTATGACTTTGCCGGCAACCCAATATTTAGGATAGTACCAGAAGTCCTAGCCAGATCAATTAGGATAGAAAAAGAAATAAAAGACATCCAAATCACAAAGGAAAAAGTAAAATTGTCTCTGTATGCAGATGACATAATATTACATAGAAAACCCTAAAGAATCCACTAAAAACTGTTGGAACTAATAAATGAATTCATTTAAAATTGCAAATACAAAATCAGTATACAAAAATCATCTGCATTTTTATATACTAACAACAAGCTATCAGAAAAAGAGAAATTAAGAAAACAACACCATTTGTACTAGTATCAAAAATAATAAAATACTCAGGAATAAATTTAACCAAAGAAGTGAAATATCTGTACACTGAAAACTATAAAACATTAATGAAAAAAATTAAAGAAGACACAAATAAATGGAAAGATACTCTATATTAATGCATTAGAAGAATTGATATTGTGAAAATGCTAATACTACCCAAAGCAATCTATAAATTCAATGCAGTCCCTATCAAAATTCCAGTGGCGTTGTTCACCAAAACAGAAAAAAAAATCCTAAAGTTCATATGGAACCACAAAAGACTTCAAATAGCCAAAACAATCCTGAGAAAGAAGAAAGCTTGAGGTATCACACTTCCTAATCTCAAACTATATTACAATACTATAGTAATCAAAACAATATAGCATTGACATAAAAACAGAGGCAAAGATTAATAGAACAGAATAGAGGCCCCAGAAATAAACACAGACATATATGATTAATTCATTTTTTTTTTTGAGGACAGTGTCACTGGCCCTCATATGTGGGACCTGAACCGGGGCCGCTGGCATCCCAACCCAGCTCCTAACCACTGCGCCACTCGGCCAGCTCAGTTAATTCATTTTTGAGAAAATGCCAAGAACATACAACGGGGAATGGATAACCTCTTTAATAAATGGTGTTCAAAAATTTAAGTGTTCCCACCAAAAAAAAAAAAAAAAAGTAAATATGTGAGGTGATGATGTGTTAATTAACTCGGTGGTGAGAATGCTTTTATAATGTATATGCTTATCAAATCATCACTTTGTACACCTTAAATGTATTATAATTGTGTTTGTTCATTATACCTCAATAAAGCTGAAAAAATTTCAATGCAATTAAGAAACAAGTAGCTTAATGATGAAAAAAAAAATCTAAGACAAACTAAATCTAAGGATATTCCTGCTGCCATAAGGTTAGCTAACGTGAAAGGAGGGCAGTGTTGAAAGAACCACAGAAAAATGCAACTCAGCCCTGATGGCTTCTAAACTTAGGGTAAAAAGTGGCCTGAAGCCATACATGCTACTCTCCAGTCCATGTGTGTGGACTAATAATTTTTTTTTTCTACTTAAACCAAGTTGATTTGAGTTTTTCATTACTTACAGAGAGCAAATTCAATGCAAAGCCCTATGACCAATAAATGGTTTTAAAGTTAGGAAGGAGGGGAAGGTTGAAAAAGATTTTCACTGAACTTCCTAGGCATCACTTTTCCATGTGGAATGCAAAGCATATCAGTAATTCTGGCAAATAGAAATACGCCTCATTCTTATGTTTTAAAAATTAATGAGACTAAAAAGAAACAAAAGTTAGTGAATAAGAAAAGGCTTTGACCATCAATGGAGGTGAGCTCAGAGGACTCTCATGGGACCTCCCCAGGGTATCCTTGTATGTATAAAAATGGTCAAAATGGGCAGAAAAGAGAGTCTCCATTTGTATCTGTTATTTGCATAGACTATATGGATCCTTTTTCATCTTCTGTCAATTTGTGACACCACTTTTCTATCATTACTTCTAAATTTACATTCTTGAATTTTTCATTGTCTTTTCTTTCTCCCACGGGCAAACAACCAAACCCCCTGGATATGATGCTTGAGAATGGTCAAAAAGGTGGACAGTAGGAATGTGGAATCATTTGCTTAGGATAATAATGCCACTCTGCATCAAATGCCCCATTTGGTGGGAAAAAGAAAAAAGGAAGAGCATACTGTTTGTAGGGAAAAAAGATTGCAAATATATTCCCAACCTGCTCGTGCAGCTGCCATTTTCTTGTTTCGCATTTTGTTCTCCAAAGCTTGCTGCACAATGAAAATAGGAGAGAAGAACATGAGATTTCCTGATGTTTTCTACTATTTGCCATTAATAAAGACAATATTTCTAGAAACTACATTATGTCTTACCTGTTTCATCTTCTTTTTCAGATCCAGGTTTGCTGCCTTCTGGCCACTTACAGTAGCATTAAGATAATAGATGGTCAAACTGAATTTAAAAAAATAAAATTTATGGTGTTTTTCAGTTCAAGATTCCTCTTAAATTTACATTAACTGAATCACAAAAAGTTGGCACTAAAGTAGACTTGAAGATATTTTCTACTTGGAAACTCTTATTTTATAGATAAAAGACTGAGTCAGGGATAGAGAGGTAAAGAAGCACACTCAGATCCACAGTGACTAGGGGTGAACCTAGGAAATTGCATCCCAAAGCTCTTTCTCCACAACCAAGGGCTCTGTCTATTGTACCTCATTGCCTAATTTTAGATTCTTCTTGGAAATGTATTACATTAGCTTAAATTATAACTAAAAGTAACATTTTAAATTGATGCCAATGGCTTCCAAGAGAATGGAATTACTGAAGCTTAGGGGATGTGTCGAATAAAATGGAAACTTACTTTCTGCCTTAAATTCCCTCACAGTCCTAGTTAATTAACATGATTTGTTTTTACATAGGATGTATTGTTTGCATTTCTTCTTCCTTCAGAAAGAAAATGGTTTATAAAATAATATTCTTGGCTTTTAAGTGACATTTACATTTCTAAAAAGAGCAAATTCCAGCCAAACATTGCTGTCAAAAATCAATATGTCCATCTTCACTTAAAGCAAAACAAATAAACAAAGAAAGAAAATGTGCAGTTTAAAAAAAAAAAAAGGTAACTGGCATTGCTCTTTGTTGCAAATAACTAGATACTGAATACATTTCCTCTACTCACCAACATGCCAGATTACGTCCTTTATGAGCCATCTGCTGCTAGCAACACAATTGTTGAGATGGTTTAGCTGAGTTTGTTTAAGCTCTTATATGAGTGGCAGGAGTTTGAATGAAACTACATACATAAAAGCATCTGGTGCAATATCTGGCATGAAGTAGGTGCTCAATAAGTGTGTGTGTGTGTGTGTGTGTGTTATGAGGATTTCCTTACAAAAATGCCTGGATTTGGGGGATGAACTCAAAGACCTCACAAGTCATTTGCAGTTTTGGAATTCTCTATTTATTCACCACTTTTTTCTGCCTTGTGTTGCACCCTAAATGAATATTCGTTATAAGTCATTTTTCAGTCTCCAGAGGAATAAAACTACCTGCAGAGAACTACCCTAAACTCTACTCAATTACCAAAAACCACCTAAGCTGATTTGAATATAACCCACTGGGGAAATTCAAAACACTTGTAACATGCAACATTCTGTAATTAAAGGTAATAAAAACCCAAGCCCCATAAAGTGAGAGATGAGACCTCAGGATTTGAAAAGTCAAATCAGCTATAAGCTGAAATTTGGGTTTTAAATTAGAACCTCAGAACAAAAATCAACCTTGTAGGACATCTACTTAACCTTCTAGCCTACTGGCTTTCCTCTAGATAGTCTGTATCAAGAGTTGACAAGCAATGGTCTCCAGGGCAAATCTGACTCCCAGCGTATTTTGGGAGGCCCATGAACTAAAAATGGTTTTTACACTTTTAAATGTAGGCCTCTTGACCTACAAAGCCTAAAATATCTACTGTCTGGCCCTTTAAGGAAACTGTGCCCACCCCGGTTATAGACCATCCCTGCCAACTGGCTCCCTGCCCTTCTGAGCATGTCCACTCATTCTGAACTCAGTGTTTGGTGCTGCAAATAGGGGTGAGGTGGGGGTGGGGGTGGGGGAATAAGAGGTGGGAAATAAGAAGACATGGATTTGAATGAACTTATTAGCTATTTGATTTGGGGCAGATCTCCCATGTGTTATCAAAAATATGATCAGTGAGGCCAACTTCTTACTGTGGAAATGAAAGCGGTGAATACATGAACAATGCCTGGAACAAAGGCAGTGTAATTCCTCTTCCAGACTCCCAAGGCAGCTTATTAAATCTTTAATTAGTGGCATCAGAACAATGTTGTTCCTTTGCTTAAAAATAAATCTGCCTCTCAATAAGATAAGACCATAGTAGTAAAAGCTGACACTGAGTTTTAGGTTTTGTTTTGTTTTCAAACAGGACATCATTTATACCACTAAAGGGCCTTGGCTCTTAAAAGACAAGGGCCGGCCGAGTGGCGCGGTGGTTAAGCGCTGGCCTGGGAAGCCAGCGGCCCCGGTTCGGTCCCACATATGAGGGCCAGTGATACTGCCCTCAAAAAAAAAAAAAAAAAAAAAGACATAGAATACATAACAGGCTCTTCCGAAGCCGCTCTATCATGAAAGGATAGAGGTGGAGAGTGACTTCAAGGGCCATCTGGTGAAACACGTTGCATCCAGCAGGTCATTGTCTAACACATCTGCACCAGTGATTTACTATATCAGACTGTAAATGCCACGCCACAATCAAGGTTCCGTAATATATATTAATAATCTGTTTTACTGTTTATCCCTGTTAGCTCTCCCTCAAAGAATGTGCCATGATGTAAAGGGGCGAAGGTTGGATTTACTGTCCAAGTCTTCCTGATACCATTTTGCGCTATCCTCACCTAGGGAAACATCACTTCAGCCCTCTAAGTCTGTTTCTTAATTTATAAAATTGAAAACTAGAACACATGCCTTTTCTGACGTGGCTCAGGACCACGTGCACACACATGCACAAAGATGGTGCTAACAAATTGGCTCAAGCCCCGCGCATTTACTCTAAAATTCTGGGAGTTCTCTCCCTAGGTTTTGTAGTTTTAATTTTATTTAAATAAATCCAATCTTTGGTGTCAGCTTTGTTACTAAAGGGTGGGTTTCAGACTTGCCTTCCTTAACTGACAGCAGTGGCAGTTCCAGGCTTTCTATTTAGGAGCATCTTAGGTAATGAAAGGAAGGCCTAGGGCACTTTTCATGTCTCTTCCATCGCAAGTATATATTTTTACTTAGAATGTAAGTCTATCTGTGGCAGCCAAGAATCGGAAACCAGTGAAAATAATATGGGACTAAAAGCCCCCTCCCTAGCTCCCATTTGGATATCACCTCTATCTTTGAAAGGATAAATGAAGTGACCTTTCTAAGACCCTTCCGTTCCTCTGATTCTATTACTAGTTACTGATCACCTTCTAGGAAAAAGGACAGGGCGATTTTTCAGACCCTGTAAGCCCTGAGTCCTAAAATATAGCCTATAGGGCCCCCAAGGGGAATATAGCTTAAAGGTTCATCATTTCTGTGTATTCACAGCCATCTGCTTTCTGGAACAAGAGGTGGAGGCCAGGGCTTGGGGGGAAGATCAATGTGCTGATTAGATTTAGCATTTAGGTTTCCCTTACTTTAGCTGTTTACGATAATGATTTTGGTTACTTGGGAACAAATCTTATAATCCTAGGCAGGCAAAGATGCAGATGGCTGTGAATTACATGCAGTAAGATCAGAATATGGCTCATTAATTTTAGCCTCTTACCACCATGTAATCGGCACTGAATTGGTTAGGTTACAGTGCAACCCTTAGAGAGAGTGGGAGAGCTGGAAAAGCTGAAACGTAAAAGGAGTCAGGAAGAACATTACAAAGACTCTTTCTAGAAGGAGGGAAAGCACATACACCATAACCAAAGCCACGGCAAGCATCAGCGCAGGGTTAGAAAGCTGTCTCAAGATCATTGCCATCCAGCTTGGGAAATCATGCTCCAGTGTTTCTCCAATGACTTCGAACATCCTATTTTTGCCACTGCGGGGGGTGGCGGGGGGAGGGGGAGAAGAGGGAGGAAAGGAGAAAAATTTATTTAAAACATACGAAAAACCATGGTTACAGCAAGAGAAGTAGAAATCTTTCTCACACATTGTCTAAGCACACTTCCGGGTTAGGAATTACTCCTGGTACTCATATTGGTATTGTCAACATATGGATAAGATAGGAGAAATGGTATCCCAACATAAACACATAACCAAACCATGTAGGAAATTCACCATAGAATTAGAAGACAAAATTTTAAAGCTGTAATACTAAGATTTTGATTGAGGGGTGGCTCATCAGTCTACCCCACGGCCAGCTGTCCTTGTAGGAGAACACACTCTTCAGGGTGAATAAACAGTGCACTCAATTTTGTAATTAGCCTTGGAAATGAGCATAAGAGATAGCTTAACAGAATCAAATCCACAAATAATCCAATATATCTTTGCATGCAGTGCCTTCTATCTCATTTTCCACTAGACCTCTTTCATCAGGGCTATTAATAGGCAACCACACTGAATGTGGAGTCCTTCCTCTCTCAGTATTTCTTCTGGACAGGCCCTAAAAAGTACTAGCTCAGTTCCACTGCTAAGAAAATAAAATGGGAAGAGAAGGAAAATAAGCCTTAAAAGCAAAGGTCCTAAATGGGTTTGTTCTCAACCCATTAAGATAAGAACTAGCCCCTATAAACTAGAAAATTTAGTATATAATATTCAAAATATAAAGTAATACCCATCATGCTGAGTTATTTTTTCTGGTTATGAATACTGATTGTACTATGAAAAGACATAATTTTCAGAAAAGTTACTAGGTTGTTTATCACCAAGTTTTATATATCATCAGAATAAAGGTTGATGTTTTGCTTTCACTTAATATAAACACTTAATATTTTGCTTTCACTTTTGTTTTTTAATTTTTAAACATTCTCAGCCACTAAATGAACATGACCCGTAAGTTCCAGATCAAATTTTTTTCTCCTGAACCAATAATATCTTTCAATAGACTGGGAATGACTCCCAGTATCCTGTCAGGAGTCGCTGGGCTACAGTAGTATAAATTCTGCTTCACAAATTATAGATCGACACACTAATTAGCAAGACCTATGATACATAAGGGGGGAATGAGGTGTACAGACAATTTAAGATTATATCAACTGTTCCACTACATTTTCCATCCTAACCAACCATCCTTCCCCTGGCCATATGGAATATAGCCCGAGTAAGAAGGTAGGCATGGAAGAGAGAAGATAATCCTCCCTCCCTTTTCCAGCCTGTCCAGCTACAGCCAATGAATGTGGTTAGAATGGGGGCACTGGAATTTTGCAAAATAATCACTACCTACAAAATTCTTCTTTGCATCCCAGTGTATCCCAAATGCAAAGTTACTGGCATCTCTGGGGATTCTTGGGTGCCTTTTCCAGACCAGGTCTCTTACCAAGAGTCCAGATCTCTTAATTATACACAAACTACAGAAACAACTAAAAATCCCTGACAATCCTTTTCTCTGTCAGCTTAGCCAACTTGTGCCACTTCATGATATTCCCAGAAGTCACTATACCATCGAGTGAAATGCTACTGCAACTTAACCTATAGTTTTCTTTGGACATAGCTCCATCAATCCCTGGATTAGAAGAATCTATGAGCAGGCATGCCTTTCCAGCCAGACTGAAAGCTCCACAGGACCAGAATCTATGCCCAAATTAATCCTGCATCTCATCTAGTGCTTAGTGCACAATAAGCAGTCATTCTTCACTCAATTCAAATAATTGGCCAACACTCTACTGTTCTGGACTCGAAGAACTGAAAATATTCCCCACTTCTAGAAACCAGCTATATACTATTAAGAAAAATAAACACATATAGTAGTATAATTGCCAATGACTAATAGAATAGCAGTATCACAATATAATATAAACCTGAACATAGTGTATAATCTCAGTTATTATTATTTTTTAAATCTGCATAAAAAGAAAACCAGAATACAAAATGCCATAATGTTAAGAGTTGTTATTTCAGGACATTGGAGGGTCATGGGTAGTGTTTATTTTCCTGTGAAAATGTTTCTACAGTTTCCAGGTTTTCTGTGACAAACACATGTCATCTTTGCAGTAAGATGAAAATATGTAAAAAATGTAATTACCATAGTGTTAGCAGGGAGGTACGTGAGAACCTAGAGAACTAGATATTGCTCAGAATTATTAGTTAGGGGTTGGGGGAGAAACACCAAGTGTCAGGAAATATGGTGGAACAATTAGAAGAATTTCCTTCACCTGGACACCAGAAAAAATATACTTTTTAAATTGTTGAACTGTTTAAACAAATCCATTTAATAGTCAGTTAGAACAATTTTCTGGGCAATTCACTCACCCTAGCCAGGTCTTATGAAACCAAAACAAGGTACAACATCTCATCAAATTGCTTTGCAGAATGGGTCTTCTAGGGTATTGTCCCGCCTTACCTGAGAACATACCTGCATCTGGGAGCAATCGGCCATCGCCATGGTGTCTCCATTAACCTACCTCATGTGCATATTTGCCAGTTTGCTACCCACCCAGGAGCTAGGCAGGGTCAGACACCGTTAACTACCTAGGCAGACTGGGCAAACCCCCACAAACTCAGGAAGGCATGTCAAGAGGCTCCTCCTAACACATGCTTTCTCACCTCATTTCTAGGGCAGAACAACCCTTTTAAACTTTAAGTCCAAACAAAGTGTACATTCTTCTGCTCCAAAATGAGGAAACTAACAGGAAAAAATAGACTATCTAAATGGGAGAGAGATAACCCTTTCCCAATTCTCCACTGAAAATATTTAAATTTCCTTCATCTCAAAATACTGATATTATATATGTAGTAATTTTGCCTAAGTTTGCCAATTAGGAAACACATGGTCAAAATTAGACATTATGCCTTGGAAACACACAATTTTCTTTTCCATTACAATCATAATAACTTAGTGCGATATAAAAAAAAGTAGAGTTAGGGTTCAAAAAGGTTAAAATTGTACAGTTATTGTACATGTCTACCTCAATGATATTTTTCATATGAATGCACCTGGGTAACCACCACCCAGTTCCATACGGACATTATGGGGTTTCCCTTGCAGACAACTTAAGTTCCTTTGATACATTTTTCTGAAAAGGATCAACTTCCAAATAAATGTTAAAAGCACGCCTAAAACTTATCCTAGATATTTAGTTGTGTGGGCAACTTGCAGTTAACAGACGTCTTTGAATGGCTTATCTCTTGAACTTTGTACTCTGAGATTTATCAAATCGGGGCCAATCTCCTCTGAGATTTATCAAATCGGGGCCAATCTCCTTCAAGAATGCAATTTCCTATTTAGTCTCCAGATGTCACTGTCTGCATTAGTTATTTTAGCCCATTGGGTGGGGAAGAGGGGAAGATAAACAGGACTTATCAACATCAGCTTCCTGAATTAAAGAACTCCAGCTGTTTTTGGCCTATCAGCTGGTTTAGCATTTTCTTTCTTTCCTTTCCAGCAAAGCAATAATAACTCAAATTATTTTTAGAGTGAAAAACAATGCTTCTTTTTTTACTTAAGTCAATGGGCAGCAAACCTTTTTGACTTTAATGTAATGACTTGGGTCTGACAGCATGATGGGGAAATGACATGGGGCCATTATGGCGTCATGGTTCTCATTCACATGGCTTTTTACTGAAAAATAATAAGTTCATGCTGCCCAGTGGCTCAACACAGCGAGATAGTAGGGAAGACTTGTGGTAGACTCGTGTCTAAGACCCTTTAGGGAATGAAATCTCAATCCTCTGTATCCTAGGGACTTTGCTTTCTTGATAAGTGTCAGAGAGAGAACTCTGTCACAGAGAACTGTAGAAAGTACATTTCCAACTTGGGTCAAAGAGCCTTCTTGACTATTACTGACTTGAAAGATTTATCCTTGTTATTAAGGGAGAATGTATGAGAAACAGCTTTAATTTTTTACTGGTCTGTAGCATTTTGGATTCTAAATTGTGTGACCCTCTTCATAGTCATTATCTAAACAATGATTCTATATCATAGGTAGCAGGTAGGGTAATCTACCATATTTATTTATTTTTATTTTTTATTTTTTTTAATTTGGTGGTCCACATGAGACATAGGAATAATTTCAAATGTCTGGGTGTGAAGACCCAGCATCAAGAAAACTTGCACATCCAGACTAGCTCTTCGCCATGTCCTCATATGGAAATAGCACAGATTCACTGTCCATATTTGACCCAGGTGAAGCCTAGCGTAGTTATTTTTCCATTTATGATTCTCAAAGGAGAAAAATAGATGGAACTTGCCTAAGAATCTCCATGTCTCATAAAGAGCCTGAATACCCAAAGGATCTCATTCTGACATACCAAAATGTCATTGTTTGAAAAAAGAAAAATAATTCCTACACTGATTGACCATTCCTATCGCCATGCCTGAAACAAAACTATGCCCAAATAGAATTTCAAAGACAAGAACCTGAAGGGGCCACAATCAAAAGATGGTGGGAGGCATACGATCATGTACAGGACAGGCATGGTGGACAGGAAGAGGATGAGTAAGAGCATGCCCAGGTAGAAAGTATTCCCTCGGGAAGATTTGAAGACTCTGGCCTCAGGAACATTGCAACACGTTACAGCCCAGCCCTGGAAGTACATGGATGTGTAGAGCCGAAGAATATTGATGCCTGGGAGGCTGGGAGCAAAGAAAGAGCCCATCCTAGAAAGGAAAACAGAGATCTGATCAATTTGAATCTTCATGCCATAACAAGGTCACTCAGCATCGTTTATTTTACATCATGCTTATTCGCCAAAGGCAGAAAATGTATTGTCACTCAAAACCACAAAAAAACCTTTTTATAAAGAAATTTGACTAATCTGTTTCCATTTTCTATATGTTTTACCCTCTCCCCCATTATTGTAGGTATTGTATACATAATTCCTTCATAGATATTATGAAGATTGCTAATCATACCTGCTATTAATCTAGAATTAACTATTAATCTGTTATTAATGCTAGATTAATCTATCAAATTAATCTAGAATAAACAGTATACATACTTCTTTTGTATTTCTTCTGTCTTCTACTTGTAAGATTAACTTAATTTCCCCTAAGATTCCTATCATTGATTAATATATCCCAAAAAAATTAACTTTATAAAAATAATTGACCCTTAAAACCACATATTCTATTCAAATAAACTGCATATTTGGATTAAATACTTTTTGTCATGGGTAATTAACTTTTGTTTAATGAAAGAGAAAAAAATTAAAATAAGTTTTTCTTTTTCTGATGCTATTTTCTATTTGTGGCTGCTATGGTGTTCAGAGCTCATGGGAATGATGTATTTGTGTTTAATAATATACTATGTTTTGTTGATGTCCTATGACACTCTTGATGTGTTTTTGAGAATGAAAATTCAACACAGCCAAATAATTTAGTTTATCTGTTTATTTTCTTATGTTTGCTTGCTGGAAATCCACTGCTATGTACATCTGATTATTTTATTAAATTCTTTTGGGTGACATTGCTTAGTAAATTATACAGGTTTCAAGTGTACAATTCTATAATACATCATCTATATATTGCATTGTGTGTTCACCATCCAAAGTCAATTGTCCATCCATCACCATATATTAATATTTATCCTCCTCTACCTCCCCTGCCCTTACCCTCTGGTAACTACTAAACTGTTGTCTTTATCTATGAGTTTTTGCTTGTTTGCTTGTCTTGTGTTTTTTGTTGCTTTCGGTTTTATATCCCACATATGAGTGAAATCATATGGTTCTCGACTTTTTCTGTCTGACTTATTTTGCTTAGCGTGATGATTTTTTTAAAAGTATTTTAAAATGTGACTTTTAAACAGGAACCACTTAGGTGAGGTCAATTTTACTTGATAGCTTCACTGGTATTTCAACAAAATAACTTTTAATTTGCTATGATAAAAAAAATCCATTAGCACCATAAAGCCATATTAATGGCAATTTATTAGTTGAAAACCAAAAACAGGTTTCAGAAGTTATTTATTTTAGAAGTTTAAGCAGAGTCCTATCTTTTAAACTGTCCGAGCTATAATAAAGCCCTAAGCATTCCTAGTTAGGGTTAGCATTTTATATTTCCTGGATACGTATAATTATTGTTTTAACCAATCCAATGTAAATTTGGTATATTACTATGTGCGTGTGCGTGCGTGTGTGTGTGTGTGTGTGTGTGTGTGTAGTGGGGTGAGTTAGATGAAGAAATTAGTTTCTGCTATAATTGAACTTGTGCAAACCAACATTAAACCATTTCCTTGAAAAATGGAATCTTTTCACAGTTTGGGTTATCTTATTGATAGAATTTCACACAATAGATCTGAATGATATTTTAACAGAGACTTTGTTGACCAGAGACTTTGTAGGAAGTTGAACTATTAAAAAAGTGGTATGGACTTTACGTGATAATGATGTGTTCATGTAGGTTCATTGATATAATAAATGTAATACTGTGGTCGGGGATGTAGATAGTGGGGGAGGCCGTACATGTGGGGGCAACGGGGCATATACAAACTCTGTACTTCCCACTCAATTTTTCTGTGAACCTAAAACTTCTCTAAGATATAAACTTTATTATTTTTTTTTTTTAAATAAGAGGATAGACTTTGGAACAACACGGTGTGTCTTGGTCGCAAGATAGCAAGAGAGAACCTGGAACCCCCCAAAACATGAGCAAGTGAGTGAGTGATAGTCCCAGAAGAGGGGTCAGAATTACAAAGCACTAGATTATATCCCCAAATACCAGTATTTGTAATGCAATATGCTTTTAGATGATGTTGTTTCCCCCACTTCAAAAGTCAGGGTTGCCCATGGGATTTGTTCTGGCCAATAAAATAGAAATAAAAATGAGGCGTCTCACTGCAAGGTAGAAAATTTAAGAACCCTGTGTGTTTTTTGTTCTCTTTTCTCTCTGCTACTCTGACCAGCAATATTCCAGGTGGGTCCTACTCTGTCTAGGACTCTACAGTGAGGAAAACTTATCAGAGCACAGCTTTCTACCAACCCACGTTGGACTTATAGAGTAAACAAGGAATAAATTTTTCCTTTTGTAAGCCACCAAGATTTTAGTGTTTCAAACAAAGAAACAAAAACTCATAGACGCAGACAACAGTTTAGTGGTTACCAGACGATAAGAGGAGAGAGGGGATGGTAGGAGACTGTAAAGGGAGTCAAATATATGGTGATGGGAGAAGAACTGACTCTGGGTGGTGAGCACACAATGTGATATATAGATGATTGTATTATAGAAATGCACACTTGAAACCTATATAATTTTACTAATCATTGTCACCCCGATAAACTTAATTTAATTTATTTATTTTTTTGTTTGTTTTGTTTTGGTTTTTTTGAGGGCAGTGTCACTGGCCCTCATATGTGGGACCCGAACCGGGGCCGCTGGCTTCCCAAGCCAGTGCTTAACCACTGCGCCACTTGGCTGGCCCAAATTTAATTTGGAAAAGATTTTACTGTTTCATTGCTGCACAATCTAGACTATCCTAAGAGACAATTTCATACATAATTCAAGACAAAGTCTTGTCTAAAGTAATATACATTTGTACCTATACATATATGTGCATCATACATATTATATTTAGTTGCATCTATAAATTTCAGATTTTCAAAATGAATTGTTGAATAAATGACACAAGAACCATAACCTAGAAAAGCAGGTCCTGGCAGCACAGTGATATCTGAACCTTAATGCTCACCCTATCTTTGTTCATGATTCACTAATCAGCTCAGCTCACTAAGTCCCTTACCCAGACTTGATCCTGTCATCTGTCAGGGAAAGATCACTGTAATACCTTAGTCTGATAAAATGCGTTTCTTCTAAAAAGATCAAAGCAAATGAAAGCTTCTTTTATTTAGCTCTTATTATTACTTCAGTGACAGGGTACATGTCAGGGAAATTATTCACATTTGATCAACTGAGAAAATGAGGTAGCAAAATGTGACAAGGCTGGTGGGATGGTACATAGTGAGACAGTGTTAGAGCAATGTCCAAACCCATCTTCTCTCTCATTGTTTTCTCTCTGCTGCCTCTACATCCTGTTATGATAGAGATAATTTGCATTTTTGTCATTTAAAAATATGATTATAAAAACCCATGCTATTTAAAAAAATAAACATATAATATATAAAGGCTTACTGATCATTTCAGCCAATTCATAACAAAATGGATTTTACCTATATATATTTGACTTTAGTCATATCAGTATAAATAACCTCCACTCCTTAGAAACTCCTAAAGCAGTAATTGAATGTCTCCAGTCACAAACCAATGAAGTTGTTGTAAAATCCCATACTCTTTTTTTTTTTTTTTTTTTTTTGAGGGCAGTGTCACTGGCTCTCATATGTGGTATGTGGGACCTGAACCGGGGCCACTGGCTTCCCAAGCCAGCGCTTAACTGCCACGCCACTTGGCCGGCCCCTTATACTCTTTTGATTGTTTCTGTAGAAAACGGGCAAACTCAGTTATCAGATCCTCATGCCTCATGAAATAGTAGATTACTATGTGTGAGTATCCTTGTGCAGGAAAGCCTGCTATACACTTCACACACCTCCCCTACCACACACATCAGTGTCTCACCAACATCTGGGAGTTAGGAAAAGAGTACAAAGGGTTGACCCAAAGGTGAATAACAGTTCTTTATTACTTCTGGAACTCTGGTAAATGAGTAACTACCTTTGTACACTCAGAAAGCACAATCACTTTCTAAAGACCTCTTCACACTAACTAGAGGCTAAACTTGACCAATATCTGAAGAATGAATATAAAGAAAGTGATAGTGCAATGATACTGCAGGCATTTTGATAATGAATCTGACCTTGGGAGAACTGGAGAAGATTTTTAGATTTTTAAGAAACAGTTAAAATTATAAGTGAGACCAATCAGCACAGCCATTACAACAGCTTTTCTGATAATGAAAAAGAATTTCTAGGCCTATCTGTTGTCTTAACTCTGAAAGAATAAGAAAGAGACACATAGCATATGTCTGCACAAATGGCACCCTCCAGGCCTGAGGGATTTATGGCATTCTGTAAGAGCCAGGGAGGTTTTTAAACTATTCTAACACAGTGGTTCCTCATTACTCCAATAGCAATGTTAGTCATTTCCTGCCATGACAGCAGAATCCTCCCTAGGGAATGAAAGATCCAGGATCCACAGAACCTGCTCCCCTGACTCTGTCGGTAGTTGTAGGTTGAGACACCTTGACTTTCCTCCCTGCTTGGAGAATAAAGGATGCATTTCATCCCTTCATGACTCTCTGGACACATGAGCCATACTGTGCAAAATTTAGCCAAGAATTACATTTTTAAACATAACCTGACAATGGAGAAGGCAATCTTTTGATACTCTTTTCTTCATATTGATTGCCCTAGTGAGGCACAAGAATTTGACAGGTCCCATGGCAGGGCGATAGAGTCCTTGACTATGGTCTTTATATTACTGAAGCAAGTAATTTCAACATTTACAGAGAAGTCCAGTTTCACAGAGGTTTCATAAGTCAGACCAGCTAGGGTTGAAAAGATTTGAGTAACATATGATGCCTGTGAAAAAACTGAACCTAGTTGCTGGTAGTTCCATATAGGACAATGGTGTGATTAGTGGCACAGTATTATATTAGACATGTATCACAAAATAAAGAAGTTCAATTACAACTGCTTCTGGACTGGGGTGCTTTTGGTTAAGAGTGACAGATTTCCAAGACACATGGTCCCCAGATAAACTGTATGCTGTGATTCAATTTTTAAACTCAAAACCAGTTTCTACTATATCAACTCATCTGAATTTGCAAAGCTTTACAGGGAGAACGCTTTCATTTAATAAAAGATGTGGCAATTCTTTGTACATGAAAAGAAACAATTCTGATATGCAAATTGCCCTGTGAAGCAAGTTCCAAAATAAAGATCCTATTTTTAGCTTGACCTGCCTAAAACAAGTGTTTCATCCTATAAACTACTGGATTTGGAAAGATATGATTTTTTTTAAAGTAGCTATAAGTTGTATGTTAAATATAGTCAATAGTTACTACATGAAATCAGTTTCTCAGAGAGACCTTACAGTAATTTATTTCATACTTAATATGTAGTAATTATTAATGTTTCACTATTAGATCGTAGTGTCACAGGATATAAAATATAAGAAGCCTTCAAATAATCTACCAGCCAGAACGTAGACTCCCATCCTTTGCTGAATGAGTGCTTTGCAAAACAGGCAGATGCCTCTGAGGACCAAGACTGAAGATATGAAAAAGAAAAAAGTAGACTCTTCATAGCCATCCACCTTGCAAAGGCAAACGTTGACTTAAACACAGATTGTGGCCTCCTCTGATATCGGGTTATAGTGCTTTATGCAATAATGAGCTTGGAGGCTCTTCTAAAAGTGGTAAATTATCCAACAGCTTGCCTACCAGATCATGCCTTGGTTGAAGATCAGAGCAAGGACGTTGCCGCTGATGTCAAATTCTGTGTATGAAGGCTAGAGAAGACACAGACATTCACTGGATTAGTATCTCAAAGAGTGAGTATTGAAAGGCTAGTGTTTTATGGTTCTGCATAGATATGGCTAAGCTTTCAAATACTCTCTTGCAGCAACTGTAGCAGAATAGTCAATATAATAGGTAATTAGCAATAAATACAACAATAAAGCTCCCTTCTTAATGTAGGAAGTCTCATTTTAAAATGTTGTCATTCAATGCTGTGAAAGCGTGGTGAGACAGGCTCTCTCATACACTGCTGCTGAAAGTAGAAATTGGAGCAACCTTTTTGAAAAACAATTTGATGATATGCATTAAAAGCTTTAAAAACCTCATTCTCTTTGACCCCGTTGTCTACTTCTAGGAATTTGCTTTAATAAATTAATCTTAAATGTTGAACAATTTAAACAAGCAGTGAAAAAGCATCTAAATATCTAACATTGATTAAGTAAATACAATGTATCTATATTATGACATATATTGCATCTAATTACAATCACTGTTGGAAGAATATTTACATGCACAAGAGAAAAATTATGTTTTAATGTTGAACAAGAAATAGTATATAAAATTATATACTACTTTTATCAACTCAATATGAAACTATGCATAAAGAAAAGGCTTGAAAGTAATCATCAAAACTAAAAGTTATTATATGTGGACGATGGATTATGGCTTTTATTTTCTTCCTTCAGTTTTGCCTATTGTAAAATATTTTTTTTCAATGTGAATTTCTTTTACAATAAAATAAATATAGAAAAATACAACAAAGTTTAAGAAGTTATGCAACTCAATATCCAGTGTTTGTCTCTTTGATGATACCATGCACCTTAGAGCAGCAGCACCTGTCTGTTTTTTGTGCAGAGGGGCCACCAATAGGAACTATCCTAATGCATCCTATCCAAAGGTTTCCTGGTGACACACTAAGCATCCTAGAAGGAGCACTTGTATTAATGGTATTAATGCTAATTAGCAAAGGCAATAAAACTGGCTTCTATTTAATTTAAAATAGAGAATAGTCAGGCAGGAGACTGACTAATTGCTAACAACAGAAAAAGAGAACAGCAAAAAGAGGGGTAGCGAGAGAAAAAGAGCCCATGAATGAAAGAGCAAGGGAGTAGCAGGTCCCTGTTACTGCCCCAGATCCTCACATCTGCATGTGTGACTTCAGACCATATGTACACTCATAATAACTACCTCCCCAACACACAGATGCACCTGTGCGCAAGTGAGCGCAAGTGCACACAGACACACACACACACACACACACACACACACACTCACACACACTAAGGTGATCTGAATGTGTCTGTTCTTCCTAAATCCAAGAACTCAAACATATATTTGTAAGAAGTTAGAACAGTTCTGTGATTTGGAACTCCAAGAAAATGATCACATTTCAATGTTTTGCTCAAAAATTTTTGAAACCAACTTTAGCACTTTCCCAAAAGGCAGTAGGACTCTCCCAGTTAACTGAAAAATATCTGCAATGTGCCTAGTTAACAGATTCATGGAGTAAACTGCAAGAATGGCATAACAAGAATGGTTAGATAACAAGATAAAATGATAAAATTAAACATAATAAAATAATACATAGCCCTGTTATATTAAGCAGGACAAAAATGACCTGGATGATTTCAACATAAATTCACTTAACATACTGCAAATGGATATACAATGTTTTACCAGTTTGTGGGTTATCTAAAACCATAATGTTCATAAGATGCAAAAAAAGAGATTTGGTTGATATTTTTTGTCCTAAAATCAACAATGAATCCAAAGAGGCCCACAGCAAGACACATCATAATTAAAATGCCAAAGCTTAAAAACAAAGAAAGAATCTTAAAAGCAGCAAGAGAAAGGCAACTATTTACTCACAAGGGAGATCACATATGATTGTCAGCTGACTTCTCAACAGAAACTTTGTACGCCAGAGGGGGCTAGCACAAAATATCCAAAGTGATGAAAGGTAAGGACCTACAACCAAGATTACTCTACACAGCAAAGTTATCACTTACAAACAAAGGACAGATAAATAACTTCCCAGACAAATAAAAAGCTAAAGGAGTTCATCACCCCATTATAAGGAATCTTAGAGGGACTTATTTAAGAGAGAGAGAGAGAGAAGAAAAACTATGAATAATAAAATGGCAATAACTACATACTCATATGTATCAACAATTACTTTAAATTTAAATGAATTAAATGCTTCAATCAAAAACATAGAGTGGCTGAATGGATAAGAAAACAAAACTCTTACATATGCTGTCTATAAGAGACTCACTTCAGATTGAAACACACACACTAACTGAAAGCAAAGGGATGGAAAAAGATATTCATGATAATGGAAACAAAAACAAAAACAAAACTGGGGTAGTAATACTTATACCAGACAAAACAGACTTTATGTTTTATTTTTGTTTCTTTTTGAGGGCAGTGTCACTGACCCTCATATGTAGGACCGAACTGGGGCCGCTGGCTTCCGAAGCCAGCGCTTAACCACAGCGCCACTCGGCTGGCCCCAGACTTTAAAACAAAGGCTATAATAAGCAACAAAGAAGAACCCAGTAATCCCATTTCTGGTATTTTTCCGAAGGAACCCAAAATACTACTTCGAGAGGACATGTGCATCCATATGTTCATTGCAGCATTGTTTACAATGGCCAAGACATGGAGGCAGCCTGGGTGTCCATTGATGGATGAATGGATAAAAAGTAGGTGGCACATACATACAATGGAACATTACTCAGCCAGGGAAGGAAATGGGTACTTGCCATCTGCAGTGGCATGGATGGATCTAGAGGGTACTATGCTAAGTGGAGTGTCAGACAGAGAAAGACAGATGCAATGTGATTTGGTTTATATATGGAATCTAAGGAACAAAACATACCAAGAAAACAAAAACAAACTCACAGAGAACATTTTGATGGTTTCCACATGGGAGGGGGTTTGGGGGTCCAGGATGAAAAAAGTGAAGGGATTAAGAAGTACAGATTGGTTGGTAGTTACAAGATAGTCATGGGGATGTAAATCATAGGGAATATAATCAGTAATATTGTATTAACTATATGTGGTATCAGGTGGGTAATAGACTTGTTAAACTATATAAATGTCTAACCACTATGCTGTACATCTGAAATTAATATAAAATAATATTGAATATCAGCTGTAACTAAAAATTTTAAAAAGGGAGGGAAAAGGTGAAGGAGAATAAGAGGTTCAAATTTCCAGGTATAAAACAAATAAGTCATGGGGATTGATGTACAGCTTACAGAATATAGTCAATAATATTGTGAGCATGGTACAGAGTCAGATGGTTACTGACCTTATCATGGTGATCACTTCTTTAGGTATGTAAATGTTGAACAACTATAATATTGTATGTTAGCTATGTTTTAATAAATGTCTTAAAATATAAAACATTAGCTCATTAAAAACAAACAAATAAACAAACTACTTTGTAGAATAAAGAAAAAAATTATCTGTAAGCTGAATCAAGCTTGCAGGCCCAAGTTTGCAACCCCCTCTTAGGCTTATGTATTTTTGCATCTCTGTATCTCCTTATCACCCAGCACAGAGGTTTGCTCATAATGTTTTGCACCTCGTAGGCACTCAGCTGTGTAAGCTGTCCATTTGGTGGGCCAATGAAAATTGGATCCATATCAAAGATCCATCATCCAACCTTAATGTTTTTGTTTTTTTTAAAGAGTTTATTGGGGAATTGAGGAAGGGGAACAGGCAAGTTGCTGTCTTTTTGTTCTTCAGTCTAGTTGTGGAGGATGTTGCATCACTGGACGATGTTGGTATTATCATTGTGCTCTTCCTGGCTGAGGCACATCGGTTGCCAGCCTCTAGACGGTTGCTCATACCGGCTCTTGGCAGCTCACGCAGGCTGCCAGCCACTCATGGTAGCTTACATGGCAGCCCGGCTCCAGGTCAAGCTGTTGTTCACCGTCTTAGCTGTAGAGGGTGCAGTGTCACTGGTCCTCATATGTGGGATCTGAACTAGGGCCCTGCTGCTCAGAGCTGGCGTCCCAAGCCAGCTCTTAATCAACGCGTCACTTGGCTGGCCCCCAACTTTAATGTTTTAAAACTTGTTTTAGGGCCGGCCGAGTGGCGTGGTGGTTAAGCGCTGGCTTGGGAAGCCAGTGGCCCCAGTTGGGTCCCACATGTGAGGGCCAGTGACACTGCCCTCAAAAAAAAAAAAAAAAAAACTTGTTTTGATGCTGAACTTCTGTTTGAAGAGGCTTCCAAAGGTAACATGGAAGAAAATTCTTTCTCTATAACCTAAAATGGGAACTTATCTTTTTTCCTGTATTTCCTAACTCAAGAGCGCTGTCAGCACTTAATAAATAATAAATTAGTCATATAATTACAGCTTTTATGCATCCAGATCATGTTGTATTGACTTCATATTTGAAGCAAAATTTTCTAGCACTTAAGAAGTACGGGATAAAAGGCAAGCATAAGCCAAATGATAGTCTAACAGCAACAACAAAAAAAAGGCAATTTTTATGTCTGTTTTGGACAAGCTGAATCAGGCAAGCAAAATAGATATGAAACCAAGCCAGCAGAATACCTCATAGGAAGGGAAAGCAATACAACATCCTGGATGTATCGCATTACCTCACTGTCATTCACCAAAGAGCATTACCTAACTGCCTTTGGCTCATCTGAGAGGCACTTTCATTGAGGGTGACAGAAATGACCTCATAAAAGGTACGATCTCAAAGTCAGACAGTCAGGCAGAGGATCTAGCCTGGAGTCTTGCAAACAGTTTTGCATGTAGGATTTGTCCTGAGACTAGAGGGCATGAGACAGGAGGGAGATCAGCAGTAAAGGATATCCCTTCACTAGCGAGGACAGAAACACCATTGGCTCCAGAATGCTAAGCCAGAGATGGCTCCATGGGAATCTTTCTAGGAGCAAGCAGAATTCTGTCAATAGATGGTATTGCCTTGATGGGGCTAGAATGTGGAGGTTCAGTACTGAATCAGCCAGTCAACACATAATGCCTGCCATGTGACACGCAGCGTTCTAAGCATAGAGGTCAACGTCTCTGTTTTTATAGTGCTTTCATTCTAACAGAGGGAGACAGATAATAAGCATATTTGAAAAAGGAAATGTCAAATCATTATATATCATATGAAGAAAATAAAACAGTGTGTTGAACCTGCGCGTGTTGGGTCGGCTGTCATAGATTGGATGATCAGAGAAGAGATCTAAAGAGATGAAATATTAATTGAGCCCTTAATGACAAATTTTAGGAATCTGTAACCCTAGAGGGAGGAATAGCTAGCACAAAAGGATTGCCCATCTTGTGTTTGAGCATAAGAAAGAATCCCAACATTTGTGCGCTTCACAAAGAAAGAGCAAAAGTGGTAGGAAAAGAGCTCAGAGGTTAAGAAAAGAAACAGATCATATAGGGTATGGAAGGCCCTAGACAGGCATTTGAAATTCCTTCTAAGTACTTACAAAACCACTGGAGGAGTTTAAGCAAATGAGTACCCCCTAGGTCATTTCCCAATGTGACTCTGCTGCTGCCCTCAAACTTCATGGGGATACCTGGGGTTGACATAGTGGGTAAACCCATGATGGAGCTCAGAAAAACCTGTGCTGTTGTGAGAAAGAAAGTCAGCCAATTTACCAGAATTCAGCTCCACAGCTTGCCAGAGCCCTATCAGCATCCCGGGCCTTTCTCAAAAGTTCCACAGTATTTCTGCTGAGCTCTTATTAGCCCGTGAGTTTGATGAAGTAAACACCATATTTATTGAATCCTTTTATCACCCAATGTACTGCACAGTGAAGGGCATAAACATCCGGGAGTTTGTTTAGTAGAATTCAAAGGAATTAATGGAATGTGTGGTTGATACTACCCATCCTGCTTTGCTTCTTGAAATGCCAGCAAGCTTCATGGGGAGGGAGCTGACTATGGGTCCAAGATTTACTGAGTTCACCATTTTAATTGACAGGATAAGATCCATTGCTTTAGCCATCCTGTGGTAATTTATGAGAATATTGTCAGCCATGATATTCAAGTCTGACCCCCTCTGAATTAAAGCTGTACTCATTGGTCTTCATTTGCAGTAGACCCCCCTTATCTGCAGTGTCGCTTTCCATGGTTTCAGTTATCCACAGTCAATCGTAGTTCAAAAATACTCAATGGAAAAATCCAGAAATGAACGATTCACAAGTTTTAAATCACCCACCATTCCAAGTAGTGTGATGAAATCTCGCACTATCCTGCTCCATCCTGTCAGGGATGTGAATCGTGCCTTTGTCCAGTGTATGTACATTATATACACTTCTTGCCCATCAGTCACTTAGTAGTCGTTGTGGTTATCAGGTCACTGTCAGGGTATCATAGTGTTCATGTTCAAGTAACCCTCATTTTACTTAATAATGTCTCCAAAGCACAAGAGCAGTAATGCTGGCAATTCAGATAAGCCAAAGAGAAGCTATAAAGTGCTTCTTTTAAGTGAAAATGTATGTATGTATAGGGGAAAAAAACACCATAGTATATATAGGATCTGGTATTATTGCAGTATCAGGCATCCACTGGGGGTCTTGGAAAGTGTTCTCTGTGTTAAGGGGGGATTGTATTGATATCTAAAAATGAAATACCACCCCCTAAATTCTGAGATGTCTTTTTCTTGCATAGTATGCAAGCAATGAAACACAAAGGAATAATCTGATAAGACAGAAATGAATATCGTACTTACATATCCATATTCCAAATCCCAGCACCAGCAGTAATTGCAAAATCTTACAAAACATGCTCTGAGAAAGTCCCCAATGAGGATTGTGACATAGGTGGTCAAAACATCAGAAACAGTCAGCCGCACAAATTCCTGTTGAGATAATATTTGCATTAAAATTTACATTTCTCTCTTCAAATGGTTCTAGTGTTGATATCAAATTTGTTATCTTTCTAAATAGGATTAGCATGGAAATTGCAATTAATGGCAAAGAAATTAGTTGGGCACATCTAGCAAATGAAGAATGTTCACACCTATTTTATTAACCTAAAAATAATTATTTTCTGTTCCAGAAATACTGTATCAAAAGTCTTTGTACTGAGAAACTTTTATAGGCATGACATAAGAACCCAAAATCACACAGAAGTTTAAAATTTAATCTGACAAGCAGCAATATTTATAAAGTTAAAAGACAAATTTAGAAATAAATACTTGCAGCATATGATAGCAGATTAAGTTTTTCTAACATATTAATTAAACACTTTTACAAATCAGTATGACAATAGATGGTTGACCCAATTAGGAAAAAAATGAGGAAATATCACAAATAAGAAATCCACGGAAGGAAATACACAGTCAATTAAAACATTCAAAAATACTTAAACTCCACACAATAAAAATTAAAACAATGAGTTGCTGCCTCAGACTGATGTTTAAAAATCCATGCCTCTCCATATTGGTGGGAATGATGAAATAGGCACTGTCATACAATGATGGGGGAGTTAGACTGGCACAATGTTTAGGGAGAAATTTGTGAAGATCCATCACATTTTAAAGTGTGTGGAATTTGATCGAGGAAGTTCACTTCCAGAAATGGAATGTGAGTGCTTCTCACACCTTGCTGACAAGGGCAAGCTTTCCTATAAGAAATTCTCAGATTCCATCCATCTCATTCTTGTAGTGCTTTGTTGCCATTGTAAATTTGGAATTTTTGCGTAATTATTTAATTAGTGGCTTTGCCTCCCCAACAGATTGTAATTTTCACATGGGCAGAGAACTGGTCCTCCTATGTTACCCGCTGGACCTTTAGTATCTAGCACTCAGCATGCACTCAATAAATATGGAATGAATAGCTGAGGGATAGTAAATTCATGCAGTTGTTTCCAGCCATAACTTTTCTCTTCCTTACTTTTATTCTCCTTTTCATTCCCCAGGCAATTTGAGTTCAGATTCTAATAACTAGCATCACTTAGAGGTAGGTTATATGCGGGACATTTTTAGGTTTCCACTGACAGGTCAGGAAGACTTGCTCAGGTAAGAGTAAATTTCAGAGTGTTTTTGAAGTCCTCCCCATCTGCCTAAGCACCCTCATTCCAATGGTAGAAATTCAATTTGTTTCCTAAGCAGTGTCCTAACTTACACACAAAATAGCAGACATTATATTAAAAGGCAAAAATATTATTCACGTATCATAGGAGGAACACACCACTTTATAAGAAAGGGAATCCCCAAAAACGGTGGCCCCGTCCATCTTGGGGACATCATCCAATCCCAAGTCACAGCATGCTAGTCAGGTTGGGAGCACGGTCTCCACACCATCTTTCTGTTGAGCCCTGAGCTCCACGCCTAACAACTTCAGACTCATGACATTTAGTTAAAATTTCTGGGTAGCTTTGATCAGTAAACCTAAGTGAATCTTTAGCAGGTGAAGGGACAGGCAAGGGCCTCAGCCTGCAGATATTCCATGGCAGGAGTTTGGAGAGTATATATGTTGATGCTAATCATATTTCTAGGGCACAACTCAGCATGACAGACAATGTGACAAACTGTAATTAGACTCCGTAGGTTAAATTCGGGCTCCTGTCATTGACTTCTTTTGAGGTCTCAAGCAAATTATTTTACCTTTCTAAGTCATAGTTTCTTCGTCTATCAAATGGGGATAATAATATAACTTATCTCAGAGGGTAATTTAAAATTCAGGGAGATAGTGCTTGGTACATTAGAGGCATTCAATAAATGGTTATCTTCAGCTGTTGGCTGCTTTCTCATTTCCCTAAAATACAGACCTAAGTATATAGCTTCAAATAGCTGTCTCCCAAGAATGGCTCTGCTGCCTGCCTACCTATCAGATGCCATTAGAGATGAGACTAAATGACTACATCTTGAGATTCCTTGGAATGATAAAGGAGCCACCAAATTATCTTATGTTCAAATTCAGAGAGCTTTGGGTCCCATGGTATCCTTGAGAAAAAACAAAGTAGAAGAAACCCATGAAGGAAAAGAGGGGACACCTGGAATGTTCTCATAGAATGAGTCTTTGGGGGTGCATGCACAATATTACATGCAACACAGAGCTGCCTTGACTAATTCTTATACAGTCACTTTTTCTTTAAGTGACTAAAATAAATGCTTTCAGGTGCATGGATATAGATAATGATCTCTTAAAGGCCAGAAATTCCCAGCACTCGGGTTTTTTATGTCCCCTGTGTTCTCTTTGTCCCCATGGATTCCACCTCCCTCATCAACATTCCATTCAGAATCACAACCCCTTCCCTCCTGGTGGCTCCTGCACACTTTCTGCCAAGTGCTGGATGTTCCTTTAGAGAAAGGAGGGCAAAAGAGGAGGGGAAATCCTTCAAGCGGCAGTAAGGAAAGAACGAAGCAAGGAAGAGCACTACGAAGTTTTTTTTCTTTGTTTTTAAAGTAAAAAACAAGCAGCATTGTCCAAGAAGAAGAATTAAATAAGTTACTTTTCGGGCTGGCCGAATGGTGCGGTGGTTAGGCGCTGGCTTTGGAGACCAGCGGCCCCGGTTCGGGTCCCGCATATGAGGGCCAGTGACACTGCCCTCTACAGCAAACAACAGCTCCACCTGGAGTTGGGCTGTGTAAGCCCTGGTGATGGTGTGGGCTGCAGCCCCTGCTGCAGTGGGCTGCCATGAGCTACAGTGAGTGGCCAGCAGCCAGCGTGAGTGGCTGGCAGCCAGCGTGAGCTGCCAATAGCCGCGGTGAGCGACATCCAGAGGCCAGCGACCGATCTGCCTCACCTGGGAAGAGGGCAATGATGATACCAACATGGGCCAGTGAAGCAACGTCTCCACAACTAGACTGAAGAACAAAACGACAGCAACTTGTCTGTTCCCCTTCCCCAATTCCCCAACGCTGTTCCCCTCCCCCAATTTGGCAATAAAAAAATCTAAAAACAACAACAACAACAACAAAAAAAAAGTGACTTTTCGTTTATTTTAATTATGTGTGGGAATATCATAGGTGCTTCTGCATCATCAGAAACATAAGTATTCTCCTAAATTGCCTTGGCATTCATATCTAATTAATCATTGCCTCATCCCCAGAAAAGAACAGCCCCAATCTTATTCTTTACAGTTAGTCCTATTAATCCTATTTAATAGGTGTTTGCCTAGTAAAGGGTAGGTTTCTTAGCCCTCATGCCAATCTGCATTGTAGGATGTACAGGAGAAAACATCTTCAAACTCTTTGAATTTGTGAAAGCTATACTTCCTGTGTTTTTTGTTTTGTTTTGTTTTGTTTTTTTAATTTCTCTCAACTTCTCCTAAAGATTTAGGGAACAGTGTAGATGTAATAAAATAGACTCATGTTAAACAGTATGACCAGACTTTGCCTCAAGGAGTCTTGAAACACAGAAACCCATGTACTCCTGTGTATTAATTTCCTATTGGTTTTGTAACAAATTACCACAAACTTAGTGACTTAAAACAATACAAATTTATTTTCTTAGAATTCTGAAGGCCACACTTTAAAACCAAGGTGCAGGCATTCGGGTGAAACCTGTTTCCTTGTCTTTTCCAGCTTCCAGAGGCCTCCTGCATTCCTCGGTTCCTGGCCCCCTTCTTTCATCTTTAAAGCACATCACTCCAACCTCTGGTTTCACTGTCACATCTAGTTTTTCTGACTTTGACTCTTGTCTCTCCTTATTATTTCATGAGGCCCCTCCACATAATCCAAGATAATTTTCCTATTCCAAGACCCTTTATTGAATCGCATCAACAAAGTCCTTTTTACCCTGTAGGGTCACATATTAACAGGTTCCAGGGATTAGGACGTGGACAGCTTTATGGGACTGTTATTCTGTACCACACTGTGGGTCTCTCTACTAAGTGCAGTCAGCTTTGATTTCATTTCTTTTCATTTATTATTTCATACATGACATGTTCCTATAAACATCTATAAAATATGCATGTCTGAAAATTTAGTATTTAATAACATGTCACTGAAAAGAGGGATTTATTAGGTCCCTGAAATCTTAAAAAATAAATTCAAATGAAATCCTTAATTATACCATAATTTTTAGACTCAGTTGTCAATGTTATGTTCTAGCATTATGTACATCGTCTATATATTTTTTTGCACAATTGAAGTCACAGTTGATTGGCTTAAGTCCAGTGAGCATCTGATTGAGAATGAGGACATCTAATGATATCCATATTTGTTTAAATTATATAAGTTTTATAAAACTAATGCTAATTTTTAATTTTCCTTTTATCTTACAAAAAAAAATAAATACACAGCAAAAAATTATTCAAATAATTTCATAAAGACCACATTACTGTGGAAACTGAATTGCTATCTGACAGAACAGTATGCCATATTTTTAAAAATCAATGATGAAGCCAAGTCCAAAATTAGTTTGTAAAATGCACATTAGAGGGCCGGCCGAGTGGCGCAGTCATTAAGTGCTGGCTTGGGAAGCCAGCGGCCCAGGTTCAGGTCCCACATATGAGGGCCAGTGACACTGCCCTCAAAAAAAACAAACAAAACAAACAAACAAAAAAATAAAATAAAATAAAATGCACATTAGAAGTGTCAATTCTAATGAGATAAAATTAAAGTCTTTTTAAAATATAAATTGTATCTATATAAAAATAAGGGACCCAAAATAGATTTTTTATTTTTTTATTTTCTATTTTGTTTGGTTTGGTTTCCCTCATTGAACAGAAAGCCATATAAAACATTACTTCTTTTCTCTGATAAAAATACCCCTAGTTTTGGACTGGGGCCATTTATGCAATCATCATGAAAACAACTAACCTAAGATTGTATTTCCTTTAATGCTTAAGAGACCATTATTTGACAAAATTGACATTACTGAAATTACTATCAGTGTATGCTCCCAAACCTATTTTTCTGATGTCAAACAGGTGACACTAAATAGAGCTCCATTTAAATATTTTCTTGGCTCTGTATATAACTAAATCCAGGTGCTTTATTACAAAACAGATAGATAGTAAACATCTCACTCTATTTGAAAATATTCTTCCTTTATATGTAACTGTGAAAGGGGTGTAAGAGTAGAACTTACCTCAATGGATGGATGTGAGGACGGCATGAGATAATATACATGAAATTCACAGCCAGTACATGGTAAGCATTCAATAAATCTTAGCTAATTTTTATTAGTAAGCAATAAAAAAAAAGCCCACACTTATGGAAGAAATATTGACTGTGCCTTTTTTTAATCCATTAACTATCATGCACTTCTGTTTGTGATATTACCTGTCCCACCATTGTTTCCCAGCAAGGTCCTCGAGGTACATCTGCAGGGTGCACAAAAAAGGGGGCCGCAGTGCCATTTCCAGTGATTGATGAATTATAGGCCTTGATCATGTTGGCTTCCCAAAGGGTAATGTTAGCCTTTACTAGCTTCTCCTCTTCAATCTAGAAAGTGAAGTGATGAAAACAAAAATGAAGACAAAACAGATTGCATGTCTAGCAAACTTGAGACTGGAAATGTATAATTATAACATGCTGATGGCAAGAACAATCCAGGCACAAGATTTACCTTGTTGTAAATATCGTCCATCAAGGCAAGAATAAATACATACAAGTTGCCCAAAAGAAGAGCAAAAATGCGTCCCAGTAGCCATTTCAGAGCAATGAGGGGATGGTAGTCTTCTAATTCAGCAAATAAGTCAAACAATGTTGGACAGAACATCCCCAGGAGGGACATGACCATGTTCATCTACAAGAAGACACAAGGGATGAATTAGGTTAATAGTGTTCAGACATTATTATTACTTTCCTCCACAATTTTACAAGATACAAGCTAGATTCCTCTGATGTTTTATAAGACTAACTAAAGAATATTATCTCATGAATTTTTAAGTTCAATCTTAATAAAACATCAAAGTCAATATTCATTTCACATTCTCAAGGTGTGCTTGTATATGAACTTGTGTATGTACATATACCAGTAGTAATAGTGTTTCTTAGTACAATGAAGGATGCAATTGATATTACTCTCTATCCAAAGAACATGTATTTTTCTACATGGTCACTGATTCTGATAGTCACAATAATATTTCCAAAGAAATAGAAAACAATCTGCTTGAGGTATGAGGTACAAACTGGAAATACTAATTTGACAACCATCAGCATTTGGGCTAGTTTAATCAGAATTAATGAATTCCTTGAGATGGACTCAGGATTAAATATTGAATTGTGGAAAAATAAAACTGTTGGGAGAGGAAAAAAAGGAATGGGTTTTATCAAAGAAAATAGAGGACATTCATAAAAAAAGAAAAACAAGGAGAATACATATCATGATGTTATTGAAGCCACTGAAGCCAAGGCAAAAAGAAGTTTAAAAAAAAACATAAATAACTGGTTTTTAATGTTAAAGGCAAAAGAATGTTAAGGGAGCGGGGAGGAGGAGGGGGAATGGGGAGAGACAGAGAGAGAGAGAAATAGGATCAGTAAGAAATGTGTGGTCCTTCTCTCCTGACTAACTGATACTCATGATTATATTATTAGGCTAAGTTAAGTTAAAGAAAAGAATCCAGAGTGTGTACTACTTTTATGATGGGGAAAAAGCCCCTCATAAATGAAAAAAAAAAAAAAGATTTCAGGTAGCTTTAACAGCTGTCTTTCCAAAATACCTGGTTCAAACTGTCACCACTGAACATTTCCTACTTCCCCCTGTGGACTGCATGTTCTGAATGATTAAAGTATCAGACAATATTTAGAAAATAATTGTTATTTTTTTCCCCATTTTTATTAAGAACATTATATAAGCATAAGCAACAGGAGCTAAAAGTCAGCATAACATAATATAGAATCATGATATAATTTCAGCTCAAAGTAAAAACTTGACAGATACTGTGCAATCTTATAGAAAGCAAATTTAAATTCTGCTTCATCAGTTTGTAAAGTTATACATGAATTCCCATTATTATCTTTGTTGATCCCTAAGACTCAGGGGTCTCCTAAAATGGGTATTAAAAAGTTTCTGAGGGCCACTCTTTAGTGACCCTTATAATTATAATCAACTACCCAACTTTTACTATAGTTCATTAATACAAAAATATGATCAATATGAACAATGGACCAAAGTGGCATGATAATTTTGCCTGTAAGTACTATCACAACTATAAGAAAGAATTTGACAGTAAACTTAGTAAATGCCTTGAGATTTGTTTGTTTTAAATAAATAAAATTACTATACCTAATGACTCTGCTTTACAGGCTTCCATGAAATGTCTATGTTGATATAGTCTCTTAAATGGATGGTCTTACATCTCCAATGTTACCACTTCTGAAATACCTATAATGTTTTTGTTTGGAGCCTTTTGTTGTCAGTAAGTTAGACCATTTTCTGTCCATGATTTTTCTAGGAAATTGTATGTTTATGAAGACTTAATCTTTTGGGTCTACAAGGCTCTGTAGAAATTTTAGTGTGGGAAATCTATACTTCCCACAGACTAAACCTACATATACTCTGAAAATGCCCAAGTTTAAAATGATGCCACATTGTACAATGGAACATTGTTTAAAGGCAACAGGACTTAGCAACAACACATGATTCTAAATATCTACCTCTGACCTCCCTTCCCTGATCTAATAAACAGGCAGATACTTTGAAGACAAATCACAATCATGATATTTAATTCCTGGCAAAGAGCTGTCCTTCCTCATTTGAACAGCATTTGGAGGGGGAAGAAATAATGCAAGGGAGGAGAAAGTTGATATGGGCAGCTAGACTGCTAGTGAAAAACAGAGAGAAACCCCAGACTTGCTCCTAGTGAGGAGGCAACCTGAATGTGTCTATAAGATAAACATAGGAACTAAGGGCTTTATTATCACTGCTTCAAAGAATTCAGGTAACAATTGGATCTTTCAGTGACAGGTTCAGGGTCTAAGGAAAGCAACACAAGATCATGAAAAGAGTGTAGGGCGTGAGATCAAGATTCCTAGGTTGTAACTCATTCTTCTTCATGTTTCTGTGACCACGAACATATCACCTAATCTCCTTAGACTCATTGTCCCTATCTGCGAAATGTACTGTTTAGAATATATGTGTGCTAATATCTCTTCCAGCTCTGACTTCACAGGATATCCTAAAATGGAAAACAGGCAGACAGTAGAGAGATTTGGAAATAAGGCTGGAATAGAGTAGCAAATGTGGGACAGACAGGGTTGGTTACCACACAGGGCAGGATGGAGAGGATAGGTCAAGAGTGGCCTTATTTAATGTTCCACCATAGAAACATAATCCACAAAATCTCAAAAGTCAGGTTCTAAGCACATAAAAAGTATGCAGAGACGAACTTCATTTTTTTCCCACCACCCAAGGGTGTCAGGGTCCATCTGTGCAAATTCCTGGGATCGCTTCACAGCCCAAAAGATGAGGTATCCACTTGCAGCGAGTGTTAGAAACACGAAGAAGTTAGCAAGAAACCTCAGGAATCTGATCAAGTGGACATTTTCTTCTATTTCGCCAGCTCTTTCTTCCATTATAGCTTCCTGTACCCAATCAAAACACAGAAAAAGAGAAATATCTGAGCTACAAAAGAATCATCAACTCGGGTATTTTGCAAACATCAGAATCTGAGGAATGAAAATGTAAACTAAATCTGGGATTCCACAAACCAGTGAAAATTGCCAGCAAGTGAGAACAAGTGAGAGAAAGAAAAAAGAATTCTTACAAACTCGTCCAATCTAATAACTAGAATAGTCTTCATTCTAACTTCTCTTCCACTACATTTTTTTTTCAAAGCCATAAAATAATACTTGAAAGTCATTTTAAATATTGAGCTAATTTATTCCTGTAAATAGTGAGCATTGTTCTGTTATGTAAAATATCTGATTCCGATTACTGTCTCCTGTTTTAAGCCAATGGCATTATTTTAGTACCAAATTTAGAGAAATAATGCTGCCATGGGTCATCAAATATTTTCCAGTCATAATCAGAACGCTTTACAGATCCTGATAGACAGACATGATAAATTGATCTTTCTTTTAATTGTCAAGATACTTCACTAAATAGATGATATGGAATGGCTCCAGTTTTATTCTTAGAAATACAAAGAAAAGACTCTTGAAGTTGGCACCTTTACCTTAATGTTCATTGTGACAGAATTGAATTTATTGTCTGCTGTTTCAGGGTTACCAATCAGGTAGTCCCAGCTGGTGAATACTTGCCAGCTGAAGTTGAAACTGTTGTCATCACCACCATCATCACCAATATTTTGGGTCATCCTGTAAAAGCAGGAAGTTTAATCTAGCAACCAGAATATAAAAGAGAAAGGGAGAGGGTAGGGGGTGGCTAAACATAATCATAGGTTAATTGGTGGAGCAATACCTAAAATACATATATTTTCAAACAAGTTGCTTTTTTTTTTTTTTTGATGGCAGTGTCACTGGCCCTCATATGTGGGACCTGAACCGGGGCCGCTGGCTTCCTAAGCCAGCGCTCAACCACCGTGCCACTCGGCCAGCCCACAAGTTGCTTTTGATAACCAGAAAATAGAAGTTTTTAAATTGACAAATTTAAATTATGTCTTTAAGTTTTTAAATGTGAATTTTCCAGGCCTTCAAGATTAAAAGAAGACTAAGCATTAATGATTTAGAGAATTAAGTAGATTATATGAAAAGACATGCTTTTTATTTGTTTTCCTAAACTGTTTTCTTAGCCTCATATACTTGGATTTTAACTTTTTGTGGGATGAGGATCCCTTTAGAAATATGAAGAAAACTATTGGATCCCTCCCCAGGAAAAGAAAAAATTATGGACAGGCTCTGAAACTGTTCTGCAGAAACCCTGAAACCTAGGGGTGGACTCACCCAGGTTAGGTCAGGAAACTCCTGCATTATCTCAATTGCCCCTGGAATCTCCTCCCAAAGAGTGATTACACTGAATGCATGAAATTTCTCCATACTCTACAACTCTTGACCAAAAATCAGGATTTTTTTTTTTTTTAAGATTTTATTGGGAAATTGGGGAAGGGAACAGTCTTGGCGAATTGGGGAAGGGGAACATTGTGTTTTTCCGGGACCCATCAGCTCCAAGTCAAGTTGCTTTCCTTCAATCTTAGTTGTGGAGGGTGCAAGCTCAGCTCCAAGTCCAGCCGCCGCTTTCAATCTAGTTGTGTGTGTGTGTGTGGGGGGGGAACAGTGCGCAGCCCACCATCCCATGTGTGAGTCGAACTGACAACCTTGTTAAGAGCATGCGCTCTCACCAGCTGAGCCATCTGGCTGCCTGTTGGCAACTCAGCGGCAGCTCAGCTCGGGCACAGCTCACTGGCCCATGTGGGAATTGAACTGGTGACTCTGTTGCTCAAAGCTCACACTCTTAACCAACTGCCAGGCAGCCGGCCCCCCCAAAATCAGGATTTCTATATAACCTTAATGCCAAGTGTTTACATATATTCTAATTAGTGACTTTAAAAAAAAAATGTGCTTGGAGAGTTTAAAATGCATTTACTTACAGGTTTATTTTAGTGGTTAAAGAACTATATTCTACTTACTCCACTTCCTTTCTTTTCCCATCTTATCACTATAAATAACAAGATAGAAATTTCATATAATAGGTATTATAAAATGGTTCCATAAGGTTTTGGTTTGTTAAATATTATAGTGATATGGAGCCAAAAAAGAAAGGAGCACAATGACATAAAGCTGACATCAAAGGTTGGCAGGTATCCCCAAGGCCACATAAATTCCCCCATTGTCCCCACCTATTATGGAGGTTTATATATTTTAAATGGGCTAACATATTATGAAAAATAACCAAATATAATTATTCCTTACATCAGTCTATCAGTTTACCCTTTGCAAATGGTGTTTATGTGTGTTATTATATTTATCCTTCTCAAAAACTTAGCAAGAGGTCAGAGTAGTTAACATTATTCTCTCTTCCAGATGGCAAAGCTGAGGGTTGAATGTATAAAGTGATGTACCTGCATTATGCACCAGAAAACCACAGAGCTAGGTCAAAGGCTTAGGCTTTTGCTTTACTCTGGTGCCCAAGCTAGGACACCATGAGACAGGTTGAACCATCTAAAGTGCCTTTTCTGAAGTCAAAAAAGGGTAGAAATCAAACATTTTCCATGGTTTAACCTTGGAAGAAAATTATTTATTTGACTAAGATGCCACCATCCATTTTGCATTGTCACTGAGCATAGGGCTGGACCTCAAGTAAAAATAGGAGCTTGACAGATACGTTTGGAATACAATTTTATCACAGGCAAAATTGTATAGCTGTAGGTGGCCGCCTGGAGACGGGAGCTTAAGCTGGAAGAGAAAACTGGGAACATCCAGCATGTGGGAATTGACAAGAAAGAGGGTGGGGTATCGATAGCAGTAAGAAAGGATATCAAAGACAGACTGCTCACAACACATTTTTGGCTGAGAGATGGCCCTTGTGCTATAAAATGTTCCATGTACAGCTCTGACCCTTGTTTAGAAAGGAAAACATATATTCTTATGAAATTTTTTTTTTCTTTTTCAAGGGAGCAATTGATTTGGACTACTGTATCTGGGAAGCAACCACGATGTATAATATCATTTGCTTTGATGGCAGGTTGCAGAAAGTAATTGTGTTTTTGCCTTTGCCTAGAATTTTATGCTGACTTTCTTGACTTGGGTCGCAAGTTTACATCTCCATTTATGCATTGGGGTCATTTGGCCATTTTGTGGATGCATGTGGACATTTTTAATATCTCAAATAAATGCTTTCATGAATCCTAAACCAACAGGGTCACTATCATGTAGCCTCTGCTAAAAATCAAAGTCAGGAAAAGGAAAGGCATTGGGAGGAAGGTAGAAAGCAACGCTGCAGATGCCTACAGGATACGGCAAGTACACAAGGAAAAAATAGAGAGAGCAAGGACGATCCTAAACAGCATGGAGTACATTCTAGAGAAAGAAGAAACTGCAGCACGTATTTGCCTGTAAAGGATACCCTAAAAATATAAAGGCATAGTATATTGGCCAGAACTACTGGTTTTTCCTAGTTTATAGTCGATTTCTCCAACTGAGCACTATGAAAGTAGGAAATTTCTTTGTTCACCATTATTCTCAGACTCCCTAGCTCCCCAGATGGCCCATAGGAAGTACTCATAAATAGTTATTTAATGAATGCATGTATGCATGAGTTGTGACTCTGGAAGTAAACTTAGCATGTGAAAGAGCCTTATCAAATAAATACAGCATAAAGAGCTTTCACATGGTACAATACATATCATATGCTTGTGATGCTATTGCTATTCAGTTCATTCCTTGTCATCAGGATAGGTGGTTTTTTTGTTTGTTTGTTTGTTTTGTTTTTAGGATAGGTGGGTTTTGACAATATTGTCTCACTTCATCCATGGTTGTCATTCATCCTGGATCACTACTGTCCCTAGTCCATACTTGCAAGAAGAGTGTTTTTCAATGTTGAATTTCATAATCGACAAGAACACAGCTATGAAAAACTGATATACCAAGGTTATGAAACCTTACCGAGCTGTTTGTACAGTGCTGCCAATGCAAACACACAGTGGAAAGTTCTCAAACTTAATTGTCAGACCTCATAGATGCAATTCATTAAGCAGTAATATTACATGGTACATATACTGATAATTATTTTATTTTAATTATATGTTGAAATCATGCTTTTGGGCCAGCCGAGTGACTCAGTTGGTTAAGAGCATGAACTCTGAGCAACAGGGTCGACGGTTCGAGTCCCACATGGGCCAGTGAGCTGCACCCAAGCTGAGCTGCCAACAGGTGGCAAGATGGCTCAGCTGGTGAAAGCACATGCTCCTAAAAACAAGATTGCCAGTTTGACTCCCCCATGGGATGGTGGGCTACGCCCCCCGCAGTAAGATTGAACACAGCACCTTGAGCTGAGTTGCCCTGCACTGCTGAAGGACAGCCAAATGGCTCAGTGGTTAGAGTGTGCACTCTTAGCAACTAGGTTTCCAGTTCAACTCCCGCATGGGATGGTGGGCTACACCCGCTCACAACTAAGATTGAACACGGCACCTTGAGCTGAGTGGCCATGAGCTGCCACCAGGTGTCCAGATATAGCAACTTGACTTGGAGCTGAGCTAGCTGTTCCCTCCACAACTAAGCTTGCAGGACAATAACTTGGCTTTTCCCCTTCCCCAATTCCCCAACACTGTTCCCCTTCCCCAATTCCCCAATAAAATCTTTAAAACAAAACAAACAACAACAACAACAAAATAATGCTTTTGTTATATGGAATTAAAATAAAATATATTCTTGAAATTAATTTTCCTGTGTATTTGTTTAATAAGGCTACTAGAAAATTTTAAACAAGATGTGTGGTTCATCTTGTAATTCTTTGTACAATGCTGCTTTATAAACTTGAAATTCATCTGCCAGAAAATTATTGTAATAAATATACAGATCCATTAATGTACAGCTACATAACCATATGTGACTGCCCTACCATTGAGGTTATCAAGTAACCTCAACTCCTACCATGCTGGCTTTGTTTCATTCTTCAATAAACCTATGAATTATAATCCCAATAAAATTATTACCAGTTGTCAATTACTTACCACCAGCCAGACATGGTTTAAGTGCTTTGTATGTATTAACTCATTTAGTCCACATCCTAAGATCAAGGCATAACTACAACTCTATTAGAGATGGGAAACTGGAGAACAAAGCACTTGTGTAATTTGTCGAAGGCCTTTGAGTACATGGTAGAGCTGGGGTTTGAACCCATGCAAACTGGCTCAGGAGCCCCCCAGGATACACAGTCTGCAGAGTCACTGAAAGAAGCTGAGTAACTGGACATACAAAAACATGCTCCACCAGTGATTATGGAGATTGAGAGACCAACATAGAAATAATACCCATGAAGCCTCTGTAATATAACTGGCACTCCTGACTTTAGTCTTGCCAAATCAAAATGGTGAAAGACTAGAAATATCTTAGATTTGGAAATGTGGTAGTCCTTTATCAGATAGACAGATACCTAATATTTAGGATCTCTGATTACACTTGACAGATAGATAACTATTTTAGATGTGGGGTCTCCACTAAGGTTTTTCTCAACTCCTGAAAGGGCTTAAAAACTGAATATGACAGTGTTCTTTGGTGGAACCAGTAAGTTTGACAGGGACAAGACATATAGCGTGTCACCGACTGTTACAGACAGTTCCTGCTCAGGGTGACTTGGACCCTCAGGCAGTGGTCCTTCCCTGAAATGAAGCAAATGTCCAATTCGCCCTGTGCAGAGTCAAGCAAAAGGGCTGAGACATTAGGTGCTTCAACTCTTGTCCTAAGCTATTTCAGAGAATTGGCTAAAGGATAGATTATTCATAGCCTCAAATGACTGTGGTAGGTTTCTGCAGTGTCTAAGGAGAGAATTAGAACTGTATGTCAGCCAGGGGGAACACTGAACTGCCGTTGCATCAGTTCCCCAATAAAATTCTTCCTCATGCTTTAATAAATCCTTTTCCAAGACAGACGATGATTATGCAGTTGATCATGATGGTTTCATTGGGGGCCATTTGTTTTTGCTGTCTCATGCAGCTGAAATTTTTTGGATGAATGATTATTCTGGCTTTAAAAAAAATGAACAGAGAATAACAGACTCTGCCTATTGCACGGATTCTGCAAGTCACAAACCTCTCTGCCCCCAAAAAACAGGGGTCAGCAGCTGTTTCCCTGTAATGTTTGCAACATTCATTTACACTTTAAAGTACAAAAAGGCACATTTTAAAAATACGCTTAAACACAGGATAGGCATGCAACTATCAGTGCAGCCCAGTGATATGACCCAAAGGCCTGTGCCTGTGTTCAGCCTTTTGTTTGGAGGATGTCATGATATAACATTAGTGTCAGTATTTAAACAACATTTTATCTCATAGACTCTGCATGCTCTAAACATGAAACAGAAAGAAAAAAAAAAACACGATATCCCTTCTCCCATTTGATTCCAGAAATCATCGCTTGCTTCCCAGGAGACCAATGAAACTTACGCTTTAAGGACAACCAGAAAGCTGTATCCAATGCACGCGATCCCCACTAGGAAATAGGAGAGCGGCAATCTGAAATTCAGCCCTCCAATTGTTCGTTGATTGTCGTAATAGCCATAGAAGAGGACGGAGTATTGTGCTAAACCCTAAAATCCAATAAGAAAGCCACTTAGATGATGTTGTAATAAAGCAACTCAAAGAAAGAAATATCGACTTTTAAGAGGAATAACAAAGTGACATTCATTTTCAAACTTGGGAGTTGGCCCTGACATCAGCCTTATTGTTTTTGCTTCACCAAATGAGTGTTTCAGCTGCCACATTCATTGGCAGCTTCTTGGTTTACTCAAAATTCAGGGACTTCTAAATAGACCATATTTTTAATCAAATATAGGCTTGCTCAACTGTGGAGCCATTACCATGAAATGCCCATTGACTGAGACATCAAAATACCCTTCAGGGTGTCATTAGATTTACAATTTCAAGAGCTTTAATACTGAGGGGAGGATCTGAAACATGCTTCCTCCGTGTATTATAGCAGGTTTGCACTCCCAGTCACCAGAGCCACAGTTAGATTGGTTCTCCTGAACCACAGAAGCTCTGTCTTACCTCAGGCAAGAAACAGGTGAAGTGACACTGGAACCAATCTGCACAACCTTCTATTCATGGAGACTATTACAGTATTCTCCCATAACAAACAGATTTCTTCATATAATTACATGCTCTCTCCTAAAAGTTATCTACCGAGGTTGGAATCACCATTTCCCAAAGCCACCTGAGAGGAACACTGGCATATTTTGATGCTGCTTCCTTTAGAGTATTCTTCATATTCATTGTTTTCACTCTCAGCATTGAAGCATTGTTTCTATATTTCTGTATATCTACTTCCTGAGTTTCTCTCTGACTTCATTTCTCTGGCAATAACTTAAAATTACTATGCTAAGGAGACACTAACTTGCCAACGTGGGGCTTCCTCTCGAGATCAAGTGAGTCACCCTTGAATCTTAGAAAATCCAGTTGGCTGATTTGAACATCATTTATACCAAGTCAGGGACTTTGAAGACCTCTGTTGAAGAAGGGAGGAGAAGTAGGACAGGAAGGGTGGAAGAAGGGGCTTGGAAGAGGACGAAACGCCCTGGAAGCTAATTTCTAGAGGAAGAATGAAGGGAAGCAATTTAGAAAACTGCCTTAAACAAAGATTGCACCTAACTCAAATTAGAGGTCATCAAGATCTGGGAAAACGATTGCTTTCAACATTTGCAGCAAATTTATTTTTTAATACTCTAAGAATTAGCAGGTCTAGAATACTTCGTAAGAGCTCATGGGTGTAAGTAGGGTAGGGATAGGATGAGTGGGGTGTGGATAAAAACTAAAGTGCCTCCCTGCACCTCATCTGCTTGTGTCTGCTTTTTTTTTTTTCAGCTCAAGAAAAAAATAAAACCAACCCAAGAGAAAATTTGGGGCTAAACAACAAATGGGAACCTCAAATACCCTGTCTAAACCCTTTACGGGCCCTCCTATCCCAGGGCAAGGCACTTGGCCTCTTGTCAAATCTACAGATAACCTGAACTATTTATTTTTTTTCCCCCATAAGTATAACCCATCATTTTCCAAACTCCTCTATTTTTCCTTGCATCTGACCCTTCCCACATTTCCTTGTTACTGCCCCGATGCTCAGTGATAATGGCTGCAGGGATAATATTGATCAATAAGTTTTGTTGAGCACTTAGCATTTGCCGAACACCTTACTTCGTCTCACAGAATCCTCAGAAGATCCCAATGAAGTTAATACTGTCAGGGGAAACAGTTTTCCTCAATTCTCGATGTTCCCTTCCATGTGGATTAGACCCATAAATGTAATACTCCTGGCCAGCCTCTCTCCACGGCCTCACACCAGCCCCGGGGAGGAGAAAGTGATCTGAGAGCAGAGTGTGGATGAACAATTGAGGAGGATGTGGGACACTGATCTTTCTCCTCCTAAGAGAGTATACATTGTGCTCTGTCCCTGCAGGGGGAGTTCTATCCTGGTTTAAGGTTGTTGGGTAGGAATGCCTGGCTGGGAAACCCACTTGCGCATACAAAGATACCACAATCTCTAATATCAGCTTTAACAATAATAAAGGTAACATGTTGACTTCTATCTTACCCTTTGCCTTATTTCTGGTTAGATCACCACGGGAAGGAGTCTTAATTTTCACCCCCTCTCCCTGCCCAACTCAGATGAAAAAACTGAGTCACAGAGATGTGAAGTATCTTGTCGAAGTTCACAAAGCTAGTTAAGTGACAGAGCCTGAACTTGAACTGGGTCTAATTCAAATCCCATAACCATTGTGCTATACTGCTTCTCCTGTGCCTTCTTTGCCTACCAGGACTTGTATCATGCTAGTGCCATACCTTCCCAGTAAAACAAAGAAACAAGGAAACCCTACCAACCCAGCAGAGACTTTTAACCTATACCCCTGGACTGGTCCCTGGTGGTGCCAAGGCCTCTTAGAAAGGACTCAGATACCCCATTTAAAAACATTTCAGAGGGCCTCATCTCCACATTCATAAACATTAAAACCTGACATCTTTTTCTAATTCATAATGACAGTATTAGGATTAAAAGACACCTCAAGTAAAAGAGATCAAATATATGGTGATCAAAGGAGAACTGACTCTGGGTGGTAAAAACACAATGTGATATATAGATGATGATGTATTACAGAATTGCACACCTGAAACTTATATAAATTTACTAACAATTGTCACCCCAATAAACTTTTTAATTTAAAAAAAAAGACACCTCAAAACAACATGAAAGGAGAAAGGACATATATAAGAAGCACCTGGTGAACTTGTGAGGCTAGCACAATAGCTACTGTGGCAGCTAGCTTATCTGCTGTATGTACCATTCAATATATGTTCAATGGCTGGCACTTCATAAATGTTAGATCACATTTAAAGTGGTAGGGTCCTGTTTTTTTTGGAATCCTGATTATTTTACAACGTCTTCTTCAGTTCGCCTGTTACTACATATGCAGTTAAGTGTGTGAATGATGTACTATTGAAGAGCACATTTTTCAAAGCTTTATCCAATCCATCTTGAGGGGTGGCTTTGAACATGAGTTGAAAGGCTTAAGAGAGGAACACCCCTCCCCTTCCACCCAGCTGGCCCACCAAACTCCACACGTCTTTCCCTTTTCCTTAAAACTCCAACAGCAGACATCTGGAAGTGACTAAAATAGCAATGACTCCAAACCCAGCCAAGGTTCTATTCGGTTTCTATGTCAGCATGCTTGGCTTTCCCTGCAGGAGCTCTCTCCCATCCCAAAATCTGTGACAGAGAAGCCACAGTCAGAGCCAAGTTCCAAATGAGCATAGAAAAGCCCTGTCCAACTCTGGGTTCCATGCTTCTGCATCATCTATTAAGACTCTCATTTCTGTTTGAATGCTGCAGCTGGTCTGCTATAGTCACCGACACCTTTCCACAAGAAAGAGAATTTTGTGATGGCGTGCTCCCTAGGAAACAACTAATGTATTTATTTATATAACTAACCATTACTGACAACTTACTATTTGCCAAATACTATATACTTAGATTGAGTGGGAGACTAGATTATAGAGGCTCTGAAAAGAGTTCTGAATACCAAATATCCTCTTCATAAATAGTTATAGCCTGACATAATATTGGAACTCTATCCCTTTGGTGTTTCTCATGACTATAAATAAATACTCACTGAAAACACTCTGTCCCCAGGATGATAAATGGCTTTCATCATCCTTAACAACTCTTTCTAATTTGCAGTTATTATCAGGCCATTATTTTGATTTAAAAAATCATGAAGTCAAAACTGATGGAAAAAAAAAGATAGGACTTCTGAACCAGACATGCTGAAGGTATGTGAAGGGGGAGTGATACTACACCCATCAGGGTATATAGTTACAGTCATTTACACCTCAGTGGTAAAAAAAAAAAAAAAAAAAAAATTCAGGTATAGATGAATGGCAGGTGATATCACTTAATACCAGATACACTGGGACACAGGAGAAAAGCAAGAAGTGAAAGGCTAACAACTCCCACAACAAAGCTCAACTAACTTCACAAGGGCAGCAGCCAGTCTGTCACTCAGGAGATACCTGTTGAGATCTAGCCCATGGCCACCCTCCCTCTCTCCAATCTGACTCATCAAACTCCCACCTAATTCTCTGCTCACCACTGAGTTTACTTTCCTTTTGTTTCAACCCAGATTCAGAGTTAGGAAACAGATGTTACATGGCTCTTAGCAAGGGAGTGTGTCAATTACAAAGAGGAAGCTAGGCTAAGCCTTAGTACATCTAGTTTTCAGCACGGGGGATAAACTTCTACCTGTCAACAGACAGTGAACTCTGGCCTTCAAAAAGCTGTGAAGTAGACAGCTTCCTTTGACGGCCATCTATGTATTTGGTGCCCGTGTCCCTCTTCTTCCTCCTCAGACAGGTGGCATTGCTGCTGCCTCCTTTTCTTTGCTGGCTTGTGAGTACCTTGTACTCACTATCAGGGTGCCCTCTTCCTATTTTCTTGTCCCTCCAAAAAATGGACATTGACATGAACTGAGTATCCTGAGAATGCATTTAAAGAAAGACACATTTATTAGGCATCTACCATGTACCAGACATTGTACCAATACTGTACATACACTATATCATTTAATTATTATACGATACTGCTAAGTAGGCATTAATGCTATTATTTTACACATGACAATAAAAAGGCTCAGGTTGGTTGCTAATATCTCATAGGTAGTATGTGGCAGGACTCAAAAACCCAGGTCTGTCTGAATCACATAGCTTGGGTTCTTTTCATTATGCTACCCTGCATTTTTAACTGCCAGCTCCTATGAAAAGCACTTCCATTTGCCTTTTGTGCGTGGTCCACAACTAACAGTAATGATGGGAATTCTAGACCCTATGCATAATGCCTACTTCACATCTCACTCCGCTTGGATGTTGCACTTGAACTTAGCGCATTCAAAAAACTTCCAACAAACTTGCTTCTTCCTCCTATGCCACCAACTCACCCAGGCATCACCATTAGAAACTTGAATATTTCATTGTTTTCCCATTTCTACCCATAACCCACATGCCATCTCACTAAGTGCTATAGTTTCTGCCTCATTAACTATCTGATCAATATCCCTTCTCTGCACATCACACCAGTTAGAGGTCTCTCTGCTTCCATCTCACACCTAGTCCAACCAAGCTCACATCATATTCACAGAGACTCTTTAAAAGGATAATTCTGACCAACCTGCTTCAAAACCCTTGTGCTCACCACTGCCTATCAAATACAGTCTGACTCTTTGCATAATGAATGAAACTGTTCTCCCTGATTAGACCCTCGCTCTTGGGGGACGGGGGAGGGTATAACGCACTCATCTTTCACTACTCTACTCTCTCCCCAAATACCATCTTTGCTAAATCACTAGTTAGTATTCAGCACACAGCACTATTTTGTGTCGCCATGCCATTGTACATACTGGTCCCTCTGCTTGGGATGCTGTGTCCCGTTGCCCTAACCATTCTAGAACCTAGTCTATTCCTATTTTTCCTTTATATCTAGTTCAAGATGCCTCTGTAAATCCTTTACGGACCTCTAGACCAGAGGCAATTGTTATGGGGAAATGAATGGTTATTCCCATCTTCCAGAATTTCCTTCAGGGGCACAGAGCTCCACTACATGAAATATTCCCCAGCCCTCCTCTACCACCCCCAGAGAGGTGTAGTGACTTCTCTGGTTAGTAAATTTCAAATGAATTAACTGGGCTTACCTAGCCCAAATATAACTTTCTTCCTCTAGGAAATAAGCTATCCCCCGGGGAAGTTGGACTAATTTGGGATTCCATATTAGCAGGACCATGTGGCTAAGAGGCCCAGATTGGTGCTCTAATTTGGTCTCTATTAGTAATGAACGTGGAATTTGGGTGCCCATCTGCTTCTCCTTCTCAAGCAAATCATTCAGAACTCGAATGGGAAATAGTTACTATTTCCTGGGTCCTCTCAGGACTCGGGAAAACTCCAATGCCGAATCCTCCTTTCATTATGCCTCCATGTGCCCAGGACACATATTTGTTAGCTTGAGACTGTCACATTGTATGGCACATCCGATTAGACCATGAGGCCCTGTGAACCGGGAATAATAATAGTTATCGTTTTATTCCCAGCATCTGACATTCACTTGCTGTTTGTGGAATGAATGAATGAAAAGAGAAGTAGCTTTCTGGTGGTCATTAGCAGTCCTCAGATTAAGTTCCTACATAAAATTTTCATCTAAATCACTCTTTTCTGTTTTTCTGTTGCCTACTATCCATTTTAATAAAACAGAGTAAATCATTCAAGACAGTAACATGACAATAACAATCTCATGTTGGGAGTTAATGAATCAAAACACCAAAAAAAAAAGTCTGAGAAACACTAAAGCTGCCAAAAACTCCTTAATTTTTTCTACTGTCTAATTGCCTAAAACGCCTACAAAATGACACATCTCAGTGCTATAAAATGAGCTGCTGTGTATGATTTCTTCCCACATAGGAAAATTGGTCTTCTTTTGTTTCACTAAGTAGACATTAAAAGCATTCTGTTATGGGGGGTTGTTGTTCTTTGACTTCTGAACTTGTAAAGCTGCCCATTAGTTCTTTGAAGTCATAAAGAATGAAAGACTATGAATTCATACATGAAAAGAGATGGGTGTCATCATCTGGACACTGTTTATACTGAGAATTACCTCAGTAGTATCTATTTAAGAAGCTTTTGAACAAATAAAACTATTTTTTGAAAGTAGAGAAAATATTGAGACTATTTGGAAAAAAATGAATTGAATTCAGAAATTTTCAATCCCATATAAGCAGATACATTTTTTTTCAAATATGTAAGATTGGTGTATTAATTTCAAGTATAGTTTATAAGCAAATAATGTCTATTGGAGATATATGATTCTAGGAAATAGAATAAAGTTTTTACTGAATTGCTTTCCAATGTTTGCAGATTTAAATAATCTCTTTGTCATAGCAGATGTACTGGACTCGTGATTTAGTGTCATTTGGATTATATAATATAATTTAACAGGTTGCAAAGTTCTAATCTAACTCAATCACTCACAGCCTTTAATTTATTAGGTTGAAAGACAGTATTTAGATATCAGCAAATCCCTGAGTTCTTCCAAACAATTTTAATGTCCCACTTGGTCATAATGATAAGACTGTTCCTTGGTCATCTCACGTTCATCCTGTCTTTCTCCAATCTTTTGAGCTTCTCGAAATCTAAGTCTGATAATGTCACTACCCACCCACCACCCACTTAAACTACATTGAATTGCTCTGAGAAAAAAATAACTACCATGGCATGGCCTAGACTCTAGAAGATCCCACATGGTTTGATACCCTTCTGTCTCTCCAAAGCCATCTGCTTCTGATGCCTCTTCACATTCTCAGATCTCATTTCAATAGCTGTCATTTGGTCCCCTGAGTAAGGCAACCCTCCCTCACCACAGGGCCTTTGCACTTGCTGTTCTCATTACCTAGAATGCCTCTCCCTTCTCTCAAATTGGAGCTTATACTGACTCTTCAGAGCCCAATTCAAATGTCACTTTCTCAGAAAAACTTTTCCTATGATCCAGGTCAGGTTCCCTGCTATACATTCTCTTTATACTGCTTACCTTTCTTTCACAGCGCTTGGCACAGTTGCAAAAAAAAATTATTTTTATGATTATTTAATCCTCTACTAGACTCTAAGTTCTTGAGACCTTGTTGGGTTTGGCTTACCTTTGCTTACTGCCTAGCATACTGTCTGGTACCTAGACAATGCACAGTAAACGTTTACTGAATGGATGAATAGAAGACTTATTTCTGTGATCACATTCAACGAAGCAATGCTGTTTTCATGTTAAAAGTATGGTACCAAGATTATAGGCCTTCCAAATTTTGACAAAAAGCAAGCTCATTTTTGGTTTGGCCAGGTACAGCTTGAGGAAGGTGCTAAAAACTGGAAGTTGTTGCCAAAGCAAAGAAAGCACTGGTAGGAATAGAGACCCTAAGGAATCAGTTATCCAAGCTTAAGAGAACAGAAGGATACCAAGAAAGCTAAATGCAGACCCAGGCATTTTTCTTATCACAAACTCTAGATGTGACACACAGAAGTCCAGGAGCAACAGATGGAGGAGTCTCTGAAGCAAGACAAAGAGCCTAGGATCTAAAACAGAATATAAAATGCCCCTCCTTTTAATCACACCTCATAAACCTTTGAACCTGCACTGGACCAAAGGGACCTGCAGTGGACATTAGCGAGATAAAGCACATATAGGAGCCAAGGATGGACAGCCCTTAAAGATTGCCAATCCCAATCCAGGTGCGTGAGCAGGATCCCCCTTTGCTCAGTGAAGTCTTCAAAGGAGTCTTACTATGTGGACAGATGAATATAGACGAGAGGCTCCTCATCCCTTCCCATCTTATGATCTCCACTTCAGGAAAGAGTCCTATCTCTGAGTGGACTTGAGAATCTACAAACCCAAAATTGTCCCCAAGAGGCTTAGCAGTCTGGCTTGGGGTGATACTTTTACCCTTACCAAGAGATAATTTATGACTTAGAGTTTGGTCCCTGCTGAGCTAGTCCTTGACTAGGCTGAGACAAAGGGGCCATGTATTTGAAGCTTGTTGAAACTAAATAACAACAAGAACATCAGCAGTTTTGGTCTAAAGCAGAGGAGCCAAATCACAGTTTCAGAGCCAACAGATCCCTATAAAAGTCATATAGGTGTGCTGTCTCCTTCAAAAGACAGCTTCCAGCTGCCACCACTTTGGATCAACAAAAACAGATCATGATGTGTTCATCCTAAGACCACATACCCCTGGATTCCTCCTGCCAATTCCTCTAGTGAGGAATACTACAGCCAGGTTATTTTGAGTGATATGGAACTCTCCCAACAGACATCCTTGCGTGGAGACTCATCATGAGCCAGGCCGAGACTTTTTTCAGAACTGTACTGCTGCCTAAGACTCTTCCTACCCAAGCTGCCTTCCCTCTCTCCTTTCACATGTATCATAACCTGCTTTGCCATTTGAAGACTCTCCCTTCCTGCGCCTCCTTTTCCCCTTTCTCATTTATATGTACTCTCCCCCAGGAAACCTAAAATGATTCATCCTTTCAAAAGGACTCTGAAAATAAAGATGCATCCGAGCTGCTGAAATATTCCTGAAAGAAAATATGAATTATTCCATATGTGAATCATAAGAATTTCTCTCCTAAACGTGGCCGATGTAGTAAGAGATGGAGAAACTTAGGACAGTTGAGAAATGTCTGAGAGGAGACAGTCTCACTTTGGAAGATCATTACCTAGAAGAGCTGTTGATGCTGGGAAGACTAGGAACCAAACTGCTTTTCATGAACATTCAGAATGTCTGTGAAAGTCCTCCCTGAGGACAGACCTCAAGGGGGGAATGTGGCAAAAGTGGACTGGGCAGAGGAACAGGCTTGGAAGGATCTGTTAGATTATAACAAAGAATTTGACATTAAAGGCAGCCACATTTTAGTTTGAATTTCAGTGCCTCCTCTAATTATATGTGCTGTCTTTGGCAAACTAACTTCTCTGAGTCCCAATTTCCTCACCTAAACAATGATTATTAATCTTCATCATGAAGGGTGGTTATCAAATGGAATGTACAGACCTACTTAACACACTCACAGGTGTTTATTTTCCCCTCCTGCCCACTAGCACTTCCCCTACCTCCGACATCTATGAAAACCAGAACACAGGAGGCCAAGTTGACTTGCCATTTATCCATCTGCAATATACAAACTGTCCTCAAGCTGAAGAGCTAGATGCATTTCCCTTCATTCACAGCTCAAATCTTTACCCATAGGTCCTCACTGTCTGATATCAGTTCAAACCCCTTCCAAATTCCACCTCAGGTCCTCCCTCTCTCCTTCACAAGAATATCACGTTTCTTCCTCTTTATTATTCCTACATCATTCTTGTGTCTCCGAGTATCCTGTCAACGCATACATCACTTTTTACTGACTTCAATTTATTTTTTCTAATTCTATAGCTTCAACTGATACCATTTGTGCTAATTTAATTCACAAAATACATATTAGATAATCTCCCTATTTCTTATTCTTTTAATCAAATATGTTTCCTCCCTTGATCAGTAAGATCAATCACTAGTACTCAAAAAAAGGATTAAAAATCAGATGCTTTGTAAATGGTAACTTTGAGAAGACATAAGACTGACTGACTGACCTAGCATATATCAAATGGTACTTGTCTGCTATTAACTAAAGGGAATTTAGATGAGTTGTGATACATGTTTTTAAATGACAGAACACTGAGCTTCCAAGAGGTTACTTCCAGGGGTAAGAGGTCCAGGGTGGAAGTTCCAGGTTTGCAACATGAAGCTCAACAGAGAAGCAGCTGCTCAAAATGTCCCCCACCTTCACCCTAAAAATCTTCAGACCCTTCCCATCTTACAGGCTCCATTGCCACTGCAGGAGGTCATGCTTGCATCTACTGACATTGTTTTATAGATCTTGTCTGCTTCTCTTCACCTGCCTCTATGTAGCATTGCTTGCTAAGCTACCACATCAATCTTCTCAGATGCAGCAAACCAACTCATGGCCCAATTACACTGTTCAAGCACCAGTCATCTCTGTCCTGGGCCTAAAACCTGTCTTTTCCTCTTAGCATTTCTGGAAGTGAAGAAGTCTTGCATTTTCAGGGACTTCAAGGACATTTGGTCAATGGTTTCTTCCATGGTGCCATGATAGATGGAATACTGAGCCACTTAAATCCTCTTATAATACAGAGTGGGCTTCTGTATGAGATCATTGTTCAGATGATCAAGTAAAGAACTCACACAAGAGTCAATGTCAAACCTGTCATTCTAAGTGAGAAGCTAATTTGGGAATTGCACATTTATTGTGAAAGGTGAAAACGGGATCCACTGCTTGAACTCCTTCTGCCCTTGAGAACGGGCAATCAATGAAGTTGGGTCTGTGGTCCAGAAACAGTAAGAAGGCTGCTGGAAGTCAATGCAGGACAATTACAGGTAGGAACAGGGCACAGAAAGAGCACTAGATCAGGAGCCACTCATGAGCCATAAGTTCCTAAGATGCTTCTGTGACCCCAAGTTTCCCTGACTTTGTGATGTGGGACATGGGATGGGAGGTCTCTGAGGACACTTCTATCTCTACAAATATCTTACTTTGTGACACATGCCAAACAATGGAATGGTAACAGTAGGCAGTAAAATTAAGAAAGCCTGTAAGTAAATAATATCACTTTAATGACTTTCTTATTTTTCTTAGAGCTTTTAACATTCTTTCATAGCCTTAGAATCATTTTTCAGGCAGGCTTAGAAGTACAGAGGAAAATGAATACTATAGGATACTCTGGTTTCTGTCTTTCTCTATTTACCTATAAATAGTATTTCACCAAATTGGACCTGAGAGGGCTGTCAAGGGCAGTGATAAAATCCTAGGGAGCCCACTATTGCCTAAATCCTTTCCCTTAGCTTTCTCATGCACTCACCTCCCAGACTCTCTCCGTGGACCCCTGAATAGATCTTTTAAAGTCACCTTCCTTTTCCTCTTTTTCAACTGATTAATATCTTTCAAATCTCAAATGGACTTATTCCCCAAAACTTTACATTTCGGTTGTTTGACAAATGCATATGTGCTTAAACATTAGAAATGTATGTTTAAAAATCAACAGGCCTTTTGTTCATATTTTTAGTTCTTCCTCACTGTGGTATAACTAAACATCAGAAAATGCCAATGATATTACTAGTTCTTACTCTTATTAACCAGACTGGAAGTTTATTATCTTGTTAATCATAGGAAGAGAATGAGAAATCAAAATAGTTTGGGGGTGGCATAGTGATAAATTTTTTGAAATTTAAATGAGAAAGGGGGTGGGGACACAGTGGGGGTGGAGAGAGATGAAACAAATACAAAATAATGGAAAGAAGAAATAAAAGGTAAGAAGTAATAGCAAACTCAGAGGCCATCTCCTCTATGAAACCCAGACCTTCCCAAGCAAAATTAACAACCACTTCCTCAGAGCTCCCAGTATCCTTTTTTTTTTCATTTTTCTAACTTAGTACATAACATACTGTACTGTATACTTTTGTATACAAAAGTATATGTATCTTCTTTTTGCTGTACCTTAAGGTCAAGAATCAAGTCACAGGCATCTCTGTAAAACCAGTGCATATTAATATTCAATAAACAAATGCTGAATTGAAACGAAAATTCCAACTGACAGGTGATTTAAGATTCCAAATGCAACAAAGTGGGAGCTGCCCCATGTCTTATGCTTATTCTATAGCTTGCCTTGTTTACTCAGAGACTGGAAGTTTATGTGTTCTAGTACTGCTTACATCAATTCATTTCTATGGTCTTATCTCAAGGCTCTACGAATCCCCCTTCTCTCCCCTTACTCAGATAGCCAGTCAATAAGATTCCTTAAGCCTCTATTGGTTGAGCATTAGAGTAAAGGATTCAAAAAAGATGTAGCTGATGTGTCCCTTCCCCTCTTTAGGCAGTTTACAGTTGAGAGGGGTTAAGGGTAGAATTCAAAACATCTGTGAAACAAACATATTAACACCATGAACGTGAAGACTGTTTATTGTTTTTCTCTCCTTTTGTCATTCCGCAGTCCACATAAAACTTTATTCTCACTTGCTACTTTTCACAAATTCCTTGAATCATCAGTTTCCCAATCTCTACCTTGTTACTTTCTCATCCTCTACATTTTCAAATATCTCCAATCTGGTCACTATTTTAATTCTCTATTTTATTTTTTTGTGGGTTTTTTTTGTTTGTTTTTATGAGGGCAGTGTCACTGGCCCTCATATGTGGGACCGAACCGGGGCCGCTGGCTTCCCAAGCCAGCGCTTAACCACCGCGCCACTCGGCCGGCCCCTGGCCACTATTTAAAAAAATGTATGGAATGGAATAGATGTCACAGACTTGAACCACACTCCAAGCTGATTTTTCAATGGGCGGGAATGAGTCTCTGCTATATCAATAAACTCCACTCAGGGGAGCTCAAAGAGGAATACTAATTGTAGTACTACAGTGGAATGGTGCTCATTTGGGTACCACAATCAAGTGATGCTCATTTTAGTATTATTTACAAGTTAGAATTTAGTATTGCTTAGCATTTAATATTTAGTTTTGTTTAGTATTGACTATTCAGTAATATTAAATAGCCTTGTTTAGGAAGTGAAAAGGTTAATATACAATGTGAAAACTCAAATTTCTTAAGACTCCAACAAGATTTTTGCAAAAGCACACTTGCAAACTCTTCCATTGTTGTTTCCCAAAGCCAGAAATAAGAATATTGTTTGAAGTCTTTGAATTCTGAGCTCACCTTCATTCAGTAATCCATATTCCCATTTAATCATATTATCATATTCCCAAACCCTATTCACTTTTTTCTTTCACTTTCTCTCTCTCTCTCTCTCTCTCTCTCTCTCTCTCTCTCTCTCTCTCTCTCTCTCTCTCTCTCCCCTCTCTCTTTCTCTCCCCCTTCCTCTCTCTCTCCCCCTCCCTCCCTCCCTCCCTTTTTCTTTCTTTTCCTTTCATTCATTTTTTTTTTAAAAAAAGGCAGAAACACCTCTCCAAAGACCTTCACCAGCCCCAGAAGAAGAGGCCATAGAGTTTCAGAATAAGGACGAGTCCATCCTCCTACAACACAGTTGTGTGGAGACACTTACATTGAAGTCATACAACACGCCAAAGTTCGCGGCGGAGTCCTCTTCAGGTCTGGGAACTGTTTTTCTAGGGATGCTGCCATATGGCAAACCCCAGAGGTACTACATGGAGTAGCAAAGAAAGCCGTTAACAATTGGAAACAAAGTCTGAACCACACATGTGATCACAAATGGTTTTGTTTAAAAGCACTTTTGAAGCCTTTTCATGAGGATTCTGTGGATCTCCATGTGGGGTCCCATTTTCTGGGAATCAACTTTTAAATTCAGAATAAAAACAAAGGGAGTGCTAAGGACCCTGCATTCTGAGTTCAGTGGACCACCAGCAGCGGGGTCAACCGCATTGCCCAGAAGGCTACCCACCACCACCTTCAAACTGGTCTCATCTAGGGGAGGTCTGGAAAGGATAAAGGTGGCCATTGGTGGACCATAGTGTTCTAGTAAATAATACTACCCACATCTTCATATTGGGTGGGGGTGGAAGAAGAATCCGTCATGTCAAGGAAAAGAGTCCTTAAGAGAACCACTCAGAAAATTTGAGGGTGACCATAAGAGGGAAGACTGCACCCTGATTATCATGTTTCATTACTAATTCAGGTTTACTGCCCTGATCTGCTATCAGATTAAAAGAGAATTTTTTAGGAGTGGAGCCAGCCAGTAAGGGAGTGAGAACAGTATACTAGGACCCTTGGTGAGACCTGAACAAAGGACCCCTCTAGCCCCAGGGCCGGCACGTGGCTTGCCAAGCAGATGTTGCTTCTTATGCTAGATGAAAACTTCCCTTCCCTGGGGCTGACGGATGAGCGTGGATGGAAGCCTGAGTGTAGAGCGTGATGGGGCAAAGGGCTAAAAATCAGGCCCTACTCCCTCTCTCTACGCAAGCTGTACTGCTTCCACGGCAGTCCTGCAGCCTCTCTGCATTCCTGGGACTGAACAGAACAGGGTGTGAGTCTACCCAAGCCGTCCTACCCCAAAGTTGGGGGACCACAGAGGATAGAGGAGATTAGGGCCTCTGGCTTGCCCAGGGACACAGGAACTCTGGGCAAAAGAGCCCCTGTATCCAGGAAACGCTGAGGGAGGCGGCTGGGTGGAGGTAGCTAAAAAGTGAAGGCTTGTTGCCAGGAGGCAACCAGCCCTGGCCTCTGGTGGTTCTATAAAGTAACCATGCAGGGCACCCATCTTCTTGGTTCTTTTGTTGGAGTTGGTAATCATTGCCCAGAAAACAGGACGCCCCTTGGCATCTAACACTACCTATAAAAAAACATCCAAAGCTATTATGCTTCCTAATTCTAGGAATACATCCAATTGAACACATATGAGCTCACTCCACTACATACTATTAGGGATTCTGCAATTTCCTACTTGCAAATAATTAACCTCAACCTTTCATTTCCTCCACAAGGAGGCAGCATGGTGTGGAGGAAAGAGTAAATGCAGCTGATAAAACTCCATGTATAAGGAGTGCCATCCTGGCCTGTGTTGAAATTTCAGGGTTCCTTAGAGGAATATGCAAAAATAAAGCCGGGGTTACTCTAAAACACATCAAATATGTACACTCTGCTGCATGTTCTTGCTTTGGAGATGAACTTATAAAGGACTTTTGATCTATGCCCACTGTCTTGATGAGCCAGATAGCTGTAAAACCTCCAGGATTATCTCAGGGATTATAAAGCTAGTGGATTAGGGTGCAAAATCTTTGGACAAAAGATAGACTCCATGGATCCTCATCCCAGATGAACTTAAAAAAAAAAAAAACTCCCTCTGAGATTTTAGCTAAATCCAAAAAGCATAATGTGACTCAGTTTTCACATATTTTAAATGGGAAAAGAAACTCTTTTATAGGCTACCTCATAAATTTGCTGTAAGGCTCATTAAGTGAAAGAAGTGAAAGTGCTTTGTACTATTAAAAGCCAAAAACTCTTTATGAATGTAAGGCACTATGAGTATTATTATGCTAATGGAGAGTCTTAAGACAGAACCTGGCCCCGATTCAAAACCAAGGGGATAAACGCTCACTCAAAACACCAAGTTTTGGCTGTTGTCAATACTGTATTGAACAAACTGGCTTTGAAATATTGGTACCTGAAAAAGACCCTTTGTAAGTTAAATAAAGCCTAACCCAATTTTTGTATGGTAAGCATCCAAAGCGGTCAGCCTCTTTCACTTCATGTGGGTGAGGGCCCTCACCTCAATCTTGTTTCTTGGCCTTAGCCTGTCCACCCTACAGCAGCTCAGCGTTTTGCTCCTTCTTCAGTCTGGACCCACTCTATTTTACTCTCCTCTCTGACCTTGGTCATAAGGACCCCACCGCACTGTGAGTGTGTGCGCGTGCGCACGCTCTTACTTTATATCTGAAAAAATTCTCTAACTTTATGTTTCTTTAGTGTAGAAAAGCTGAATGCCTTGGGTTGTATTAAGCATTTCTTTCAAACCAAACTTGGCGAAATAAAGAAATACAACTCACAAGGTGTCAACGCCTTTCTCTTGGGCAATTAACATTTGGGCACAGGGACCAGATTGGGAATCTCACAGAAGCCATGTACCTTTCCATATAAAAATGTACGTGCAAACATACACATGACATGTTACATATGATTTCAGGAGGCTCATGCAACTTTTGGAGCAAGGATTAGGACATTTGGCCCCCGGGCACCATTTTGAAAATTAACAAATACTGTGACTCTAAGAGTGGATGCAAGCAGTTAGTCGTTGAATTTTTAAAGGGAAAAGAGCTTTTCCAGGAGAATAATCACATGAGAAATTTGTTGCAGCATGTTTTGTAAACTGGAAGTTGGAGTCTTACCTCTGGCAACATGATGAGGCTAAATGTTAGGACGAACATAACCATGTTTACTCCATACATCCATCTCATGAAGATGAAGTATGAGGCCACTGATGAACCAAACTGACCTATTAAAAAGAATATTAAAAAAAGTTGAAAAGACAAAACAAAAGCTATGTCTTGGTGCCTTCCAAAATAAATAGGCTCATTGCTACACATTGCTTCTTTTCAGGTCCTACACAGTCTCTAGTGTTCTTTTTCTATCTCAGTAGAGACAATGTTAATCATGATGGAAGTACTCTTTATTATATAAATGTAGTTGTAGAGAATGATTATGACCTAAGCCTTTAGAGTCCATCCAAGGAAAAGCTGCCTTTTTCTTAGCAGCTAGAATTGCCATCTGAAGAGCCCATTGTATTTCTTGAGTTAGCACAGTGAAGTGAACTAATACTTAAGTGGTTACTACAGTGCCTGGCCAGTGGTTAGCTATCATTATAATTATATTTGCTGCACTTTTTTTTTACTTCTTTTCCTTAGGCAAACAATAATCTCCTCAAAAAAGTTTACATCTCCCGATGGATAGTTATCCTACAGGTTATCTTGTGCTGTTTCCCCACATTCCTGGCATTTTGTAAGTATAGTGGAGAAACCGAAGTTCATTCACTCCACACATTTTTACTAAGTATATTCTGTCAGGAATTATCCTAGATGTGAAGCACAAGATCACAGAGTTACTGTGTTAATACAACTTACATTTTAGTGAAGTGACAACAACAAATATATGGGAGTTTAAAAATTAAAAAAAGAAATATATATTTATAATATATCATGCATATCATATATTCTACTATATATCATATATTATATGTGTATTTTATATATATAATACAGTAAAACCTTGGATTGCGAGTAACGTGGTTTGCAAGTGTTCCACAAGATGAACAAACATTTCTAATACATTTTAACGTGGTAAAAGAGCAATATCTTGCAATATGAGTAGTTTGTTTCCGGAACGAATTGTGCTTGCAAACCAAGGTATTACTGTATATATATTCATGTGGAGCAAACTGTAGCCTCTGCTTACTCAGATAAGGCCATGCTCACATGAGAGTCATACCTCTATTTCTGGAACTTAGTCTATTCTTTAGGTACCATCTTACTTATTCCCATAACACAGCAGCAGTTTTTATAGAAACTTAAAAGGAAATCAATGTCTCACTGGACATTTTAAAAGAAATCAATACTTTTGAAATCTGACTATCTGGAGTCATTTCACTTTGTAGAAGGATGCAGAGTTCTACAAGATTTCTAAAAGTGTGTGGTTTTGATAAATATGCCCCCCCAGATTCTGTAACCAGAAGCACTGGCCCGTCTGCAGAGAGGCTAAAACAGATCTGTCCCTCTTAGGACATCTGATCATTCACCTGGCTCCCAGTGATTTCATATTGTTTCATGGTTATCTATGGTCTCTGGTAACGACTATCTGAGGACTGCCTCAGCCAGGCTCATTCTCATGTTTTATTGAAATCAGTGGACTTCTAGCTTGTTAGTCATTACAGTTACTCATTAACTAGAGGAGAACCAGGCTGGCCGAGTGGCTCAGTTGGTTAAGAGCTCGCTCAAGTGTGTGAGCTGAGCTCTGAGCAACAGCGGTTCGAGGCCAGCCCGAGCTGAGTTGCCGTTGAGCTGCCAACAGGTGGCAGGATGGCTCAGCTAAAAAAAATAAAAATAATTAAATAAATAAATAAAAAATAAAAACTGGGGGAGAACCTTGTCTCTAGGTATCTAGGGAAAGCTTTTCCCTGGAAACACACTTGAAATCATCTGGTATAGAGTCCCAAGCACAGGATACTGACCCTCCCTTCGTTTCTTCCCTCTGTCTCTCCTTCCCTTCCCTCCTTCCTTCCTTCCTTCCTCCTTCTCTCCTGCCCTTTCTCTCTTCCTTCTTTCTTTCCCTCTTTCCTCCCTCTCTCCCTTCCTTCCTTTCTCCCTTTCTTCTTTCCTCTTCTAATCAGCCCCACAGCCCACCTTCTCCCGGCTGCCAACACACAACCCCTGGCAAATGAGTTTCTTAAGTTAAATATAGAGAGTAAATATATCTAAAGGTAAAAAAGAAGAGTTAGTTAAATGTTTCAGGAAGTATCCCATCCCCCATATATAACCCATATTCATTATGGATGAAATATACTTTACACTCCGAAGTTTCCAAACTCTAGTTTTCACACTTGAAAGTGGCTTCACAACAATTTTAGTTAGAAATAGAGAAGTGACATCTTTTTTCTTTACTAAATCCTAAGTGCAAAGAAAATGAATGAATGAAAGGAACATAGATTTCATGAAAACTAGAGTGAATGTAGGAAAGACCCAAACAGGTCAAAACAAAAGAAACAAGTAATACAGAAAACAATGTTTCTTTCCATGACACTTACTAATGGCAGAGGGGCAAGAACAATAACAAAACAAAGATCTTCAAGGAGAGAAAACAAATCAGCTGGTTGACATTAAAGCTCCATCGGACCTTTCCCTATCTCAACACAAAAATGATAAAGAAATCTTCCCTCTTTATGTCCATTTATCCTAGCAGTTCTCTCCTACTAGAGGTTGTTGACTAAAATTGGCATTTACTAAAAACAGAAATCTTACTAGAGTGTGGCTAGAAGCACATGATTTAAAAGAAAAACCAGGGCTGGCCGAGTGGCACCGTGGTTAAGTGCTGGCTTGGGAAGCCAACGGCCCCGGTTCGGGTCCCACATATGAGGGCCAGTGACACTGCCCTCAAAAAAAAAAAAAAAAGAAAAGAAAAACCATTTCCATGTGCTTAGTCTCTCAGAAAAAACTTATTTATTCTTGTAAACAACAAGAATGAGTAATAATAATAGTAATAATAATAACAGCTAACACATCTTGATGGTCAGTTATGTATACTAAGAACTTTATCAACATCAATTCGTTTTACTGCCTCTGGAACCTGACAAGGCTAAGTATTATTAGTTCTACTGTGTAGATAGAGAATTAAAAACTTGAACACTGACTAAACCAAGATTTCATTAGTAATAATAATTGCTACCATTTAATGAATCTTTGTTTCAGACACCTATTTGATCTCTGCATATTAATTCAATTAACCATCATCAAATCGCTGCAAGAAGGGAATTATTGTACTCCCATTTTATAAAGACTTAGGCCCATAGGGTGCACAGCTAGTCAATGATGCAGCCAGGGTTACATAGATAGTACAGGTAGTAAATGATGGAGCCAAGGAGTCTTGCTCTATAGGTGTTTCACTCCAAATCTACAATAGATCTCTCTTAACCATTGAGCTATATTGCTCCTCAAATAGAATCATGCTTTAATTTATAAAAACTATGCTATATAGAATAAATATGCAGTGAATATGTGTGTCTGAAAAGATGCAGATGATATCCATCAATCAGCCACAGCTGGTCAAATCCACACATTTGGATGGTATGCATGAATGACTTGTTCTTCTTTTTCTTTAATCTAACTGAAAAATGTTTCCATAGTGAATTACTGATACAGTAAAAGAGTCTTTAGCATGTATTAATGTGAGGCCTAAAGCTTATGCAATATTCTTGTTTCTGAATTTTCTTGTTTTTCTTTCACCTCTTTAACTTGCACTTATAGTTTCACCTCTCCCTCTGGTTATTAAGGCAAAATAATTTGTAGTCTGTCATCATGTATAATTTCCTCTTGAACAAGACAAGCAGGTTAACAAGACAAGCAGATAAATATGAGCATTCCTAAATGGGAAAAGACCAATTAAATCACCTGCTGTATGAGCACAATATAAATACCATCTTGTTAGGCTAGAATATAAGGTAGTTTCTTTCAAACTGGTCTCGGGATAGAGAATTAAATGTGGTGAATTTGATTTGTATTTACTGGGGCCTTAAGCCAACAGAAAATTATGAGGTTTAAACTCTGTGCTTAGGGCTGCCTATTAAAGATCTTCCCAGTCCGAAAAACAGGTCTATCACACCTCAATGTTGATGTCGTATTCTATTATTAGGAAGAAGTAGATTTTGATTCTGAGAAAGGCTTGTGATCTCCAACTCGAAAGACATTTGATGATTTAATCCATGATTTTAATAATAATGTTAGTGTCACAATAGGTATAGGCTATGTTTCCCAGGAGTACAAATACGCAGCTTCTTCTGCAAAATATGCAATGTAATGTGGTTAATAAGGTGCGTTCCTGCGGGTGACCGTGGGGTTTTAGGCATGGCCTCTTTACAAGGTGGGAATGACAGTAAAATTCCAAGGCATCTCATCTCCATGTGATACAGAATTTCACAGCATTCCTTTGTGGAAGGAATTATCAAATATATTTTTATGTAAAAAAAAGTTGAGGCTCATCAGGTGAGTACCTGACCCATACTGGTAAAGGGATCCAGGTCTTACTGGAACCAAGATGGAAACAGCATGAGTTTTTTTTTTTACTTTATTTGAGTTCCCCTCTGGATTCAGCCAATTACTGTACAGAGCTTTGTGGAGCCTCAATGAAGGCTGGTAATTTGCGACCTTTAAAAACATTTATTTATTTATTTATTTATTTATTTATTTATTAGCTGAGCCATCCTGCCACCTGTTGGCAGCTCAACAGCAACTCAGCTCGGGCTGGGCATCAAACCGCTGTTGCTCAGAGCTCAGCTCACACACTTGAGCGAGCTCTTAACCAACTGAGCCACTCAGCTGGCCCAAAAACATTTAAAACTACATTTAAAAAATATTTGCTCAGTATTTATTTAGTGATAGAACAGAGTAAGGACAAGGTAGACTAGAAAGACTATTGTGAGTGGAGTTCAAAAGTTCTTCTTTTAAACATGCCTCTTACCAAAATCCATAATCATGTTCATTATTTCATTGCTTATCTTTTATGATCTGTCTTTCCCACCCTCCCAACCCACCCACTCCCCACATGCATAGTAACTTCTTTGGCTGTAAAATCAATGAGACCAGAATCTTGACCTCTCTTTGCAGCACTGCATCCCCAGTGCCTAGAAATATGCCTAATAATGGTAGGCACTAAGCAAGTATTTGTTTAATTAAATAATCAATCTATTCTGAAGGTTAGATAAGGTATTATATGTTAGATGATCCTGATTTCAAAAGGAATATAACAATATTTCTGAATCTTTTGTAAGATTAAATGGTCATTTCTTTAAGAGAAAAGCATTTGTATTCATTTTATAATAAAAAATATACATTTTATAAATAGGGTATTTGTTTAACATACTTTTTTTCTGAAAAGAATTTACAGAAAAAGTAAATTATGCAGGCCTTTCTTAATATAAGTTTGTTTTCCATTTAACAGTTTCAATAATTTATTACTCAAATGTGTAAAGAACCACAAATACATATATATATATATATATATATATATATATATATAAAGCTTATGATAACTTATAAATTATAGAATGTTGGGTTGGAAATGGCCTTTTATAGTAACAAGTTGAACTCCAAATTTTGTGGAAACTCCAAATGTGGAAACAGAGGGCCAGAGATGTAAAAGGATTGCCCAAACTACAGAGTCAGTAAGGGGCAAAAAGACCTCAACTTTTAGAAAAATGATTCCATGTCCCATTTCCTCAATTCAGTTCAGCTTCAAAAACCATCACAGACCCATGCATTCCTTATCTTTGGGAGGCTACTTTCTATGAGATAGTTAGTCCAACCCAATAACTCTGCTGATTGACTTCTAGAACGGTTTTGTACTTTTCCACCAACACAATGGTCCCAAAGCATATGGTTTGCTTATGATTATCATAGAACTCTTAGTACTTTAAGAATCATATAGAATGTGAAATACATAATTAAATAAATAACTCACTTAAAAATAAGTACATGACAATAAATAAATAAATAAATAAATAAATAAATAAATAAATAGAAATAATTCCCCAAATAGGATCACTATTAAGAAAATCTACAACTAATCTTGCCATTTGACCTGGTACAAAGGTAAAAGTTTATATCTTCCTCAAAGTAACAATCAACATACCACATCAGGAAAAGCATGGGCTTTGGGGCCCAGACAGATGTCACCTTAGATCTTAGGTCCTTTACTAACTCATGGTGGCACTCAATACTGATAGTTGTAGTGATTGTTGAGAGAACAGAAAATAAGCGTCAATTCTCCACAGTGGGCAAAAGCACCATTAAAGGTGAAGGAATTAGGACAAATTAATCAAGTAATAAAGTACGTCTGGAAGGGAAAATAATCTACATTTGCTTGAATTGTCCAGGTTGACTGTTCCAAATTTTCTGGTAGAAGAGGGGAGACGGAAAGATAACTGAAAATAATATTGAGTGGCTCTCAATTCAATGTTTTCACTGTGACATACATGATAGATGGTGGTCATAGGTATAACTCATTTTTGTGTGCAATTTTTGGCAATAAAAATAATTCCATCTGTTTCTATCCCACTCAAGACAGGCTACTGCAACACAAGTGAGCAAGACATTATTATTAAGATAGGCTGGAACCTGCTCTAGTATACCTTAAACATAAGTAATTTGCAAATATATTTTTTAACTATCATTAATTATAAATTTCTTGGGATACATGTCATAACCGATCAAGATTCAACCCTATCATTTTCAGAAATGAGTAGACCGAGGAATTAAATGACTGACTCAGAGTCAACAGCTAAACTGTGGCAAAGCAAGAGCCAAATCCAGAGTTCTTTCCAAACAAATTGTATCAGGAGCCTACTGCTCCAAATGGCCTTCTGTTCCTTAGTGCCTTTCACAGTACCGTGTTTCAGCTCAACAGTTACAAACCTAAGGATTTCATAATGCTCGTTGTTTGTTTGTGTTTGTTTGTTTGTTTGTTTTTCATGTGTCTAAATTCCTTCTTTTTTTTCTTAGAATGCAGATATTTGGAGGATCTGTTTTTACTTAATTTTACTTGACACGTATTTATTGAGGTTAACTGTGCTCTAAGTCTGGAGATCCAGGAATGAACAAAACAAAATCTCTGCTTTCAAGTCCATTAGAAGGAATCGACACAAAATTAAATGAAATAAAATTAATTTAAAAGTCATCGAAAACAATACAGTATTTTAGGTACTTAGAAGTGTTAAGGAGGAAAAGAAAGCAAAAAAGCGATGATGCACAAATATGTGGGAGGAAGTGCAACTAATGAATTTATGTATTTTAGTTTGTAGCCATTTGATAATGAGAGACAGAGGACTGAGGGCTAGTCACTCCTAAAATGTGCCCAATCATGTCAGTGAAACAGCCATCAACTGTGTTATTTCCCTATGGAGGCTTCATTTTAATTATGCAATGCCACATTTAACCAGCAGGAAAACCAAAACATGAAGGAAAATCACATCCCAGTCAAAACCCTTAGAAACCAGAATATGGCAAGATTGTGCTCAAAATTGTTTTAAATGTTATCCTTTTTTTTTTTAATATTCTTCATTATTTTTAAATGATTTATTATATTTTAAAATTTTTATTTGCCTTATTTCTAAACCTAGAACACTGCTCTAAGTTTTTGATTGAGTATATTCTCCCACCTTCTCTGTACACAGTGAATATAGTATAAAATGAGGGCACAATATGATATTCAGATAAGCAAGTTCCTGGATGATTGTTGCTTATTCTATTTCAGAGGTTTGAAACTGAGGCTTTAAGCATTCTTCATTCTTTTTAGATGTTTTTCCTTTCGTCTAACATGAGAGTATATATCCTCAATGTCACGTTCATTGCCAAAATAAAATCTCTGCCTTCCCAATGATATGACTCAATGCCATTTTGTACAACACTGACTTCCCAGTGTAGGAGAGAAAACAAGGTCATAATGAGAATATTTTGGTCTAACATAGGAAGGGAGGATGGGATCTCCAGGGCTGTGGTTGGTGTGCTAGCAGATCTTCACAGTGAGCAAAAAAGATGTAAAAATTGTTTTAGTTTGTCTTCTTGTTTTTAATCTTCCCAATAGTACAGAAACTGAGAAAGGCATCTGACAAGCTTATACAAGGTTAAGAGGGTTTATCTAGGACAACCTTCCCATCTTATGAGATCTGTTGAGCACTTACTTTCGATTGCCTTGATCTTATTTTCCCATGGGACACAAGCAGCTTTGAAGTTCTCAAAATCACGGAGAAATTTTACCCATTTCTGAAAAGGAAGCAATGTACATCAGTAAAACCCAACCTCTTGTTTGTCAAGATGCTTATCTCCTACCCCCATCCCGAAATATCACAAAGCAATGAGCTTGGAGAGATCTCTGGCGCCACACATTGCGTTTTTTAAAAGGTAAACAGTAGGTTTGACTTGCCTCCCTGTTCCCTACACGAAGTTAAAAAATGTTTATGGATCGCTTGTTTTAGAGAAAATATGCTGAAAAAGATCTGTTTATTCTGCCAGACAATACAAGAGCGAGCAGGGACTGATTTAGCACCTAATAAGGTGAGCAGCAAATAGTATTGTTTAAATACTCATCACATGAAGAAATTAATGAAATATGAATAAAATATATTTCCTGTCTTGAAAGGCTTCTGGGCCTATTAGAATATACTATACATAAATAGGTAGTTTTAGTACAGGATGGTAGTACTATGGGACACTTTTGATTCTGGTGGAGGTAGCTAAATGGAAAGGCATGGTGTCATAGGAAAGGGAAAAAGGGAAAGAATCATAAATTAGTTTTTATGAAAGAACTTTCTTCCATTTTACTCCACAATGTTGGGCCACCATGGGTAAGAGGACTGCTAGGAAGAATGGGAATGAGGCAGATAACTTTGCATATGTGCACATTATGCTGGGATAATGTGTGAGCTGGATAGGTAAGTAGAGCTTAAACAATAGTATGAGACAAGTCTGAAGTTCAAAAGGTTACTTAAACAAGAAAAAACAAAACATCAATCTATAATGGAATGGAAAAATAAATTGTGATGTCTTCATACAATGCAATACAGCACACACACACAAAAATGAACTATAACTCCCACAATATGAGTGTATCTCATGAACATAACATTGCATCAAAGAAGTCAGAAACAAAAGCATAAATACTATATGACTTGATTTACTTAAGTTGTAAAAACAGAGAAAACAAACCTGATGTATATCATAAATGTATATTGTATATTTTATATTTAAGATATATGAACTTTATTCACAAAACTCCATCTTGAAGGGAATACATTTAGCTTACAGATACTATAACATTTGAAAAGAGGGGATAATAATATCACATACCTACTTTGCTGTGATAATTAAATATGATAACTTTATAGAAGGATTCAATTCAGTGCTTGGCATATAGTAAATACTAAATAAATGTTAGTTTCTTTTCTATCTTTTCCAAAAATCAATATTTACATTGGTATATCATTTAGTTTTATTCTTATTTTTTATCCAATTTATAGTTCATGTTCCTGGTAGAGAAGAAATAGATGTATGGTTCTGTTACTTGTAGACATTTTGAGAAAGAAATTTTGACCCAGAATTCCTTAACTACCAGAGAATGAAAAAGAAAGGGGCATAGTCTTTTACTTTTACAAGTGATAAAATCGCACAAGTAAGTCTTTTACCATAAATCAGTATTTCTGAACCTATTTTTCATTTTAGCTTCTCTAAGGAACTCTTTTGGGCTTTTTTTTTTTCTGAATCACTGCCACGCCAAATTTTAACACCACAGATATGCTGTGTATGTACATGTGCTTTATGCATATAAAGTGTAAGATTTCCTTCTCTCTCTCAGAACAGAGCCAATTTCCTCTCCCTTTGGGTCAATATGGCCTCCATTAAGAATATATGTCATCTACCAAAATGAGTTATGAAAATTCTTACCTTGCCCATCATCATCTTAAATGCAAACCACCGTTTTCCTTTTCCTTTCCCAAGAGCTCCTTCATTTTCATTCACAAATTTTTTTGCTTCCCTAAAAATGAAAACAAAATAAGGGGTAGGTGGGAGTGGGTTGAGATTAATAGAGTATAGAGGTAGTGGACATTTAATTTTAATAATTTTGTAGCTTTATTTCTTCTAGACCCTTAACAAGTGAATCTAAGCTATATTTCATAACCTAGAGACTTGTAATGCATGTTTAAGGTTTTTTTAATTTTGGCCAGGAAGAATACGATATTTTAGTTTTGCCTATTAATCAGTTGGAGTCATTGAAAAGCAAGGAATTTATGCTAAATGTCAAAATAGAGAACCCTAACTCTTCTCATTTCTACCACATATAAAATTGAATCTGAAGTTTACTTCAGATTCTGGCAGTTGGAATGTTTATTTTTAAATATTTTCCTTCTTTTTTAAGGATTATTATTTTTTTAAAAATAGGGCAGAGAGTTTAGGACAAACTGATATAGAACACACTTACTGTTCTGGTATTTAATCTCATAAAAGCAATTATGACTTAAAATAGACAAATCATATACGCATATAAAGCAAATGGGGTTGGAGAAAGAGGGAAAAGGAAAGGGATACTCTTTGGCCTTGCATTTTGAAACAGTTTCAAACTTCAATTTTAACATATTTCCAAGTATCTATACATTTAGAGTAGACACATTAGTGTGTGTGTGTGTGTGTGTGTGTGTTTGTTAAAAATCATCTATTTATCAAAATGAATAATATGAACAGATTAAAAATATTATATTTGTAAACTTGTTTGGTCAATTTTGTTATTTTTGTTGTTTGATATATGAAAAGAATTTAGAGGTGGGCCAAGCTTGTCTTGACTTCTCAGAGGCCATAGAAAATCCAAGAAGTAACCCAAACCTGGGGTGTGATTATACAGGTGCAATGCTGTCGTCAGCTAGATGGCCCCTGGAATGTGCGGTTTTACATACAAGAACATGCAACACATGACTATAAATAAACTTATTAACAAACAAAGTAAATCTTGAAAAAATGAAAAGCTGGTGAAAGACTTTTTGGTGAGGGGTTCCTTAGTGCTGAACTAATGATTTCACAATACCCAGTGATCAAAACAGAACACACATCTGTTGACTTAGCCAATAACTAAACATTAGTGTCCCATTACTCAGCTGTGCATGTGCCCCCACCCATATTCTGCCATAAACACACAAGCACAACAAGAAGATTCTGAATCTTCAGTCATCAGGCAGACCTCCCAAATCAGTTCCTGGGTGGCCCGGACAATGTCTTGTCCTTCTATATCTCCCACAGCATTGAATATTACTTTGGCCATAGGAGGTGCTCAATAAACCTAAACCTTCTGGAAATAGAGCTGAATGGTATAACTCAGGGTAGAGGTATACAAGAGAGTATTTACTAATTATATTATTGTCCACATCAATTAATGCTTGAAGACGAAGTCATTCCTAGACTTTGGGATTGCATTCTTCCTCGTTAGTCTTCTCAGAAACTTAGTAGGGCAGCCTCCTGGGAATGGAGAAAAGTTACTAGGCTGGCCTAGTTGTCAAACACCCTGACATGTGACATGAACTCTGGGCTGTGAAGATTAATTAAAAAATGGTTTCTAAAATATTTTACACATTCTCAAATGTTCAATAAAGCCACATCAAGAAGTATAAACTGAGCTTTCATGGCTGGGTATTTTTATATTCATGAAATCAAGAAAACATGACTTTTAAACATTAGTTATGTGTTACAGAGGTGATAAGACAAGAGGGTGACTCCTAGCAGACATTTATAAAATGTTGAATGGATCTAAACTAAAAATCAGGTAACAAGTTCTAACCGAGCCTCTGTGACCTTGCCCATGTTTTTGATGCTCTCTATACAAACATTCATGAGTGCCCTGCTCTCAAAGGTAAGCACACTCGCCCCAGAGTCACACAGACCTGAACAAGTTCTGGCACAGTTCCCCTTAGTTATTATGTGGCCTTTAACAGGTTAGTATTCTCAAACAAACAAAAACTGGGCAACCGCCTCCCTGCTTGTCTGGGTGGTGGCAAGAATGAGGTGAGATCATAGAAAGTGTTGAAGGGATTGATTATTCATAGTCAATTCTACTGAAACAGTTGTTTTAAAACTGCAAATTTGTTTTAACATGCCTGATTGAGTATGAAACAATTTAAGAATAGCACAAATTTTTGTTCACTTATGTGTGATTTTATCTATAAGAAGCATTAGGTGAATGCAGAAAACTGCACCCAGCTAAACCTAGCAGTGTAGGAATACACAAAATGCATACATTTCATGTGCCAACTCCCCCACTGCACCACCCATGTTAGAAAAGCCACATCCATTCACAGCTGGCGTTACAATGACACTCCTTCCACACTTTACAATAACTCACGAATTGCAACCCTATCCTGGTAAGGCACTTCCACAAGCAAACTTCAGGTCTTTTTCAGCATAAGCTGTTATTCTGATTGTAGTATTTATGTATTTCTAAACCATTCAGCATGTGTAAAATGGTGCTCTCATTTTATACCTATCTTTTCTTAATATGTCACGGATGACATTTGTATCATACCCCTATTCCCATTCTTCCTATAAACTCTGTAGTTTTCATGGCCCAATTTTACATATTGTGGTACTTTTTATGAATCCATGCATTATATTATAGCAGAACTGGCTATAATTCAATTATCTGGCATCAAGAATTTTGAAGTTCATAAAACCAATTATACACAGAAATTATTCTATCATTCTCTGTTATAATAAACACATAAATGGAAAAATCAAAAATTCTTCTTAGCAGTAAAATTAAAATTTGTTTTTCAAATTTATGGGCATCTTCACTACTCCAGATACTTAGCAGATAATTTAAAAGGCACTCAGTTTGGTCTATTAGAGTTATATCACTTAGATAAGTGGCCAATTAGAAAACATGACTGCTCTAAGCAGTTAGAAGTGTAAAGAAACAGCTATTCTGCTCCATATTTCTGAAAAGGTTTTTAATTTTCTGAGCTGATAATTATGGTGCAGGAACATCAGGCTATTAAGATTTAACAGCGAGAGAAAGGGAAGTCAGGATTATAACCAAATTAAAATCACCACAAAATTAATTATAAATTCACTTAATAATATCGAAACCTATTAACATGGCATTCATAAGATGTTTGTCATTTACTATAAATATAATTTTCCTTTGAACAATCTAATAAGATTTTATTGTTTGTCCCTTCAATTGCCAACTTTCCCTGATGCTAGGCATAGTTTCATATTTTTCTCCCAATTCCTACCTCACTCCTGTCTCAACATACATATATAAAAGTCTGGATTTCATTCTACTCCACAGGAGTAAATTTTTTCTCTAATGTCCTACCCCTCCTCCATTGTCCAAGAGATGTCCCCGCAAATTTCATACAAAAGAGATCCCTAAACAGCCGTTCTAGCTCCTCCAGCTCCCTAACTGCCCACCTGGCCAAAATAACTACTAGACTTAATTCATCAGAAATCTGGTGTGTGTGTGTGGGGGGATTTTAAAACAAAGCTAGGGGCTATGGGGGTGTGTAGCAAATATCTGTTAGGCAGGAACAGATTCTTGATTCCCCTAATCAGGTGCTCTTGAGATGTGAAGAAGCACTCTTGAATCTTGCAGACCTAGAAGACAGAACACTGGGCAGGAAGTGGTCAGTGACTCAGTGAGAGAACATGCCTTACCACTATTTTCAGGGCTGACCTTTAATATTCTGGCATGAAGTCAGAATAGAGGAAAACTAGTATCACCCAATCCCATCCTCCCTGATAACAGATTCCTTAACCAGAAGACATCTTTCATTGCACTATTTGAAACAAGATACAAAAAGAAACTATCCAATATGGAGATAAACACTGACTAATATTTATCACACTAAAGTTCCCAGGACAGATATCAGAATGCAAGAAAAGAAAGAGCAATCTTTGAAAACTAAAAAGCAACAACATTTCTTCATATTTTCCCTATAGTGAATCCATTTCCCTACCCATTTATATTTATTTGGATTATCAAAAGGGATTTTTCTACATGACTAAGTGAACTAGACTTTTGTGGATAAACTTTAGCCTCAAACCATCCAAATGTCTGACTAAAAAAATGTGTGTCATCACCTTGAACTGCATTCAACAAAACCTGCCTGCCAAGACGGTAACCCGGTCTCCAGGTCTCAGAGCTCAAGCAAGCCCTGGTACAATATGTGGAGCTCTCTGAGCTGTAACCCCAAACCCAGGGGTAAATAATTGAATGAGGTCTATTTAATGACAATACCTAGCTTCATAATTCATTTATCAGCCCCTTGTGCTGAGAATTAGAAAAATAAGGTTTCGTGAGCTTTCAAGAATGCTTTCACAGTTAGTTGAAGGAGCACACTTTAGCCTAACTTACAAAACAGATAATTTGCCCATAACACATGATACCACCCGATGACACAGGGTGATGACACCTGGTGATACAGGGAAGTTAGGACATGCTATGCTGCCTTTGACACATTCTCATCCTGGAAACATGTTCCCTGTTTGGGTTTGGTTAAGTTGACGTTTCTATCCTCTTGTTTTCAGTTGGATAGTATAATTGAGCAATCAATTTATTGCTCAAGTAAATGAAAGGCATTTCAAAACTTGTCCTTAAGGCACTTGTAATCAAAACATGTATTCATGAACAGTTCCTAGTAATGGGATAAGAAAAATAAGAAACCTTTTCCTAATAAGCACATTTTTTTAAAATTTGGCCATTTAAATTGACTAAAAGTTAAAATTCTGTCTTTTCCTTAAGTATTACTGAGTAATTGAAAGTTGCAGAGGTAAGAAGTCTGAAGTGCAGAAATTAAAAATAAGGATTACAACCCTCCTGGATACTATAACTCCATAATTAGACGTGTAGAATTATTTAAAATCATCCTAATATTGGAAGTGATGGTTCAAAACATGTGTTTTTATAAATGGGATGCTGGTGACAGTAATTGTAATTGTTAAGATGCTCAGTTGCTTCATCTATAAAATAGAGATAATAATAGCTATTTCATTAGGTTTTAGTATGCTTTATAGAAAATAATGTAAATATGTATGAATGTACATGATGTAGTAATAATATATGTCATGTGTCCATAGCAAACAGTAAGAACACTGTAAATAGTACTCTACATATTTGGAAACTTGATAGATTATCCTTGGTAAATAAAAATATTTGAGACAATATGAAAATAAGCAACAAATAAACAAAGAACAAGCAAAAAAAAATGCCTGTGCATTCATATAATGCAGACATATAGCCTATATGTCTCTGGCTTATTTCAGTGTGCTTCCATTTAGATAGCAATACACACACACACACACACACACACACACACACACACATTATATATGGAGAGGGAGAGGGAGAGATTAGTCACCAAGACCTTTAAAATTTTTATCAGCAATAAACCTTAGAATAATCTGTGCACAACGAGTTCTTGAGGCAATTTTTTTACTAGTTCTGATGACACTCTTAGAGATGTGAGAAAGCCAGCTGGTGTTGGTAAGTAACTAAAGCAATGTCTGGATAACGTTAAATTTATATTAAATTCAAAGTTACTATCCATGGAAATTCTTTAGACCTAAGAGGACATCTTTGCTCCTCGAGGCTATGAAACAATGTTAATTTTCATGGCTGCCTTACGTTTCAAAAAACAACCCTAACACATTTTAGTTACACACTAGAGGTCAGTCAAGGATCTCAGAGTAATTTTAAATAAATCAAGAGAGAAATGACAAAGCTGGGCTTTAGTGGTTTAATAAGAAAGAAAGCACACTAGATTCTCTTTCTACTCACTGGTTGAGTCTTTTCCTAATTCTTCTCTGTACCTGGTTGATTTAAGATTTAATCTATAACTTAAAATACGTTCCTTTGTATTATAACAGTGGAGCAGGGAGAGAGAACCACACAGATTTCCCCAGGAGCTAAAAGCTTGTGCTGAGTTTTAAATATTGGTCAAGGCATAACCTAGTTTTCTACCATAGAAGGATCCAAAATAATTCTAAGATTTTAACATTATCAGAAGAGATAATATACAACACAGTACATTATCAGCGTACAGCCATCTATAGTAATGACTTTATGTCTCTCCAGATCTTCTTTAAGCTCTATATCAAGGATTTTGTTTTACTTTGGATTTTTGTCTTTGTTTTAATGAATCAATTGAGCATTCAATTAGCAACACTAATATCTGAAAGTAAGGGTGATAGTATGTGAGCTGCAAAGTTCAAGGCCATGTCCCTAAAATATCTAGTATATCCCAGCCTACAATTATTGCTTTGTTTTTTTGAGCAGAAATGAGATTTGGGGAGAATGTGACCTTAATGTCACAAATGAATCTTAAGGTCCGGAGCCCAAGAGTAACAAGGGAAGCTAAATCTAAAACCTTATCTCAACTAATCTCATCACTGAAGATTTGCAAAATGGTGGTGTTTCCTCTCCCTGCCATTACTGTGGGAAAATTACTCACAGAAGTAGCTAAAAATAGTACTGAAGATATAAGTTACTGTACATCCCTGCAACAAGGACCATTCCAAAATTCTAATCAAGATGCGAATTCATTTTATTTCTATCATTCTTTCATTCCCCCTTTTAGTTAGTCATTTTTTTTCTAAGTATTTATTCAGTATGTTTTATGTTCTTAAGAATATGTTCAGTACTTTGAAAGAAATAAAGGAAACATGTAGATTTCTTTCTAAAGCTTAAACTCTATTGAGAAAAATCGTTACGTAACAGTGCCATGCATCCTTGATGTGAAAAAAGGGAGGACTGTAGAGGCTTGAGAACTTGTTGAAGATATTGTAGACAATATAAGAACTAAAAACGAACACTAAAAAGCTGATAGAATTTGAGTAGGCAGAGAAAGGCATTCTAGGCATTGGCTTTCAGGAATTTCCCTAACAAAGGAGCTATTTCCACCATGAATCACATATACAATCTTATATGCTTAGATATACTAACATTCCACTCTTCAAGAGGCCATTTACAGGGCTTGGTAGACAGACTGTGGTAGTTTTGGTTGGTTCATGTGCATTCTGATCAAATATATCTAATCAAAAACATCTGAATACTATAAAACAGGAGGATTCACAGGGTGTTGCCTGAGTGAGTGGTCATTCTACTTTGAAAAGTTTGGGTAAATTATTTCTACATAATATCTATGTGTTCATGTTTATACTTTGGTAAGCATTTCTAAGTATTATGAAATATTGTTTCAACCATTGTATAGTGATACTTAGGAGTGCTGAACAGCCTTAGTTTTCTGGTGAAACGGGGGAGGGGGGGGGGTGTTCTGTCTTTTGATCCATGAGTGGGCAAGACATTTAAAAGGATGACAGTTCAGTGAGCTCTGCAAATAATCAAGACTACCTGGTAAATTGATCGCTTGCCCCATGGCAAGCTGAGATGGGAGGTCTGTTCTAAGCACTTGGCAACACAACTTAGGTGAGGTCACCCACATGCTCCTATTCTGTGTTAACTTACAGTCTTAATATTTCAGTCTCCTTGCATAGCTTCTCTTCTAACATTCCCTGATCCCTGTAACAAAACACTGCTCAAAAAGTACTATAATAGTGTATACATAAATATAAAAATTAAATGATCCAAGAAGTCATGTATCTTTGTCTAGATAGTTGAGTGTGCATGTATGTATATGTGCAATAGTATATAAATATACACACATATTCATATATATACTTGCATATATGTAAACTCATGCATATCTATTACAAAAGCGTAATTAACATGACTATATAAAAAGTGTTTTACTCTATTTAAAAATGTTTAATTTTCAGGACTGCAGAAGGGGAACTTAGACACATTATATTTGACATGTAAAATTATTCTCCTTTCTCTTATATAGTTTATGATATTCTAATATAATGTTTTCCAAACCTTAACTTTTAGTATATGGATTTTAATGAGACTTAACCATTTTATTCTAGAGCAACCAGCTTATTTAAGTCCCCCAAAATAGTATTCCACTTGCCGTTCCTTGGTCATATACATAAAAACATCCTCAAATATACCTTGGTTACTCTCTTATAATAAACCTGATAAAGTAAAGGGTTATTTCACAGTTAGTATCTTATCTGAGATCTGGATGATGCCACTTCCCCAAGACAACAAGGAAACGTTTCTCAGATTAATCTTATTTTGTGCTTATCGGGTGCACATTTGCTTTTCTTTTACTGTTAATATATTATGTGAAACATATTTGAAGCATTCCTTCCTAGATAATTTATAAGTGATAATTAATGTATTTCTCCTTTTAATCTCCCTTCAAAGATAATATATTTATGGGTAGTCTAATAACAAGTTGTGAAAATTAGCTGTCACTGATAGTTGAAATTCTAAAGCAAGTTAGGAAAACTGCTATTTATCAAAAATTGTTGGAAAGTAGAACACCCTGGCAAGCTGAGAAAACTGATTCAGTGTGTGTTACCATATATAATACATTGACTGATAAGATTCTAGGAAATAAGGTACAATGAAATGGAATTAAGATTATAGTAACTATACTTTATCTAGAAGAAAATTTTAGAACTTTCCTATGTCTAATATTTTTATTATAATTATTATCTTATAGTATACTATAAATCAAACCTTGTTTATTTGAACTTCAGGTTTACTTGAATTCTGGATAAGTAGATGTTTGTGGAAGGTAGCGAATAAGATTGCCAAAGAATTTTGGAAAGCATCCTTAAATGTTAGCATTTTTTTTACCCTTTTCCCAGTGACTAATATCCTTCCATCAGCTCTCTGGGCAGACTGTCAGGCTGATTTAACTAGACTGTGTGCTTGAGATTTTGAGGTAGGTACAAGCATCAAAAATGCATTCACAATTCTCCTAAAGAGATGGGAGCAGTGGGCCATCTGAAAACCTGCCAAACCAAGGTGAAGAATAGAACATCTCCAGGTAAGTATGATAAAATGGTACAGTGTAGACAAGAGAAATTAAATGAACCATGACACAAATAAAGGAGGAGAATTCTTGGTAGACAAAGTATATTTATCCCAAACATTTCAGAGATGACTTCTTTAATAATTAAAACATTTTTCAAAATATTCAAATCCTAAGAAAAAAACAATAATTTTCTTATTTCATTCTTTTCAGTCTCATTTAAGGGGGAATTTCAAAAATATTATTTGAAAAGCATTATTAAAAATTAACCATAAGAATTTTCAAAGCACCCACAATAATACTGCAAATATTAACAAGGTAAATCTGGAGACAGAAAGAACTGTCAGGGACACCATTTTTATTTAATATGGAAAGATTCTTTCTAATTCAATGAAAATAATGAGACAAGCAATTGTGGCAGGTGAACTTGACTGTGGGTGATAAAACAGAACAGATTTCTAATCACAATCAAGAATTGATCACTCTTGAATAAAATATTTTCCTCTTTAAGATGAAATATATAAAGAAAAAAAAGGGCAGGCTAGGAGGAGGAGAAGGGAGAAAGATTGAAATTCTCTGTCATGCTGATACTTTGGAGACGAAATTTTAGAAAATAAAACGAAAGACATTTAGCAGAGTATTAAGATAAAAAACAAGTATCAGTGGTTATTAATGCACTTTGGACTTTATCTGGAGTCCTGAAACCATAGAATAATGCTTGTCCTCACAGGCAGCTCTAATTCAAGCATTTCATTGTTCAATACAGGAAATATAGCATAACAAGCAGATCTTTCTTTAGCCTCTGCTCTCAACTGTTCTGGATTAAAGCTCTTCTAACGTAACTTTTGTTAATCAAAGCCATTACTAGATCTCCCAGTGAGGTGCTGGAGCTGACTAGGCCACTGATTATTAAATTTTCAGGAATTGTGTAAGCTGGTTTTTAAACTGTTGGGAGCTTGAAATTGGGCATACTTAGAGTATTTACACCATGTAAATTGGCAAATACTACAAATCAAGGCTTTTTACCAGCACGATCCTGCCCTTTACTCACATATTCATCCAGAGCCTTAAAAGGTCCCCATCATGTTAATGATTCCCTTGCCTTCAGAATGAGTGTCCAATGACAACATAAATCACCATTAACACTGTCACCCACACAGAAACAGTAATTGAATGCTTATGCAGTACAGAGTACTATGCTAGGCCCTGAGGGAAAAAAAGAGCTCCAAGACACCTTTCATGTCCTGGGAAGCTCAAAATCTATTCTGAAGTAAAGCAGATTTACATACAATTTTTTAAATGCAATATAATGCAGTATAATAAAAAAGCCAAATGAATAATAGAGTCTATTTGAGTCCAGTTTCTATAGGACTTGGCAAAAAAAGGAGTTGGCAAATATTGTCCCAGAGGGGAGACAACATTTCATAAGGGAGATAGAATTCAGAACTGGAAGACACACAGGAAGAAGCATAGCAAAAAAGATGCTGGGAGGCTGGAATCAACTGAGAAAAGGTATCCAGATGTCTAGAGAAGATTAAACTCATGTTACGAGAAATTGGGGTTCAAATGAGAAATGCGGCACCCTAGAAAAAGAGTGAGGTTTTGGAGATGGAGAGAAAGCATGAGGTTTTGTAGACTTGCATCTTCACCTTTACAGTTACTAGCTGTGTGAGGCTATTTTACCTCTGTGAATCTCAGTTTTCTCTTCTGTAAAATGGAGATAGTGTTTTGTTTTCAAGGTTTCTGCGAAAATTAAATAAGTTAATGTGTGCCACCTATCGTAGCACAGAATTTGATACATTGTAGACATTCAAAAAAATTTGGAGATGGTTTTGTCTACCTCCAAACCCTCATGGTCATCATCATCCAAAACACATGATTTGGAAAGGGAGCTAGAATTCAGAGTATGAGTTCACATGGTACAGCTCCCTGATTTTTTTTTTTTTTAAGCAAAGGCTTTTAAACTTTGTTAATTACTGGTGGTACACTGAAGGCTTTGAACATAGAGTTTTAAAAGAACTGGCCATAGTTCATGAACATTGCCTTTGGAGTTATATAGCCTTGAGTTATGTAATGTGAGTTTACCAAGTTATTAGAAGGCTATTGACTTCTGCTGCTCAAATGGATGGAACTCATGCAAGTATTAAGTATAGATAATAAGAAAGGTCTTGGCTAACATTCAGGTGAAACTCATACTCAGGGTCAACTTCATGGGCCTATGACTGTGCAGTCACACAGAGCCCCAAACTCAGGTGGCCCCAGTGCTTAATTTAATGCTTTGATGTTTCCATCTTGAATTTCTTAATAACTGAAATTCTTCGTTATTTTTATTTATTTTTTTGTTTTTTGTTTTGTTTTGTTTTGTTTTGTTTTGATGGCAGTGACACTGGCCCTCATATGTGGAACTGAACCGGGGCCGCTGGCTTCCCAGGCCAGCGCTTAACCACCGCGCCACTCGGCCAGCCCTAAAATTCTTCGTTATTTTTAACAAGAGGTCTTAAATTTTCATTTTGCAAATTATGTGGCTAGTCCTGCACATAAGTAAGATGTGTTAAGTATAGCTAGTAAATAAACTTGTAAAAATAATTCATAAGATGTATTCCAATACAGATAGCAAGTTAGCGACCTATAATATCTACCAAAAAAGACAGACAATAGATAGCAAATATGATGAATAAATTAGAATATTATAGTTAGAAAGGCATGGAAAAAAACCAGTTATAATCCTGTCACTTTGGGACTGATATCTGTCACTCCCAAATGACCACTCATTGGTGTTATCCAACATAGTTCGGTTTCCTGCACATGTGTTCTGCTGAAAAAAAGTATTTATAACTCGTGGCATTTCAACAGGCTCACTCATTAACAAGGAACTGCTATGATCAGGTATTCTTGCCCTGTGTCAGTCTGATAGGGCAAATGCCTATCCCTGGCCCACATCATCTTCATTCTGTGGGCCCCTTTGGGACCTCAGTCCTCTTAACTACATCATCATCACCTCTCTTAGGAGAGACAGGGCATATGAGCATTATGAAACCCAGAGTTCAAGAAGTGGCCTACAATACCCCTCAATTGCAACTCTATCCCCAGCATGCTAATTTATCCCACCTCTTTGTCCTCACTCCTTACTGTGCTTTAAGTTGACTTAATAAACCATGTGATTTGAGCATGTTAATTTGGTTTGTGAGCCTTTCAGGCCTAGGACCCCTGGGAGAGCATGCCTGGTAGTATACTCAGAGACCATCAGATGAAGGTAATTTTCCAAGGAAGTTCAAATCATGGCTTTATCACTTAATAGTTGCCCAAACATAAACAATTACTTATCCTCTCAGAACTTTGTTTTTATTATATGAAAGCCAAAATTACAATACCTACCTTGAAGGATGGTTGCAAGTGATAAATGAAACTATGATGGTAAAATAACAGTAGATAACATGTATAAAATGACTGCTATGTGCCAGGCACCATTCAAAGTACTTTAGGTCTATTAAATGATTTAAGCCTCTCAATTCTCTGAAGTACTATTACTTTTATCTCACTTTACAGGTGAGGACATGTAGAGATTAAGAAGCTTGCCCAAGGTCACAGAATAATGCTTGATACCCAGTAGGCACTTATTAAATAGTAGGTAAATTGAATGTCAATGTTATATTTTGATCTACAAAATTCAGGTGTACTGATTGCCTATAGACTCTCCAGTCTTTGGATGAGAAGATCAATATACCCAAGATACCTGTAATGTACAAGAACTAAAGGCCTATGCTTTGGCTGGGTTATTGGTTAAGAATCCCAAATGACTGGAGTGTGTGTTAGTGGGTGTGTACACATGCTTAAAAGTCATCTTGTGTGGAATCCCTCCTCATTCCTTCACAATGACAGATGAAGGAAAGGTCTTTGTGAACTAAAGTAGAACTTACGTTTATTGCCTATGAAAATCTTAAGCTTCAAGGAAACTTAAAAAAAGGGTGAGGATGTGAGCCAAAGGGGTAGTTTTCCCATCTGGCTCAAACAGAGGAAATCAACTGTGACCTATTCTCACTTTCCTAGAAATATATTAGTTCCCCCAACCAAAACAAAATGAAATAAAAAACAAAAAGAAGTATGGGAGGATGAAGGCAGGCTGATTTTATCTTAATGACTAGCTGACAGTTTCAAGCACCTGTTTAAATTTAAATGAAATCCTAAGAGTAACTTTCTTGGCTTTGCTGGGTGTTTCATTAATAAATCACCAGGCCTCATCAGCCAATGGGCAACTCTCAGAAACATTGGGTCAGGGTGCTACAAAGCTCCGAAATTAAAGCAGTCAGTATAATAGCTAAATAAACACCTTTGTTATCAAAATAATATTTTAAAAATGGCTTCTACCCGAGCCACTCCCATGCAAAAGTACACTTGGCATGCTCTTGTACTTTAATTTGTAGATTCATAACATGTTAGAACAGCTCCCTCCCCAAAATAAACTTCTTTAACTATCCAGTTCAGTTGGGTTTTTTATTTTATTTTATTTTTTTAAGGGCAGTGTCTCTCGCTCTCATATGTGGGACCGAACCTGGGCCGCTGGCTTCCCAAGCCAGCGCTTAACCACCACGCCACTCGGCCGTTGGGTTTTTTTAAACTGTTTCTATGTTAATAGGCACAGAAGCACTTTTATTTCACATGAATGCTTTCTATGGAGGTACCCTGTGTAGAAGAGAGAAACCGTAGGTCTCCCCGCTTACAGCTGCTGTTGGGGCAGAGCAGCCCTCCCTCTCACCACCACCTCCCTTGAGCTGAAGGGATTGCATCAGAGCACTTGAGCTCCAAGGACAGCAGTTTGAAAACCATGGACTACAGTCCCATTCCTTCATTTAATAATACATAAACTAAGGCTCAGAAGAGGCGAACTTAGAGGTAGCGCTTAGATTGAAGTCCAAGTTGCTTAATTTTCTCCAAAACCTATTCTACTAAAACAAAATAAAGTGGTTACCTATTTAAGTGTAGTCATGAGGGCTTTTAATCTACAACGTCAAATATTCTGAGACAGTTAAAGGTTGTAGGTTTCAGAATGAGTAATCAGTAGGCCTGTGATTTTCCACCTAGGTGCTTTATTCCACCTGTGGTTGCTGCTACCAGGCTAGTGTGGCCACCTGTTACAGGTAGGAAAGATCTAGTCATCCAATTTCTGAGTTAAACCCACATACAACTTAAACACGGGTTATACTTAAAATCCTCGCTGTTGAGTATTTTTTAGTTAGGTAACTAATAAAAATATAGGAACTATATTACTTTAAAATATATAATTATTTTCAAATAATGAGAAAATCCACTATCATTTCCTTTTCCCCAGCACACCCCACTACACACACACACACACACACACACACACACACACACACATATTCTCATCCATTCAACAGACCATTCACAAAGTACAATATTCTGCTTAATGAAGTTTTCTGTTTCTCAGAGTTAAAGATAGTCTCACCCCTGACTACATATCAGTGACTTGCAGAGTAAAAAATAAAAATACACATTCCTGGTCTGGTTTAGACACACCTGCCCCTGCACTCAAAGATTCTTACTCAATAGGTTTAAGGCTACAGCAGTGTGTGAAACTGTAGCAATACACGGGACAACATACATTGAAAAACACAGTTCCCCAGTGATGGTGGAAAGGAAGTGGCTTCCCTTCATCCCTACAGAGCAAATTCTGCTGCCTTGAAAATGCCAAGTGCCAGTGCCTGTGCCATATTGGAGAGTCCATATGGATTCATAACCCATTCTTAGAGCTTCCTGCCTACATAGTAACTGTGTATGCTAAACCATCTCTTGACCCTAAGTTCTGAGGATGCTCACTTTCCCACTTGCAGACAGTCTTTCAAAATGTGGGAACTATCCCCAAGTATAACTCACAACATCCTCAGAACCATAAGCCACCATTCCTGAGGCTTTACTCTAAAACGTATCTTGAAACCCTGACTCTCTCTAAAATCTGTTTCAGAGTTCAAAGACATAAGAGGAGCCTTGGAGCCCAGACACAGAGCCAAGCCTGGGGTCAAAATATCCGCTCCAGTTATGTTGAGCCTAGAGCCTTGGGTTCCGTAGATTCAACCAGGAGTGATGACTGGAGTCCTGTTCTGGGAATAACCTTAGAAACACGCTCTCTCAGTTAGATGTCCCTGAAAGATATAAAGGGTGGGAGGAATGCTGCCTGGTGATAAGGCCTGCTGTCAGTCTTCCTTCCATCCCAATCCTTATCTCTTCTCACTTTTGAACATGTCTTCATGCCTGCACTCCTGCCCAAGACTCCAGCTCCTAGAATCTGCCACAAGACCACCCTGAGGCACCTGAGAGTATCTGGCCCTGGATTCTGCCAAATTGTCAAGATACCTTCTTTCTTTTGTTGCAGCATCAAACCTTTTTGTCCATACAGAGTACAACCAATGTCACCATCCTGGGCTTGCCTGTGGCTAGGTATGCCCCCACCTAGCCCTGCCAAGCAAGTCCCAGCTCCCTCCATCTCTCCTGTCACACTGCAGGCAACCAGGCCACATCAAGTCCATCCCAAGATGAAAAAGTTATTACAACTTACATGTCCCAGCTATATGCTATGTTCTGGCACCATGCTAAGTGTTTTCCATTAATTATCTCACTTGATGATTTCAGTAACTCTGTAAATTAGCATAATTTCATAAAGAACTTGAAGTCAAAGGACTATGCAATTCATTTAAAATTGCACAGCTATTAAGTGGAAGACCTGAGATTCAAACTTAAGTCTGAAGCCCATGCCTAGTCCGCTGCCCTACACAGAAGATGCAGGTAAGGGAGAGAGGAGGGTGTATTTCTACACCTCCATGCACATGGAAAGGGGGGAGATACTCTTTGGCGTTCTTACTCAATTTCACACCATACTTTGACCGTTTACAAAATACCACTTTCCAATTCTGCAGTTTTCTATATACAGTTACCTATAGTTCCCAGGTTTGGGGATGTCATAGCCAGTAATACCTCAAAATATATTTTGGGAGCCAACATAAGGTTGCCAAATTTCCATTTTGCCAAGTCAGGGTATTTTTAAACCTATCATTTAGCATCATTCTCACTTCATTGAATGAAAACTATATTACCCAAACAGACACATACACACACACAGACACACACACACACACGCTCATGCACACACACACGCGCATGCCCTCTGTGGAACCAAGAATGCTGCTTGCCTTTGCTTTCATTCATGGCGGGCGTGTACATGCAGATTCACAAGGCGTTCCCAGCCTATAGCTGGGTGGTGTTGCACAGATGTGCTGGGAAGACCATTGTTTGAAAGTTAGAAAACCATACTTCACAAAACAAAACAATACCATTGTAAACCATGACTACATTCCCATCTCACAGGGTAGATCTACAATACCTTATTTTGGGTATGAGGTAAATGAGGCCCCGGGAGGCTAAGCAATTTCCTTAAACAACACACAATCTGTGGCAGAGCCAAGACTACAAGTAAATTTTCCTGGTAGCTATTTCAGCTCTCTTTTCATCACCAGGGACAATCATACTATATTACAATTTTAACATTACTAGTTAAATAGGCTTATGGAGTGATAGCTTTGGAAATTTACCACTCTTTCAAAAATGGATCTGTGGAAAAGTGCAACCTGTAAGCACACCTGAGAGATGCAAACCTGATGGTTGTCACAGCCACATTCCCTTTCTTCACACCCTGCCTCCCCCAAACACCACGGCCAGGAACTATTACAATGTGATCCACAGAGGTGAATCTGCTTCCATCCCCGAGAAAAGGATAATCATTTGACTTTTCATATCAAATGAAAAGGCATACACCTGTGTGCCTCTGAGTGTGTCTGCAATCTCATCGGCATTCAACTAAGAGTAAACTCAGGTCGCTGACATGTTGCCCGAGTATAGTCATCATAACCCTTCATTGGAATTGCATGTCCTGTTCTGCTGACTTAACATCCTTCCTGTACTTTCATGAGAATTGTCACATGGAAATATTATTTGAGGCTGGCCCCTGCAGAGAAACAAGAGTGTTCAATCCACACAAACTTGTAAAATTCAAATGTCTTATCTCTTTCAGAGAGACAGTAATGAATATGTTAAACTAAGGAAACACTCAGTTCAAGGAATGAATGACCAAAGGTGACCACAGGGGTTATTAGACTCCAAACAATATATTTTCTCATAGTTTTAAATTTGTAATCATTAGGCCACCCTCTCTAATAAATTGAGATATATACACATATATTTATATGATATATTATATATGAATATACAACCATGCGCATTATATATGCTATGACTATTACACATATGATACATACAGTATTGCCTATTAGATATAAATAATACACAGAGGATTTAAGACATCAGTATCAAGGAAAGTGTCTCTAATTATGAAAAGTGACATCATACTTGAGAACTTCAAATTTCTTCTCCATTTTCCATGGTTTGCATTTGACAGTAGCAATCATTAGTCTTTGCTCATCTAACTCTGCCTTCAGTCTTTCCAATTCTGCTTCATCGATATCATCATCGTCCCTTTAAAAGAAAAAAACATCTTAATCAAGTTATGTTTTACCTGACTTGCAAACATGAAGAACACTATCAAATACTCTGTCAACGTGTCTCAACTTGGCTGTACATAGTAGATGCTGAGATCCATAAGCATTGGAGCTTGTATCTATCTGAACACTGATGCAGGATTTCTGAAATTATTATAACTTTATAAACAACAGTGTTTACATTCTAATGCCCTGAAACCAAGCTGTTCTTATTCTATCTATAGCCTCAAACTCTCAGAACTAGAAAATCTAAGGAAAGAATAGTTACAGATCTATCAAGATTTTTTTTGTCTCTTCTTTGTTCCTGTGTATACTTTCCCTCACCAATTCAATATTTCACTTATAATTTTTTTATTTTTCAATAAGGACAGTAAATTAGAGGTGAAGATGTCTTTGAGGTGCCCTTAAAAATTTTAAGTTAGCTCTGTCTCAAGAGAAAGAGAGAAAAATTGAAATAGACAAAAATAAAATCTACTTCTCAAAAGTAACTGAATCTTTTAATTAAACTCAAAACTTAAGTTGATAAAATTCAACTTCAATTATATTTGGTGGAAGTGAATCCTTAGAAGAGGGCTTCAAGGGAATTTAGTTTCTTACAGAAAAAAACGAGATATGTTTTTTCTGTCTTCCTAGTATTGCAAAAATACTATAGGGTCCAGAACTCGAAGCAAAAAAATCAAAACATGAACAACATAAATTTAAATTGAGGAATGTAATGCCATATTGTAGAAATCAATTTTTTTGGTAATAGATTGTTTCAGTTTCTGAACTTTTGTTGCTCAACTTCAAACTCACCTTTCTATGCTGAATATTGATTGCAATGCTGGGTCTGGATGCTAGGGAATATTTGCTTTGTCAGATGGCTCAATATCAGGCTGCCACTAGGTCTTTCCTTGGGTTTTCTGTTTGCTTCTTGGGGTGACGCTTCCTCCTTAATAATGCTTCGTCACCCCAGGAACTTTAGGGCCTTTCCACCGCTGCAGGTGACTCTAGTTTGCCAATTTTTCCAACACTAGCAAAACCAGCTTCATCCCTTGAACATCCTCCCCTCTGCAGTGGTTTCAGGTTTGTGGGTCCCTTCAACCTTTTTCCATTGTTTCTCTAGCCCTTGGGTGGTAGCTGCTTCCTAAAGTTGCTATCACCATGATGCCTTAGTGTTCTCTTTTCACTTTTCCAGTAACCTAGTTAACAATTATTTAGTATGTATTAAACAGTGCCTTTTGTTGAATGCTGTTTGTTCAATTCACTGTTGAAATTTTTCTTCTAACTGGGCCCCAGAAAGAAATTGTAATCTGACTCAGAATTAGTCAGAAACATATTTTGTTGTTCACGAAGTTTATGACTAAACACAGTAGGAATATGGCAAAAGCTGTTTTTGAAAATTCCAACTGAAAAACAGGAGGATATAGCCATAGTTTTACAGCCCATATAAAATGACTTTGAACAAAAAAAAAATGACTTTGCAATCTCCTCTCCTTCCCACCAATCCATAGGTTTAATCATGTCTTGATTACCGAAACAAAAATTCATATTAACCCTCCAAAATAACACTTCCTGAAAATACCAACTCAGGTATTTTCATTTAGAATAGTAATGCTGACTCAAGAGAACTATAAAAGTACACTACTAAAATACAACTCTGATTGCCATGAGGTTGTTTCAATTTTATAAAATCCTATGGTGCTGTACAATCATGACATAAAGTACTTGGTGTTGTTTTTTTCTTTATTACATTTATAGTCACAGTTTGTTTTTTTTAAAATGTGCCAGTTAGAATAAAATGTGAGTTGGTTTGTCTTAGGAGGGAAAAATACATTTTAGTAAAAATTATTTTACTAAAAATTATTCCAAAAATTGTTTCCAAGTAGATATAGACTAAATCTAAACTATATAGATTATTATTTTACTGAAATGGTTACAGAAATGATCAAAAACAAAAGAAAATATATGTCAAGAAACTATCAAGAATGGATTAAAGTAGAAAAAAAGGATTTAAGATTAATAATACAACCGCTCAATATTTTAAGTCTTGAATTTGTCCCCCTCCCAAAATAATTCACAATATTTACATTTTAGGCATCTTAAAGCTTCACATTACTGAGCTTGCAGCAAGAATCATATATAAAACAATGTCTCATTTAATACAGCATCATCAAAGAATCATCTATTCAATACGTGGATTTACTATGTAATAAAAGTTTAATTCTTTACATGCCAAGTTTTAGAAACAACTTAATAGAAACCTTCCTCACACTAATTATATGCTTCCCTGCTATCTTAAACCCAGTATTTTATATGTTTAACCTATCCAATTTCTGTGCTTCCTTCAAAAAATCATCAGAAATGTTTTCAATAACCCCTTTTCTGCTTATCCCTATGAGAATAGTTTTCTCTTCTCGAAAACTCCAAACTACTTTGTACTTCTTGTCTGGCACAGTTATAGTAACTGTGTTTCATAGTAATTTGTGTCTAAGTGTTCTCTTCCTTATCTATATTATGAGCTTCTAGAAAATGCAGAAAATTGCATATTCATATCCAGGTATTCCAAAGACATTAGCAAATTATCTTCCAGAGAGGTGGAGTTGGATAAATACTCATTGAATAAATGTTTATATACAGAATTTTTCTAGATGATAGGGTTATCACTATGAACCCAGTGCTCAATGTACACTAAAATATAACAATGTCTTCCAAGATTAATATGGTATGAAAAGATATTTATTCCTTCACTTTATATTTTTAAAGTCTTTGTTGTAAATGTTGATTCATCCAAGCATATCACACTCTACTACAAGGAATAGCTGTTGTTGGATAATTACTTTCAAATATGCAGGTAACTAAAATATTACTCTCCAGTATTACAGGAAAACTGCTTTTCTAGGAACCACTCAAAGGTAATAGCACAGACATGCTTCGTCTTCCAAAATTTAGGGCTAATCTGTGCGATAATGGTTTTCTATCTTAAGTTTGATTTATTTAAACAATAGTTGTTAGAAAACAGGAGGCATAACGTGCTGAATTTTTCACTGCTATGAACATATTACTCACTTAGAACTGGGTCAGGAAAAGCCTGTAATATTATTAGAAATACTCCAAAATGTCTAACAAGGCAGTGCTTTTTAACTGTCTTCAAAGATAGTTTGCATGCCAACCTCGGTTTTAGTTGGTTTCAAATGTTTTGTCAGCACAAGGGAAATTCCTTAAGGTGCTTCACTTGAACAGTTAAATTAAAAAAGACCATGAATTAATTAACCTAAATAAATGTGTTCTGATTTATTTGCTTACTAATCTTCCTCAAAGTATTTGCTAATACATATTCTTTAAAAAAAAAAAAAAAGATGCTTATCTTCAAAATGAACAATAGAAAATGGACCTTAAAATAGAGATCAGAACTATCAATCCCCACAAATAATTTATGATACTATTTAGAATAGCTGCACAAATTGTAGCAGCAATAATGTAACTTGCAAAACCTATGGAGACACAGTTATCCAAGTTTGTCTCCATGGAGTGAGGTGCTAGGGAGGCAGGGATGTTTGTGGGTTTCTCAGAATCAGGATAAGAGTGGGACCAGCTAAGGACAGAGACTGTCAAAGGAACAAAATTATCTCAGGCAACAGGGGTCAAGACCCAGCTGATTCATATGGTCCTATTCCTAGACATTGAACAGCTGACATGAGTGCCTTAAGCAGACCAAGAGAGCAGAATAATTCCCACCAAACTCACCTTTTTAAAAGGACCTCTCTGAGGCAATAAGTGGAGTGGAAAGGCAAATTCTGGAACACAACCTATATCCTGCATAGGTCTATTGGTGATATCTTCTCAATGAAGATGCATAAGCATTGCTAGTGAAATACCACTGTTGTATTTTGCTGTGTATAATGCGTACTTTTTTGCCCAAATTTGTGAGGGAAAAATGGGATGCACATTATACATGGGTAGTACTAATTCCGTATCTATATAAATGTTTTTAATTCTTTTATTTATGCTTATGAGTTAAAAGTATAACTCTAGAAATCAACAATGATATCCATATGCAAAATAATACCCTGCAATACGATAATTGGTTTTGTTGCACTTTCAACAAATTTGCAACCAGAAAGAGGTCTTGGCCTTCTCTGATGCCTAAATATCGTAACTTTGTTACTGGTACATAAAATTTCTTGTACCTTGTATCTGTTCTTGTGTTTTGTAATTATTTGTTATATAAAATTTCTTGTACCATCATACGTTAAAAAAAATGCTAAAATTCCTTTATAATATAAAAAACAAGTACCTAAATTTGAACAAATAAAAATTTTAATTAAAAAATTAAAATGAAAGATTTTTTTTTTTCCCTGAAAGTTGAGGCCAAAAATGTGGGTGCAGGGCCGGCTGAGTGGCGCGGTGGTTGGGAGCTGGCTTGGGACGCCAGCGGCCCCAGTTCAGATCCCACATGAGGGCCAATGACATTGCCCTCTTAAAAAAAAAAAATGTGGGTGCACATTACATACGGGAGAACATTATATGTGGTGAAATATGGTAAATAATAATAGTAATAAGTCAAACTAAGACATGGAACTTAAAAGTGTGTTGCATTTATTTTTAAATGGAACAAAGTATAAAGACACTTGAAAAGACGATACAATCAAAAGTACCTGAGTCAAAATTTAAAGCAGGTGGTGTCTTGATTATAAAAGAAAGAAGAATGAGGAAGAGCTTAGGAAGGAGAAGAAAAAGGAAGAGGAGAAGAAAGAAGAGGAGGAAAAAAAAGGGAAGGGAGGAGATTTAAAAACATAAATTATTAAACATACAACAAAAAAGTGGGTTTTGTTTTGCTTTCATGTTCTTTCAGCCAGCTGAGTGGCTCAGTTGGTTAAGAGCTCACTTCAGAGTCTGAGTTTTGGGCCGGCCGAGTGGCACCGTGGTTAAGCGCTGGCTTGGAAAGACAGCGGCCCTGGTTGGGGTCCCACTGCCCTCAAAAAAAAAAAAAAAAAAGAGATCTCCTTCATGTTCTTTCAACCTGCCTGCCATCTACAAATTTCTGGAAAGCAAAGAGCAGGAAATTATTTCTTGGATTTTCCCTAAATAGCATTTAATATATTATTCTACATAAAGTCAGTACTCAGTAAATTGCTGTCCTGGTGCACCTGAAAATAACAGGTTGTATTTAAAAAGGAAATGACAACCCCAATCCTCCACAACAGGAACCCATACACATTATTTTTGTTTTCTGTAAAGGGATGGATGGTAATATTTTAGGCATTGACTGCTACATACAGCTCTGTCCCATATTTGACTCTTTTTATTATTATTAATAACTTTTTAAAACTGTAAGAACCACTCTTAGTTCTTGGGCTGGAATTAGTCGTTGTTTGACAACCTCTGCTCTGAAAAATAAAGTAATTTGGGCTCACTGTTTAGGAGTTTTCCACTTTGATAACAATACATATAATCCATGGGATAACTTTAAAATATGTAATTGGGCCGGCCGAGTGGCTCAGTTGGTTAAGAGCTCGCTCAAGAGTGCGAGCTGAGCTCTGAGCAACGGCGGTTCACTGCCAGCCCGAGCTGAGGTGCCGTTGAGCTGCCAACAGGTGGCAGAATGGCTCAGCGAAAAAATAATAATAATAAATAAAATATGTAAATTAACTATAATATGTTAATATCTTTGACAATTTAGATCTCTCATAAAGGAATTTCTGTTAGGGCATTTTAAATACATATTCGTTTGTAAATTCTATTTTAATATTAAAACACATGTAACTAAGGGGAGTAAAATGGCAGCATCAGATTAAGCCTATCTTTGTAAAAATAGCTTTAATTACCAATTATAAAGCCAAAGAGGGCCCAAAGGGAATGGTCTTCTTACAGCATCAGGTGCTTTTGAATGAATGACAATTTCAGTTATAGATCAGAACTAACTTACGCTCCTTTTATCAGCTTTTTCTTCCTCTCTTTTTCTCTGGCCTTCTTTGTTTCTTCATCCTCTGGTTCAGGTGGCGGATCATCCTCACTGATAACATCTCTGGTCCGTTTCCTCTGTGGTCTCATGGTTTCTCTTCGAGGTAGTTTACCTTCATCCTCCTCCTCCTCCTCCTCTTCACCTAAACACAGCAGTTAATGTTTCAGTGAGCAATATCAGAAAGTGCTCTTTCCTGCTATCAAATGTATTCTTACTTTTTAATTACATTGTCACACATCTGACACCACAATCCAGAAATTCTCCACATTAGGATAAGATGTACCATGCCATACATACTTCATAGCCTGCTATTGAAATACATTTATCTAGATTCTCATTCCTTTTGTGGTTCATCTACTCAAATATGTGAATGTAGATCCCCCAATTTTAATAATCTTCAGAATTTCAACCTTAATTTATTTGGGTAACTAGGTAATTTGGAATTTAATAGGACACCATGACCTCTAAGACCCAGTTTAGAGGTTACCAATACAACACATAAGGGTTGACTGAATAATCACTAGGTGTTTACTACTACTTCTATCTTTGTTCTAACAAAGGACAGGAATGACAAGGAAAGGCAACAAACAAGAATAATTTTGAAGAAATTAACTTAACCCTTGAAATTCCTCTTAATTCAAATTATCCTCATTCTTGATTCCAAATACAGTAATACCTTGGTTTGCGAGCATAATTTGTTCCAGAAACAAACTACTCATATTGCAAAACATTGCTCATTTACCATGTTAAAATGTATTAGAAATGTTTGCTCGTCTTGCAGAACACTTGCAAACCAAGTTACTCTCAATCCAAGGTTTTACTCTATTGCTTCCTTCTTTTCCTTTATTAATTGAAATTGATAAATTGATAGTAAATGCATTGGCTTGATCATTCTATCTTTATGACTAGAAATAGATAACTTGTAAATATAAATTTAATGTAAAACGAAAAGGAATGATATTTTACTTTGTTCATCAACTAATAATGCCTTATATGTCCCTAGTTTCTTAGGAAGCTTCTAGGTAAACAGTAGAAAGAGAATACAGTTCCTTCCTTCACAGTTCATATAACATGCAATCCTACTTCACTTTCATTTTTGTGAAATTCTGATATCCTTAACTTCTTCTGATATTTAGAATCAATTCCTACAAAAATCAAATATTACTCATGCTTATCACTATCCTCATCTATAGAAGCTACTATATGGAAAAAAGCTGTACTTTACTGGAAAACTATAAATTGTCTGAAGCATACCCTTCCATGTTATCTTATTCTGATTCTTGGGAGCTATTTTGTAACTTTGTAAATTACAGATAACTGGACAGCAATGAAAAATAATTTTTGTCTGTAGACACACAAATAAACTTTGTTCAGTGGAGAAATAATCCTCCCCCACCAAGAAAAACCCAGAAGACAGTTACATCTTCATTTGCACATCATTTTAATATTCTTGATCTATAAACTGTTCTTTTGGATTTGCCTTTGAACTGGTTTCAATGCCTCACTAGATTCCTGATTCATTAGTCAAATATGTTCATTTTCGCATATGTGTTGTTATGATATTCTCTTTTTGAAAATTATTTTTTAACATTACTTATCAATAAATTTTTATTGATATTTCAAATCATTACCTATATTACTAAAGTTTTGCTAGCAGAGAAAAATAGGAGGATAACTTTTCTAACTAGGTTTTGAAAACTATATTCTGTCACAAAAACCAAGAATGAGTTTCCATTTGTTAAATATTTGGCAAATGTCATGTGTTATTTGAACCCAGTTCTGGCATTCTGAAAATTTACTAGCCTTTATTTGTCACATTAATCACTAATTATAGAAAGGACAAAGCTTGATAAGGATTGAGAAACGATTCCCCCACAAATAACTCAAGAAGAACTCAAGCAGCCTCTTAGTACTCTGCACTTTAGTATATTTTATATTAAGGGAAAACTATTAAACTTGAAGAGTTGTACCATGGATAAAAAAAGTGTACCATGATATTTATCTTCTACCACTTAGGAGTAAAAAGGCAGTGTTTAGTGCTTTAACTAGTTTCTAAATATTCAAATTCTAAAAAAATAAATGTTTTGTGGTTACCTATTAAACACAGATTTGTATACAACATCACATTTTAGAATGGGCTCAATTCAGTATTGAAGGGTAGCAAAATATGCCATCTCTAAATGTGACTGTTGGAGTTCAGAATATATCACCCCAAAATGTGCCACTTGGTATATGAATTACTTTGAGCGGTGGACACTTGAGAAAAAGCAAATGCAGGAAGAGACTTTCTCTGAACTTTTCTTATCTGCCTAAAAACAGATCCTCCAATAGGAATGAAATTGTCATAAATCTGCTCCCCAGGAGTTTCATCCCAAGGGAAGGCTGACTTTTATCACATGAGAGAAGACTACAAGTAGACACCACATCCAGGCAGACGTTGTCACAAACTATCACACCTCCCATCTATTCTTCTCAGGGCCCATTCATCTTTCCTAAAAATCATCTATTCTCTTTTTAAGAGGCCTATAAACACACACCCCTTCCTTTTCCCTATTAAGATGGTATTTAAGTCTAAATTCAAAGCCACCTCAGAGAGTTACTTATTTTTCATGGGTCTCTCCCATGTATACATGAGGTATACATGTTAATAAACTTCTGTTTGTTTTTTTCTCTTGTTACACTGTCTTATACTACAAGGGGTCTCAGCTAAGAACCCAGAGAGGTAGAGGGAAAAATATTTTTCTTCCCCTATAATATTCAAACCATGGTTTTCAGGATGTGTGAGATTCTGGTCTGTTTTCATACAGAATGCATCAAATTAATGAAAACAACTGGCATTGTGAACATTCACTGGTGGCCATACTGAGCTCTGGTTATTAAATTTATAGTGTTGCTATATCATCTAACTGAAGTCTTCTTGAGATGCTGCCTTTTCTTTTAGTTTTGGTAAATTCAAAGCTTTTGCTCACTTAATTTTTCTCATGCTCCAGCCCACGAGTGATCTGCATGCCTGGAAAGGGGTTTCAATCCAGGCTCTTTGAGCTGAACCTACACAAGTAAAAACAACAGAGCAATTTGGACAAAACTGAGATGAAGTCACTACAAAAGAACTTGCTTCTTCATTTTAATTAAACCACCTGATCCTTTCAGTCAAAATGGCCAATCTGTTCCATAGTAATGGATTCAACCTTAGAGAAAAGTTTGTAGGACAAAGACTTAAACAGGGGAAATAACAGAAATACAAAAGCACATTTTTCTAGACTACCATTTTGTGATCATTAATAACTTATAAATTGGGTGGAATATGTGTGTGCCAATCGAACAGAATCTAGAGTAGAGATTCTATTTACTGGGCTTCTCTCTTTTGTGAGGCCATCAGAAGTCATCCACATGTCCCTGTGTTAACATATGGTAGCATAACCCCACAAGATAAGAGGATGAATTCCCGGAATTCACTGCTCTTCCACAGGAAACATGTACCAAGTAGTCCCATCCCCACTTACTTGAACTTTCCTCAGTATCATCTTCTTTTTCCTCCACCTGGATTTCCACTGTTGAAAAAAGAGAAAACATAGCAATCCTTTAAATGGTGGTACAATTGTCAGTCACTGATTTTTACTATTATAATTTTCATCATCAAGTTCATGTGTGCAATTAATAAAAACATTTTTCGGTCAACTTGTCCAAATGAGCATGGCTTATTAAAGATACACAGCTACAGCATTTTATACAGTGCTGTGCAAAGACTTCTCTGCTTCACTGCCTTCAAAGCTTTGCAAAACATATAAATTATAAACCTATCAGCTCAGTTTAAAATAACTTCAACCAAGGGCCGGCCGAGTGGCGCGGTGGTTAAGCGCTGGCCTGGGAAGCCAGTGGCCCCGGTTCGGTCCCACATATGAGGGCCAGTGACACTGCCCTCAAAAATAAAAAAATAAAATAAAAAATAAAATAACTTCAACCAAAATTAATTCTGTATTGCAATAAGTACACTTGGGGTTTGTTAGGTTGTTTTATTCTATGATAAACTGAATTGTTAGCTAAGCTATATGCACATACACAAACAATTTGGTTACTACAACCAAATTAACTTATTAAAATAGAGAATATTTCATTCTAACCAGCTACCCAGCATTAAAAGCCCTTTCAAAAAAACTCTAGAGGGCTGATATTTGCTATATCAATTATTTCTATAGGTATTATATGGATACAGCCTAAATTTTCCAATATATGATTTACCGTGACAATGTGGAGACAAATGATATTACAGTTCTTCTAAGACAAAGAACATTTCTTCTATCTCTCACCCTATACTCAGACAGGGTCTTGTTTATAGTTTTGCTCTATTTCATCAAAGGCATGTAAAGGTTTTATAAAAATTTTAATGTGAAGTACTATGGGAAAATATACGAATTGGCAGATATTTTTCCCCTTGTGAACTATTGTCCATTCTCCAGGGTATAGTCAGCCAGAGACAAAGCTCTGCAACTTGGCGTGGTACAAATTACAGCAGATCATTTCTTTAAAACCATAGTCTGGTAACTTGCTTATAAAATATTAATTTTATGATATTTTTATTTAGGGTGGGTGGGCATAAGTCAAAAAACACAAAGATGACAAACAATGTTGAAGTGAACCCAGGAAAGAACCTCCAGTTTTGTTTCTGCTTGCACACTGTCAAAGGTTATTATTCAGAACTTGACAGGCATATTGAAAGGCAACACATGCCAAGAGTTTAAATTCCATTCACAAAGAAAATTATTGTAAAAGCACTTTTTGCCTTTACAAAGCATCTGCATAAAAATTTTTAGAATATGCAAAAATGTTATCACTCAATGTCAGTCACAGAACGTGAAAATAAGTGTTCTTTTGTTCAGGGTGGACATATGTCTTCTGTCACTGGCTGTAACTGGGTCTGCAGAGGACAAAGATCTTTATGTCACTGCTGAGAGCTCACAATAGTGACGGCAGACGCTTCTAAGAAGATATTCTACATTCAACAATAGGTCATGGTCTTTTATTTACAATTAATGCTACCACCAAGCTTCCTCAGTCAAAGAATTCCCTAGGAAGGCATTTTAATGCCATAAGCTTAGCCTTGGAGCAGGGTCTGATCAGTGTGTATAATATAGAAACAGCTAAGAAGAGATAGCAAAGGCTGACGTACAGAGTATTCTGCAACATGCTTAGCCAAAGCAAAAATTCACAGAAAATATTATACTGATTTGTGATAATCAACCCACTAGACATGATTAAATCAAATTAATTAAATGAAACAGGAAAAAAATACTAAAAGAACAAAAACATAAGAAAATCCTTAGGAGGGATCATATATTAAATAGAAGCAAGAGAATGAAATGTCCCAAGCCAAGGAGATGAGAAACAAATCAATTTCCTCTGATAACTAGGGGAGAGAAAAAGCTGGGCTGGAGCCATAGATCATCTTTTCAGGTCCAGGAAGGACACTTATAAATGACCATTAAATAAAACCTCAAAATCCAGAAGAGGAGAAATCCTGTGGCTGCATGTAAAGAGCTAAAAAATATCTATGGTTTCTGAGTGATGGAATGGAGAGCTTTGCAGAAATAGCCCCTTCCCTCCTCTGAGCTGACTTTCCAGCAGTGATTCTCATCTGTGCATGATCGTCTGCATATTCTCATTAAGTGACTTCTTTACTCAACAGCATTCCTTTGTCTGGCAGTTGAGTCAGGGGCCATGAACAGTCATTTTTAGATTTATTGTGATCATGATCGGTTGGTTCTTAATTCAACCATCAGCAAAGGCATCATGAGCATCAAAAACTAAACAGCAGCACTATGACCAGGAGACTGAGGACTCCATCGAGAGCCTCAGACCAAGCTTGAGTTTAATGGAATATTATTCGGCCTGAAAAGCAACTGTCAATGCTGGTCTCTACCTCCTCTGACTCAAAACAATGCTGAAGAGCCCAGTTGAGAAACCCCTCCAAGATAAAAAGCTTGTGCAAAAGAATAACTCAGAACACTTAAATGGGGGCTACAGACCATCTTTCTCTTCTCAGACAGTTTTTGGCATGGCTTATTGTCATCCCTTCTCTCAGCAGTAGTTTATTCCACATCATTATGACCCCTCGTGCTTTGGCGGCTTCCTAAACCTATTGATTATGTACTTTTAAAATAATCTCTCTGAGGAGTGATGGGAGAACAGAGACAAGGGAGGAGGGGGAGGTCCTGTCAAAACGTTGGAGGCAGCAAGCAAAACTACATGGAAGTATGCTTATTTAAGAGAGGAATATGCAATAGGAGCAGATGAACTCCTAGGCAACCCAGATCCTCATTTCACGCACATAGGCCCAGTAATTAAAAACAGTAAAAGGAAACAACAGCAAAATGTCACATTTCAGAGGCAGTGAAATCATTCAAAAAAGTGGATATTGTTCCAGGCTTTCTTTTTTAATCTATAGCACTGAAAGTAGTTTATGGTTTTTCAGGATCAGAGTGGCCAAATGGCTGGTAGACTTAAATGGTATTGCCTGTTCCTCTGACCCACTTTTAGCTCTCAAAAGGATGTTGGTAGCACCAGGTTATTACTTTGGAAACTCAAAGTTTATTTATTCTATTAGCATTTATTGTACACTCACAAGAGAGTACAGAGTAAAATGCTCTGGGGGGGGGGGGCAGTGTGTAGACTGCCGAAGAAAATAGCACTGCCTTTAAGGAGTCTTGCTATTTTATAATTGTGAGATCCACGATTAGCTATGAGTATCTTATCCAGCTTACTTGGGTTATAGTATCAATGTATTAGTTATATTTATTAGGCATTTTTAGGGTGTTTCTTTTCAGGGTTCCTTTGTGTGTGTAAATATCAACATTGACCCCTTGCATATAAATGGGGTATATTTCACCTCAGACTAAACTGCCCTGAGAGGGAAATTAATCTATGCTGTAACAAGGATTATTTCCAAATCTTGGCTAAAGAACCTGGGTCATCAGTATGGAGTGTGATGTGGGATGTGAGAGAATGAGAAGAATGAAGGCCAACCCAAGGTTTTTGGCTTGGGCTACCAGAAGAATAGAGTTTCAAGAAAAGGAGATGGGAAGGCTATAGGCAGAATAGCATAGATGGGAAGACCAGGTTGAAGATCAGGAATTCAATTTGATATGTTGGATTTGAGATGCCTATTAGACATCCAAGCATAAGCTGAGTAGGCAGTTCAATATTTGAGTCTGGAATTCAGAAAAAAAGTCTGGGCTGCAAAAATAAATTTGATAATTATTAGTTAGTGATGCTATTTAAAGCCAAAAGACCAGGTGAGATCACCAAGAAAATAAATGTAAATAAAACAGAAGACACCAAAATTGAGAGGACAGGGAGAACTAACCAAAGAGACTGAAAGTGATCAGTGAAGTAGAAGGAAAAGAAGGGATTGTGGAAGGCAAGCCATGTGCATCAAAAAGATATGAGTCTTTGGAAGCCAGTGGCCCCGGTTCGGTCCCACATGTGAGGGCCATGAAACTGCCCTCAAAAAAAAAAAAAAAAAAAAAAAAAGATATGAGTCTTAGGCAAGTTTAATGAGAACTGAAAATAGCTCGTTGGATTTTGCAAGCTGGCTGTAAATGATGACTTTGGCAAGCACAGATTTAGTGAAGTGGTATAAACAAAAGCCTGAATTTGGGTGACTTTAAGAGAGAATGCGCAGTGAGGAATAGATGAAAGCTAGTTATGCTAACTAGAATGTTCCTACACGCTGAGGGGAAAGACCCAAAGAGAATGAGAAATTGATGATGCATGTTAAGAAATGAACCCCTTATAAAGTTACTCAAACAACACATATTATGAATTTTTTTATTTCATTAATGTTCCTTTTGGCTTTATAACAGGGTGAAGTGCTTCTCTCCCTGACTCCACCATGATTCCAGCAATGCTATAGATATGCTAATTGACTGGAGGAGTTCTGCCTAAGACTTGAGTAACTATGCATCTGACCAACTGGGAACAAAGAAATTTGGAGTCCCCACCCGCTTCCTTGGATCCCTGGCTCACTCTCCCCTCTCTTGACAGAAACAGAATCCTGAATTCTGGGCTCTCCTAAAATGGATTTCAGAAAACTAGAAATCTCCCATCTTCTCATTATGGCACCATTTCAATAAATAAAATCTTTTCATGTTCCAGACTCTGATCTCTTGAATATTAAATATTGGATGCGCTGAGCACAGAGGCCTTGTGATTGCAACAGTTCTGTTACTGGGCTGTGCATCTTTAATTGAGACTTTATTAGGAAACTGAACAACTCACTAGTATACCCCTTGTTTATAGATAGTGTCCATTATATAGGAATTCCAAAATATGGGACTAATGGATGGAAAAGGGAAAAGAAAAGAGAGAGAAAAAGGAATGGGGAGGAGTAAGGAGAGGAAGGAAAGCATAGCAAAGGAAGGGAGGTCAAAGAGCAAAAATGGGGTGAAAAGTATAGGAAATGATAGGAAAAAATATAAAGCTACAAGTTGCATTTTTGTCTTTGCTACATATTATAAGTAAAATATTTGTATATTTATGTTTATGTAAATAAGTATTATAAAATAAATTCTAAATTCACATACTAAACAGTATTCTGTAACTTAGAAATGCCTCAAGTTACAAAACAAAACAAAACAAAACTAGACCATTAGTAATTTCTCCTATAAATGTTTTTCTTTAACAAGATTTTAAAAGTTAAGGAGTTAGAAAAGGTGAACAAAATAAAGGTAACTTTTTTCTTAGGATAATGTATTCCAAAGTAAATTTAAAGAAGGAGGGTGATGAGCCCCTTAACAAAAACATGAAATTTCTCCCCTCAAGTGCAAAAAAGAGAGAGAGAAAGAAGACAGAGTAGTGAAATTATAAAAAATCAGTTATGACTTTTTTAAAAATTTATTTTATTTTATTTTATTTTATTTTATTTTATTTTTTTTAATAGGGCAGTGTCACTGGCCCTTATATATGAGACCCGAACCGGGGCTGCTGGCTTCCCAAACCAACGTTTAACCACCGCGCCACTCGGCCGGCCCTTAAAAAATTTATTTTAAATGTAGCATCCTTATAAAGACACTGTGCGACTTTTATGTTCTGACAATTCTAGGGCTGATGCCATCCAGTAGCTGCCCAAATTGATAATTTTTTATTATAGCAATGATAATGATGATGGTGATGCAGATTATGATATGGAGAAAATTATATATAGATATAGATATAGATATAGAAATAGATACAGATATAGATATATGTGGATTGATTCTTTATTTATAAGCTATATAAGCTATAGTCAAAGACAGCATTTAGATATTCTGCTTTTCTAAAAATAAAACATAAAATAAACCAATCCAAATTACAAAAGGAATGAGTAAAGTTAGTCACAAAGAAGAATCTTCCAACAGTGAACCACTTGGATGTTGGCTAGGTAGAGCCACGAAACCATACTGAAGTATCATCTCTGTAGAGAACACCCTAGCATCTGTTTCCATTCATTTATGATAACCCTATTATTGGAGGGTGTGAAACTGAATAAAAATGATCAGGTGGGGTTCTTCTTCCTCAAGAATAATATCTATCCAAGACATTAAACCTGATTCAGTTCAACTCTTCAACTCCCTTTATTATTATTATTTTTATATTAGGATTTAGCTTATATTTATTTATTTATTTCCCTTTAATTTGCTATGTGGAAGGAAAGCTAAAAAAATACTTTTCCTGTCATCTATATTCTTCTAGGGGAGTTGATCATCAAATTAACAGACAGATTAACAGGAGAAAATCAAATTTTAGTACATGTGCATGGGGAATTCACATAAGCATGAAAATTCTAAAGACAGTGAGACAACATAGGTATTTATGATATTTATGACATTTTGTCTAAAGGAGAAAAGGGGGTAAACTGGGTCCCTGATTTCAAAAGTGAGAATGGGTGATTGACAGGTAGTTGAGGAAGAGCTGAACACATGGCAGGGAAATTCTCCTTAAGCAACTCAGAAACAGTAGGACACAATGGGGTATTAAGGAACAGGTCCTAGCCTGAAGCCCTCCTATTTCCCATACTTAATTCAAACTAGGCTAAGGGGAACATCCTAAGATTGCCTCCCTCAAGCAGGTTTTTACATGTGACTCTTTCCACATCTTTTGTTTCTTAATAAAGAGCTTAAAATCAACATCCCAAAAAGGCGGCTTCAGGGTGGCAGAAGTTTGGTCCTCATTAGCTACTTATAGATAAGACAAGAAGGTGCTCATGATGTTTGTTTATAACAATCCCAAGTCCTTAAAATGATGGGATTAAACATAATATGTTGGAAGCCATTGAGTAAAGAGAAGAATTATTTAGTTCTTATATCAATCAATCACCTTAATAAACCTATCAACTGCAAGACATTTTAAAAATCCTCATGAGTGGGAAGCACAGAATGAGATCATTACTCTTAAATATCAACAAGGTATACAGGGGGAAAGATTTAATTTGTCAGACCTAGGCTGATGATCTTTCTGCATGTCCCAGCATCTTCATCATCCTTAAGACTATTGAAAAACAAACCATATGGCACATACATTCGAAAACACCCAATGGAAACTTGTATAATAAATGCTAAAAGGCAACTGGTCATATTTTCAAATATAATATCTTGGAGATACTAAACAGCTCTTCTAAATCACTGTTGTTATAAAAGTACAAAAAGAATAATAATTTTGTTAGGGGCGGCCTGTTAGCTCAATTGGTTAGAGTGCAATTGGTTAGAGTGCAGTGCTCATAACACCAAGGTTGCTGGTTTGATCCCCTCTGGGCCACCAAGCTGAGCCCTCCACAACTAGACTGAAACAACTACTTGACTTGGAGCTGACGGGTCCTGGGAAAACACACTGTTCTCCAATAAAATAATAATAATAATAATAATAATAATAATAATAATAATAATTTTGGTAGGATGCATCCACCCAAAAGAAGGGAGCAGGTAAGAAATATAACAGCTGTAATAGTTGTCATTCTCCAATGTTTTTCCTTCTAGATTAATTTATTTTTTGAGTCTCTGGAACCCTTAAGAAGTAGAGAATAAATAGCTGCTGATGTCTGCTTTATTAAAAACACAACATAAAATATTATAGATGCTAAATGGAACAGAATGAATTCTGTAGAGGAACTCTTTACTGTGAGGTCTGGAGAGAGAATGGCTAATCTTGAAAAGAACAGAGAGAAATAAAAAGAAGATCCACTCAAGATAAAAATTCCCCCTTTGTATTCTTCTATAATGAAAATAAATCTTTTTTTTTAACATACATAAGAAGGAGGGGAAGGGGATGCACACCAATTTCTTTTGCATTTTTTCCTTCAGTTTTTATTATACATGAAACTAAAATTAAACACAGGCTGAGTGACATGGGTAGCTGGTATGTTTCCAAATTCTATCACCGCTGAGTTGAAGAGTAACTATGAAATGCTGAAGCATAGTTCTTCAAATAGCAAACTATACACCAGAGTATTTGTGAGAAACTGCAATTAGATATTTCATGACACCATTGGTCTACAGAAAGAATAAAAACAGCTTTTATTCCATGTGGTTTGGAGGACTGGCTTTTTTTTTTTTTTTAACTATACATATTCAAGAAATAAATAGCTATTTACAAAAGCATTTAGAGCTCTCTGTGGTTACAAAAAAAAAATAGTGGTGAGTCTTGCTTTTTCTTTGCATTTAGATTATTTTGGGGGAGGGGATATGATTATTTAACTCTGCTGTCATAATATATATTCACATTGCAATTACCACCATAAAGGGCAACCACTGTAAATAAGTGTGCTGAAATGAAAATACATTTGCTTGTGTGAGTTTTTGTGGATAGAATCTTTTACAGTAATAGGATACCAAAATAACAACCAGATGAAAATAATGTGTTATAAAACCTTGGCGGCTATGCTTTTATATTCTTGGATTGCTTAGAACAAAAAAGAATCTTTCTGTCCCCAAAGGCATTTCTGCAATATTCCAAGTTGTGAAGAATGGTTGTCAGGATTTATGGCTAAACAAACAAAATGTAACAAACAAAAAATACTAAAGAATTATGAAATGACTGAAAGCAGACAATTGTTTCTAGTGCATAAACAGGAAGCAAGGCTGGCTGAACTCTGTACATTCTTCACCCTGCCTTCCCAGCATTGCTTTTGTTCCCTTAGAAAATGCTAATTACTTTTCATTAGCATACATTAGCAAATGTTAATGAGTGTCTTCTAAAAAAACAAAAGGCAGTGGGGGAAGAATAGAATCAGGAAGAAGGCTGAGTGGAAGGCTGAGAGAATGGCTGCAATGGAAGACAGAGGCAGAGAAAAAGAATGAGAGTGGTTTAGGATTTGGATTTGTAGTTCTCTGAAATTTGGGACACCTGTTTCCCTGATCAAATAGTAAGAGCACCAAGACGGATGAAATAATTTAGTTCATTTTTTTTGCTAAAAAGAAGAAAGAAAAAAGCAACTCATTAAAATAAATCATTCTTCTCCTGCTCTTTAGCTGCTCAGGGAAAATTACACTTGTAGGGTTTGCTACTGAATTAGGGATATTACTTAACACCGTCATCAGTTCATGAAAAGGAATTCTGTATTCTAGATGTCCTCATCAGTTTGTAAACATTGTGATCCATTCCAATCTTTTCCCCACAGGTTCAAATCACATTCAATAAGACTAAACCTGTAATTTGTAAATTCATATATATAACACATTCAATGTGAAATATTTTAATAAAATTACAGGCCATACACAAATTAGCATTTCAGCCATCTCTAACTCAAATTAACACTGGTAATTTGTTAATCAGAGTAATGCTTATTAGTAAATTTTGTGAAATTAATGTGATCAAGGAGTGGCAGGGAGCCCTAGACAAAGGTTTTACCAGACCATATGGCCACCTAAACCTCTGCATTTAACATTTCCTAATTCCTACCTCTCTTGGGAGCCAGTCAGGAACTAACACAGTGCTACATGCCCTAATACAGAATCCTAGCTGCTAACCTGGAAACCTCAGGGTATAAAGCTCCAAGTCCTGTCCAGATCGGAGCTCAGCCTCTGAATGTGAATCCGCTGAGCTGGTGTCATCATCAATAAATGCTGCTTTCCAAGCCTTGGTGTCCCGACTCTCTGTCTGAGTATCCCACAACATAACTGGGGGCTCGCTGGGGATACGGAGACGGAGATATTTTCCGTCTCCCTTGTCCCCGAGTCCTGGCTCCCCCGGATAAAAGAGGACACGAACTCGTCTTGGTGCCCGTGGACCCTTGTCCGCCAGTGGGGACATCTCCCTTGCTGGCCACGAGGGACTGACCTGGGAGCACAACGGAACCGGAGGGCTGTAGGAACCAACTTGGGAGCGCCGCCCAACCAGACAGGTAAGAACCTGGGTCCCTTAAGGCAGTCTGTCCATTAGTGGACAGAAAGGGAGACTGATCACCTCCCAGAGTCACCCGAGTATCTCACTTTCTGAGAGAAACCATGACTCCCAGGAACAGGGTGGTGGGTGAATGAATCTGAGTCCGTGTGAATGAGACACAGTCTGTCTGCTAAGCGAGTGTTGAGTCCTGATCCGCAGGTCCGTGAGGAACCTCATACAGCTTAGGGTGGCAGCACTAAATTGTCTCGTATTGTTTAGTGATCCGAGTCTAGGGCTTATACCAACCTACCAATTACTAAGAGGCACCTGAAATATCCCCGCGAGGGGAGCGGCCAGAGACGGACAAAGCCAATCTCTGAGTGATCGTGTGTTGCGCCGATTTCGGGTGGTTGCCATGGGTGGGCATCAGAGTACCCAGACTCCATTAGGGTGTATGTTTAAGAATTTTAAGAAGGGGTTCTTGGAGGAATTATGGTACTAAGATGACGCCTCAAAAGCTCTGCACCTTCTGTGAAATTGGCCGTCATTTGGCATTGAATGGCCAATAAAGGGAAGCTTCGACAGGGCCTTCATTAGAAAAGTCTACCTCGTTGCTACCGGCAGCCCCTGTCACCTCATCCAGTTCCCCTGTATCAACTCATAGGAGGCCATTGTGCGTACTCGGCTCCCTTGGTTGAGGTCTTGTTTGGAAAATCACAGTAGGGTTCTTTTAGCCCAAGCTATGGTCTCCTCTCGGAAGCCATTTAAGGACAAAACAAAAGGATTTAGCCAGTCTTGACTTCAGACCCGGAGAAGATTCTGCCACCCTATTCGCCTATCTACCCGCCCCTTCCACAGGCCCCTGAGCTGCCAGCCCAGCCTTCAGTGCCGCCCTCTCTGGCCTTACCATCTCCACCTGCTACACCCTTCTGGACCCTCCCGCTATGCCGCCACCTCCAGTCCTGACCCCATACGGGCCCACAGATGAGTAGCCGCAGACAAAGAGCCCTGAGGCTGATGCTCTCCAGCTCCCGCTACAGGAAACCAGAGGCCCCGTCTACTATAATCAGGATGGCCAAATTCAGGGAGGCTGATGCATGTTTGTGTACCAGCCCTTTTCAACCACCGATCTCTTAAATTGGAAAAATCATACCCCATCATGTACTGAGAAGCCTGGCTTTGATTGACCTCCTCCAGTCAATCATTCAAATGCATCAGCCCACCTGGGCTGACTGTTGCCCACTCCTCTTAATGCTCTTCAACACCAAGGAACTCCAGGGAGTCACCCAGGGAGCAATAAAATGGCTGGAGGAACATGCCCCACTGGGGACCTTAAACATTCAAATGTATGCCCAGGGGCCGGGCTGAGCGGCTCAGTTGGTTAAGAGCTCACTCAAGGGTGTAACCTGAGCTCTGAGCAACAGCAGTTCAATGCCAGCCTGAGCTGAGTTGTTGTTGAGCTGCCAACAGGTGGCAGGATGGCTCAGATAAAAACAAAAAACAAAAACAAAAACAAACAATGTATGCCCAGAACTATGTCCCTGAGGACAACCCCCAGTGGGACCCCAATGTTGGCACAGTATCAAGAAGCCCTTATAGGAGGCCTAGAGGATGGTGGCAAGAAAGCCATCAATATGAACAAGATCTCGGAAGTGCTCCAGGGACCCAAGGAAAGCCCAAGCCAATTTTATGAAAGACTCTGTGAAACATTCTATCTCTACACCCACTTTAACCCTGAGGCCCTCAAAAATCAGCAGATAGTCAATCCTGCTTTCGTAGGACAGTCCCAGGGAGATAACCAGCAAAAACTTCAGCAACTGGATGGATTCGCTGGCCTGAATATCAGCCAGCTCCTCGAAGTGGCAACCAAGGTCTATGTCAATCGTGACCACGAAGCTCGTTGAGAAGCAGATAGGAAAATGAAGAAAACGGTGGACTTGCTTGCTGCTGCACTTGTCGAATGGACTGGGACCCCAGGACAAAATGCCACTCCAAACCTGGGACCACCCCAGCTAGGGCGACATCAGGGGGGACCACCCACCAGGAGATCAAGGTTAGGACAAGACCAATGTGCTTACTGCCACCAACGAGGCCACTGGAAAAATGAATGTCGTCAGCAGTTGGGAAGAATGCCAATAGGTTCGAACCCCCGGAGGCCAGGTCAAATCATTCATGGCCATTACCAGCCACCCCATCAGGCAATGAATTCTTAGGGGTGGCAGGCTTCTGTAGGATCTGGATCTCCAACTTCTCCACTATGGCCAAACCCTTTTACAAAGCCACAAAGGGGGGTGTCCGTGAACCTTTTCTATGGGAGTCTCCACAACAAAATGCTTTTAATGAGATTAAATGGGCTCTCACTCATGCCCCTGGTCTAGGGCTCCCGGAAATCAACAAGCCTTTCTTCTTCTACATTCATGAATGTACGGGAACAGCAGTGGAAGTCCTTACCCAACTGTTAGGGGATTGGCACTGGCCGGTAGCCTACCTCTCGGAAAACAACTTCACTCAGTGGCATTAAGATGGCCACCTTACCTAAGGGCACTCGCAGCAACGGTACTCCTAGTGTCTGAGGCTGACAAGCTGACTCTGGGTCAGGAATTAACTGTCCGGGCTCCACACTCGGTCCGAGCCCTATTAGATCATAAGGGAGACTGTTGGCTTACCAACTCCCGAATTGCCAAGTATCAAGGGCTACTGTGTGAAAACCCACAAGTCCACCTTGAGATAGTATGGACCCTAAACCCAGCCATTTTACTACCTGTAGGGCCTGGGCACCCAGACTATGACTAAATTGAAGTCATGGACAAAGTGTTCTCCAGTAGGCCGGACCTGACTGATCAAACTCTTATGAACCCCGATGTAGAATATTATACCGATGGCAGCAGCTACATCCAGGGAAATAATAGATGATTGGCTGGATACTCTGTGGTGACTCTACACACACTACTGAAGCAAAACCCCTCCCACAGGAGACCTGAAGGAAATAGGGGACCTAACCTTAAGACAACAGCTTGAGGCGTTAGGGTCTAGCCTACAGTACCTCAACCAATAGGTACAGGAGAGGCTCCCCATCAGCTTAACAACTGAAGTTTATCCCTTCAAGTCTGGGGATTCAGTTTGGGTCAAGGAATGGAACCTCCAGCCCTTAAAACCCCTGTGGAGGAGACCCCCTTTACTGTCATTTTGTCTATTCCCACAGCAGTCAAGGTTGCAGAGATCACTACATGGATACACCACAGCAGATTAAAACCTTCAGCCGCTAGCTGGAACTGCACCTATGACCACCCTCTGAGCCCTTCAAGATCACTCTGCAAAGGAAGACAGCCAGCGGCGTTACCTGTCCTTAGGAGGAGATCATCAGCTCCGCTTTGGCCACACCGGAAGCTGACTGATCCATGCGTGGCTGAAGCTTGAGAAATTCGTACTTGCAAGATGCATACCCCAAGGACTCTGATCTTTACCCTCACCCTTTTCTTCCTAGTTGGGGATGGTATCGCCACCCCATGCCCTAAATCGCACTTCTAGTCCTTTCATCTAGGGACAACATCTACACATATATGCCTGCCCAATGCTATTAGAGTAAAACTCCTCAGGCTTGTAGCTATGCCAACAGATCTTACTGGTGCTTGCTGCCCCATTCCTCAAAAATCAGTAGCCGGCTACAATTGTCCAGAGGTCAAAAAGGCCAATCAGGTTATCTGTTGGACCCACCATACCCACACCAGATACTCCGATGGGGGAGGCGTCCAAGATCAGGCCCAGGAGGTCCCTTAATGTGGGAGGGCATCAGACCTGGGGGCAAGATGAACAGTCTCCCCAGAGGATCATCCAATATTATATCCCAGCTACTTGGGCTTAAGACGAGAGCTGGGGCTATCATACCCCCATTTACATGCTCAACCATATCATCAGGTTATAGGCTGTTCTAGAAATAATCACCAATGAAACTGCGACAGCTTTAGAGCTCCTTGCTGCCCAACAGACCCAGATGTGGGCCGCTATTTATCAGAACCGCCTAGCACTGGACTACTTACTGGCAGAAGAAGGTGGCGTCCGTGGCAAATTCAATCAGTCAGACTGCTGTCTACAGATTGACAACACTGGCAAAGCCGTCTCTGCCATTGCCACCAATATTAGAAAACTTGCCCATGTCCCAGTTCAAAATTGGATAGGCTGGGACCCCAAAAGCCTCTTTGGAGAATGGTTCTCCACCCTGGGGGGATTTAAAGCATTAATTGGAATTATCCTCCTGCTCCTTGGAGCATGCCTCCTTTTACCCTGTCTTCTCCCCCTTGTCATTCGCCTCAACTCTTCTCTTGTAGAGGCCATTATAGAATGTAAAAGTGCTGCTAAGGTCCTCATGTTGTGGAAGTACCAACGCCTCAGCCAACAACCCGTCGAAGGAGATGATGCTCTCTAACCCACATATGGGTTCGAGCATCAAAGTGGGGAATGTGGCAGGAGCCCTAGACAACGGCTTTCCCAGACCTTATGGCCACCAAGACTTCCACGTTTAACATTTGCTAATTCCTACCTCACCCAGGAGCCAGTCAGGAACTAACACAGCACGACATGCCCTAATACAGCATCCTAGCTGCTAACCCGGAAACCTCAGGATATAAAGCTCCAGTCCTGTCTGGATCGGGGCTCAGTCCCTGGATATGAATCCACTGAGCGGGTGCCAGCATCAATAAATACTGCTTCCCGCTCTGATCCTCGGTGTCCCACCTCTCTGTCCAAGTATTCCACAATAAATGTATGTGAATTGGCTAGATACATTATGGCTGCACCCTTACCCTGTCCTTTTTTCCACAGGGTCAAAGGATAATTGTCTCCTTTTGGAATGGGATTGGTCCTCGGCCTGTGAGTCCCAAACAGTCTTTGGTTTTGGCACTAAATGGATGATTTTTTTATCTGACAAAACCCCTATGAAGTGGGCATTATTATTCCGGTTGTCCAGATGCGGAATCAGAGAACTAAAGAGGATAAGTGGGTAAATAGCTTCAGCTAGCACAGATACTAATTTACAGAGCTGAGGTTTGTCTTGAAGTCACCCCAAATCCGTCACCAAGCCCTAGTTGATTTTACATCCTTGAATTTGTTTGTTTCTCTCAGTTACCACTGTCAACATCACAGAAAAGCTACCATTCCCTTTTTCCAAGACTACTGAGTTAGCCCCTCTTGCCCTATCCAATCCATTCTCCATGCTGCAGCCCACTGCATACAGTGATAGATGTAATTTTACATTTACTTGTTATATGGTGTTTGTTTGGCAGTATATAACTACAAATTTTCAAGGCTGTATCTGTTTGCCTCTTTATAACAGCTAGTAGGATAAACCTTCTTATTTCCATTTTTTTAAATGACAACATAAAAAATAAAAAACACAGTAAAACTTTTTAATATTTTCAAGGAAATGGTTTTTAAGAATCATCAAAATTGTCATTCATTGTAGAATATCAGAAAAATTCGGGGCCGGCCGACTGGCTCAGTTGGGTATGAGTTAGCTTAAGAGCATGAGCTCTGGATAACAGGGCCACCGGTTTGATTCCCACATGGGCCAGTGATGCTGCACCCAAGCTGAGCTGTCGCTGAGTTGCCAACAGGTGACAGAATGGCTCAGCTGGTGAGAGCACATGCTCCTAACTACAAGGCTGTCTATTCAATGGTGGGCTATGCCCACCAGCAACTAAGACTGAACTTGGCACCTTGAGCTGAACTGCCACCCGGATGGCTCAGTGGATAGAGCATGTGCTCTTAACAACAAGGCTACTGGTTCAACTCCCTCATAATGGTGACTACGCCCACCTGCGACTAAGATTGAACACAGCACCTTGAGCTTAGAGGCCACGAGCTGCCAAAGGGCAGCCAGATGGCAACTGACACCCTCCACAACGAAGATTGAAGAACAACAACTTGGCTTATCTCCTTCCCCAATTCCCCAATACTGTTCCCCTCCCCCAATTCCCTACTTAAAACAAAAAAAGAAAAAAGAAGAATTTGAGGGTGTTTTTTTTTTCTAAAATATTATATATAACATTTTGTACAAATAACAAATGCTTTGGTTTAAGTAAATGCAGATGGGCAATAGGGATTAGAAAAAGGTAGATGGGATGATGAAAGAGAAAGAGACCTAGGCAAATCTTCTGGAGTCAGGAAATAGAGGTTTAGAGAGAAAGAAAATCTTGAGGTGGAGGAGAAAGCAGATAATTACATAATGAGGGGGCCAGATGAGCCCATCTGTCCTAATTAAAAGATTATTTTAAATTTAAGATAAAAATGGGAGTCATATATTGGCAAAGATATTCTTCTAAATAGCAGGGCCAAAATGAGAATCTTTTTGGGTTGAAGGGAACGAAAATTTTGCCACCCTGAAGCTGCCTTTTGGGATATTGGATTTAAGCTATTTACTAAGACATAAGACTCAGAAAGAACCTTTGAGTCTCCCCCACTATCCTCCCTAAGAGATTCGGAGAAACCTGCTTTTTAGGAAGCGAGACTGGACTTAAGCACCTCAAGAATTTTCACCCTAGTATTACTCAGGAAGACTCCAAGCCTGTTAGCTAGATGCCCACTGTGTCCCACTGTTTCCGAATTGTCTAGCAAGCATTTCCCTGCCATATGTGTGGATTCCGCTCTTCCTCAGGAACCTGTAACTTGCCCATTCTCACTTCTGAAATCTAATATCCCATGCCCCCTCTTTTCTCCTTTGTCCAAAAATTTCTTACATACCCAGTGTTGTCTGTCTTTGGAATTTTCATGCTTATGTGAATTCTCCATGCACCTGTATTAACATTTTTATTTTCTCCTGTTAATTTGTCTCTGTTAATTTGATTATTAGCCAAGCTGGAAGAATTTATAAAGTGAGAGGAAAAGGTGTTTCCAGTGTCAAATATATTGGGAGCTTGAAAATGGAAGAATATTGTTTGAAATATGGATTTTACAGAAAAGAAAGGTAAGAAACTAGGTAAATATAGAATTTTCTTTAGTGAGATGAGAGTTGGGAGAGTTACAAAAAAACCTAATATTTTTTTGTTCCAGTACATAAATATGTACCTAGTATAGACTCTAAAGGAAAGGATTATTAACAAGGAAAATAATTTATATGTGTGACTCTATGATTCATTCCTTAGATCATTTTGGTCATGGTTGTTAAACATTTTACATGAAGATTACAATCAGGAATTTCTAATTATCTCATTTTCTGCAGAATATCAAAGTCAAAACTGGCCAAAGCACGTATCTCACAAGGGTCAACGAATTCCTGGTGAAACTGATACCTCTATGAAAAACAGAATAGAATATAGTTATGAGAATAAAACTGAGAACATATACATAACACATATCACTTTTTAAAAAAATTTAAAAATTACTAAGAACCTTCTTTGTGCAAAATACTTTCCAACTAATCTCAATTCATTTTGTGCTCATAACAATGTAGCAAGATAATAATTACTAGCACTACTTTACTGGTGAAAAATCTGAGACTCAGAAAAATTAGCTGACTTGCTGAAGTCTCTACAGTAAGAAAGTGGCCGAATCAGAATTCAAACAGGGACACGAGTATAAATTCTAAAACTCACAATCTTAAACAATATAATTTATTATTGTCTTCAATGTGGAAATGGATTAAGTTAACTCAGGAGACACATCCAAGATGTATATGTGCCTGATGGGATTAACTATTGAGATCAATACGTTCTAGTTCAACTCCTTCATTCCATCAAAGAAACCCTGGATACACGCAGCTCAAATGACTTGTCAAAGATCATATAACCAATAAGTGGCAAAACCAAGATTTACATCCTAATCTTCTATTTTCACTCCATGCTACCTCAATTGCATTCATTGCAAAAGCTTACCCAAAGGTGCAAAAGTCCCTGCTATAAAATCAACAATGAATGTAAGCAATTCATTTCATAATGAGTCTGAAATACAACACATAACTAGATCCCAATCCAAGTTTCTGCCATCAACTTCAATCTCTACATGGGCAAAGCCTGGTAAAAATAAAATGCATGGATGCCACAAATTCGCCACACTTTATTCATTAGGCCAAACTCCATTCTTCTCAGCACCTCTCACAGATTTCATTCAAAGCTTTACCATAGCAGGTGCTCGATAGATGCATGTTCAATCAATGATTTAAGCCAGAATGTATACCAAAAAGAAAGAGACAGGGCAGGTCAAAACATCAGTCTGTCTAAAATTATACTGTGAAAAGAGGCAATCCCACTATTTGCCATCAATACTGGTTGTGGGCAAAGTGGAGAACAAAGATGGGGTATTAATACTTGATGGTTTATATCTGCGCCATATTCTAAAGATAACCTCATCCAATGTAATTCAATAAATATTTATTGAGCTTCTATCTGTGTAAGGCTCAGTGCCCAGTGTTAGAGAGGATGCATGGATTAATACAAGAGTATGATGGTTAATTTCATATGTCGACTTATCTACGACACAGGGTGCCGAGATATTTGGTTAAACATTATTCTGGGTGTGTCTCTGACAGTGTATCTGAGTGAGATTAACATTTAAATTGGTAGACTGAGTAAGGCAGATTGTCCTTCCCAGTGTGGACAGGCCTCATCCAATGCCTGACAGTCTTCAAGCACAAACATTGGTCTCTTCTCTTAGGACTCAAACTGTACCACTGGCTGTCCTGGGTTTCAGATCTTCTGATTGCAGCTTCTATAATCATATGAGCCAATTCCTTATAACAACTCTCAATATATTAATTAGATAGATAGATAGATAGATAGATAGATAGATAGATAGATAGATAATAACCTATTGGTCTGTTTCTCTAGAGAATTCTGACTAATAGAGTCTCTGCCTTCAAGCTTACTTCGATAGAATCAGACAGATACTAGAAATAATAACACAAGATATAATTTGGCAAGTTCCACCAGAGAATTACAAGCAAAAGATCTGCCATGAGACAGCAAGATCATGTTCATCAGAGCATCTTAGGAATTTGCTTTTTGTTACATTTCTTCAAATATTTCTGGAAATAGGCAGAAAATTAACCAATATAAATAAATGTTTCATTACCTGATGTCGTTTGGATTATTCGATCCCTTCAAGATCATGGCCATGAAGAACAAAATTTATTTCCATGAAATATGAATAAAAAAAAGGACTTGTGTTCATCAGAGTCCCTAAGACTATTGCATTTTTATCACAGAGCTAGAAAAGACAACTCAGAGCTTTCAAGGTGGCAGCTGGCTCAGTAGAAAGGAAGAGGCCTGGACAGTACTTTTCAAACTTTAATGTACATTAGAATCACCTGGAGTGTTTGTGAAAACAGATTCCTGGGCCTCCTCCCCAAAGATTCTGATTCAATAGGTCTGGGATGCCCCAATATTTGGCTTTTCTAAAAAGCTTCCCAGTGATGCTAATGCTGCCAGTGTTCAAACCACACTTTGGGAGCCACTGCTTTAAGGCATCCTAAGGGAGTGGGGAAAGTTAAGCACCTGTCACCTTCTTTTAGGAACCATCACTCTCATCACCTAGAAACCGTCTTTTTTGGACTGTCTATCATTATGCCAACATCAAACTGTCTTGATTACTGGAGCTTCATAAGGAACACTGAGGGTGAGTATATGTCGTCCAACTTTGTTCTTCCTCTTCAAAGATGCTTAGCCTCTTCTAGGCCCTTTGCATTTCCATACACGCACACATTATAGAATCACTTTGTCAATTTAGGCAAATATTTTAAAAAGTCTTCTGGGATAATAATGATTGGTATTGTGCTGAATCTATAGATCACCTTGGGGAGAATTAATCTAATTCTCTAATCTAATAATACAGAATCTTTAGTCCACAGATGAGTATTTCCACTTATTCAGGCCCTCTTTAATTTCTTTCAGAACGTTTTATAGTTTTCAGTGTTTAGGTCATCCACCGCTTTGGTCAAATTTGTTTCTAAGTGGTATGTACTTTTTTTCTGATGTTGTAAATGATATTTTAAAAAATTCAGATTCTGATTCTTGTATTTATACATTGGTCTGTGGTTTTGTTTCTTTTCATTTATTTATTTATTTTTAATTAGTTTCAGGTGTACGACACAGTGCAATAGTTATACTTTTTACCCCTCAAAGTGACAACCCCTCCCCCAATTCACCACCCCACTCCTCCCCCCCATATCATATATATCTATTACACTTCCTCTGACTCCCTTCCACAATATAATCCACATCCCGTGACTATCTATATATTCAATTACAGTTAGTATACAATATTATACAATATCAGCTTCAGGTGTACAGTGCACTGATCAAGCCTCTACTCCATCCATGAAGTGGTCTCCCTAACAAGACATGTGACTATCTGACACCCCACAAAATAATTACAACATTATTAATTATAATGTTGTAATTAATAATGTCTTTCATATCTGAAAAACTGAATGAATGAGCAAAGTAAACAGAAACAGTCTCATAGATATAGAGAAAAAACTGAGGGTTGCTAGTTGGGAGGGGGTGGGGATGAGGGAGAAGGGGGAAGGGATTAGACAGCATAAATAGGTAACTACAATATTGGTTTTGTTTCTTAAAATATCTTTGTCTGATTTTGCTATCAGAGTAATGCTGGCTCAGAGAAAGCTGGGAAATATTCTCTCCTCTTCAATTTTATAGAAAAGTTTGTGCAGAATCAGAGTTACTACTTCCTTATATATTTGCTAGAATTCTCCAGGGGAGTAATCAAAGCTTGATATGTTCTTTGTGGGACAGTTTTTAACTATAAATTCAATTTTTAAAAAATATAAGTAAGGCTCTTAAAATTATCTATTTCTTCTTGAAAGCTTTATTAGGTTGTCATCAAATAATTTGTACAATTTATCTAAGTTGCCAAATTTTTGGCATGAGTTGTTCATAACATTGCCTTATTATCCTCTTAGTATCTGTAGAATTTGTAGTAATGTCACCTCTCTCATTTCAGTCTTCTGTTATTAGGTGAATGTTTAATTAGGTAAAATGTTTAATTAAAATTGCTATTTTAATTGATAAGTTGCTGTCAGTCTGGCCAGTTAGTGGTTTATCAATTTTACTGATCTTCTCAAAGAACAATTTTTGTTGTCATTTTCTCTATTGATTTCCTGTTTTCTATCAATTTCAGCACTGGTCTTGGTACCTGCTACTTTCTCTTTTGATTTTTTAGTTGGCCCATGGGTCATTTAGAAGTGTGATATTTTGTTTACAAATATTTGGTGACTTTTCCAGATATCTTCTATTTTTGATTTCTAATTTAATTCCATTGTAGATAGAGAATATACTTTGTATAGTTTGAGTCCTTTTAAATTTATTGAAATGTATTTTATGTCCTATAATATGGTGTCTCTTCAACATGTTCTTGAAAAGTATGTGTATTCTGCTATTAGGTGAAGTTATATAAATGTTAATTGGTTCAGGATGTTTGATATTGTTGTGGAGGTTTTCTATATACTTGCCAATTTTTTTTTTCCTTTTTTTGCTTGTTTTATCAGTTGTGAAAAAGTTTCTATCAATTATTGCAATAATGGATTTATCTATATTTCCTTGCAGTTCTATCAGTATTTGCTTTATGTATTTTGAAGTTCTGTTATTAGGTGCATAAATGTTTAAATTTGTTATTTCCTATTAATAAATTTACTCCTATTATGAAACTACATTCCTTATTTCTGGTAATATTCTTTGCTCTAAAATAAAACTTATGCATATTAATATGGCTACTCCAGCCTTTCTTTTTGGTGTTTAAATATAGTGTGTCTTTTTCTATCCTTCTACCTTTAACCTCTTTGTATCTTTATACTGAAACTGGTTTTCTTATAGGAAATATGTAGTTGAATCTTGATCTTTCTATAAATCTGACAATTTCTAATTTTTAACTGAGGTATTTTGACCATTTGCATTTCATGTGCATATCTACATGGTGGGGTTTAAATCTGTCCTCTTATTAGTTAATTTTTATTTCTTTGCTTCAGCTTTCCTCTTTTTCGGCCTTATTTTGGGTGAATTGACTTTTCCAATGATCCTATTTTACAGCCTTTTATACTTTATTATCTGTTAGTCTTTCTGATACTATACTAAGTGGTTGGTTTCGGGTACAGTGGTATTTAGCTAGTCACAGTTTACCTTCAACTGATATTACACCATTTCATGTAGTATAAAACCTTATACCAGTATATTTCTATTTCTTCCCTTACAAACTTTGTGTTTCTGTTGTTATACATGTTTTGAAGTTCACTAATCTTTTCTTATACATGTCTAATCTGCTGTTAATCCCAAGCAGTCTATACTTTATTTCAGACCCCATAGTTTCTATTTGTAGAAGTTTAATTTTGTATTTTTTAATTTCATCTATATTCCTACTTAATTTTTAAATCAGCCTCTTGAATATGTGTAATGCAGTTATAACAACTGTTTGTCTACTAATTATATCATCCACGTCATTTATGGGGCAATTATGTTTAATTGATTATTCTCCTAATTATGGGTATTTTCATATTCTTTGTATTCATGGTAACATTTAATTGCATGATAGATATTACAAATTTTTTCTTATTGGGTGCTAGATATTTTTATATTCCTATAAATATTATTTAGCTTTGTTCTTGTATGCATTTAAGTTACCTCAAATAGTTTTATCCTTCAGGATCTCACTTTTAAGATTTGTTAGGTGGGACCAGAACAACATTTTGTCTAGGGCTACTTTTTCCCTACTGCTGAGGTAAAACCCTTCTGAGTACCCTACCTGATCCCATGAATTATAAAGTTTTATATTCTTGCTGGTGGAAACAGCAACTATCCCCAGACCTGTGTGAGCTCTAGGAATTGTTCCATATAATTCTTTTGGAGGTTCTCTCCCTAGCCACATGCACACATGGATTGTTGCTCAGTTGAAGAGTCAGCAGGAACACTGCAGATTTTCAGAACTAACTCTCTCTCTCTCTTTCTCTCTCTCTCTCTCTCTCTCTCTCTCTCTCTCTCTCTCTCTCTCTCTCTCTCTCTCTCTCGTCTTCCTTGTGAATTTTACTTTACTTTCCCCAGACCTTCAGTTCTATCTCCTCAGTGATGGTTGTGTTACTACCCCAATTCCCTGACATTGTTCCCCTCCCCCACTTTTCCAACACTGTTCCCCTGCCCCAATTCCCCAATAAAACCTTTAAAAAAAAAAGTTAGCAGCCATATCTAGATGGTAAGATTGTGAGAAGTTATCTTCTACTTTAGACTCTTTCTGTATTTTCCAAATTATTATAGTAAGTGGATATTATCTTTAAAAAGGCAAAGTTGTGTTTTGTATTTATTTTTAAGAATAGATTTAGGGAGACAAAAAGAGGAGAAACTGAGAAAAAGTGACAGAAAGTCAGAGTTTACTGCTTAGCTGTGTCTCCTAGGGTCTCAATCAAAGTCTTCTTTGCTTATCCTTGCAGTTACAAAACATACCCCAGTGTCTCTGTAAAGAAGGCCTGAATTATAAAACATCATGAAAAAAGAAAACAAAACAGGAATAGAGCAGCTAGTATTTAGCAAAAAATATTTCATTCCCACAGTGTTATGAAGAAAGAAGCCAACTCATAAAATGTTAACAGTGCTTTCTTTAGTAGTGGCTGAAATGTTCCAGCTTGTAATGGAGCTCAGGAAAATGCTTCTGGAACATTATGGAAGTTTAAATAAAAGTGATGGGAGTGGTAGGAGTCAATTAACTCTACTTTCTCTTAGTTGAAAAATTAAGAGCCCTCAGCTGACTCTTTTATTCTTAGATCAATCTCCTGCCATGATCCTCACTTTACAAAGAAGAGAACAGTGGTAAAAGCAGGTCCAGAGAATTGATCCATTAATTCACTCAATCAACAAGAATACACTTAGTGTCTATGGAGACAAATGAAGCACCAAGAAGGACTGCATAGCTTAGTTGGAGGAGCACTGTCTTGTTCTTAGAATCAGTCAGACCTAAGTTCAAAACCTAGCTCTGCCACTTCGAAGAGTGTGATGACAGGCAACTTTTTAACCTTAATAGGATCATCAGCTCCCATTTCAACAAATCATGAAAACAGATAACCTCATAGGACTATCGTGATAATTAAATAACTAAAACATATGTGGCAGTGTCTGGCCTCTAAAAGGCATTCAAATCTATATTAATCTAATAAAAGCTGGGGAGCCATAAAGCAAGTGAGATTTTTTTCTTTCCATTCCAGGATGTCCCAGTCTAGTTAGCAGATGAGCTATGCCCCCATAAAATATTTGGTGTGCGAAGAAACATAATTAATTACCTTGATATTTAAAGCCAAGAATAGGGGCTGAGAGAAAGAAGATATCCCAAGGAGCTGAAATGGTCAGAGCAAGCTGCACGGAAGAGGCAGACTTCAACTGAGTCTGCAGGCAGTGGGATCTTGGAAGCCATCACGCCCATTCTAACAACAAGAATGAAGCTGAACAAACTGAAAAACAACTCTTCATAGATCTGTCAGAGAACTGAGGTCACAGGGCAAACTGCAGCCCCATAATTGGAGACAGAGGTAGGAAGATACAGGGAATCACAACTTACTGGAGCAGAAACCTCTGCGGGATCTGTTACTAGGTAGGAAAACTGTAACTGACAAATTGCTGAAGGCTCCTGTGGACAACTCTGAGACTTAAACTGCCTCTCTAAAAAGGAATAGAATTGGTGGAGAGGAAGGATAACTCCATTGGGGAAAATGGGGGTTGGGATGGAATTTGTAACAATAGGTGCTGTTATCTGACCATGTTATTCATGAACAATTTAAAAACTGCAAGGATTAAAAATGTCCAGGGTCCACAGACAAAAAAAAAACAGTGATGGTTGCGTTACTACCTCAATTTTAAACAGATTAAGTGGGCAAATTCATTTAAATATCATGAATTGTATATAAGCATTTGACTTTAGTACTTCCCAAGATCCAACTACACTGATAGTGACGGAATTTTTGGAAGTATAAACCCACAAGACAAAGGGAAAGAAGGAAGAGAAGCAGATGAGAGATGTCTGCAACACTGCGAAAATGAGAAAACAGAAAAGAGTTTTCTGGTTTATCTAGGTAAAGGAATGCAGTGCATGGACATTTTTATAGTGCTTGTAGTGGCAACTCAGAGGAAGGAAGTCGACTCACCGCAGAATCTAGGGGTCAGATCTTAGAGGCCCAAGGGAGAGGGAAGGATGACACATGGGCTAGAAAACTGTCCTAACCTGAAAGTCAACTGGAAGCTTCCTTTGTCACTCCCATCTCAGGATGCAAAAGTAGCCAAACTGATGGAACAACCAAAAATTACCAGTTACCATTAGTTTTCCTACCCTGCTTTAATTTTCTTCACAGCACTGTCACCACCTGGCATTATGTTATTTAATTATTTGTGAATTGATCCACTGTTTATTTTTCCCACAAGCAAATACGCTCCAAGAAGGCAGGGCCTTTGTTGATTTTCTTCAACTCTTTATCCTTAGTGCCTAGGAATTAGTAAGCACTCAGTAAATATTTGTGCCATGAATGAATGAATGGATGAATGAGTGAATATATGAATGAATGAATGAATAAATGAATGAACAAACAAACAAACCAATCCATGAATAAACAATAGGGATATTACCAACCAATAACTCCCTTCTAGTCTCAGACTTACTACATTTTCAACAAGATTTGGAGCCTTTGGATTAATATTTTCTAGGGGAAGGAAAATCATGAACAAAGTCACAAGGAAGGAGGCACAGGCTGTGGAGGGAATAGAGGCTTGCCAAATTGATTAGGACTGCTTCTTCAGGGCTCCTCCCTAATTTCCTTAAATATTCTATATCTTCCTTAACTGCATCTCTCATAATTCTCAATATCAAAGTACTTTTTAATACTTTGTATTAAACAATGTAGCTGTTATAAATCTTTCCTCTTGAAATTTATGCTTAGTAATTTTCCATCTTCTCACTACAGCCTTCATGCAGCCTGGCAGCTCAGCCCCTCACATAGCCCAAGCCTCCTCCACTCAGAAGAGATGAAAGTGCAAGGGGATGAAGAGGAACCACAGCAAGGAACTGCAAGCTCTGTTCCCCTCTGCTGAACGCCACTATGCAGGTCATTCCTTTTCATAGAGAAAGCAAACGTCACTCACTCCTGAATGGCCTCATTTTCCCTCCTAGAAGTCAGTGCTGATAGGTTACAAGCATCAAGCACCTTCACCTACATCTAGACATCGACCAGGAAAACTTTACTGGGGGACAAAAAGCTAAAAAGATTTTTTTTAAAAACGAGCAAACTATTAAAGGTTTGTTCATCTCCAATTCTCTAAACTAAGGTGGCATGATGGTGCCAGACATAACATTCAGATCTCTGACCCACAACCCAAGTTACCAGTTGCCAGACTTGTGGATTCTAAAGAGGAATTGGCAGTGGTTCATTTCAGTTTGCAGACGCTTCCACCCATCTCATCCCAGGTTATTTGAATGCAGTGTTAAAGCACACTGAATGTGATATTCTACGCTTGAAATATCTTTGCACCACTTTCTATAACAGCCTATCTAAATAAATCATAGAGTTTAAAAATACACCTGTTTCCTTAACTCCTGCCTCTGATCCCATCCCATATAACAGTACCAGAAGCCAACCTCCTTTACTAATACCTCTTCAAGCAGGAGTTAAGAATTAGGAGTGGGGTACTAGACTAGAATTACCTCTTATATCCACCAAAAAGCAGGTCTCAGGAGGTGTCTTATAAAACCTAGGTTCACTCCACTCATTATCCATATACCTGTTCATACAGTCCACCATTCCTTCAATAAATATTTACTAATAAGTTTTAACTATTCTTGTGAGAATATGTTGTATTAAAAGTTAGCCACAGGGCCAGCCGAGTGGCACGTTGGTTAAGAGTTGGCTTGGGGTGCCAGCTCTGAGCAGCAGGGCCCTGGTTCAGATCCCACATTAGGACCAGTGATGCTGCACCCTCTACAGCTAAGATGGTGAACAACAGCTCAACCTGGAGCTGGGCTGCCATGAGTAGCTGACGACAGCATAGGCTGCAGTGGGGCTGGCCGGCAGCTGGCATTCGCTTTTGTGAGCCACTGTAAGTGGCCATCCAATGGCTGGCAAGTAACTGCCTCACCCAGGAAGAGCACAATGATAATACCTACATGGGCCAGTGAAGTGACGTCCTCCACAACTAGACTGAAGAACAAAAAGGACAGCAACTTGTCTGTTCCCCTTCCCCAATTCCCCAATGCTGTTCCTCTCCCCCAATTCCCCAATTAAAAAAAAATGTATACAAAAAAAAAGTTTAAATAAATAAAAGTTGGCCACATCCTCAAGGGATGTAAAGTACAGCATAGGGAATATAGTCAATGGTATTGTGATAGCTACATATGGTGTCAGATGGGTAATAGACTTGTTGGCGTTATCACTTTGTGAGGGGTGTAAATGTCTAATCATTATGTAGTTTTGTACCCTTGAAACTACTAATAGTAATAAAGCCATGCTCCTGTTTTCCCAGATCTTCCAGTGTAATCAGGTATATTATGATACATCCTGAAATTTCTGGAAAAGTCTTGAATACGAATATTTTGCTAGCTTGATATCTTGTAAAATTTTCTATTTTTCCTTATTAAAAAAAGCAACAAACTGTTGAATATATAGCTTTCTAAGTGAATACATTTTCATGTCATTAAAACAAAGCAAAACCTTTGAGTGCTATTAAACATTAAAACATAAAAGATGAGTTCAGACATATTCAAAGGCTTCCTAAGGAGACAGAATGGCTCCCAGGGCAGAATAAGTAGCTAAAATAATAGTATTAAAACACTTCAAAACAAAGAGGCGTCAAAGGGAAGAAATGTTTAGAAAAAGAGGCACAGAAAATGGGAAGCCAAAGAAGCACTGTTAGCGCTTATTAAAAATTATCCAGTTAAAGGGATTCAGAATCTGGAGAAGGCAAGCCATTCCTATGTTGTCTTTCTGCCTGCAAATCTGGAATATTCCATAATACCTGGCTGAAATATCTTTCAAGTCTATCTATTAACCTTTTTTAGCTCTCATTATGGGCTTTCCAAACATTTGCATTACAATCTGGGTTGCTGATGGAGATTTTCTCTAGGGCAATAAGGTGTTGATCAGCAGACACAAACTATCAGTGAGCACAGCAACAAACTTACGTGACTGCAAGAAGCTCATCTGATTCATGGACTTTTCCAAGTTTGTGAATTTGAAAACAAAATGTTACCAAATGAGATTTAATTTCATAAATTCATATATATATATATATATATATATATATATATATATATATATATATAAATTCATAAATGGGGGGAAAAGATTTGGCCAAGTGCCTCAATATTTGGCCTGGAAAAATTGGTCACTATCCATATTAGGGACATAAATAACATCTCCACTGCAAAACACTTGAAGATGATACATATTTAATGCCACAGAAAAAGTATGAAGAAGAAGAAATTAAGTCTTATTGAGGAAATCCAGGAAAGCATCACAGAAGAAGCAGTAATCAATTGAGACTTGAAGATGGGTGGAGTGATGATAAGCAAAGATTGAGGCTAAGGTGATTCCTCTAATAAAATAAAATATAGAGACTGGAAAATGTGCTGGGCATGTAGGGAATGGAAAGTAGATCAAACAGATCAGATATGAGTTCAAAGCAAGATTAAGTCCAAATGGCAGGAGACCATGACATACCAGTTTGGGGAATCTAAATGTCAAATGGCAGCAATGCAAAACCATCTAAGCTTTCTGAAGAAGGAAGAGATGGAATGGAATGATACTCTAAGCATTAAGCAAGATTTGAAAACAATATGAGCCATGGCTGAAAACTGAAAAACATACTTTTAACTACTCATAATTTATGTTCTAGTGTAAAAATAATGTATTGATATTTTCCACCCAGATACCTGGATGAAAGCAAGCTAAAATGAAAAGTGCAAGACAAAGAGCTTTGAACTACTGGATCCTAGATCACACAGGTATTATTACAATATGAGGAAGTTACACAAATCTTGGGCTACTTCATAATTTTGACTGGACTTGCAGTTATCTCCTGCAAAATCCAGGAAATGTTTTTCAGGAAGAACCTCGCCATGAAAATACTAAAAACTGAAATACATTTATTTTCTAAGTATTCAGTGGAAGGTTACTATTGTCAATATGTTTCTATATGCAAAATTTTTGTGTGGAGTCATAGAAACTCTGGAACTCTGAAAAACTGTGTATTTGGAGAGTTGGAGCAGAAGAAGAGGCAGGAAAACTGTTCTTGCTTGAGTCAAAAACCTATTTTCAAAGGCAGATAGAATTCGGAGAGGAGATGTTACTATATTGGTCATTGCCTCTTAAAAACCAGATGTTTAAGAACTGGAGAACTGACCTGATTGTAATTCAGTAAGTTCAATGAAAAGGATGTACCTTTGAAGTAGAGAATTCCATTTCACAAAATCACCATGTATAAAGGCTTGGGTTCCTTGCAAGCTTAACTTGCACACAGCATTGGTCATGGGATGAAAAATAAACAAATAAACTGGCTACTATTGTTGGGAAAGCTGTTTGATTTTTTTATTACCCAGGACGTGTCATGGTGTTGCATAAATGATGCATTCGTTTTCAGTGTAGACTTTAAGCAGAAGGTAGTATTAACATCAAGGGAGTGGAAAGATGTCTTCAGTCTACAATGGGAGGTCACAGACAACCTTCCCTCCAAGGAGAAAGAACAGGCTATAGGAATAAGACAGACAAACCATTAGCCCTCAGGAGTAGAAAAGACTTGTAGCATCATGAAGTCATCCTCAGAATTAGAAAGCAAGGATTGTGAACTCTCTGGCTAGGTTATTAAGACCCTGAAATCACAAATAGAGATCCCAGCTAAGATTAGACCAGGAGAAGAATGGAGCACCCAGATGCTAGAGAGCCATGCTACCTCATAAGATACTCCTTAGCTGTATTGCTTAAAGGTTCTAACTAGTTCCCTTAAGAGGAAGAACTGGATATTTATATCAAAATGCATTATGTGCCCTACTAACCATAATTATAGCTCACTTTGTTGAAAGGGTAAATAAAGGCTACCTTTAATCAAGTTCCATCAGATTTCACTTCCCCAGCCCTGGATAATGTTTTAGGCAGATCCTATAGCTTTCTGGTCATTTACAGTTATACGAATCATATCATTTTGATTATTCATACTCATTTTCTGGTATTAAGACATTAAAATAGGCAGTCCAACCTGAATTAAAAATTCAATCTTATATCCTATTCAAAATATCTCCCTCTTTTCACTCATGCCAAGAACCTAGGCATGGAGACTGAAGTGGGGGAGGGAACAGAGGCATCTCTTTGACCGTTTCTCCTGACTTATGCTTCCTTCTCTACTCATTATGTGGTTTCCGGTTCTTGCAGGGCCTGGAACAGTAGGATGAGTATTGGAAGGGCAAAAAGTTAAGCATCTTTGTTCACACTAGGTGGCTTCCATGCCTTGTGGCGCATCCATGGCTATTGCATAGAAAAATTTGTGAATTCTTCAGAACCATCCCTTTTGCCCTGAAGGAACCCTTACACTACGGTTTCTTAACTTGGCTGATGCATTCTTCTGAGGGCCTTTTGCAAAACTCCCATAGGTACTATCCCAACATTTCACCCCACAGGCAGCCTCTGTAGCTGTACAATCTTTACCCTAGCAAACAACCTTCTTGGGTGAACTAGCATCAAAATCACTCACCTGTTACTTCCCATTGCATCTACTTGGCCCAGGAATAAGGTATGGATACCTGCCTTAATAAATTAAAATGTGGCCGGCCGAGTGGCGCATTGGTTAAGCGCTGGTTTTGGGATGCCAGTGGCCCCGGTTCGGATCCCACATGAGGGCCAGCGACACTGCCCTCTACAGCTAACAACAGCTCCACCTGGAGCTGGGCTGTGCGAGCCCCGGTGATGGTGTGGGCTGCAGCCCCTGCTGCAGTGGGCTGCCATAGGCTACAGTGAGGGGCCGGCAGCCAGCGTGAATGGCTGGCAGCCAGTGTGAGCTGCCAACAGCCGCGGTGAGCGACATCCAGAGGCCAGAGACCGATCTGCCTCATCCAGGAAGAGCGCAATGACGATATCAACAGTGAAGCAACATCCTCTGCAACTAAAACTGAAGAACAAAAAGACAGCAATTTGTCTGTTCCCCTTCCCCAATTCCCCAACGCTGTTCCCCTCCACCAATTCCCCAATAAAATCTTTTAAAAATAAATAAATAATAAATTAAAATGTAAGCTGTTTTCAATAACTCAATAATATTTCAATAATTTCAAATCAAGACATATTCTTATTTGTAAGCAGCACATTATATACTCTTAACAAAAAAATGTCTAGTACAGAAAGTGAAAATTAACTGGAAAGGAAGAAAGGGAGAAGAGAGCTAATATTAATGGAGATCTTGTGATTGTAATTTGGACTTAAAGAGATAAAATAATTACTGATAGTGAACAACCATCATTTTATTACCCCAGTTACTCTGCTTTTATGGGAACTTCTCTACCAATTTCCCAACATTTGCTGTGAACTGTGTCCTGATATAAACATACACAGATTTATTCATCCACATTGCTGAGGAAACGGAAGCTTTAGGCACCCTTAGCCTCAGCTGTTCCTGTCATGTCTACTATAAAAGAGAGAAAATCATATGCAGCCAGAAAGAAAAATGAAGCAGATTTGCAGAGGTAAGAGACAAAGAATTTTCTAGGTTTTCTATAGTGTCTTGCTCTAGCTGAGCCCGAGACTCAACTTCATTCTTATCTGCGGGTTCTATAAGTATCCCCTTCCCACCCCTACTATCTTTTTGTTTTCTTTTTTTTTTTTTTTTGAGGGCAGTGTCACTAGCCCTCACATGTGGGACCCAAACCGGGGCCGCTGGCTTCCCAAGCCAACGCTTAACCACCGAGCCACTCGGCAGGCCCCTCACCCCTACTATCTTTTAGCTTAGGCTAGCTAAACTGGAATATGTTGTCTTTAACCAAATTGCCCTTAACTAATACACCCACTTAAGATCAAAAGCCTGCAAGAAGTGAGGCAAGACTTTAAACCCAGATCCATATGATTCCAACATTTGTTCCACTACCCACACTACCCGAGATAATGATGTGGTATAGTGATAAGAGCAAGAACAGTTTGGGGTGTATCAACACAGAACTGTAGCAGTCAGAAAATTGATGCAATCATCCATACATACTCAGAAATGTTCAGGTTCATATCTGCTGAGTGTTTTAGCTTTGCATCTAAGAAATGATCTGGATAAATTGAAGAATGTTCACTAGAGGGCCATTGGAAAAGATTTAAGAGTTGAAAAAGAGAAAAAGAGCATAATATATATTTCCTCTACAATTCGATTCACACTTCATATCCTGCACCCAATCATCTTTCTCATTATGGCCTTATATTGCTTTTTAACGTTTTCTATCTATTTGTCTCATCTCCCCAAATAGGTTATGAGCTTCTTAAAGTCAAGGACTATGTTACATTTTTTGTTATATTCAATAAACAATAAATATTGAGCTAAATGCATTAAAATGAAAGGTACACAACTTGTTCAAACACAAAGGGATAAGAGGATAACGTAATCATAGTACTGGTAAATATGAATCTCTACTTGGATAGAAACTGACCTTTTCCCATACCACAACCAGAAGAGGACAAAGAATTCTCAGATACTAATATATTTAAATTCATCCTAAAAATAAATTTCTAAATTGAAGCAATTGTAGAATGTGTCACAGGAAGAAAAACAACCTTAGAGATTCAGCTTCTTCATTGGGGTATTTTGCATCGTCTAGGACAATTTTGGTTTGAATCCTTTTAATGTCGTCTCAATAAATAGTTATAAACTTCACAACCCTCCTTCAGGTCCCTCTAAGACCTATGAAGACATCAGACAAGAGTGGAATTTCATCTTTCTTTTGCCATTATAATATGATACATGGATATACCCAATATTTATGAATATTGTCATATAGAACTCAGATACTAAAAATCTGCATCACTGGCTAAAAAACAGGCCTGCGTTTCTAAAGCATAAAAATATGTTCGAAGATATTCTCATTTATCTGCTTATATCATCTAAAAGTTATGATAACTAAAGGGAATCCTTGAATAATTAAGCCCAAGTATACTATAAACTCAGTATTAGAATTTTGCTTCCAGGTGCAATGAAGTAACTCGGAATGCATTAGCTCTCTTACCATAAGCAATTAAAAAGCCAGATAAAATATATGACATTTTCAGACATTGCTCAACAAACAGCCCAAGACAGTGATCTCTCAAAGAAAGGAAGCAAATGAGACAAGCCATGACATTGCCTGATCATTTTGACTGAGAGTTTCTAGGTTGCAACACAGGGAAGGGGAACCCAAATAGAGGCTGTGAGCTTGCTGAGTTGAGAAGACATGGTTCTGATTTTAGGGAGTCCAAAGCAGCCATAATTTGTGGGATAAAATACCAGAAAGAAAGGAGCTACAAAGAGAGAAATGTTCTGGAGATCTGAAGACAAATCCTTCCAAACTTTCGCTGAGGACTGATATGTACATACATGTGTGGTTAACATGACAACCAAGGAAAGAACCTCATGAGAGGAGTGGGCAGAATAGTTTCTGGAGTGCATGAGAGTCAGAAACAGTTCAAGTTTTCCACCAGTCAGAGAGGCGAGACCTCCTAAATCACAGAGCATTGGTTAGAGTCCTCAGAAGGTTATTGCTGAGACTAAATAAGCTCTATGCTGAACTCACTCTTACAGAGCTTAAAAGCAACTCACAAAAGCATCAAGCTAATTCAAAGTAATTTAAGTGCATCCCAGAAAATAATGCAACACCATAAAAAGGAAGACAGAAAAATTCAAAACCCAAAAATGTAAAATCCAACCTTCAAATAATGAATTAAAAAATTACCAGGTAAGCAAAGAACTAAGGAAAATAATGCCTCCCAAATAGGTAAGCAATCACATGAATCAATAGAAACAGATCCACAAGTGAAAGATGATAGAACAGCAGACAGTAACAGTAAACAGCTATTATAAATATACACCATATGTTTAAGAACATGATAATAAAAATTAAAAAAAAAAATTTAAAAAATACATATCAAACTCTAGAGATGAAAAATACGGTATCTGAAATGAGAAATACTGGGTGAGATGAACAGTGAATTAGATATGGATGAAGAAAAGAGCACCAAACTTGAAGATACATATATTGTCCAAAACAAAACACCGAAGGAAAATAGGATTAAAAAAAATGAAAAGACATCTGTGACCTATGGGATAATATTAAACAGTCTAAAATATATGTAATTGGAGTCCCAGAGGTGGGGTCAGAAAAAAATGAGGAAATAATGGCTAAAATTGGTTTTAATTTGATAGCAATTATCAACCAAAGATCCAGAAAGCTCGGCAAATTCCAAAGAGGAAAAAAGATGAATAAAACTATGTCAAGGGACAGCATAAAACAATTGCTAAAGTAAACAGTAATAATGAGAATATCTAAAAGCAGCCAGAGCAAAGTGACACAAAGAATGATCAAATTTCTCCTCAGAAACTATGAAAAAGAGAAACGTTTAAAGCACTGAAAGGAAAAAATATATATCAAATTAGAATTCTATTTCCATCAAAAAAATACCTTTCAAAAATTAAGGTAAAGACTCAAACATACAAAAGTTGAGTAAATTCATTGCCAGCAGACCCATACTGCAAGAAATATTAAAGGAAGTTATTCAGGCAGAAGGAAAATAATACCAGATAGAATTTTGGATCTGAAATACGAAAGGAGAAACACTGGAAATGGTAATATATTGGTAAATATAAAAGACTCTTAATTTCCTTTAAAGATAACTGAATGTTTAAAGCAACAATAATCATGATGAATTGTAGGGTTTATAATATATATGGAACTATAATAAAATATACAAAAGCGAAGTATAAGAGGCAGAAATGAAATTATACCATCATAACGTTCCTAAAATATATGTAAATGTACTATTACTTGAAGATCGAGTGTGATAAGTTAAAGATGTATACTGTAGGGCCGGCCAAGTGGCGCAGTGGTTAAGCGCTGGCTTAGGAAGCCAGCGGCCCCGGTTCGGTCCCACATATGAAGGCCAGTGACACTGCCTTCAAAGAAAAAAAAAAAAAAGGTAGAAAAAGAAAATAAAGAACAAAGAGAGACCAAAGAAAGAAAATACTATAAAAACATGTTAAATATTATTAGTCATTAGGGAAATGCAAATTAAAACCACAGTTAAGTACTACTGTATGCTTTCTCAAAAGGCTAATTTAAAAAAGAATTTATTTATTTTTTATTTTTTTTAAGACGGGCATAGCTCACAGTGGCTCATATGGGGATTGAATCTGCAACCTTGGCGTTACTAGTATCATGCTCTAACCAACTTAGCTAACCAGCCACCCTCAAAAGGATAAATTTAAAATGATTCTCTTGCAACGTCAGCTTTTAGAGAGGGCATGGATCACTAGAATTCTCATACACTGCTGGCAAAATTACAAAATTATATAATCACTTTGGAAAGTAATTTGGCAGACTCCTATGAAGTTAATCAAACACTTACCATTCAATCCACCAATTCCAATCCATAAATTCATACAAAGACTTTTACTCAGATATTCATAGCAGCTCCCTTCCAATTTATTCTAAATTAGAAACACCTAAAACATTCATCAACTGGTTGGTGAGTAGATCAACAAAATGTGATACACCCATGCAATAGAGTACTGCTCAGTAATAAAAAGAAACAAACCACTGATACATCTAATAATGTAGCTGAATCTCAAAAACATTAAGCTAAGTGTAAGAAGCTAGACACAAATGAGTACTTACTATATGTTTCCAATGACATGAAATTCTAGAAAATGCAAACTAATACAGTGACAAAAAGATTAGGAATTGCCCACGTCTAGGGGTACAGTATATAGGCGGTAAAGGTGGAAAATGTGGATTTATGCCAAAGGGACATAAGGAACGTTTTGGGGCCAATGAAAATGCTGATTGTAGTGGTTCTTACAGCATCTATACATTTGTTGAAACTTGTCTAATTGTACATTTTAAATGTGTGCAGTGAATAAATCATACCTCAATAGTGCTGTTTTTAAAAGTGAGGTGGAAAACTGGAAACAAAAGAGTATTGATATTTTATCAGTCATTGGAATACCATTCCTTAATTATCACTGATGTACACTCCAAACCCAACAAGTGCCGTCCACATCAGAAAAATTCTGAAAGCATAGGTCAAGTTAGAAACAAATGCATGAATTTGTTCCTAATTTTTAAGACCCACTCTAGCTTGCAAAGCAATGGTTTCATTCTGGTTTTGTTTAGAGAATTGCTCAGTACCGCCCTGATCACATTAATCTATACACTCTTTGAGAGAAGGACATTGTCATATCACGTTCTTTCCAGAGCACATTAAAAAAAAAATTAAATGAGTTGTTTGTTGAATGAACTAATAAGTGACCAAATCAATCAATAAAAAAAAGAAAGTGAATTTCTATGAGAATTTATGATCCCAACCCAGCTATATACATTATTTCTTGTAGCAGATGCCATCTATTCATCTTTAAATGTAGTAAAACAGCATTCATTTGAGCACCACAAATTTAAAATTTTAAAGAATTTGTACAAACAGGGCTCAGGTTTATCTTTACATTGTTGAAAAAAAAAATCATATGGCCAAACAATAGCAGAGTAACACGGCAATGATTTCCGTCTTTATTTTGTATGTCACTTCAGAGTTTAAGATGGCTTTGTCCTCTTATTCTTCTGAACAGTCTTTTCTGTTTTATTCCCCATGGGCTTATCCACCTCCTCCCACCACTACATTCTGAAGTTGTCCAAGGTGCCATTATTGGCCATCTTCCCTTGTCATTCTATAGACTTTCTGGGAAGCCACATGATTCTAGTAATTTCAGCTCCCAGGAGACGCCAACCAAAACTCACCACAAATACCCACTTCTCTCCTGAGCTCCAGAAAATATCTTGCAGACAATCAAACCATACCCCAACCAAACTTTTTTTTTTCCTCCTGCTGTGTCTCTGTTTTATTTATTGGAATTTCTTTCTACTCAGTTAACCAAGCCAGCAATTGGAGAGTCATTCTTGATAACTTCCTCTCCCTCATCTTCCCACATGTAATCTCACCAAGTACTAGTATTTCCATATTCCAAATGTTTTTGTAGTCCTTCCTTTATCATACACAAACCTCATGTACCTCATTAATTATCTCAAACGCTTCCTTCCTTTCCTATGGCTCCAACAGCCTCCCAGCCCGAACCAATCACCTGTCCTTGAAGGGCTAAGCACAGCTCAAAGTGGAGCATCTGTAAGCCCAGGGTGTTAGGGTCTCTGCCACTTCCAGGCTTGGATGGAACACGACACTATAGAGTGTGGGATCTGGCATGGTACAGAGATGCACTATTGAAGGAGCTGAATAACACCAGTCGGGAGTATGTTAATTCTCTATGGGGTAAAAACAGGAGAGAGGAGGGATCCAGGCAGACAAATTTACCTTCCTTCATCTCTTCATGGGCTAGCCCTGACACAGTGTTTCCTTGTATCCTGTCTGGAAAAGTTCAATACGCTGAGCAATGCACCTGCCGATTGACCTGCTATTTCCCTTCATAGCTTGCTGACAGCGATACACATCACAGTAAGATATCACTAGTGATCGCTTCACATCTAACCATCCTGGTAACTCATCAATTCACATTATACAGAGCCTGACAAGTAATGTGCACTCAATAATGGAAGCTGTTGTTATAATAGCATGGTATTTTGTAACCTAAAAACACAATGCTATCATTCTTTTTCTTTCTTATAAAGCCCAAGCATTGTCTAAAACCTGACATTTGTTATGTATTCTTTTGTATCCATTTTATTAAATATAAACCACACATAGCTTTCATAAAAAAAGCCTGGAAAAAGAGACCTGAATGTCAGAGGTGATCTTTTTGTGGTGGGATTCTGGGTTTTTGTGGATGTCATTGTTTAATATGTTTTTCCAAAATTTTTCTGCAGCAACATATATTCTATTCATAATCAAAGTAAGATGATTGAACTTTTAAACATCTCTTGTGGTAAAAGCAATAAGATAAATAAATGATAAATAACAGACACCATTAATAAACAGCAAGAATAATCCATTTCGATCTTATTTAATGAGATGGTTGGCATTTAAGATAGCCTGAGTAGCCTTATTGCAAGTTTTGGTAAGAATTCTTGGAGATCTAAAAAGAGCCTGCCAACACCATCACTACTACCAAAATAGCCTGAGGAGCTTGAGGACTCCAGACTGGGAAATCCTAAAGGTGCTGAAGTCTAACATCTTATACAAGATTTGAACCCTGACCTTATTATTAATGAAAAACCAACGTCCCACTTATTAAAAGCTAATATACAACTCTGGGCTATTTCTAATAATTTCTTTAGAAAAGTGTGTAGAGCCTCAAAAGAAGTTGTTTTGTTTTCGTCATCTATTTTGTCCCCTACTTCAATAATGATATTCCTAAGACTGTCTAGATGTTTCAGAAGTCAATAAAATTGCTGAGCATCTTAAGTAGGATACTTCTCAGATTCTCAAGACACAGGCCTGGAGCTGGGTGACTTGAATCGGGTATCTCTAAGTGTGGTATCTGTCTCCACTTTCCATTCTAAGACGAACTAAGTCCATTAAAGGCCTAAGGATGGCACCAGGCCATCCCGATTAGAAGTTCTACGCTAAAAAGCAAAGATGTATTTCCAGGTGTTCCATATTTTAAAATTCTGCCCATTTGTCTTTTGGGGATTGAAATGAGGCTGACAACAGATCGAAATGTAAGCTACGTAAGCATCATAAAACCAGAGCTGAACATGCCACACATTATCTTCGTGCTACTGAAATGCATCCCTTTGACAAGTCACAGCAACAAAAAAATGTGTTCGATCACATTGTTCAGCCCTTCGCATAAATATCCCAATAGGTATTTATGTCCTTCTTCTTTGCTTGCTCTGCCTTAATCCTCTTTCCTCTCCTTTTCAACTTTACTTAATTCAGACGGTATGGAATTCATAAACTGAAGCAGAACAGTGTCCTTCACAAAGCTGCCCCCCAAACCAGTCTGACAGGAGGTCACTGCTATGGGCTGGACCCTGAGTTTTAGTTGCCGCCCTGGAATCTCAGTGTATTTTGCTTTCCCCCATTGTGTTCCTAAATGAGAGAAAAGTAAGTTTGAGCATTACTAGTTGGTGAAATCATATGTCCATTCAAGAAAAGAAGTGAAGAAATATTGTATCCTTCTCAATTTCTTAAGAAACAAAGAAATTCAGACAAAGAGAGAGGCGAGAGCCCCAAAGAGGGAACAAAAATTGTGAAAAAACAACTTTTCAAAGTGTCCAAACTCTCAGAAAGATAGAGTATTCTACAACCAGGTCTTTATCCTGAAATACCTTTCTTGGGTGGCATCCTGGGGGTGTCCTGTCAGAACGTCTCAGCCACTAGCTGACCTGGAGAAGGATGACAGGTTGAAGAGACAAATGTTTCAGGTTTGGTCCGGCACATCCACACACTTCTGCCTGTCGCTGATAGGGCTCCCTGGTGCCATTTCACAGTCTGAAACATAAGAAGGTACTAATTTCCTCACCATTAAATTTTCATGAATGTTTAGTTTGCCATTTAAGGATGCAGGACTCAGGTCAAAAGGGCTGTTTTGGGGGCTCATGTTTGGAATAAAACTAAAGTGATCACATAAGTCCTATTCAAAGCCAGTCTGGCTTCATTCCACGCTGTATGTGTTTGCCTGCCTCATTTTAAACGCCTTCCACTCTAGGGTTTATCCTAATTACATATACTGAGGGCCATGTAAGTGAGTGCACTCTTAGAAAGGTGAGAACTACTGACCGCTAGGTATACTTGGTCAATTGAATGAGTAAATAAAGAAGATATTCCCACACCTGGAGCTCAGGTTTAAGCAGGAAAGCTACAGAGCATTCAACTTAGCAATCAATCTCCACTATTGGGAAACCTAGAGATGCTGAATTCATTTTCACAACTTCTCTGAAAATAAAACTTGCTGTAAGAGGAAATTACTATTTTCTAGGCAAATTTGTAAAAAAAAAAATTTCTATCAAAACTTCTCATAGGAAAGTAATAATCTTTTCTAATAAGGATAAAAAAATATTGCCATCATTAAAAGAAAGAAAGGGACAAAAAGTGCTGAAATTTAATGTTGCAAACTACGCAGCCTTTTTGAGAATGAGGGCGCTGGCATTCTCTGGTTACTTTGGTGAAAGCCACTGACCTTGGCAATAGGAAGCAGTGTCATGAAATGGATCCTGGTGGCACATTTACACCAGAGCAGCTTTTGGCTTCACAAATGGATTTGTGCACAGATCTGACCCCTCTGGAATATAAAGACTTGTATATAGATTATAGCCGAAGTGTGTAGCACACTTGGAATTATGACTTAAACCAAAGCTTTGTAAGGCTGATGCTCACCAAGCTTTTTCCTATTTGAACACCAGGTCTTAACTGTAATAGTAAGATAGGCTATAGCTGGTACAAGTATTTATATTTAAAAATGCCCAGAGTGGTTCTTCAACTTGGGAATGTATAAAGAGATTAAAAAGTTTTGTTGCAAATCATTGGACCTATAATCTAAAGTGATAAAATATATAATTTAATTTATAACCTAACTATAAATATAAAAAATAGCTCTAAATACTATTCTAACAAAAACCTAATGTCCTGCAAGCCTTGTATCCAGAAAATTATAAAAGCAATACTAAACAAAATATTAACGACAGAAGCCATAAAAGAAAAAAAATAGATGAATTCAAATATATTAAAATAAGACATTTCTATTTATTAAAACAGTTTTCCAAGAAACTTTAAAAAGTAGAAAATATTTTAATCACAGAGCATTTCATAAGCATAAAAATAAAGAACGTCTACTTATCAACAAGAAGATAACCACCCCAAAAGGAAAAAACAAGGCAAAAGATTTGAATAAATACTCCACACGTGAAGATATAAAATGACATGTAACCCAAGGAAAAAGTGAACAAAAACATGAACAGTAATTTCACATTGGAGGGAAGCACAGAGCCAATAGGCATATGAAGAAAGGCCAATCTCATCTACAGGAACACAAATCATGACCACCAGCAGTATAGATATGTAGGTTCACAACGTTGGGAGCTTCCCAGGGTGACGTCTGAAACTGGCTCCATACACAGAGGGCTAGGAGAGACAGAAGAAAGAGGCAGACCACTCCATATTGGCAGGTAGCAAATTTAATGAGCAACAGAACTTACATGTAAGGCTTGTCTCAGGTGGTAGCAAGACTAGTAGGTCTCTGCACTGCCGCCAGAATCTTAAAGGTTTATATGGAGGCCTAAACAGGTTCAGTCACGTATGGTCTCAGCAACATATGATATCTCAAGTCTGGGACCTTGAGGCAGCTTCTGGTGTGGGGAAGGCAGGCAGAATGTATATTCCCAGGACAGCACAGGAGAAGGGTAAGGAGCCTCCAATTACCCAGATTGCCTGGGTCAAGCTCGAGGGTCAAGCAGCGGTCATGTCCTCTTGATGACCTCCTCCAACACTCCACCCTTTATGACTGGCTCTTACAATCTTACATGACCCCACCACCACCACCTCCACAACGTGCCCTGAGCAAGGGGGTTCACTGCCATGGGGGTGGTTCATTAGCTGCTATCTGGCTGCACTAAAGGCAGCTACCATAGCAACAATGTAGGCACATGCAAAGGAAAACACAAATTAAGATAATGATTTCAAAAGTAACACTTTTTTCAAGAGGGCCATCATCTGAACCCCTGATTTATTAAACTCTCTAGTCTGGGGGTAAGATCACTCAGGGCATTCACTTGTATTCTCGTGTGCCTTAATTAAGATGGTATATTGACAGGCTCGTCAGGTATAAACATACAACCCTCTGCTTAGAACATGGCACAGGTGCCTCCTTGCGAGGCAGTAATAATGTCCAAGGCCATTCTGTTTTGGAGGACAACTTCTCTCATTAGAGACCTTTCAGTGTTCAGTAAGGACTGGCATGGCTAGCCATTCTTCAAGGCTTCTTGGGTAAATGCAGCAAGGGCCTCTAGGTGTACTAAAAGGTCCTCCAGGCCAATGGAGGGGAAAAGGCTGTGGCTGATGATCAGTCATACCAATGGAAAACAGAATTTGCCTTTTTGAGCTTGAGAGGAAGGTAGGCAACCTTTGTTACTATGTGTAATTGGCCCATTTTACTAATATGGAGGACAACAGAAACATCTCCAGCTACCAACCATGACATATTACAGGATTGTGCAGGTAGACTTGGGGAAGCAATTGAAAAGTCCACTGTTGCCCCTCTCACATGAGGACAAACTGATCTCGTGACTCAGTAGCTTTGGGTATACTGAAAAAAGCATTGGCTAAATCCAGAACAGCATGGTACATTCCTAAAACCATGTCCAGAGTATCTAAGATGGTGGCATTGCTGGGCATCGTGGCATGGTTGTTTAATTCTCGATAGTCTACAGTCATCCACAGTGAGCCAGCTAGCATTTTTTACTGGCCATACACGTCTGTTGAACGCACTATAAGCAGGGTATACAATGCCTCCTCAGTGAAGTTCTTGGCTAGGTTGTCCTATTTCCTCATGCCCCTGGAAATTTATATTGTTTGAGAGTTACCACTATTTGCAAGGGTCCTCAATTGGCATTTCCCCTTAGCACTGGTTTGATCACTGTTACCCAGAGGAAGAATTCAAACCCATAGAGGTTTGTAGAGTTTGACCTTGCAGGATGTCAATGCCCAAAATGTTTATAACGGTTAGTCATCTTTTTACACTTCCCTTGTGGGTTCCATGAGGGCAGGGAAACCTCATCTTTGATCTCTAGATTCTACATCATTTGTCAGCGTGCCTGGATGAAAGCTCACCAACTAGATCTTTGAGTACGGACAGGATTGAATAATAAACATAGTTGCCTTCCAAGTAATACAACTCAGTGTCATTTCCAGTAATTGTCATGACTTTGAGAGGCAGATTATTTAAGTGGAAAAAATATAAGCTTCAGAGTCAGCCAAACCTAGGGTCAAACTTCCAGCTCTGTCACCAACCAGCTCAGTGTCTTTGGAATAATAACCTAATGTCTTTGTGACTCCATTAGAACAAGTGGTGATCATAAAATATACCTTATAGGACTGTTTGAATTTAAATGATTTAGAAAGAATCTGTCATATAGTAGTAGATCAATAAATAGTAGGCATTTTTCTAGTTATTGCTATATATTTCCATTCCATGTATATTTCTATTCCATGTATGTTTACATTATAATAAATATTAATAAACTGAAGGATTTCATTCGTATATATATATTTTTTTTCTTTTGAATCATCAAGGCCAAGAGACAAGGTCAACTGTACCGCCCAAATTCTTGCTGCCTAAGCACTATAAGTAAATCTTAGAAAAGAATTCGTTCTAATCACAGTTAAGAAAAGAAGGCCTATATTTTCCAAAGACAAGAGGAATATGGTTCTCTGTAATATAACACATGGTCTAATCACCTACTGCTTAATTTTTTTTTGTTTGCCCCATTAATACTACTGCTAAGGGTATTTGGGGACTTGAAATTACTATAAATAAAAGTCCTCCTATCCCTGATGGCAGAAGGAAAGAACTTTTGGAACATGCTCTACTTTTTATTTCTAAATATATATTCACTTGGGCCACACTAAAGAAGCATGTGAAATATTCCCAGCTGAAAACCCCGATTTAAACTGGTAGTTACATTCAGCACTAGTGCACGCGCGCGCGCAGCACACACAAATGCTGAAGCTCACACACCTGAAACCCTCTGAGGCTTGGCTTGTTGTGTTTATCACATAGCCATACGTGCCTTCTATGTGTCTTCCTTGAGGCTAAAAGGCATTCGTGTCCATCTGCCAACCAAGTAAACCCAGACAAAAAGTCACAAAGACTACACAAACGAGGATGACACAGTATTTGTGCAGAATAAATTCCTCTCTCTCCTTATCCCAAATCCCACTGTAAACTGTTTTAAAGCCCCACATGCTGCAGTTTCCCTTCTGATGACAGCTCAGACCATCTCCCCTAAGACTTCGAGTTCTCAGGCCTCATTTCTTTCAATGCTACATGATTAAATGGAGAATGTGAAGTCCCTAGTATAGAGCTAAGCAAAAACATGCTCAGCACAGAAAGAAGTATTTTGTTTCTACCTTTCTCAAACCCCTCTGAGTACTCACAGATTATCCTCCACACCCCATAGTTCTTTTCACAGAGTCAAAGTTATTGCCCCAGGCAGGGTTTCTCAGATCCTAAGAAATGCCTAATAATTTTCCATTTTAGAGGTTTCTGGCATCCAAAAATATAAGGCAATGCCAAAAAAAAAAAAAAAAAAAAAGATTTTCAAAAATAATACTTCTGACACAAGAATGTTCCTAAGTACAATGTACTCTATGGTGATATTTACAAGGTAACTATAGGATTTGTAAAAAGATGCCTCAGCTAGTGTAGCCCAAGAATGCAACAGAGGCTTTAAAATGTATGTCACACGTCATCTTGCAAATCTGTTAGTTGTGTTTTGTCTGTGTGTAAAGCCTCATTTGGAAGTGACATTTGAAATATAAATTGCAAGCCCTTTGAAATGTAAACTCTTATTTTGAATGCCTTACTCTCATCCTCATCCTCATGCTTGCCTCCACACATCTATGAAAAGAAACCACAAGCAAAGAATGAAGGAGATGGGGTAAAATTGCCCCTAAAAAGAAGTGGGAAAGAGAGGCTTAGAGGAGCCTTCAGAGGCCATTATAGCAACATCTACTCACAGGTTGAACTGAGCAGAATTCCTCTCCACAACCCCCTGGCAACCCATTCAATGATCACCAAGGAGGCCTCGACGCCCCCCACTTAGGTAAACAGAGTCCCACACCAGCCTCCCAGGAGGGTGAAATGGAATGGGAGCCTCGACAATCAGACCAGTGAATTAGCAGGCTATGACTAGAATAATTTTCCCCAGATTTCTCTGGCAAAAGTAAGCTATGCCTCCTGCAGAGATGCCTCAAGGGCTTATAACTTTTAAGCTGAGATTGTTTTTCTGAAATAATTACAAGGCACCAATGAACACGGAACACTGGGTATTTCTTTAAATGGTGAACTATTTTAATTGCAAGAGAAATAAACATTAAGAGATTTAAAGTGATTATAATGATATACACACACACAGAGTGATATATTTATAACTGGAAACTGTAGGTTAAACACTAAATATATACCAGGAAATGATCTATTTATGTTATTGTGAAATTATAGGGTTCAAGATATGCTGTGATTGTGTTATGGGTTATTGAATTATAGAAAAATATATATATACAAACAAAAGGTATGGAGATAGTCAACATGTGTAGTTAAGCAGCAAGCGCATTGGTACCCTCCTCCTCATCTTCTCTTCGCTCAGGATTCTGCAGTTGGGCTTCTGCCACCATCACTGACTAGCCCACAACTTCCCTGAAACTACTTTTGCCAACAATTTAATTCATTGTTACTAAGTCCAAGGAACACTTTCCCATCTGTGTCTTACTTGATCTTCCTCCATAGCATTTCACACTGGGAAACAATTCCTCTGTCCGCCTACTCTCATTTTTAACTTCCTTGACATCATTTCTCTTGGTTGTCATCTGATCGCCTGGTCCACTGCTTCTCAGTTTCCTTGCAAATATTTCTTTCTTCTTGATCCCTTCAGTGTTATTAAAGTTACAATTGTAGGTTCTTGTTTTCTTTCTCAATACATACTATCTCCCTGTTGACTTCATCCATTCAAGTAACTTCAAGTACTTTCTCCTTGCTAAAGAATTTCCTAATCTATTCTCCCAAGCCAGATCTCTTTCCTGAGTTCCCGACCTACCGCGCACCTGTACTAGTCATCTATTATTGTACAACAAACTACCCTACATAGTGACTCATATGATGACAAATACTTATTTTTCTTATGAATCTGGGGGTCAACTGGACTCCGCTAGGTAGTCCTCACTGCATACAAGTTCTCATGCCATTGTGGTGAGACGATGGCTGGGGCTGAGATCATCTCCAAGTTTTCTTAATTCAAATGTTTGTCACCCAGGTTGGAAGACTTGAATAGCTGGAGACTTGAACTCTGGGCTATCTTTCCCTACAGGTGTATATTTATCACTCCATTTGGTGGCCTCTGGGTATCCAGACTTGTTACATGACAGCGGAAAGTTCTGAAAAAAAACTTATGTTCAGAAATGATCTGATCTGACATTCACAACTAGGCCACGTTATCCTCTCCTATTGGACATAAACAATCTCATGGGATACCAACCTCAGACAAGGTTACTCTGAGACCATGATAAGATGAAATAAAACAAGGCCACTTCATAATTTTGTATAAGCACAGACGAAAACAAAGTCACTATGGTACCCACAAACTATCCAACCATAGAATTACCCCCACTTTTTCTGACAGCATCCAATTTAGGCCAAATACCCACTTTCCTAAACTTTTGTCTAAATCACCTAACCGAAGCCCAAATCCTAAAATAGCTTCTTTCTAACGCCTTCTTAGGGAACCCCTCAAGGTTCCCCATGATGTGCATTCTCCCTTGCTATAAGTAATAAGTCCAACTTATTTAATTACAAGTGTGTTCCTGGTGGGCTTTGATCGAAGGGCACTGACAGCTCCCAGAGCAAGTGTCTCCAGAGAAACTAGCATAGCCTTCTCTAAACTAGTCTTGTATGTCATATAGTATCACTTCTGCCACATTCTGTTTCTTAAGATCATCACAAAGCCCCATCCAGTTTCAAGGGGGGGAAGATGAAGTCTCCATCTTTTGATAGAAAGAATGTCAAATAATTTGCAAACATGCATTAAAACCACCATACCATTCAGATGACCCACAGGTCCAATATCAAACTCATGACCTATTCTGCTTTTTTACATGCCTCTCCCTATCATCCACTCAGTCCCTCAGTCCCACCCATCCTCAGGATTTAACCACGCTCCCCCGTCCTCAGGTTATCCTCACCACTGTCCAGTCATCTCATTCCCTCACCAAGTTGGTTTTCTAGGGTAGATGCATTTGAGCCACACGTAGGTGCTGTTGTCAGAACACATTGCAGGTGAGTAATTGATTTGGGCAGGAACACCACATGCGCCTGCTCCCTGTGGCCCACAGGCAGCTGCCACAACTGCTACCTACAAACCACCAATGGTGGAGAAAGTAGCTCAGTCTTGGTTCATATTGGGTTGGTGTGATTTATTAGCTCTAGCCAGAAATAGACTACTATGGCATTACATACCCACTTAGGGTGGCCTCAAAGAAGAAAGGTAAAAAGAAATCTTCTTAGTGAGCAAAACAACAAGCAACACACTTGGTTGCCCACTTTATATGGAAGGAAAGACCAGATCCTCAAATATACACTAGCTTTTAAGCAGTAGTGAATGTCTTGAACATTTGCACAGGAATTTGGATGGAAAAAAAGATATGAAGATCAGAGAAAAGGAAGTCTAGAAAAGTACAGGGATGAACCTTTGGGAATGAACACAAAGCAGATCTCACACTGATGCCCACCAAAGAACATCCACTGCAGAGAAGACCCTCAATGATCATGTGCACAGGATGACCCATCCTGTGACTCTTAGCTAGCCTCCCTTTTCAGGCACCCCAGTGCCCAAGAAACAAGCCTGTAAATTGTCCATAGTACTGAAGAGAGGCTATGCATGGTCCAACAATATGGGTTTCCTCTCACAAAAGATAATCTGGCTACTTCCACTGCTGACTTCCCAAGTTGTCAGCAGCAGAGATTGATGCCAGGTCCTTGGAATAGCACCATTCCTCAGGGAAACAAGCTAAGCCACATGATAGAATATTAATTATATGGGAACCATCTATCTTACAGAAGATAGCAATTGGCCCTACCAGAATCTATACATGCTCTGGATATGTGTTTGCTTTCTCTTCCTACAATGCTTCTACCAGCACCACCATCCAAGGTGCTAGGACGTACAGAATACTTGATTCATCAATATGGTGTCCCTTAGAACATAACCTAAAATCAAGTTACCATTTTACAGTACAGCAAGAGCAATAATGTGCCATTATCATGGGAGTTGCCGTTCTTACCACGGAAGCCTCTAGCCCAGAGGTTCCAACAATGATGAAATAGCCTGTTAAAGGCCCAGGGAAGGCACCAGCTTGGAGACAAAACTGTGTGGTATATATGCACAAGGCTAATCACAGATGCACGGCTTTTTCTCCAATAGCTAGAATGCATGGATCCATGATGCACATCTAAGGGGAAAATATAGGGTTGATCCCTATATAGGGTGATATTTCTACCAAGAAACACACTAATGTTCTCACTGAACTTAAAGCTGCAATTATCAACTGGTTACTTCGGGTACCACAAGCCAATGGACCAGCAAACAAAGAAAGGAATGAATGTATTGGCAGAGGTTGTAATCATGATCTCCTTAAGGAGCTAGGATTGCTGTATAATAGGAGCAAGGAAGAACATGTCTAAAGCCCGGGCGATACACTGAGGCACCTTTTGGTACTTCTGTGTTCAGTGATACTAGCAAAAGGACAATTATAGCAAGTGTGGATCAACAAGGATAAAGCAGAAAAGACCATCTCACATCAGGATCTGGGTCCCTTTGCCAAGGAAACAATTGGTAATCAAAACAATATTATTCCATTTTATGGGTGATCCTCATTTATTTAACTAGTTCTTTATTGTTGAGCTTTCTGTGAGACCTTTATTTTGTTTTCCCTTGCACACCTCAGTTCAGCCAACATCCAAAGAAAATCAGAGCAGAACACAAATCTAATAAGGTAGAAAACCAGATGTGGAGTTAGGGCTGAATAAAGTTCTCTGTCCTGCTCGCTGGATTCACAGTAAGGGTAGGAGGAGGAAAACCAGTGACAACCCCCTTTGCTTTCTTCAGTCTGGCTAAAGAGCCCATCATCTCACCCCAGAATCAAAAGATATGGCAGGTCTCTTAGTCTCTCAGTTTTCAACTGCATTTTAGTTTATTCTACCTAGCTTTCTTGTTCAACTCTTCTTAAAACAAATATGTTCTAAATTGCATCTTTTGTTTTTTTTGAGGGCAGTGTCACTGGCCCTCATATGTGGAACCTGAACCGGGTTCGCTGGCTTCCCAAGCCAGCACTTAAGCACCGCACCACTCGGCCGGCCCTAAATTGCATCTTTTTTAATACAGTAAACTTGAAGATCTAAGCCTAATGAGATCATTTCCCTATAGATGCTTCATTCCTGTTCTCCATTCAGCGTTTCTCTTCTTTGCCCTAAATTGTGGCTGATTATACTGTCACAAATACTTTTTCTTTATGCTTCAAATCAGCTGAAAATGAGTTTAATATGCCTAGTGTAAACACTCACACACTCCCTCTTGTGCCAAAGCACTTTCCTTTGCTGCATCAGGATTGTGGATTGCCCATATCAGTCTCTTTGGGAATTAAGTGAGGCATTTCGGAGAATTTCTCTAAACTGATGAACTGCCAGCTAGTTATATCAATATATCGAAAATACCTTTTTAAGTGCAATATAATCACTATAAATCTACACTGGCAGACTTAAGATTCTTAGAGCTCAATCTTTTAGTCAATTATTATCAGTCCATGACAAATTCACTTGTACCAAATTAGGCCACTTTTCTGAAGGTGTACAAAGGTTTGTGCACACAGATGAGAAATCCATGTTAACTTCAAAATAATGCAAATGTAATTTTAAAACTATAACCACATTTTCTACTTTTGACTTTTTTCTTGTCTTTGCTTGGTGGCCTTGGTCTAGTCATCTCACTTTTTTGTGTCTTCTTTGCCCATCTTTAAAACGAAAAAAGTTGAACTACATCAGTAGTTTCCTAGCTGGAGTATTAAATCTCTGATTTATATTAAAAATTATCAAATTAAGCATGCTAACTATAGAAATTTGGGAAATAAAGAGAAAATAAACTAAAATTGTTTGTATTAATCCTGCCACACAGATATGACAATTCACCTTTCACTGTGTATTCATCTAGTTTTTTATGCATATTTGTACATGCATTATTTTTTACAAATTAAAACATTCCATAAGCATATTTATAATTTGTTTTACTTAATAACATATCCTATGCATTTCCTAAATCATAAATTATTTTTCTACAACAAGGTTCCAATGGCATTCCTATATATTAGTACATGTTATTATTTTTGAATATTTAAGTTGTTTCTAATATTTTAGTATTTTTAACAATACTGCTGTGTATATCCACACTGGGATTACATCCATATCTTTGTGAATTAAGAATTAAGTTATTCTTATTAATGTTCAAATTACTACATCTCTGGATGATGGGAGCCCCTTTAGTGGCTCTAGTAACCCCCTGACACCATACATAATTACAATATTATTGACTATTTTCCTTATGCTTTACCCTACATCCCCCCATGACTATTTTGTAACTGCCAAATTGTACTTCGTAATCCTTTCACCTTTTTCACCCTGCCTCCCAAACCCCTCCTATCAGGCAACCATCAGTTTGTTCTCTGTATCTATGAGTCTATTTCTGTTATATTTGTTCACTTGTTTTTTAGATTCCACATGTAAGTGAAATCATATGGTATCTGTCTTTCTCAGTTTGACTTATTTCACTTAGCATAATACCCTCTAGGTCTATCCGTGTTGTTGCAAATGATAAGATTTCACTCTTTGTTATGGCTGAGTAATAGTCCATGTACATGTGTACCATCCAATCATCTACTGATGGGCACTTAGTAGCTTCTATGTCTTGGCTATTGTAAATAATGCTGTAATGAACATATGGGTGCATATATCTTTTTAAATTAGTATTTTGGATTTCTTCGGATAAATACCCAGATGTGAGATTACTGGGTTATATGGTAGTTCTATTTTTAATTTTTTGAGGAATTTCCATGCCGTTGCCCATAGTGGCTATGCCAATTTGCAATACCACCACTGCATGACGGTTCCCTTTTCTTTTCTTTTTTTTTTGAGGGCAGTGTCACTGGCCCTCATACGTGGGACCCGAACCGGGGCCGCTGGCTTCGCAAGCCAGCACTTAACCACTGCGCCACTCGGCCGGCCCCATGGTTCCCTTTTCTTGACATCCTCACCAACACTTGTCTTTTTGATTTATTGATGATGGCCATTATAACAGGCATTAGGTGACATCTCACTGTAGTTTTAATTTGCATTTCTCTGATGATTAGTGACACTGAATATCTTTTTATATGTCTACTGGCCATCTTCAATATTATTAACAGTGTAATCATTGAAAACTATGATTGTTGAAGTTCGTTTACATTTGTTTATATCTCACTCATGATGTATAATCAAATTACTATGTTTTAAAGTCTGTAAAAGATTTCTCTTGTGTGGTTTTGCCACCAATTCAATGCACAGTTAGGTTAATATATTCATTTTTACTTTATTTTTAGAAATTGTTCCTTTTTTTTCTAGTTATAGAAAATTATTTGGTTTCCAAGTCAAATCTACTAAAAATCTATACCCAGAGAAGTCTTGCTTCTATCTCTGTCCTCTTCATCCTCTTCACCTCCATTTGTACTGTACATATGGAGAAAGATTGATTGATTGATTGACTGATTTTTAAGGAATTGGCTAATCCAATTGTGGTAACTGGCAAGTCCGAAATTTGTAGGACAAGCCATCAAGCTGAAAATTCAGGTAAGAATTGATATTGCAGACTTGAGGCCAAATTCCTTCTTCATTGGGAAACCTCAGTCTTTGCTCTTAAGACTTTCAGCTGATGAGATGAGATCAATCCCCATTACAGAGGGTAATCTGTTTTACTCAAAGTGGGCTAACTTAAATATTAATCACTTCTAAAAAATATCTTCACAGCAACATCCAGGCTAGTGTTTGACCAAATAACTGGACACCATACCCTATCCAAACTGGCACAACATTAACCCATTGTGTGTGTGTGTGTGTGTGTGTGTGTGTGTGTGTGTGTGTGTGTGAGCTCTCCTGGACAAATGGTAGCTTACAATTCATGTTTTGTTCATATTTCTGTTTAACTTAACAATCTATCCTAGAGCTTACTCCTGGAAGTGTATAGAAATAGTCCTCGTTTGATCTCTCAGCAACACGGTCCTCCATTATGTTGATATAACATCATGAATTCACACAGACCCTATTGGTGGACATTAGAGTATTTTTATATTCTTTTGCTCTTACAAATAATTCCATAGTGAATAACATTGCATGCAATTATTTTCATGAACTACTATTTTTGTAAAATGCATGTAAATGCCTATGTGATGGAATGAAATTATTTTGGAACATTACTTAATTCACAATAGTCTTACCATTCTGTATTGTCTCAGTTAACGTATTTGAAACATGAATCTGCCATCATGTGAAGCTCTAAGAAAATCTCTAACACCGAAAAGGAGTCCTCACCCTGGGCTACCAAGCATTTTTCATCCCCAGAAGAAAATGTATGAATAGTTCTTAAAGAAAAAAATCCTGGGCTGTCTGAGTAGTTGGTTAAGAGCTTGCTTAAGAGTGGGAATTCTAAGCAACTGGGTCACTGGTTCAATTCCCACATGGGCCAGTGAGCTGCACCAGAGCAGAGCTGTGGCTGAGCTGCCAACAGGTGGCAGGATGGCTCAGCTGGTGAGAGCACATGCTCCTAACAAGGTTGCCGGTTTGACTCCCACATGGGATGGTAGACTATGCCCCCCACAACTAAGATTGCACATGGCACCTTGAGCTGAGCGGCCCCGAGCTGCCAACAGGTGGCCCAATGGCAACTGGACTTGGAGTTGAGCTAGCTGCACCCTCTACAACTAAGATTGAAGGACAACAACTTGGCTGTTCCCCTTCCCCAGTTCCCCAACACTGTTCCCCTCCACCAATTCCCCAATAAAAATTTTTTAAAAAGAAAAGAAAAATCATCTATCTCTCTAATTTTTTTACTTATTTTTGTATATTATAATAAAACATTATTATATGTAATATAAACTTAAATATACAATACAAAATAAGATATAAACTATTTATGACTGTAGTTCTTACATAATAACAAGACCAAACAACTTTACAAACTCAAAGCAAATAGACCTACAATGCTAATAACTTTGAACTCAACAACACTAAGTTGACAGATGATAATAGCTTTATAAGGAGGAGCCATTACTTTTATTATAAACATTATACTGTTTTATGAGGAGCAGAGGACAGGTTCTTTGGAATCTTGTTCACCCATCTTCCTCTACCTTTTCAGGGTTTGATTCTCTCATCACTGAATTTTATTCAAATATTCAGACTTTGAAAACGGCAGCACACAAGCCCCATTCCATCATTTGGCCTCAATTACAAATTAGGTTGACCTCTGTCCACGTATGCTCTTATTCAACAATTGCAGATAAATGGCTTAGTACTAACACAACCCCCATTGTATGTCAGTATGAGGCTCTGAAGTTCAGTTTGATGATCATAAACATCATGTATAAATCCCAATTATTATATATGAATATACACACATATATACATATGCGGGGAGCCAGCCCCCGCAGGTCCAGGGGTTCCCTCAGGTGGGACGGAGTCGGCGAGGAAAAAAAGAAAGATGGAGACACCGGAAAGAGGTTCACAGGAGTGTCACATTTTATTGTTAAAGCCTAGCTCCTTTTATAGGGGCTTTTGACCATTATCTTAATTACAAGTTATGTTTCACATGACCATGATGTTTTCCCTAACTCAGAACTTTTACATTTTTGTAATTGTATCTTTCCAGGGTACACTGTGGCCTGTTCAAGGATTTTACTTATCATCTAAAGAGTGGTTACTATGACTACCTTACAGGGCATATACTTGAACTATTGCCAAGAGTTTAGGCAAAAAACTATTTCTATGTGATTATAATACTTAGTAGCAAAAGGAGTTTCAAACTTTTCCTATCTTACAAAGAGCTGCATGTTATTGTAATAGAGGGTATCATCTGTTTCTCAGTCAAAGCTTCAGTATCTGTTGCTAGCAATGTACAAAACAAAGAGTTAAAACAAGGCTGTTAATTAAAATAACTTATGGTCAGTAAGTTGCCTCTTATCAGAACTTTCATGGCCGAGAGACCTTGGTCTCCTGGTCTCCAAGGAAACCTTTCACAGCTGCACAGGCAAGGAGGAACTATAGCACCAGTTTCTCACAGAGGCTGTCTGTTTCTCACAGACTGGCTTTTTTAGGCCTATATGGCCAAAGGCCTATGCCTCAGTTTCCAAAGGGGCTTGAGTCCCCTATTTCTCAGTCCCGGGGTCCCCTCAGACTGTAGCCTGTCTTAGGGAGTTTCCCTTTTTGGGAAATCTAACCCTGTCTTTGACTTACACAGTCAGCTATCATCAGGGTACCCCAGGAACTTGTCATGAATGCAGTGGAAGTGCTATCTCCTATAGGATCCTATGTGGAGGAAAGGCACATGGGTTCATAGAGGCAGGAGATATTACATGACGAACCATAAGGCAGCACCCCTAATATCCAGTGCTGAGCAGGGCAATGTGGCCTTGTCAGACACTGGGGTGCTGTCGGCTTCCCACATACATACACACATATTTTCATTTTAACTTGCCCCACTGTTTCATATCTAGTAAGAATAGAGCTGATATTCAAACCCAGGACTTTCCGTTCCACTAAACCACCAAGACTAAAATGGGCCAGTGGTTTTCCATGACTTGGGAAAATGAAGGCAGAAGTGGTTGTGACTCTTTGGAAGAGCACTGGCATCTGAATCCAGATCATTGTAGCCCAACTCTAACCTGAACTAGCTTTGTGAATTTGAACATGTCCCTGAACCTCTCTGGATTTCAGATGAGGAAACTGTAAAGGGCCCTATCTATGATCTAGATTTCAAAAGTCTGTGAATTTTCTATACTAGCAAAACATCCCTTTTACAACAAAGGAATAGGACTCAAGCAATAGTCTCAATTTCGCTTAGAGTTTCTGATTCCATTTTACTAATTTGGAAAGTGTCTATTCCAAATAATTTAATAGGGTGACTGTATGATTGAAGGATGTGGTTTTTAAAAATCTATATACTATCTTGGAATCAACATGTAGAGTAAAAAACACATTTGAAAAATTACTCAGTACAATTTCTCATTTTACTGATGCAAGTTATATAATTTCCCCAAGATCACACAGTTTGTGTGTATTACAGACAATTTTATTACCTGGGTTATTAAGATCTAACATACCAGAATGCCCTCAAAATTATATTCTGATATTCACCACCAAGAAAATAGAGGAAAGGTTAGCAGTATACGAGAGCAGTTACGTGTAGGTTGGGAAATCAAATTGCCTGGGTACAAATTCCAACAGCACCACTTACTACATGATTTTGAGCCAACTGTGTAACCTGTTCATGCATCAGTTGTTTGTTTTTTTTTACCTGTAAAATGAGGGTGACAACAACTGCCATACCTCCAGCTTATCTAGAGAACTAAAATAGCAATCCATGTAAACTGTATAGTATATTAACTGGCACATAGTAATAATACTAGCTAGGATTAAGATTAGATTGTACATTTAATACATTGGATAAATTTGGTTCAATTTCACTTCTTTCACTGATATTCAGGATCAGAATTATTCGAAAATGATCTTTTAAAGATTGTCAGTCTATAAGTTAGAAATATGATAAAAGTGTCCACTAAAAAAAATGAACTCTAAAATTAATTTTAAGGATGGACCAGTATAGAGCTGTTTTCCACTGCACTATGCTAAAGTTAAGATATTCCCTTGAAAATCTTGTAAAAATGACTCCAAAATCCATATAAGTAACATACGACATCCACTGTTCTCAAAATTTTTGTCCCCCATTAAGCAGTTGATGATTTGAGTTTTGCCAGTGTATGGACATTGCTTTAACATCATCATATTTAACTGACAGTGATTAAATCCACTTAATACACTATGTATGAATTTCAAAAGGCCTTTATGACTGTTTATCTCATCTTCATGGACCTTTAAACTTAATAGCTTTGGTTGCAATAAAGAAGTTGATTTCCTAAAGTTAAGCATGTCTTCAAGGGTACTGCCAGGCTGTTCAGTTGATCAAATTATGATGTCATCCAGACACAGACCTCCATGTGTCCTTCTCTTCAGCTTGTCCACTAATCAACAATATGTGTGTGTTTGGAGGGGTAGAGAGAGACATGGTCCCGACATTAAACAAGAACATTAGTCAAAAGAAATGTCAGTTCAGTTCAGGGAATACAAACGTTTCTGCTTTGCTCTAGTTCAAGAGTTTTAAGATAATATACAGGTTCACTTAAAACTTGAAGCACAATAATCCATATTGGAGCTATTCGTTTCCCTCCTTCCCCTTCTGAGATGGTAAGGCAGCCAGTCTTAAACACAGAGCCCCAGAAGATTACAATCAAAAGAACTAGCTCAGGGGCACATTCCCCAACATACTCTTCTAACCATTCCAGCTGTCATTCATCGTCCCTCTCACCATTAATACAATGTATCAGTCTCTCCCAACTCCTGAGTCTGTAACAGAGTGAATGCTCAGTCTATCTTTGACTCCATTTGTTCAAGCCTTCTTAGTCTTTTAAATAGACATGCTAATCATTAGAGGGATTCTGCTTGTGGCTTGAGTTTTACACAGCCCGCCCTTCCCATTTCCCCTTCCCTTGTCATAAAAGAAGCCTGAACTCTGTACTTTCTTAAGATGGATTTGGGATACCTCCAGGGCTCCCATCTACTCGGTTGGCACCTTCTTTTTTTTTTTTTTTTTTTTTTTGAGGGCAGTGTCACTGACCCTCATATGTGGGACTGAACCAGGGCTGCTGGCTTCCCAAGCCAGCACTTAACCACCGCGCCACTCGGCCAGCCCTGGTTGGCACCTCCTTGATTCATAAACCTTTAGCCCAAATTCTAGTTTGTTTTGGCATTTGGAATCATCAGGCACATGGACTTTGGACTGGTAACAAGACCTACTGTAACCCCATCTAACTATGCTAGCCCACACCACCCAACACACACACAAAGAAACCATACCCCCTTTCAGTATTCTAATGTTCTCAAGTGCAGTCATTCATCCCCCTCTCCCTCAGCACCCACCACCCACACCTATACCATATTCATATTTATTCCACTGGCCCAAATGTAATTCTTTCACTAGGTAGTCCTTTCTCTTAACAAGGAAGCCAAGGAAATCTAGGAAGACACAGCTTCAAGGATAGTAGACAGACATAATTTTGCTAAGAGGCATGAACACACTCACTATCCATTCAAAAAATACTTAGGGAACAAAAAGAGTAAGTTAAGGTAGATTAATATGACTAATACTTTGAAGAATGAAAAACATTGATGAGGAAACTATCACATTCCCTAATAAATCCCACTTTTCTAAGAAGTATTGTAAAATGATGTTAAAATTAAAGCCAGGAAAAAAAAAAAAACTTGTCCTAATAGCTATAAAATTAATTCTGTGATTTTTCTTTTTCACTAAGTGACAGTGGCATGGTGGACAAACTGACAATCTCATTAACCTCTTTCAGACCATGATTTCTCAACCTTGGCACTATTAATATTTTAGGCAGGATAATTCTTTGTGGTAGAGGGCGACCCTGTGCTAATATGTTTAGTGGTATCCCTGGACTTGACCCACTAGATACAGTAACTCCCCTCTCCTCCAGTTGTGATAATCAAAAATGTTTCCAGACATTGCCAAACATCCCCTAAGGGGCAAAATTTTCCCAGATTGACAACCACTCTCATAGATTAAACAGAAGACTGCTTCTCCTAGATCAGGGGTCAGTAAACTACAGCCCATAGGCCAAAAGAAAAACACACTGCCTATCTTTGTAAATAAAGTTTTACTGGAACACAGCCGCACCCATCATTTACTTGTTTATGGCTGCTTTCTCATTAAAACAGCAGAGTCAAGTAGTGGTGACAAAGATTGTATGACCCGTAAAACCAAAAATATTTACTATCTGGCTCTGTAGGGAAAAAAAAAAAAAGTGTGCCAACCTCTGTCCTAGTCTACTGATTTTGAACTTTTTTATTTTTTTTTTAGTCATGACAAGTTTTTATAATGAAATCTTATATAAAACTTGTGTCAGACAGGGTCCAGATGGAACATTCAACTTGGGTCATTTGAGAAAGTAAGGCATATGCGGAATAACTTTTGTAGGCATTTTCAAAGGTGTGTCAGAGAATAAAGATCAAAGGACTAAGAAAACTGAGCATTATTATGCAAGGGAGAGGACCAAAACCACCCTGAAGGAAAGGAGTCAGAGGAATGAATACCTCCCTCACAGTCTCCTTCCCTCCAATCTCCCACTACTGTTTCCCAATGGTCAAGTCCAAACAGAACCAGAAGGGCAAGATATTCCACTGGCATGGTCCTGAAGGGTCAGCCTCCTGAGTCACAGAGCAGGGTGTGGAAAGGTGAAGAGTGGACCTGGGGGACGAAAGGGAGATTCCCCAGCACAGAGCCCTAATATCTAAAACTGATCAAAGCAAAACTCCTGTGATGTTGAGTGGGAGAAGGTATTGAGGGCAGCAAGGGTCTTATCTCTGACCCACTGATCCTACTTGAAACAGGGAAGATGAATATCCTGTCCCAAATCCCCTCTGGCCTTCTGACTTCATTTGTCTCCCTTCTGAAACAAAATCCCATAGACAGATCAATGCTGTCTTTTCTAACGAACTACAATCCTTAAATCCTTTCCTACCATTGAAACCTTCAACCTCAAGAATCAGACATGCCCCCCCAGCTTTCCCTGCCCTTTACTTTTTTGCCCATGTCCTCAAGCTTCTAAACATTGATAGAAAATTTTAAGTACCCTGATTACTGAATCAACCCCAATGTCATAATATCAGATAACAGGGACCTAAACTGCTTGCTCAGCTTCCCGTGAGTGTCCACACTTAACTAAAACTGCCTTAAATATTCTAATCACCAAGTTCTGATAGACTTTTCACCAAACTTCATCAAGCTTATCCTCTCTGCAACAAAAGACCTTGCCATCATTCCTTCACTCTTTTTTTTTTTTTTTTTAATTGGGGAATTGGCAGAGGGGAACAGCGTTGGGGAATCAGGGAAGGGGAACAGACAAGTTGCTGTCTTTTTGTTCTTCAGTTTAGTTGCGGAGGATGTTGCTTCACTGTTGGTATCGTCATTGCGCTCTTCCCGGATGAGGCAGATCGTTCGCTGGCCTCTGGATGTTGCTCACCGCGGCTATTGGCAGCTCACGCTTGGCTGCCAGCCGCTCACGCTGGCTGCGGGCCATTCACTGTAGCCTATGGCAGGCCACTGCAGCAGGGGCTGCAGCCCACACCATCGCCGGGGCTCGCACAGCCCAGCTCCAGGTGGAGCTGTTGTTAGCTGTAGAGGGCAGTGTCACTGGCCCTCATATGTGGGATCCGAACCGGGGCCGCTGGCATCCCAAAACCAGCGTTTAACCAATGCGCCACTCGGCCGGCCCCATTCCTTCACTCTTGATTTACTTCTTCCTCCGTCTTCCATAGCACCTTATATTCTAGGATTGCACATTTGAATTGCGGCATATCAGGCATCACTGTTTCCTCCTTGATAATGAGTTTAAAATTTTAGAAAGTTTTATCACCAAATGTTGGGTCCTTTCCCTGATTATATAATAAGAAGACTACAGCTTTAAAACTAAACATGACATTGCATTGATCAGAGGAGATGCTTTATACTTAGCTTCAGAACATAAAAATTTTTCTGACCTAACATATTCATGAAAGATGCTGTGAGAGAGAAAGAGAGATATTAATTTGCTGGACATTATACATATATGGTTATGGGTAGAGAGAGGAGAACAGGCAATAAGCCAGTAAAACAAGCAATAGAAAACAATCCCTGTTGTGTGGTCAGGCATGAAGTTGTAACTTGGGCCTTCAATGACTCCAGTAATGAGTTAACAAACCAGTAAAATATGTGTCCATTTTAGATGTTCAGAGGCCAAAGCACTTGAAACAAAGTGATTTATGTGACCCAGTTCCCCTGAGGCAGGATCATACTCTTGTTCCCCAAGATGGCTTAAATATTTAATAGCTGAGCCATCTGTACTATTGAAAAAATAATCGCCACAAAGCTCTCAAGACCACATCCATATACAGCACTATAAGTGCCATTGAATAAAATGAAAATAAAGTGATCTATAGTGAGTGGCAATTTATTCTTCCTCCCACCATCTCCCAAAACTAAGAGACAGGAACTAAATAGTAGATCCTCTTTATCTTTGTTATGAGTCAGCAGATATGGCAATTTCTCTATAATCACAAACATTCATTGGGGATGAAGTAAATTTCTATCAAAAACTATGTTTTCACAAAGAATGACATTTATATCAGAACAAGGCAACACTAGTCCCAAAACACACCAACAAAATGTTCCAAGGGTTCCAAAGTTTCTGAATGGGTGGCATGCTTGGGAGATAGGAATTCACTAACAGGAAAATCACAGCAATTACTAGTGTATACAATTCTGAGTTCAACCCTAATCCATCACTTATTGGCTGAGTGACCTTGAGTGAGTTACCTTAATTTCTCAAGTCTCAGTTTCATTTGTAATAATGTCATGAAAGAGGAGAAATAGTTTTTCCTCTACCGTTCTGAATACTAGCTGAGACCTTTGCAATAAAACATAGATTAATAAGTGAAAAACAAACAGAAGTTTATTAACATGTATGCCTCATTTATACATGGGAGCTACCCAGAAAAAATGAGTAACCTTCAGGGAGGCTTATAACTCCCACTTAAATACCACTTTTAGCTAAAGACAACAGAAAGAAAAGTGGGAGGAAATCAGTTATGGGGAAGTTGCCAAGAAAAGTTTAGTAAACAAGGATAAGGTTGTTATGCAGATTTAAGTCTGGTACCTTCTCCAGTGATAAGGTCTTCTTGTAATTTAGATTCATCCTTCTCTTCCTAGTACAGAGAGCAAAACACCATTACAAATAGAGAGTTCCTTTATAAATGTAAATTTCCCTTACAAAAGGGTACCTTCTGCTGTGTTTGCAGAGCTTCTCATATCTGCAGTTTTTCAAAACAATCAGCTCAAAATAATCCTTATGCCCAAAATGCACATTTTGGGGTGACACATTCTGTTACCCTTCAATGTGATTCTTAAAAATGCCTGCATCCTTGGGTTGCCATGAGGATTAAATAAACTAATACAAGGAAGATAGTCAGAAACACAGCTGGAACATAAAAAGTTCCCATTAAAAGTTATCCATTACTGGGCCGGCAGAGTGGTGCTGGCTTGGGAAGCTAGCGGCTCTGGTTCGGGTCCCACATATGAGGGCCAGTGTCACTACCCTCAAAAAGAAAAAAAAAGTTAGCCATTACTATTTCAGAGCAATGATTCTCCATGTGTGTGGTCCCTGGACCAGCAGCAGCAGCATCCTGGGAAACTTGTCAGAAATACAAATTATCAGGCCTCATCCAGGTCCACTAAATCAGAAACTCTGGGACTAGGACACAGTAATCTGTTTTAACAAGTTACCTGCAGGTGATACTGGTACACACCGGAATTTGAGAATCACACTTATAGAATATAAGGTAAGAAACAGAGAGTGAAGAAATAAAATGGAGTCACTATAGTCAGGCTGCTAAATTACTAAAATCAAGTAGATAGAAGTATGAAGAAACAATTCTGTTCTTATTTTAATTAACCTGGGAACCTAAACTTTTCATCTTTCCAGTCCTGCTTCAATGGCTGTCAAACACCCTCTGATTACTCCATGAAGGACTAAGGAAAAAATGGTCATGTGTCCAGACGACCTGACATCTATTATCCAGACCACTGGTCATCTAGAGGATTACCATCTCAAACAATACGAGAGGCTAAGGATATAGGAGTGATTCTTCTCAAGAATGTACTGTTTACTGTAAGAACTCGGATCTTTTCTTTCTTCCTCAGGACATTGTGGTTACTGCCTAGTTATGTTTACAGTTTGCAAACCCTAAGGCCCTTAAATAAATCATTGTCATTTATTTCTAGCCAAAGCCTCCATACTCTTTTTGTGTTTGTTCAAAAGGGTAAACCAGAAAATAAGTCTAACTGGATTCATCATTAAGGACTTCTGTGTTTTTTGTGCGTGACTGTTTAATGCATAATGTTTGGTTTTATTTTTTTCTAAATAACTAGAAAAAGAATCCTGACAATGGCTTGAGAACAGCAGGATTTCTGTAGGATAACTCTTACCATTATATTTTTGACTTTGCTGGATAGAATACTTTATTAAATTCTGTTAATGCATTTTATAAAGCCAAAGACATGATGGAAAAACTTATTTAAAAGACAGACAACCAGGCCGGGCCGACTGGCTCAGTTGGTTAAGAGCTCACTCAAGAATGTGAGCTGAGCTCTGAGCAACAGCAGTTCGATGCCCAGCCCAAGCTGAGCTGCCACTGAGCTGTCAACAGGTGGCAGGATGGCTCAGCTAAAAAAATAAATAAATAAATGAGAGACAACCTACAGTAATGGGGACAATCATGAGCCTATACATTTGAACATAGCATATCAGTCTTAACCATTTCCACAAATGATACTGTACAACTGTAAGCCTGGAGCACGGGCTTATGCTGAATCACTGACAAAGTAAGTACAGGCATATAATGCAGGATTTCTAAATCTGTGTATTTGGTCACTTGAGTATAGTCAATAAGGTGGGTACACAGTTAAAGGTAAAAGTGCCATTTAGAACAAAGTAAACCAAAGAATATATTTTTGTTACTTCATCCTCTACACTGCTGCCATAGAGATTTTTCGAAAGTACACATTTAATCATGTCACCGTATAGCTTAAAAGACTTAAGTGGCTCCCTTAAGCCTGGCACATGAGAGCCGCATTTGCAATTTGGCACCTGCTGACCTATTTTGTGGACCCCAATCCCAGAATTATACTTCCTCCATGAGCCTTCCTGAAACACAGCCCACGCCCCACACTGAGGAGCTGGTGCCCCCTCACTCAGAGCTTCCTGAACTCCACTGCTCATCTCTAGCACTCATTTCTACATCACAGATCACTGTTGTTTGAATGTCTGTCTCTGAACAACTCTTTTACATAACTTTCACTGACAGTAAGAAGCGCATTTTCAGTTTTGTGTCCCCAGCAGTTGGCATATAGCTCAGCACAAAAGAGATACTTAGCCAATAAAGACTTTCCATGAGTCTAAACTGTGAGATAGATGCAGGAGTCAGGAAAACACAACGATCATCTGGAGCCTCTCTCCACCCCTATAAAAATCAAAATTCTTAAATTTGAGGAAAAGCTCCAGGGCTTCCAAAGTTCCAGTGTCCTCCTCATTCTAGTAGATACTCTCTCCAAGACAGAACATTCTATCTGTTGCCACCGTCTTCTGGTAGGCCACTAAAACTCTTATTTCATTTAAGATATTCTGACCCCCAAAGTTATGACATCAGTTTATTTTGGATTGAAACCCCCAATTTTTACTCCAGGCCTTAAATCATGAGCTTCAAGACTTAAGTCAAAGCTGCAAAATAATGTGGGTGTAACAGTTTAGAAGCAGCTGACCCCACATTTGTTGGCCTACTGAGTAATCCTCCTGGCTCCAGAATCATGGTAATTATTTGCTCATCCACCACCCTGCTGCCATTTCACTACCTCTTAGACTGGCATTTTAGAATAATTTCCCTTCACAACTTGGCTCCGCTCCGTGTCCTCGGTATTTTATTCTTGCTAAATCACTCAGCCAAAAGCATTTGGCCCAGGGTAGCTGGGATACCCAGCCAGCTATCCTTCCCTGGAGCACTCAATGCTTAAGAAGTATAACATGTTGAATTAATCGCAAATTGTTTGAGAATATCCTATTTGTTTGGTTGCTTATGAACGTGTCCCTGTCTACTGCCATGTCCCTTAGGACAAAAGATACATTTCCAGTTTCTAAGTGGGTAGGAGCAATGGAGGGGTCTGAATAGAATGACAATAACTGCCCTATAAGTACCCAGCCCCATATAGTCTGCCTTGAGAAATCTATTGATAGTTTCCTGTTGATTCTGAGATGTCTGAGGCTCCTCCCTCATCTGAAATGTCTGCGATACTCTTTACAATGACCAGTGGAAGCTTTAGTTTTCTCATCTTTGTAGGACTTCCATAAGAATTAATTTAGGTAAAATAAATAAAGCAAGGTGTTGGTACACGCCACACACATTGTAAATAATCAATAAATGGTAGTTATTGCAATTGGATATTGGAGGTTGTATTAGTTTCTAAGGGCTGCTATGATGAGTACCAAAAACTGGCTTAAAACAATAGACATTTAATGTCTCAAAGTTCTGGAGGCTAAAAGTCCAAAATCAAGGTGTTGGCAGGATCATGCTTTCTCTGATGTTTCTAGAGAAAATTTCTTCCTCGTCTCTTCTAGCTTCTGGTGGTTGCCAGCAATCCTTGGTTTCTGAGTTTGTAGATGCTTTATTCTAGTCATATGGCCATCTTCTCCCTGTGTGTCTTCATATCATCTGCCCTCTATGTGTATGTCTGTCTCTGTGTCCAAATGTCCCCTTTTTATAAAGATACCAGTCATATTGGATTAGGGCCATATCTCTGTAAAGATGGTATTTCCAAATAAGACCACATTCTGAGGTACTGAGGGTTAAGATTTCAACATATCTTTGCAGGGAGAGGATACAATTCAACCCATAACAGAGGGGAAAGGTAGAAGAATATGTCACCACAAAAGATGACTGTAAGAATTCAGGACATACCACCCCAAAATATACTACATCAGTATATTGATTATTTTGAGCCGTAGGCACTTGAGAAACAGCAAACACAGGGAGAGGCTTTCTCTGAACTCACCTGTCTGCCTAAAGTCAGATCCTCCAAAAGATGTCCATTTGTCATAAATCCCTCCCCAGGAATTTCATCAACCACAGAAGATTGATTCTTATCCCAGGAAAGATTAGAAGTTAACACCACACCCAGACAAACTTTGTCACAAACTATCATACCTCCCAACTAAGGGCCCATTACTCTAAAAACACGTTCACCTTTCCAAAAAAATCATTTACTGTCCGCTAAGGGCTGCATCCTGCCTCCCTTCCCCTCTCAAGATACTAGTTAAGACTGAATTCTAAGCTACTTTGGGGAGTTACGCATTCCCCCCGCCCCATGCCTTCCATATATATGAGGTATACATGTTCATAAATTTCTGTTTGTTTTTCGTTTGTTAATCTGTCTATTATTATAAGGGTCTCAGTTAGAAATCAGAAGTATAGAAGGGAAATTATTTTTCCTCCCCTACAGAGGCATAGTAACTCATTGTGGTAAAAACAGAGAATAGTATTTTGTTTTTCTAATAACTGGCACAATTTTGTTTTGTTGACCTCCTTTTTTTGCGGGGCTCCAGCCTCCGCGGAGTCCATGGATTCTCTCGGGTGGGATGGAATCAGCAAGGAAAAAAACAAAGAAAGAAGAGTGGGGACACCGGAAAGAGTTTCTCAGGAGTGTCACACTTTAATGTAATAACATGTCCATTTTATAGGGACTCTTGTACAGGAGTTTGGTGGTTTCTAGTTCCCAGGATTCTCACAGTCTTTTCTCCCCTGCAATTGTTCTCTCCAGGGTGTACTGTGACTTACTCTTCCGTTCAAGGATTATCTAGTCTTTATTATGATAATTACCATGAAACCCAGACTTAATTTCTGTATGTCACCTAAAGAATGTTTATCATGACTATCTTATGTTAAGGATTGACATATTTTTACATATTGTCTAAAGAATGTTTACTATAGCTATCTTGACTATCTAGAAATTATCCTAAATCCTAGCAGCTAAACACAATCATAGAACTCACAGTATACTTGAGCTATATTGAAAGACTAGGCGTGGCTGTGTTTAGGGTAAAAGCATCTAAAATCTATTCCTATGTAAATACAATACCTAGCAATCAAAAGGGTCTCACACCTCTCTTATCCTACAGAGGGCTGCATCTGTTTCTCAGTCAAAGCTTCAGCATCTGTTGCAGCAACAAGGCACTAGGCAAAGGAATTCACACAAGGCTGTTAACATACCCCATGGTCAGCAAGCTGCCTCTTACCGGAACTCTCATGGCCTGAAGACTTTTAATCTTCAAGGAGACTATTCACAGCAGGGCCCTTAGGCAAATGCATCAGCTTCTCACAGGCCTGAGTTTTCTGGCCTGAATTTGTCAGAGGTCTGTGCCTCAGTTTCCAAGGGGCTTGAGTCCCCAATATCTCAGTTCAGGGGTCCCCTCGGGCTGTAGCCTGTTTTAGGGAGTTTCCTTTTCTTTAGGAAATCTTGCCCTGTCTTTGGCTTACACAGCCAGCTATCATCAGGGTACCACAGGAACTTGTCACAAATGCAGTGAGTATATGGTCTCCTATAGGAGGAAAGGCACATGGGTTCATACAGGCAGGAGATATTACATGACCAACCATAAGGCAGCACCCCTAATATCTAGTGCTGAGCAGGGCAATGTGGCCTTGTCAGACACTGAGAGGCTGTCGGCTTCCCACATTTTTTCTTGCTGGGGAGCAGGATTCCTAATTATATTTCAGTCTAGTGTTAAATTTTTTTGGTCCCCTTGGGTTAGTAAAATAGACAAGTTACCACTTCAGGCCCTGGTGGCCCCCGAGTGTACCTGCTTGGGGGCGGGGGGTGTGGGAAGACAGAGGCATGCTGGTGAACCAGCTCTTCATGGAAGAGAAAATCAAAAGGCCTCAATTTGTAACATTTCTGATTTCCGCTGTGTGTTGAGTGCTATTTTGATTACTCCTACCATGGCTGACTCGAGCTACCAATGAATGAATGACCAAATTCCTGAAAATTTAATCTTAGTCTCATGAGCATGTATGAACTGCTTGTCATATATCACTGAAGGCATGGTCTGCTTTCTCCATAAAGAAAGTAGATCTTTATAGAGACATGGCCCAACATGCCTTCTCCCTTTCTCCTCTCTAATTCTCCAACTTGTGCCCACTCCCCAAATTTCAGGCAATGGATGAGGAAGGGAGCAACAGTGACTTATTTGAGAAACCGCAAGCTGCTGATGGCAATTCTGACATCCCTTTCTGGTGATTGTTGGTGCTTCCCTACCACCAACATGGCAGGGTCACTGGTCTCTTCCACATGGCAGGTGTCCAAGTACTGGACGTGTATTTGTTGGTTCATTGGAGGGTCTTGGGGGGGGGAGGGTATTTCTCTGCATAGTCTGTGGTTTGGAAAATACCGCTTCAACGTGGCCCCCTTGCACCCATTTCCCCAGCCCTTCCATTGACAAATTCAACTTACAGACTTTTTGAAACTGGGATCCACCGACCCACTGGTCAGCACTTCTTTGGAGATATCTGCCAGAAGGCTTTTGTCCCATCCATTTTCTTTGGCATCCACCTAATGGAGGGACACCAAGTATCTTTGCAAATAAATGATGAGAAATGCAGGTGTACCTGAGTGTTCCCTCTCCTAGGTAAGCCATGTCTCTCCTAGCACTCTTAGCCCAATTAGTATCAAACTCTGTTGGTCCAATGGGAAGCAACTATAAAACAAGAAATCATTGTCAGCACCTAACCAAATGGAGAGGAGGGAAAAGATGATGATGACATCCCCCAATGTACAGGAAAAGGAAAGGAACAAGCCCAAAGTCCTTCTCTTCCATGGAAAGAAGAGGAAAAAGAAATAGTTTCCACAATAAGAATTCTGCTTCCTCCCAAAAGGCATTCTCTTCCTCCCTTCAGATCCCCTTCCAGTATTGTTCATTGTTAAAAACTGGGAAGCCAGTTTTGTCTATCTAGTAGGAGGAAGGCAAGAATTTGGATTCTCCTGGCCCCAAACCAGGCCCTGGGCCTTGGAGACCTTAGTAATTTTATTCTCAAGGCCCTGGGTCCACTGTATTTGCTACACTCTTCATCAACTTCTGGGGGTGGGAAAAGATATTAGTAATAACACATAACAGTATGAAGCGGGGAACAATCAGTACTTTGTAATGCCCTGTTACATTATTATTCTAGTATCGGAGGAAAAAGAACACCTTGTTTTTTAATCAAAACGGACTATAATCAAACCCGCCTCCCAAGTTGGAAGAACAGGGAGAGGAAATCATTCATGTCATGGGGAAAATAAATCTCTACGCTGCCCTCTTTCCACTGCAGAGACCGGTGGGCAAGGAAGATGGAGACCTGGAGAAGACAGATGGTTTAGCAGAGCCAAGAGCACATTCATGTGTCTCTGGATATCCTCAAGGGTTGAGGATAGGGTCTACTCCATACCTGAGGAGGAGGCTATACAGGTGAAGGAAGGAGCATAAAAGATAACAGGAAAGCAACACGGTGGTAGCTGAGGAGTTTTTCTTTTTTCCAGTTTTTCATTTAAGATGTTTGCTCTGCTAGGATACAAACCCCATCTGAGTTCTTACATGTGCAGTAAAGACCATTACACATAAATGCCCCATGAGGGCATCTTTTTCATGCAATTCAAAGAAAAAGGGATGACTACAGTGTTTGGTTCAGCATGGGGTAAAGCGAAGGGAACCTGCATGGGAGATGAGAGGCTCCAAATATGGAATGAGTTTTCCCACAAGCAAGAAGGCGGAGCCAGCCCTGAGCTAACACTAATCCCTGGGAAGAGGCAGAAATCCTGGAGAAGACAGAGAACAGAGGGTCTGTGGCTGACATCTGAGTTTTATTATCAATACCATTGTTCTTCAGGAAGGGAGCCAAACAGAATACACACAACACAGCTCCCAGTAACATCAAGGGCACAGAGGCCCCTGTGTCTGGACCAGGAACTCCTAAGACTAATCATCCCCAACTCTCTACCTGACCCTTACAAGCTCTAACTTCTATTCAGACACAGGGCCACACAATGGAAAGCTTGGAGGATGCGGCCCTTTCCTGGGGCTGACACATGAGGCTCACCCCACGCCAGTTGCTACAAATGGCTACTATTGTTCTTCAGTCTTAACCTAATAGAGGGTGAACAGCAGATGCTGTCAAGGTGGCCCTTCCTCTTCCAGAAACTGAAATCTGTCACAGTGCAAGGCGACTCCACAGAGCTGAGGAAATCCGAGCCAATCTGCACTATTGTGAAGCCTGCAGCCCTTGTGTCCTGCTGACCAGCTTGGCAAAAAAAACACTTTTCCTGCCCCATGTGAACAGCACTTGTGTTACCGGCCAACTGAGCAACACCAACCCCCACCACTGAAAAACTTTCAAATTTTCTTTCCTATAGAAATGTTACGTATAAAAATGTTAAGTCTCCTCCCTAGTTCTTTAGTTTCTTAGCTCTTGGGCTTTGATTGCTTTTCTGCCAGAAGATCCCCCTTGCTTCTTGATTGCTTTGTAAATTAGTTCCTGAATCCTAAACAATATAAGTCTCCTACCCCTGCTTCAGATAACTATTTGAAAGCCTGAGACTTCCTAATATCCCCCAGGCAAGGAAGCTAAATGTCAAACCCATTCTGTGTCCAGACAACTGACGCCACCTGAGTGATGGACTGAATAGCCACAAGTTTCATAAGAACTAACAGATTTATATTTTTGTCTTCATTCAGGAGCCTTGAGGATACAAAGGATACCCCAACAAGCAAAGAAGCCAACACGGTCTTCCAGGTGGAGCTTGAGACCCCTTCCTCTCATCTGAGACCAGCTAGGGTGAGAGTTCCGTGAACCCCAATAGGCAAGGACAGCTCTACGCCCCTGCCCAGCAGGAAGCAGATACAGAAGACAGACCTCCTGTCCCTCAGCTTCCCATAGAGATTTTATGGGGATCATGTCTCTCAAGGAAAAACTAGGCACGCAGTTAGAGGCAGGCATTGGGTCTCTGCATTCCTGCACATCCCACAGCGTGACCGCCTGGGGGACATCCCCTCTCCACCCAAAATTCCCCTTTGTATTGTAATTACCTACCCCTGCGGGAAGAGCAAATGGGCGCAAAATATCCAACTAGATCAGACCCGTCACTCACACCTACACAGTACCTCGTTAATCACAGGGGCCAATCAAGTGGTCCTACGCCCAGGAAGAACAGCCCATCCTGGAGAAAAAGGATAAAAACCCCAAGTCCTGGGAGGCAAGCGCAGCTGCTACTGCTACTTCTGCTGCTGCTTCTTCCCTTTAAGCCTCACCTTTGTATGTGCCCCCTCCACACTCTTTGGTAATGGGCCCTTGGGCCATCCTCTAGTCTGGATGTACTGTCTTTTCTAATAAACTACTTATTTTACTGCTTTACTCTGGTATCTCGTTCAATTCTTTGCTCGAGTTGCCAAGGACCTGGACTCTGCGCCAAGAAAGGCCCACTCTCCAACAACACTTGTGTCATTCTTTTTTCTCTGTGCAAGAAAAAAACTCAGTGGCTAGAACTTTGGTCCATCAGACATGCAAAATGTGCTTCTCGAAAGAGGCAGCACTGGAAAGACTTCTCTAATAAACTTTTCTTATTAGGCGTTCCACATCTTGTCATCTGAGAAGTCTCCCACGTGGTGATTTTGCGATAGTTGCCACAGCTCTGTAACCTGAGCAGTGAAGCCCTCAGCAGACTGTATTTCAATTTGTGAAATTCAAATCCTCAAATATTTACAAGGTTGCTGGTGACTGATGTGCCTTCCACTGTCATAAAAATGAAGTAGGAACATGAGATTTTTCACTGTACATATGTATAAGCCACGGATAATCAAGTATCTCACATACTTTTTCCCAGAGACTCTAGAGGCTTTTTTTCTTCGCTCTTTTCTTTTACTTCTTAAACTTCCATTTCTCTAGTTATGTATTTTCTTCACGGTGGAATGAAAGCTTTTAACATTTAAATCCCATGAAGGAAACTTAATGATACACAACTCTTAACTATTTTAAGCTGCCCAAAGTAACTATTTAAATACATCACATAACAGTTTCCAGAGCGGACAGTGTATACAATTTCTTATCAGGTGTACTGTGGTGTACATTTACACTCTGTCCCTTTGACTAACTTTCTTCTTAAAAAAGTCCCTGCTGCTTGTTTGTCAAAAGGTATGGTACTGGGTACTTTCTCTAAAGAAGTCTAATCATTGGGGTCAGTCACTGTGTAACCTTGAATAAGGAAAAAGGTTTTTGTATATCAGTTTTCTCTTTCGCAAGATAAGGTTGCTGTATGATCTCCTATCTAGTTGGCTCCATCATGAATCACCATGGTACACAAACAAGAATAATTTACCACACCTCTAACACTAATCCTCAACATAATTGGCACACTATGAGGGCAAAATAATTGGAAAATGGAAGACAGAACGGGAAGGAATGGAATAAGGAAGAGGCGAAGGAAGGAAAGGTATAATAATAGGATTAATTAGACATTAGGGAACCTCCAGGCTTCCATTGTATTTTTCCATTCATATCTCTCCCTGGCTAGAAAATCTGCTTAAAAAATAGAAACCCCAAATTTAGGGGGTGGGTGGTATACTAACAGGCTGAGGATATACGGATAGTCTTTATATTCCTTAGCTGGTTTGTTCTTCCCACCTTTGTACCCTGGTATCTTGCAAATAAAAGGTGCTCAATAGAGACTCTGATAAATGTTTGTAGACTAAGTATTTAAAGCTAATGTAGTAACCATTTTATAAAAGGTTGATAAGGAAATGAACAGATCAGGTGGTGAATCAACATTATGTCATTAAAGTAGGTCAGAGCTGATATGCCTCCCCAAGTGATGCAATGTGAAGTGCACAACATCATATTCTTGTAAAACTTGAACAGGATCAAGCCTTGAGAGCCAACTTTCAGGTGAAAAAGAAAATGGCAGCTGGAGTAACAAGTTAAACACCACTGCATGGAAATAGGCAAATCCAGAACTTGGGATATTATACAGGTCAACTTACCAGTATCTTCAACAAGTCAATGACAAGGAGAGAAGAAGAGAAGGAGAGAAGAAGAGAGAAAGAGAGGAAGAGAGAGAGAGAGGGAGAAAAGGAGAGAGGTGAGGAGAGAGGGAGAGAGGAAGAGGGGGAAAAAAGAAAGAGAGGAGAGAGGGAGACAGGGAGAGAGGGATCTCACTACTCGAACCTTGATTGGATCCCAATTTTGACAAATAAATTACACAAAGAAAATTGGGGATGTTGGAATGTGTACTGTGTGTTAAATGACTCCAAGGATTTATTTTAATCATGGATAATAGTGACATTATGGTTATATAAGAAAATCTCCATGTTTTTAGAGATGCATATAGGAACAGAATAATGTGATATTTGGGATTTGCATAAAATACTTAACACACACACATAAAGGGAAGAGCAATAGATGAATCTTGTGTGGGAAAATCTTTTATAATCACTGGGTTTGGGTGATGAGTGTAAGGGTGATATATGTGTGGGGGTACATTTTGCTGTTCTCTACGCTTTATGTTCGAAACTTTTATAATATAACTCTTTTCAAAACTAAGGACCAAGGGGAGCTTTTAAGTGCTAGAAATGTTATCTGATATGAGTGGTAGTTACACAGATGTGCACGTATGCAAAAGTCGTCAAACTATACACTCAAGATCTATGCTCTTCATTGCATTTAAGTTATACTGCATTAAAATCAAATTAGTCTCCATATTTTGTAGGTAAAATTAAATAAATGCCTGCATGTGTAATTAAATGGAACATAAATCTGCTCTGCTGGTCCCTCAACCACCTCCATTTAAGAGATACTTGAAAATTCCTGCATCCACTCTTTTACTGGCCTTCCACATGCCAAAAAGCAATGACATTCAGTCACTGGAAACACTATCTCCATGTTTTAGAAGCTGGGAAAACTATCACACAGTTTCTGGGGTGATGGGGCTTTTTTTTTTTTTTTTTTTGAGGGCAGTGTCACTGGCCCTCATATGTGGGACCAAACCGGGGCCGCTGGCTTCCCAAGCCAGCGCTTAACCACCGTGCCACTCAGCCGGCCCTATGATGGGGCTTTAAAAAGAGACAACTATAAGCATTAGCCTTATGTCATCAGCATCTCAGAGCCCTGGAAAGAAGTGGAGAAAAAACTGCTGCCCTCAGGCAAAGGGATAGAAGGAGAGAAGCCTGGGGAAGGGCATCAGTACGGGGGTAGTGACTCCTTGGGGATGGACCCACAGGTCTGTGGCTCAAAAAAACAGTGTGTAGACCGACAATCCCACCCCCACCGGAAGATCCTAGGGATAGCCTTGGAAGAACAACTGATGATTCTGCTCCCAGCTGCAGGAAAAGAAAAGAGGAGGATAGCTCAGTGAGCAGCTATCAAAGGTCCTTTTCCATGTAGACCATAGAATGAAGAGTGGTAGACAGGCGCAGCACTAAGACTTTAGTGTAATTAGTTTACTGCAATGACTGAATATGGTCCCTTTCATTCACATAGGAGGGAATATTACAGAGAAAGGAAGACAATTCCTGAAAGGAAGGGAACTAAGGAGGCAGGCAGCCCTGATGATCTCTAAGAGCCTTTGGGATTATTCTTCCCTCATCTTTCACACTTGAGCATATTTTCACAGCCGAATAGCATTATGGTCCAGTCCTGTAGGTCCTAAGAAGTTTGACAGCCACCGCCTTCAGTTCAAACTGGCAGTATTTCTGCTGGGATAGTTGATTAGGTCTGTGGTTCACACCATACTAATCTCCTAACAAGCAACTGTTCTACCATATCCTTGTCCCTCTCCCTGCAATTTGGATAAGCTAAGAATTTTCCAAATCTTTAAATTCTGATTCCTTTTTGCTTGACAATTCCCCCTACAAATTATTTCTCTCTTCTTGCACTGTACTACAAGCAGTCGGGAAGAACCGACACTTTGCTTAGAAATCTCCTCAGTTAAATACCCAGTTTCATTGCTCACAAGTTCTACCTTCCACAAAACACTAGAATGTGAACACAATGTAATCAGTTCTTTGCCACTTTATGATAAGGATTGCTTCTTTTCCATTCTTCAATAGTATGTTCCTCATTTCCATCTGAGACCTCATGAGAAAAGCCTTTACCATCCACATTTCTACCAACATTCTGTTCGTGATTATTTTGGGATTTTCTAAAAAGATGTAAGCTTTCTCCACTTTTCTTTCTGAGTTCCCGTCAGAATTACCTTTAACAGCCCCTTTACGGTAATCTTGGCTTTTCCATCATGCAACTCAAAATCTCTTCCATTTTCTACCTGTTACCCAATAACCAAAGCCACTCCCACATTTTATGATAGTTGTTCAGCAGCCCCCTACTTCACGGTACCAATTTCCCTGCTCAATATTAGCCTGCTCAGGCTGCCAGAACAAAATACCATAAATGGGGTGGCTTAAACAACAGATGTTTACTTTGCCATAGTTCTGGAGGTTGGAAAGTCCAAGATCAAGGTACTGACAGATTCAGTGTCTGGTGAGAACCCTTTTCCTTCTTGCTTTGTCCTCACATGACAAGCACGGAAAGGTCTCCTCCTCTCTTATAAGAGCACTAATCCCATCAAGGGGTTCTACCTTCATGACCTCATCTAATCCCTAGTTACCTCCCAAAGGCCCACCTCCTAATATCATCACATTGGGGGTCAGGGCTTCTATGTATAAATTTGGGGGCAGGGGAGAACACAAGCATTCAGTACATAACATTACCACAGTATAATCTAGTTTATCCTGATGGAAACAAACCCTACAACAAGAGAAGACAACATTAGGATGAAGGCAACACTGTGGACACCAAAGTAGAAAAACAAATAGGGTTCTTGATATCGTTGAACTGTTAGATCAACCCTCATCTGAAGGCCATTCTAATGGCAGACTTTCCAATTATATAAGAAATCAACTCCCAATAATTTAAGCTTATTGGAATCAAAACCAATTAACTGGTACACAGATGCTGTCCTGTATTATATGACCCCCAAAATGGTCATATCTGAATGGAATAAGTGAGGGCACCTGACCTTTGAGCAAACTATATGCAGGCTGGGAAGTAGCCTAAGAAGTAGCCAGGTACAAAAGCTCTATCCAATTGGGACATATATCCAGGGAAGTGATTGACCAAAATCAAGCCATTTATAGTCAAGTCCTTCCGTAAGTCTACTGGTAGCAGCAAGTGTACCTGAATTAGAAACAGAGGAGAGCTGCATAAGGGGGTGTGGGTGGGAGTGGACTGGGGGATGTGTCCTTCACCTGCCAACATTGCAGCATGTCCACAAACCACTTCCAAATTCCCCAGGGAAAAATTATTAGTTAGAAAAATGTGATATAATATGAAATCAACGTGATAGCTCATGAAATAAATTCCATAAATTGTGGGATATGGTCACAGTTTTAGTTTTCTATCACAGACTTAAGTCCCATTTCTTCTCCATGATGAGAGAAATTAGAAACAAAGAAAAATGATGAGTACACTATCATACCTGGACTCTGTCAGGTTCTGCAGCCCCAGCTATCCCCATGCCCTGCAGGAGGAAGACTCAGTGATGGTGGAACAGCAGTGGAGAAAAAGGAACAGATCTGGGCCTGCTCCTTGGGGGGGGGGGGGGGCGGTTACAAGACAAGCTGCTTCAGAGGAGCAATATCCTGACTCACCAGTCAGTTCCAAAATGCAAACCAATCAGAGAAGCCCAGCTGTATACCTGTTCCTGTTTCTGTTTTTCTGTGATGCTGTCCCTGGGTGGAGATCTCTAACTTCCGTATTTCCACATGTCCTTCCAATAAACCCCTCTTAATTACAGTACTTCTCTTCTTTGAAAACGCAACACTATTTTTAATAAATAGCCAATTTTTCCAACTAGCTTTCTCAGAAAGAGAGTCTGTCTTCCCTCAGACACGTTTTATTTGTATTTTTTAACTGTAAAAAAATGAGTCTTTTTCTCCCAGAGCAACATTTGTTTAAACCCTGAGGCTAATCTGAGATCATAGTTATTGCATCACTTGTTTCCACGAGATGGCGCTGTTGCTGGTGGAGCCCTACAAAACTTAATCTCATTACTGAATAAACACGAACAACTGCTTCACAGAGGTAACTGCTTCGCCCCCTTCCTGAGACATTACCACTGTCTTAACAACTCCGTAACTGACCAGCTGGACACTTAACTCTCTCGGAGGGTTTATTATTGAGCTAAACCGTCCCTCAGATGCAATGGTGTTCTCTTGGAATTTATAATAGTAGCGGAGATGGCCATTTAGCAAATGATCACACAAATAAACACATAATCACCAACTCTGATTTGTGCTGCTGAAGGAAAAAAAGGCACCTGGTGCTAATGCTATACAGAACCAAACCTGAGAGGCAGAATCCAAAGGTGCAAAAGGAGCTAAATTGTGGAGGGGGGAGGGGAAGCATTCTCCCAAACAGATGATGGAACAGCAAGCAAGAAGGCACTGAGGCTGGAAGGATGATGGCACTTTAGAAAGGCCAAGAAAATGAGAAGCCAGAGCTTTGAAACCGAGAATAAGAGCAAAAGAAAAGAGGAAAACTGAGTGATCCCACTGAGAAGTCTCAGGCTTCAATGACACCCAAATGTATATCTCTAATCACCTTCACTTCCAAGTTGCATATATGTCCCTACTTGATGTTTCCACTTAAGGTAGTTGTTGCAAAGACACCCTCTAATATATATGCAGCATTGAACTCATGATCTTCTCTGGTCTGATCGGCTGCTACCTGAGTATTGATGACTGGCACAAGGCATACATTCAGTTGCAAAATGTGAAAAACTGAAGAGTCCCTCAATCCTCCTTCAATTCACCCTTAGCTGCAGAGACAATCTACCACCAAATCCTGTTGATTTCATCTACCAAATCTGACAGTTTTTCTCTAGATCAGTGATTCTCCAAGTGTGGTCTACAAACTAGCAACGTTAGCATCTCAAAAGGAACTTGTTGGAAATGCAGATTCTCAGGCCCTACTCCAGACCTGAATCAAGGAGAACCAGAAATCTGCATTGTAACAAGCCCTCCAGGGGATTGGAAATCCCCTACAGTTTGAGAACCACTGCCCTGTACCCACAGCCTATCTGCTGTTGCAATGAACCCATTTCATCATTTCTCATCTGAGCTACTGCAGTGACATCACAGTTCTTCTCCACATCTGCTAAAGTCTCCTTCTTGGTGAATCTCAATCCTGGCAGATATTACAACCTGCTGGGATCCACTCTAAACCAACTAAATCTGAATCTCTGGGTTTTGGGCTCAGACTTTGGTATTGTTTAAAAGCTCCACTGAGAACTCAACATTAATTCATTCTAACCTGCAGCCAGACTGATATTTTAAAAATGCAAATCTGCTCTTGAAATTCCCCGACTTAAAACCAGCCAGATGGGCCGGCCGAGTGGCGCTGTGGTTAAGAGCTGGTTTGGGAAGCCAGTGGCCCCGATTCGGATCCCACATATGAGGGCCAGGGACAATGCCCTCAAAAAAAAACAAAAAACAAACCCAGCCAGAATCAAGCCCACATTCCTAACACCTACCAGGTAGGCAATGGACCGGGGCCCAACACTTAAAGCCACATACCCTCAGGGCTTTTACCACATTGGTCCTCAATCTTTGCAGACTCCTTGCCTCCACTTCCTTTAGAGTTTTGCACGTGCTGCTTGTTCTCTTGGACTAAATTGCTCTGTCTTACCCCTTTCACCTAGTAATCCTCACTCATTCTGTAGATCTCACTTCCATCTTGCCTTCCCCAGGGAAGACTTTCCCAACCTTCTTTGTCATGGGAGGATCCAGATATCCCAGTTTGCCCAGGAGGTCCTGATTTCTGGACTTAATGGCTTATGGATTTATTTATAATTTTATACTTACTTGTACTTATTTAATTCCTATCTATCTTCCTCACTGTATAGTCAACTGGAAGAGTTTGATACACAAGTCCCATTAACAAACACTGTTGAACAACTTTTTGAGGTGGGCACTAATCAGCATTCCCATTTATGGAGGGGAAAACTGAGTAGTGAGTTTGAACATCTTGCCCAGATCACACAGCTAGTAAATAGTGTGGCTGGAATTTGAACCTAGGTCAGAGGTTTTCCAACATCATAACCACCACGCTGTGCAGGAGGAGAGATCTGCCTAATTGAGTGCCTGAGTTTCCATAGTAGACAAGGATTAAGATTTGCTTGATTCTTATTAGAACTGAGCTCAGCTTGAAGGCTACACAGTTACTTCCTTTCCATTGAAATTGCAATCTGCTTCAAGGAAATGAAGCTTATGGGTCTCAGAGTATAAAGGGCACATGTGTGGGAGAAGCCAGAGATCAAACGGTCAAGGATACTTGTTATAGAATTTTTCATGAGCTGAATTCAAATGCTATCAGCAGAGCAACTCTCCCTTGAATCTGAAAGAGAACAAAGGGCTTGAGGAGAAAGGCAGCTTCTGGTTCATAATCAGGAGCCAGATGGAATGGTCCAGCCTGGGGACTTGGAGTCCATGCAGCCAGAGGCTGCAACACTGGTCACCAGAGAAGCTGATGCAGCAGAAGCTAAGAAGATGCTTCTCCCTCAGAGCACACACAGGGAAACATTCCATTCCCGGTAGTTCATCAGTGGATCCCCTCCCCTGGTACCAGCTGCCCTTCCTCTTTCTGGGTAAGTCTGAGTTAAAACTCCAAGGGGTCATTTTGCCTCTTTGAGTCTCAGTTTCCTTATATGCAAAATGAGGAAGTTCAACTTAGATGATCTTTAAAGATGTTCTCAGGGGGCCGGCCGAGTGGCATGGTGGTTAAGCGCTGGCTTGGGAAGCCAGCGCCCCGGTTTGGGTCCCACATATGAGGGCCAGGGACACTGCCCTCAAAAAAAAACAAAAAACAAAAAAAAACAAAAAAAAAACAAAAAACCAGATGCTCTCAGCTCTAAAAATCCATGGTACTATGCCCCACAGCTAATGCTGTTAGGATTGACTCCAAAAAGATAGGAACACATTGGATATTGGTTAACAACCCTCTTCTCAAAATCAGAAAGGAAGATGGCCCATTTATGCTATTCCACCATCTCTACTGCATCTGATCCTAAAGAAAGTTCTTCAGGACAAACCCAGTCTGCTTTGAAGTCTAAATGGAACCATTAAGTTCACAGCAAAATGAATCCAAAGCAGAGTGAATGCCACTAATCTACCAATTCCCCAAACTGAGGTAAACTAAAATATTATGACAGAAACAAACATTGAACAGAAAAAGAAATTGGTAATTTTTTAAAAATAATTTGTATCAGAATGAATCATGTATAATATTAGACAAGTCAATCAGAATAAATCTAGACTGCAGTTCACATTCATAAAAGTGTATTTAATCTATATTTTATAGTTGGATCAAAACGTTTCTGTGAGGTTTATGTCAGCATTAGAAGTGAGTAGCTATGAGGAAGGACTAGCTAGAAAACTGAGATGAACTCAGCTCAGATATGCCTTGGCTCATGCTGTTGACTTTGTCTAGAAGGCTCATTCCCCAAATTTCACCTGCAGAAATCTTGTCATTTCTCCCACCCCTGTCACCAACCAGGGAAGCAGTTTTAAAACATGACCTCCAGATTCTTTGACCTTCCTCCTTCTGAAACAGTCTACTCATATGTTCCCTCCTCTTAAATGTGGGCTTTATAACTCCTCAATGAATAGAATATAGTAGAGATGATGCCATGCCAGTTTCAGATTCCGGCTTTAAGAAACTGGCAGTATTTACTTTCTGCCTTGGATCCCAGCCACCATGCTGTGAGGAAGCCAAACAGCCACATGTAGAGGCTTCGTGTGGGTGGTCCAGCTGAGGTCTCAGTCTACAGCCAGCATCAACTGCCAGACATGTGAGTGATCAACTCTCTCAGAGGATTCTGATCCCCAATTTGTGAGCTGCCCAAGCTGACCCTACATGGCGTAGAAATGAGCTGTTCCCATCCAACCCTATCCAAACTTCATCTTCATGAGCAAGTTCAATGATTGTTGCTCTCCTCAGTCCCTGAGTTTGGGGTGGTTTGTTATGCAGCAAAAGGTAACAAACAGAAGCCTTCCTTAAATCCCCACACCACTGCCACCACCACCACTACCATCAGTATGATAGTCACAATTATTTCCATTCTCTCCTCCTTCGGGGTACATGACAAAAATGCAGTTTCCACCTGCTTTGAATTTAGGTATGGTCATATGATAGATTATGGCCAATGGACTATGACTAGAAAGGATATGTGCTGATTCTGGGCAGAAGCTTTAAAATCTACTGTGCAATCTACCAAGTTCCCTTCCCCTGTCACAGTGAAGGTGGAAGCCCACTTGGAAATTAATCTTCCATCAGCCAGACTCCCTAATGGCGCTAGAACAAGCAAGGCAGCATTGCCAACCCATGTTGGACATACAGGATGAAAAATAATTATTTGTTGGGTTAAGCCACTGAGATTTTTTAAAGTAATTTGTTACTAGCATATGACCAGGTTTCTCAGTGGCAGCATTACTGACACTTGGGGCTAGATAATTCTTTGTTGGACATACTGTCCTGTGCATTGTGGGATGTTCAGCAGCACCCTGGCCACCACCCACTAGATACCATCCTCAATTGAATCAACCAAAAATGTCTCCAAACTTTGCCAAATGTCCCTTAGAAGTAGCCCCAGTTGAGAACCACTGACCTAGATGATTCCAACTGATACAACCATCAGTACGAGAAATGAGTTGCTTCCTCTCCATACTTCGAAAGCCCTTCATAGACAATTTTCTATAGCACTCATATTATCTGCAATATTGAATGACAGTTAGCTCCTTCGACTCTGTCACCCTGAAGACTGTGAGGGCAGGTGGAAAAGTAGGACAGGTGCAATGATCTCCCCAGAGCTTGAGTTTTCCGTTAGTGATGCACCAAGTGAGGTGGCTAAAACTCACAGTCTTCCCCAGCAACATGACTCAGTTCAGGGCCACCACAAATGGTTATGCAGTGCGCAGATTGCACAACGGTACCCAAACACAGGGATATGTGGTAACTGAGATCCATTCCACTCTGCTCACTATGCTACCTCCACACAGAAGAAGGAAGTTTTTCTTAGTCATCTGTCTGAAGAAGAGGCTTTTTAAAAATTTCACTCCAAGGCCAGGTTATGGGGGGGAATCCGGGAGACATCTACACAGAACTGGATTAGAACATCATAGCTTTCTTACCTGATGTTCACACAGGGATTCCCTTTGTCCTGAATCTTCAAGAGAGATGGAAAGCTAGTTCAAGCCACTGGACAAGAATGAGTAACTCAAGTTAAGACTGTCTAGTTTGAGAAGAAGCACAGTGAGAAGTCTCCTTCCTACTTCTGATCCCTAATATTCCTTCCTAGGGCCAGCTACTGTTATTAGTTTCTTCTGTGGCCTTCCAGGGGAACTGTATACATTAGTGCATGTCAAAATTAGTCCTTGTGTAAATTATACCCACAAGCACACAGCCAGTAGGAATCTCTGCAACTGCTGTTTATGAAATTTCCCTCTGGTGCTGTTCAAGTTGCTCTTCTTGACATTGTAAATTAACTACCAAAGTCACACAGTTCAGGGTAGTGACATGGTCAGTGGAAGTCCAATATTGTGGTGTCCAACACGACAGAGCAGTGGAGTGGAGAAGGGACGGGGAAAGGTTAAGAAAGAGAGAGACACAAAAAAGAGAAAAATGCAGTTGGGGCCAGGGGACTGCAGCCTCTGAACTGAGTCCTGGGCCTGACTGCTCCTTTTATTGTCTTACAAATAAGAAAAGATCAATGTAGCTTCCTTGGTCTGTAAATCTCACACCCAAGAATTTAGCTCAGGGCCTAATCTCCCATGTCTGCAAGCTGCCATCACTGAAGGTATTGTCATGCACCTCTTAAGAGACAGAAACTTTCTCTGCAGAGGCTTACTGATAAGAATGCACCCAGGACAGATATTATCACATCAATAGGTCATTTCACATGCAGGCTGCCAGAACCTGAAGCAAGGGGTCTACGCCCTTTTTCTTCTATGTGATTCCTCCTATAGCTCCCATGTGGCTATGCCTGGCTTAGGTTGTCCCTCCCTTGAGGAATCTTACCGGTCATTGACTAACCAGCCATCTTTTGGAGCCAATGGGGATACATAAATTAAGCATAATATTGAAGTAATGATCTGTCTTTATGGAAAGCTGCATGAGGGCAGACAGGCAGGCAGTGTGACAACACAACATCAATATGTGGCAAGCTCCAATGTGATGGGGATTCCTCCTACCCAGCTACCTATGCCCTGACCACTGCACACCCACCTTCCCAGCCCTACACAACACACATCATGATGCTTGATGGTTAATTATATCGAGCTGTGTTTTTGCCAGATCACCACCACATTCTATCCTGACAGCAGATCAAACTGAGCCAATACCTTCTTCACTGACATCTTTCCCAAGAAGTCACCATATGCCATATTCACTTCATCCTTCTCCATTTCAGTCATTTCCAATCCAGAGAAACTCTTCATCTTGAGGACTTCCATATGCTTTTCATCATCATGTCCTCTCTCTACCTTAGGGAAATACAGTTAATCTCTGTCATCACTTTTTGCTTCTTGTTTCTTCTTCGATTGTCTTCTCTGTTCCTCTTTTGCTTCCTCTCTTCATTATGACTGTCAATTCAGAAACAGCTCCAATCATGACTGATAGGCATTAGAGAAACCTCAGGGATAATTCCCTATCAAAAAAAAGAACTACAGTTTTTAAATTGATATGCATGTGATAAACATTAGTGTGGTGAAATTCCCAGAAGCCCATTTTTAAAAAACCCTACTCACCTCTACATAAACCTGTCTTCCTCAAGGAGCCATATTAATGATAATCTACTACTTATTAATAATGCTCTGCAGCAACTGACAACAATGTTTTGTCACTTCACCCTGCAATTTACTGACATTATGCTTCCTTCATGCAGCCTCTTTGGCTTCAAATGAACCCCCCTCAATTTTTTGCCTTTAAAAAAATACCTCTGTATCTTTTAAGCCCTTCCTTGCAGAATGAATTGTTCCTTCTACTGCCCCCTCCATCAAGTTGCTTTTATTGCTATTTAACACCTATTTCGTGTGTCTTGTATTATTTGTATTTGTCTCTCCTCATTAGCCTTCAAGGGTCTTGAGAGACTGAGTCCTGGTAACACTTGTAAACCTCTCTGCCAGGAGCACATCTGTCTGGCACATGGTAAATGAACTGTAGACTGAAATGAAATCAACTTCTCAGGGTTGGCCTAGGAACCTTACAACTACTCACAAAGTTATCTCCCTGCAAAAATTCATTGGTTTTCAAACAACTGACTTATTGGTTTATTTATATGCTTTTTTATTTCATAATAATTTCAGGCAGCCTATAGATACTTTTACATTTTTTTTTTAAGTAATGGCTTATTTTGTAAACTTAAGTCAGGATTAAAGACCAATATCAAGGAGAAAGGAAGAGCCCAGATATGTGGGCCATAGAATCTTACAGAGACATAAAAGTTGGCCTATAAGTTTGGCTCTGAGCTTCCCGGCAGCCAAAGCACAAATGAAAATATGTTCAATTACATTCTTCTCATTGCCCAGGAGAAAACATACCATTGCTTGGGGGAAGCAAAATTTTCCTGGCACTTAGTTCTGAAACAAAAGCTTGTGTATAAGATTTCTCATAGGGGATACTGAGAAGGCCAACAATTGACTCTCATTTGGAACTTTGGTGCATAATTTGTTCTTGAGACTGCTAATGAAGGGTCACGTGGCAAGAGACAGAGCCAGAGAGGTTAGTTAAAGCTGTGAAGTTACTTTATCTGCTCTTAAATAACAAAGATTATTAGAATATGTCTAATAATTAAACCCATGCAATACCTAACATAGCATCCTAGAAATAGTGTAAAATTACTTTGTTGTTGTCATTTTATTTGTTTGTTTATAATAACAATGAAGATATTTATGTTCTTGCTTTGTAGAAATTTTGAATGGAGAATGGTAGATCACTGACCCAATATTTCTGAGGCATTGCATGGGTTTAACAAGTGGAATATTTAAAAAAGGGTATTGAATAACTTACATTTAATCATTAAACCAGAAAAACTACTAGAATAGAAATAAATTTAAAAATCTAATATGAAAAATTCGAGATTTTCAAAATCAATAGTTACACTGAATTTTGTTTTCCCCATATACTGAAGTAGCAATTCCACAAAATAAGGATTCTATGTGGTAAATTAGCACACAACTAGAGAAGGCAGAGGCCAATGAGAAGTGGCAAAAGGGATTTAAAAAGATTAGTGAACCTCTTTGGAAACTTCCAAGGGGGTTATTTGATTCTCACTGTGAGAAGTAAATCAGTCTTTGATAATAACTAAATCCCCAGTTAATATACAGGCTGCTTATCCAAACCAAGATCAACTGTCTTTTAAATTTTATTTTAAACATTTAGGGGTGAGGGGGAAAGTGAATTTGCTGTATAGCCAGAATATTAAATCATAGCACAATTTTCTAAATGTGTTTTGCTTACACTTTGCCAACTTTTACAAATCTTTGTATGCTTATTGTTAAGTATAAGATGCCATCATTCCCTCTGAAGTTATTAAACATGAAAATTAACAGCACTGTTTTACTAATTCCGTTTTCTGCCAGCCATCTACAAAATATTCTTTTGAACCCAAGAGGAAAAATAAATTCAGACTTATTTACAGTGCTGTGGAGTATGAGGATGTAAAATGTAGAGAATTCACCCCACAAATAGTTTACTAATAAAAATAACTAGACTTTTGAGTCACTCCCCAGTATTGAGTTTTATCTATAGAGTTCTGCACTGTTACTCAGGAAAAATGGTGGAGATGAGAAGGCAAATAAACTACTAAGCAAAATCTATCAAGAATATATTTGAAATTTGAGCAGAGTTTGAAATTCAGCTGCATTGATACTTCATCCAAGGTCACTGAATGGTGAAACTGTAATTCCTCTTTTAGCAAGTAAACTGACCTAAGAGTACTGGTGGCTAGGAGCTCTAATCCAGTGAGAATCCATTTAGAAAGGAGAATGGAAGATATAAACGTATCCAACGCATCTCAATATACTCACTGCCATTGCAGATAGCTTACTACCCTATGAGCAAGCACTGACCATTACAGCCAGGGACATAACCTAATATTTATTTATGGAATATTCTTGTAAAAGGTGGCACTGAAGAAACAATCTGGGAAGCTTAATATAACTGAATAAAAATAAATAACTAAGGACCCCTAAACTAAGTTTTCCTTGTCAAACGTCTATCTCCCCTTATTCTACTTAACAATGATGCCTCAGTCATCCAAGGAAACTTTATGTATTTTGTACTCCAAAATGCTAATCCTTCAACCATCATTATGCATTATTTATGAGGCTACAGATATTGGAATAAATTCATTTTTCAAATATAGTCCAAATAACATAAAAAATTCTTTTGTAGTTAGGATCAAACTGCTGTTCAGAGCATACAGCCTTTTGCTGAGCAACCCAGACTCTCTGCACATATAGAAAGAGGCAGAGGCAGCAAGGGGTGTTTGCCACCCTGAAACCTCTGACTAAGGGCAGAGTAGCATGAGAGTGTTTCTGCTTTGACTTGGGCATCATCCAACCCTGAATGAGATTATAGTTTTGAGGAGGTGCCACGTTATCAGCAGATCCAAGATCAAAAAAATCTCCCCACCCAGGCTTCACTTTGAAGAAATACATTTCAAGGCTAAATGAAATTTTCCAAGGCCACTAGATGTTTGCGTTTCGTTGTCTGGAAATCTCAGCTTGAAGGAGACCACCAGTGGGGAATTGCTGGCTGTGGCGTATGTAAATGAACTGAATTGGCTTATGTAAAGGAAACAGCAAGTTGGTGTGATCAGCTTAGCTGTGTGTGTGTGTGTGTGTGTGTGTGTGTGTGGTATGTAACCAGATGTGCATGTGCCACCCCAGATCTAGAAAGGGGGCTTGGAAGTCAGTGTCTTCACTGCCTTAAATGGTTCATGGGAAGATATTATGAGGCTGAGTCATGATAGGACAAACCTGACGCCAGGTTGGGTCCTGTGCTTGCTCAGTCAGATACCCTGAGTGCTTTGGAAATGAGGAGGTGTGTGTAATAAAACTGCTGGTGGAGAAAGACATGAGTGAGGCTGCACTGTGAGCTGATAGTGAGGTTACTGGGGAAGAAATAAAGCAATTCTTCCAAGCAAAGAAATAAGGAAAAGGAGACAAGACAAAATAGTGGGGAAACATGTGGCACTCTAGGTTGGTAGTTCTTAACATTAGGGTATATCAGAATCATCTGGAGGGCTTGATAAAATACAGATTTCTGGACCCCACGCCCAGAGAAACTGATGTAGTAGGTCTCAGATGGCCTATTTGCATTTCTAACAAGATCTCAGAGCACACCTTTGCTGCTGGTACAGGGACCACACTTTTTAAGCAGCCAGGCTGTAGATGCTGACAGATCTGAATCTGAAAGTCTGCTCTGCCATTTCCAAATTGTGTGCCTTTGGGAAAATTACCTAGACTCTCCGAATCTTGGTTTCCTCATCCTTAAAATAAAGATGGTGATATATACTTCATAAGGGTGTCATGAAGATGAAAGGATATGACATATTTGAAGCACCTGGCACATAGTAGAAACAAATCCTTTCATTTCCACCCCCCTGAGGGCAGAGGAAGGGAACTGGAACCATGATCCAGGGGCAGCTCCAGGAAAAAAGATAGGGGCTACATGCCCAGAATCTAAGTGTGTGTGTTTCTCAATCCTGGGCAGGCATCAGAATCATCTGGGGTGCCACCGAGGAGTGGAGGTTTCTGAGTCCCATTCTTGAGTCAAAGGGACTGGCATGGAGACTGGGTGATTCTGAGGCCAGCCAGACTTGAGCCCAGAGATGTATAGAAATGTAAGTGTGAGATTTCCAAGGCAGAGCACTGGAGAGCAGAGACCAGGCAGGTGACTCAGGGAACTGGAAAGACAAAGTTGTAGATTCAAGGGCAGTAATGGAATTAGGAGAAAGAAACCAGAGACAGCAGCTTGCAGAGAAGAAAGGAGACTGGTAAAAGGATAAACCTAGGTAGGTGCTTAGGTTACCAAACTTTGACCTATACTTGAAAAAAGGTAGATGAACAGATTATAAACAATGTCTAAATATACACATGATTACAACCCCTCACTCTGGAGAAAGGCTTAGCTCTGTAATCAAATGAATATGTTGATTTTTTTTTTTTTAAGATTTTATTGGAGAATTGGGGGAGGGGAACAGCGTTGGGGAATTGGGGCAGCGGAATAGACAAGTTGCTGTCCTTTTGTTCTTCAGTCTAATTGTGGAGGACGTTGCTTCACTGGCAATACCCATGTTGGTATTATCATTGCGCCCTTCCCGGGTGAGGCAGTTGCTCGCCAGCCACTGGTTGGCTGCTCAGGCACAGCCTACACTGTCTCTGGTAACTCATGGCAGCCCAGCTCCAGGTCAAGCTGTTGCTCACCATCTTAGCTGTAGAGGGCTCAGCGTCACTGGCCCTCAGATGTGGGATGCAAACCAGGGCCCTGCTGCTCAGAGCTGGAGTCCCAAGCCAATTCCTAACTAACTCGGCTGGCCCTGTTGATTTTTAAAAGTCAAAAAAAAAAAGGTAGGACAAAAAAGGGAACAGGAACTGAGAAAATTCCAGAAGCCTGGGATCCTCAAACAGCAGTCCTCAGTTCAGGTTTACTCTCCTCAGATCAATTCCAGTGATACAAAGTGGAAAGTTATTAACCGGCCAGCATTAATAGGAACTAAGGCAGGGAGCTTTCTATTCTGGGATGCCGCATTCATTCTATTCTTTCCCTAGGCCCTCAGGCACCACGAAAGTGTGTTTCTCAAAATGCTAGGCTTAAAGAAAGGCTACGGGTGACAAATATGAAAAATGACACGTCTTATAACACCTCCTTGGCTATGCCCGAGGCACATTAGCATATTTAATACTTTAAGAATGCTCTCCTATTGGAAATCCTTATTTCACTAAATGCTTGTGTAGCAGCCTTCCTGTCTTTAATTCCTGGGAACACGCCATCAGAAACACTGCCCTATGGCAAATTTGGTCTGTAGTGGCCACACCTTCTGCCTGCCTAATAGCCAAGATCAGAAACTGAAAGCTGCACTGTCTATATGCAGAGCTGTTCAGACCCCAAAATACTTCCTGTTTGGAATAAAACTTCTCTCAGCTTTCAGATTCACCGCGTGCAAAGGAGGGATAGGAATGTGGTTTGTTTGTCAGTTGGCTTTCATCACTAGCATGGTTAGTAAACAGATAGTACTTTTAATAACATGGATGTACCTGGGTAGGATTCTTCACCCTCTGTAGGGACACAGGGACACACACACACACACACACACACACACACACACACACACACACACAGCAGTCGGGTGGAAAGAAATGATTAGTGTTAAAGAAAGAAAGACACAGTCAAAGTCCTTGAGAAGAAAAATAAAATTGCAAAAGGTGAAGATTAAAACACAGCATGTTGGCCCATAACTCAGCTGGCTTGTTTTCCAGCAAGCAAATACTCTCCTCCCTTGAAATCCTACCTTGTAAATATATTTATAGCTGCACAGACACAATATGCCAGATACTAAGAAATTCACTTAGTCATTGTTCCTGGTGAACCAGTTTTGCAAGAGTTAACCTAATCCCTTGCAGAAAGCTGAAGAGAGTTTGCAAAAAGTTTTAGCAAGAAAGAGTTGTGCTCCGTGCCTAAAGATTAGTTGATCTCAATCAGCCTGCTACAGAAACTCTGAAGTTATTTATTTTCTGGGTGAACTGTTGTTTATCTGACTAGAAATGTATGCATTACATAGTGTCCTGGCAGGTACCTGTGTTAAGTGACTCTTCTCTCTTTTGTACAATCACAGTGAGTGCCCTGAGAGTTGGAGGTTTCTTGTCCCTTTGTTCCACCCAATCCCCCTGGACCCAAGCATAACTGTCTGAAAAGCAGGAGCTTCTAAATCAGTTGTGCCAGGTTATCATATCAATTCCCAGAATGATTAAAGCATTTTAAAGCCATTAATGTAAATGTGACCCTCCTTGGTGGTGAGCTGCTGGAAGGCAGTAACAATGGCAGCTCCAGAATTTCTAAGAGGAGGGGCAAGGGGCAGAGATGTTATTGGAAAAGGAAGAGTTGGAGGCTATACCCAGGGGACTGGACTTGAAAGCATGATTGATTATATCCTATAAGTCAATAAAAAGCAACGAGTTTTTCTGAAAATAATTTCAATAAGATTGAATGTTGCGGGCAGACAGCATCCCAGTGTCTGACAAGGCCACATTGAAATAAAGATCCACACTCAGCACTGGATGTCTGGGATGCTGCCTTATGGTTGGTCATGTAATATCTCCTGTCTCTATGAACCCATGTGCCTTTCCTCATATAGGAGACAATATATTCACTGCATTTGTGACAAGTTCCTGTGGTATACCCTGATGATAGCTGGCTGTGTAAGCCAAAGACGGGGCAAGATTTCCTAAAGAAAAGGAAACTCCCTAAAACAGGCTACAGCCCGAGGGGACCCTTGAGCTGAGATATTGGGGATTCAAGCCCCTTGGCCTATGCGGCTGTGAAAGGTTTCCTTGGAGATCAGGAGACCAAGGTCTCTTGGCCGTGAGAGTTCTGATAAGAGACAACTTATTGACCATGAGGTATTTTAATTAACAGCCTTGTTTTAACTCTTTGCTTTGTACATTGCTGTAGCAGCAAAAACTGAAGCTTTGACTGAGAAACAGATGTTCCCTCTATTGCAATAATATGCAGCTCTTTGTAGGATAGGAAAAGTTTGAGACTCCTTCTGCTACTAAGTTCAAGTATACACCCTGTAACGAAGTCATAGTAACCACTCTTTAGATGATAAGTAAAGTCCTTGAACAGGCTATGGTGTACCCTGGAAAGATAAAATTACAAAAAGGTAAAAGCTCTGAGAAAGAGAAAAACATCCTGATCATGTGAAACATAACTTGCAATTGAGGTAATGGTCAGAAGCCCCTATGAAAGGGGCCAGGCTTTAATAATAAAGTGTGTGTGACGCTCCTGTGAACCTCTTTTCCGGTGTCTCCCTCCTTCTTTCTCCTTGCTGACGCTGTCCCACCCGAGGGAACCCCTGGTCCTCGCGGGGGCTGGCTCCCCACAATTGAGGACAAAAATCCTAATTGCCAATATGGCAGAGTTAGAATGCCATGGCTGGTGAGTGAAGCATGTTCTGGGAGATAGGAGTTGTGGGTGCAGTGAGGGGCTGGACAATGCCCATCAACAATCCCTTGATGACTGGAAGGAAGCAGAACTGATTCATCTTGACACCCAGCTCTTAGTTCATAGTTGGCACAAGTAGGAGTTGTGTACATGTTTGTTGATGCAAAGGATCACTGTGCATTTGAAGGAGAGGAGGAAGGGAAGATTACAGAAGATACAGGCAGGAAGGGAAAGAACAGAAAGAAGAGGCTCTAAGAAGAGATCAGAGAGGAAAGAGAGAAAAGAGAAGGAAGAGAGGATGACAAGGAGTAGAAAGCAGAGAGGAAAGACCATGACATATTTTGCACACAAGTTGAGATTATCCAAGATATTTATGGGGCGCCTCAGAGTTCATAGGTATTTTTACTTTCTTGGCCAACTATAGCTGTGGGAGTTTACCATAATCACAGTTCTTGCTCTGTGAAATTGGACTTATTTTTTGCATCTGAGCTGCTTTCTAGAAGTGATTTCACGCAGCTTGCTCTGGTTATCTTCAGGGGATTTTGCCACAGGGTTCCTGCGCTTGTTGTGTCATCTCTTTAGGCACAAAGGAAACTTGCCTTACTTCCGCAGGTTTCCCACCAAAAACATTTTCATGGACATTCTCCTAACAAGTTCTTCTTGTACTTCCAAATACTTGTTTAGCTGATGGGAAGATACGGGAGCCCAGTTTTAATCACCCCAACCCTCTTGCCTGATTCAGAGATACCAATCAGAAGCCAACGATTTACAACTCTGTCATTTCCACTCCAGAGGAAAAACAAGTCACAAGCCCTGGACTGTGAAATAACAAGATGAGCAATACAGAAAGAATGAGAGAAAGAGAGACAGAGACACAGGGACCTGCGCAAAGACCTACAGCCATCCTGAAGAGCTGCTGTTAATCCCACACGCTTCTGGTATAAGGCACCTTTGTTTCTTCTGGGTGAGAATGGGCCAATAAAAGGCAAACCATCTGTGTACGTACTTCCTCAGATGCCTACAAAAATCCCTGTACTTGTTACCTTCTGGGAAGCTCAGAGTTGTCATGATTCCCAGTTCTTGTTCCAGAGATTTTCGAATCTAAGAATATGGTAGTTTTTACACCTCTTCTACTATTGTGGAATAATAGAAATGAGACACTAATGTAAACCCATTACACAAGTGTGTTATTATTTATCCCCCTTTAAATAGAGAGAAGGAGGTGAAAGGGAGATCAAGGTAGGTGCTGAGAGGGAAAGCCTGGACAAAAGAAGTGGAAGAGCCTCATGACAAGTGGAAGCTGGTTCCTCTCTTCACACCCAACTCTAGCTGAGAGATCCAACAGTGAGCACTGGTCCTGACTTTCTAGGAGTCTAAGTTTTATATTGGAGACACATAAGTGAACAGTTACAATGAGTAATTCCAACAATGGGGGGTGAGCACAGTGTGATAGTTTTATGTGTCAACTTGGCTAAGGGATGCCCAGATAGCTGGTGCAACATTTCTGGGTGTATCTGTGAGGCTGTTTCTGAAAAAGAGTAGCATTTGAATCCGTAGACCGAGTAGAAAGACAGCCGTCACCACTGCAGGTGGACATCACCCAACCTGTTGAGGGCCTCAATAAAGCAGAAAGGCAAAGGAAAGGTGAGTTTGTTGTCTTTGCTGGAGCTGGGGCATCCATCTTCTGCTTTCATTGATTGGCTCTCCTGGTTCTCAGGCCTTTGGATTCCCACTGAATTACACCACCAGCTTTTCTTGTTTTCCAGCTTGCACACAGCAGATCGAGGGACTTTTTGGATTCCATATTTGCATGCGCCAATTCTTATAATATTTCTCCATATATATCTCTCAATATATTCTCTTGGTTCTGTTTCTCTGGAGAGCCCTAACTAACACACAGGGAGATGTGGGAGCATACGTGGGCACTACAGAAGGGGTTGCAGAGGATTGCAGAGGAGTCGACTTCTAAAGATTCACCTTTGACATGCACCCTACTTCTCATGACCCCTATTGCAAGACAGGTATAGAAAGTGACAAAGAAATAACGGTTAACCACCTTAAGTTAAGTTAGCACCTTATATCACTTCAGACTTCCTATGGTTAGCACATGGCCTTTTACAATTTTCGTGAAGGAATGGGTAAAATGCCCAATCAAGTTTCAAAACTGATTCCATATTATTGGAGAAAAGAGTGATGTTAAATACATTTTGTAAAAGGAAACAACAGTCTTGGGCCGGCCGAGTGGCGTGGTGTTTAAGCGCTGGCTTGGGAAGCCAGCGGCCCTGGTTCAGTCCCACATATGAGGGCCAGTGTCACTGCCTTCAAAAAAAAAAAAACAACAAAAACAAAAAAAAAGCAAAACAAAGGAAACAGTCTTTAAAATTGGGTTATCAGATTAATCTGGGTTGAATGGGACTCAGGCAAAGGGAAATTTTCAACTGAAGAGCAGTCTAAAAAAAGTACAACCTCTGTAATGGACGTAGTCTCTGCAGCAATAATCAGATATTTGTTTTGCACCCCTGATATCACTATAGCAGCTCTTGAGCCAAGGGGTCAGTAAGGATGGCAACGCTGGAGCAGCCAGGAGCCTGAGCACCCCATGAAATGAAAGTCACACAATGCACTCCCTTATCTATATTCATTAACCATCTGTACCGGAAGAGACCCTCCGTGCAGCTCTTCCTGTTCTCTTTTATTAGTTACAATCCTGCCATCTCGAAAATTCTCTGTTTCCAAGGAAGACCCATGTGGAGAACAGAGCAGTATTATAACATAATCAAAACTGGAAAAAAAAAAAAGACAGAAAAACGAAAACATTCTCAAAAGTAAACATTAAACATAAATACCACGAAAATGTTACAGAAATAGAAATCCTAATTAAAGAGAATGACATAAGTGAGATTATTTTTTTCCTGAGAATTGTTTAGGGTCATTATAAACCATACCAAGGAGAACGAGACGAGCCACTTAGAAAACTACTACCTGCTTCCTAAATGGCTTAAAGTGAAGTATGTTCTCTCCCAAGGTCCGCATATATGACCTAGCAATCGCATCCCTTTTTTCCTTCATTCTGGGTCATTGTGATGGGTAGAAATGCTGGCATAGCGTGCCAATGTCGTTATGTACTATGAGACCATTTGTGGGTGTTAGATTTTGTGGTTGCACATTCATTCTACCTCCTCTTATTCTAAAGCCTCTATTTATAGAAGGATACACTGCCCTGCCTATATCACCCATCCTTATTTGGAATTAGCCTTCATTTTCTTAAATTTATAATCAAACATATATGACATTAAATTTCTGGTATGGGGGGCAAAGATAGAATGGATGTCCCTAAAGTGAAGCATTTGAGAGAGAGAACACATGGATGGACTAGACACATATGAACTGGATAAAGTATATGAACAGAAAATTAATAAAAGAGAAAATCAAAATGGCTAATCCAAATGTGAAATATATGTTCTACCTTACTAGTTATCAAGGGAAATGCCTATTTAAACAATAATGAAATAATACTTTATTAGTCTGGGTTTTCCAGAGAAACAGAACCAGTAGGAGACGATATATATATATATATATATATATATATATATATATATATATATATATATATAATACATGTACATACATACATATATATATACGAGGTAGAACAATTAAGTTTGCAAACTCACCCTAGAAAAAGTGCTACATACTTCATTGTTGAATATCACCACGGTCACCTTCAAAGTGCTCCCCTTGGGAAGCTATGCACTGACACCATTCCTAGTCCACCCTTCAAAGCAATTTTAGAACTCTTTTTCTGGAATGGCCATCACAGCTATCATCATATTACCCTTGGTGTCCTGAAAGACATCAAAATGTCTTCCTTTCAATATTTCCTTTATCTTTGGGTAAAGAAAGAAGTCATTGGGGGCCAGACCAGGTGAGTAGGGAGGGTGTTCCAATGCAGTTATTTCCTGGCTAAAATCTCCCTCACAGACAGTGCTATGTAAGCTCGTGCATTGTCATGGTGCAAGAGCCATGAATTGTTGGCAAAAAGTTCAGGTTGTCTAACTTTTTCACACAGCCTTTTCAACACTTCCAAATAGTAAACTTGGTTAACTGTTTGTCCAGTTGGTACAAATTCATAATGAATAATCCCTCTGATATCAAAAAAGGTTAGCAACATTGGTACAACAAGTTCGTGAACTTAATTGTCACACCTCATATTTGTAATATATATACATATTTAAATAAGAAATTGGCTCATGCAGCTATCCAGGCTGAGAAGTCCTAAGCTCTGCATCAAGCAAGAAAGATGATGGTGTAGTTCCAGTGTGAGTCAGACAGCCTGAGAACCAGGAGAGCCAATGATGTAAGTTCCAGTCCAAGTCCTATTGTAAAGGCAGGAAAGGCCAATGTCCCCACTTAAAGATAATCAGGCAAGGAGAGAGAATTCTCCCTTACTCTTCTTTTTGGTTCTGTTCAGGACTTCATGGATTGGATGAGGTCCACCCACATTGGGGATGGGGAAGGACAATTCCTCAGCCTGCCAACTCAAATGTTAGTCTCATCCAGAAACACCTGCACAGACACACTCAAAATGATGTTTAACCAGATATCTGAGCATCCTGTAGCCCTGTCAAGTTGACACATAAAAATAACCATCACAGATACCATTTCATAATTACCAAGATTGACAAAAAATTTAAATCTAAAAAAGCAAGTGTTGGCAAAGAATGAAAGGAATCAGGAAAGTATACAAAATGCTAGAAAGAATTTAAGCCAGTATTACCCCCTTTGGAAAACCATCTGTCAATCTCTAGTAAAGTTAAGTCTGGGCACCTCCCATAGTTCTACTTCTATAAAGCCTTTTATATTTATACAAGGAGAGATGTTCAAGGATACACTTTATAGCACTGTTGATAATACTAAGAAAAGTAGAGTTGTGTATCACAGAGTGGATTTTAAAAAGTAAAATTTATCTACATGAAGCAACAATGATAAATCTCAAATATATGACATTGCATTTAAAGAAAGCAAATGAAAAAAGGATATATACATTATGATACCATGAGTATAAACACTTAATGCAAATAATAGAAATTATTACTATATATTATTTCTGGATATATACATGCGTAGAAAGTTATTTTTAAAAGTTTATTAAGCTGACTCACACCAACTTCAGGATAGTGCAAATTATTTCTGAGACACAGAAAGACAGAGATGAGAAAGAGAGAAAGGGAAAGGGAGAGAGAGAGAAAAAAGTGATAGTAATTGACTGGTTTAGCTATAAGTAAAATGTTATTTACAAAAAAAAGGAAACTTGGCAATATGTTGATTTCTCTTAGAAATCTAAGTGCTGTGTACAGGGTATTATATCATTTTCTCCTTTTTCCAAATTAAATATGGAATAAATGAATTTAAAAAAAACAGTATTATAGTAAAATCCCATCAAATAGAGTGATCAAATAATAGAATATACACTAAAAAACAAAACAACAACCTGGAAGAGTGTAGACCAAATTGTTAGTAATGGTTGTCTCTGGGAAAGACATTTCAGAGATTTTTATTCTCTGCTTTCTACATTTTTGTTTTGTTTGAACTTTTGGCATGATCTTGGATTACCTTTGTAATCAGAATAACCAGCCAAAATACTGAAGAGGGACAGAGGAGGTAAAGAAATATGTAAAGAAATATACATTTAGGTCCTTACTTGAAAAACACCCTTTGAGCCTCACCTCTTGGTGTCATTTTTCAAAGAGTAGGCCAGAGGAAAAATGAATGCGTTTATGTTCTTAGAAGCCAACAACTTGCTAAGCCCCAATTTTGCAATTATGCAACACCAGCTGCCATTTCTGAGCATTCACAAAGTGCTAAAAAAGGGCTCATTATGTTCCTCTGAAAACTGCTCCTCATCCTGTATTCTTTCTAGATGAATGCTGCCACCAGACTAAGTCCAGTCAATCCTACCACCTTAATAACTCTTGTACACCCCACACTCATTCCAATGCCACCACCTTAGTTCAAGCCATTTCACTGATAGGTTCCTCTTCCTGCTTCAGGCCTTAAACCTGCAAATCCATCTAGCACAGGTGTCGGCAAACTTTTGAGACAGAAGAGCCAATCCTGTCCCTCACAACAATTTTAAAATTATTCGAGAGCCACAAAACAAAGGAAATCATCATTATGTAAATAATATCCTTTAAAAATTTTATAAATGAAACTATGATAGTTTTATTTTCATTTTCAATTTTACCTCAGAGCCACATGTATATACCCAAAGAGCCGCATGTGGCTCGCGAGCCACAGTTTGCCGACCCCTGATCTAGCAAACAGTGCTCAGGCAATCAACCTGAAGCATACGTGATCACATAAATACCTTCCTTCTTTCTTATTACTGATAAGATAAAATGGCAACTCTTTAGAACGGCTTCAAAAGTCTAGAGACCGTTATGAGTTAGCTCCCGTCTCCCTCAGCAGGCTGACTGTTTTCAGTCCTATAATCTCTCTGTAGTTTCCTGGGCTTCATTCTCTGTTTTCTTTATGTAGCTTCCCCTACCTGAAATGCCTGGCTCTGTCCACCAAGAGAGCAGTACATCTACTTTATCAACATGCTCAACCTAATACTTCCTTTGTGAAGATTTTCCTGGTTCTTACCTCCATATACTCAAAATCAATCTCTCTCTCTCTCTCTTGTTATTTGATCACAGAGTCCAGCTTTTCTCACTGCACCCTATTCTTATTTTATGGATTTAATGACTTCCCAATTTCCTCCAAGTATACTAAGGACAAACTGTTGGTTTTAATTATTTGTTTTTCAGTTCATGTCTGTATTTCTCAAATTACTTCCACTTCGACCAGGGTAAATTTGCTTGTTTAGTGTCAAATATCTGAAACTGGAAAGAAGTTATAATGATGAACAAAGTAGAACCTATACTTGAGAAGTGCCCAGACTGGTGGGGAATCCAGACAAGTAATCAGGCAACTACAGGAAGGGGTGATAAATCCTGCTATGGGGTGATCGCCAGGTACATGGGAACATAAAGAGAAACCTGTGTTTCCAGTGAGGGATCAGCAAAGTGTTCCCAAGGGGAGTGACATCTTCTCTGAAATCTAGAGGATTAACACATGTCTTTCAACTAAAAGTTTACAGGGAGTCATAGTGGGAAGAGGAAAGAGAAGCTTGAAGCAGAGGGAACAAACAGCCTTGAGGACAGAGAATAAAGTGCTATGAAATCCTAAGGAATGTATTAGGACTGGGACATCATCTGTGAGGCGGAGGCGGGAGAGGCCTGAGGCAGGAAAATTAAGCAGGAAAAGAATAAAGGGACATGCCCCAAACTGGAAAGCTTGAACTTGATCATGAAGGTAAAGTAGAGGGCAACACCACAGTTTGAGATCAGCATGATACAAGGGTCTAATTTGCATTTTAGGAAGACCTCTCTGACTATAACATGCAAAGTATATTAAGAGATGAAAATGTTTGAGCTTCTGGTGCTGGGAACTCAGGTAGGAGTCAGTGGCAGTAACCTTGGGAAAGAGAAGAGTTACCCCAAACTAAAATAGTAGGAGTAGATTACAAAGAAGTGGATGGAGTCCCTCTGAAAGGTATGTCTGTGGCAGAATCAACAGGTAGAAAGAAGAACCTAAAGTTGTATGCTAAGTAAGCTTTTTTGTGTCCAAAGAGTTCAAAATGTTCAGCTACTCACAGTGGAGTCTCCTTGTGTGCTCTTCCTGTTTCTAGCCTGTTTCTCCTGCCTTTACATCCTATCACCGTTGACTCTTTCCTTTCCACAAAGCGCCTGTTCTTTTAACATCTGTGGTCCACTCTCCATCATCCCCTCTAATCCTGAGGATAGGTCTCTCCTTTCCCCTTCTCTCCCACCCCAATTCTATGTACATCCCAAAGCCTAAGACATCCGTAGGGAGTGGCTTCCTGAGGCATTCCATAGGAAAGGCAGTGGCTTCCCGGGGCCTTCAGAAGAACTGAGGGCAGATGAGGGGGTGGAGGAGGGATGTCCAAGCGACTGGTCTCTTTTAAGATCTCACTTCCAGTATAAGTCAGTCCCTTCTCTTGATTTATTTTACAGAGGGTCCATCTGGCACTACTGAAATAATCACATGTGGTTCATACACACACACACACCCATCCAAAGGACAAATACTAATTTTTTTTTAAAGATTTTATTGGGGAACTGGGGGAGGGGAACAGCATTGGGGAACTGGTGGAAGGAGAACAGACAAGTTGCTGTCTTTTTGTTCTTCAGTCTAGTTGTGGAGGATGTTGCTTCACTGGCCCATGTTGGTATCATCATTGTGCTCTTCCCGGATGAGACAGATTGGTCGCCAGCCTCTGGACGGCTGCTCACAGTGGCTCTTGGCAGCTCACACTGGCTGCCGGCCACTCACGCAAGCTGCCGGCCACTCACTGTAGCCTATGGCAGCCCACTGCAGCAGGAGCTGCAGCTTACACCATCGCCGGGGCTCGCAGCTCAGCTCCAGGTGGAGCTGTTGTTAGCTGTAGAGGGCAGTGTCACTGGTCCTCATATGTGGGATCCGAACCGGGGCCATTGGCATCCCAAGCCAATTCTTAACTAATGTGCCACTCGGCTGGCCCAAAATACTAATTCTTAAAGATACACAATCTATAAAATGACCAATAAAAAGCGAAACATTTCCCTAACTACCTCATAATCTGCAAGGCATCTCCTTTATACAATAGACTCAGTGTTTTACTTCCTCCTCAGCCTTTGAATTGTTCTTCAGTCTGGGCCTGAATAAGAAAAGGCCTGTTGCCGAGTTATCATGCTACTTCATGGTCACTTTCTAGATACCCGAACACCCATTCACGGCTTTGAGAGAACTTGAACTAAAGACTTCATTAAATTCTTAGTCAAAGTTGCTCATCATCCTGATTCTGCCCAGGGTAAAGAACAGTAGTTAGTTACATTATTTCAGATATGTATGTCAATCTGTCCTGTTCTTCTAGCCCGATACACAGAAATTGTTTAGCAGCAGGGCAATGCTGTGGAAAGGACACTGATTAAAGTAAGACCTGGCCTTGAAAGTGCTAACGGCCTGATACCGACCGAGTACATCTATTTATGTCTCTGAACTTGAGTTTCCTCATCAGTACATGATGGGCAACATGGGTTTGTTTGTTTGTTTATTTGTTTTCAGAACCCATTTAATATTGAGAGCAAATATAGTATATATGTGAAAGTACCTGACATATAGTAAATGCTCAAAAATATACTTATTTTTGTTAGAAATCATCTAATGCAACCATGATTTTTTGCATATGAAAATGATGAAGCACAGAGAGGAGTGAGATTTGCCCAGTCCCACAAAGTGGCAGAATCTGAAATAAATGCCAAGCCTCCCAATTCTTGTTCAGTGTTCTTTCCATGACACCTTCTGGAGGGAGCCTGGAGTATGTATTTAAAGAGATGAAGCCTTTCACTATAGAATCTGTGCCCCAAGGACGTGTCCCCCCTCCCCCAAATGTCTAGGCTAATGCCAGTTCTTTTCAATGTCCGTGCGGTTTTGCCTTGGATGGAAAAGACTTTTTCCAGCACCACCTATCCTATTATTCTGTTTTGGAAGGGTAATCTGTCAGGCACATCAAACATTAAAAGCAGCGGAAACATTCTGAGGTTCGTAGTGTGTATATTTTTCTCACCAATTAAATCTTCACTCCTCAGCTATCAGAAAAAAGGGAGGAAAAACTGTTCTCCTCCCGTAAAAGGAGAAAAGGTTTTAAAATAGTTGGCTGAATCCACTATTCAAAGTGGAAAAATAATATTTTCAAGCAACATCAGATGAGAAAGGCAAAAGAACACGTGTTCAGGATAAAGTTCGTTTTCTCTTGGGCTAAAATATTGCTGCTTCATGATTCTGAGGTATTATCATTAGACCCAGATTGTAGTCAGCAATTTTATCAACACAATTTAATGCTCTCCCTAGTCTACCCTAATTAGAAAAATATAGGGGAAGTTTTAAGCTGATTTCATCAAATAACAAAGCACTGGCATTGGTAAAAAAAATAAAAATAAAAAATAAAAAAAAATACAATTTTTCTAAATGGCAGAGTAAAGGGTTGGTATGCAAGACTCAAAGTTTCTTCTTTACGCAAGCTGATATGTGAGATTGGAGTTATCACCATAACTTTGATACAATCACCTAGGAAATGACAACAAAGAAGGGCCTAATAGATCTTTGGATGTCCCACCAGTGTCTTAAACTCAAAACATTCAAATAAAAATTCAACATCTTTCCCTCCTCCCTCCAACTGATCCTCCCTCCAGTATTCCCAATCTTAGCAAAAGCACCATCAATCACTGAAGGTATCAATTCACTCTTTTCCCCCCTCTTCTATCTTCCTTCCATCCCAAATGGTCTCTTAAGTCCATTTTTAAAAATCAGAATCTCTGATATGACTCTGGAATCTACTGCCATTGTGTTAATTCTGACTTTCATTGTCTCTTGAACTACTGGCACCCAGATTTTATGAACTGGTCAACCTCCAATCCACATTTCTTATGCAAGTCAAAGTACTATTGTAATATATAAAGCTAATGATGGTTTAAAACATTTTGTGTCTCCCTCTTGCCTAAATAAAGCCAATTTTTTCATCTGGTCTGGAACCACCTCATCACCATAACCATGCAGTCAGAGCTTCGACCACCCCCAAAGTACTCATGTTCTCAAAAAAAACATAATCTTTGTTACAGCCTCTATGCCTTTGTGATTTTGAGTCCTACACTTTAACCCCCATTGTCCACCTGGTAACTTTCTTGTTAATCCAAAAGACAATTCCAATGCCACATCTCAGTCAGGTTTTCACTGATAATCCTCAAAAACCTAGTTGGGGATTTCCATATCATAGTTAATAAACTTGTTATACCAATTATCCCATCATATTATAATTTTTTTTGACTGAGAAAGTATTTGATAGATTAGGGTGTATCCTCCTTGTATCCCCAGTTCCTAATATAATGTCTAACACAATAAGTAATCAAAGGTTTGTGAATCAAACTAATTATCTATCTTTCCCCTAGTGATAATAAATATGAGCAATTTTCATGTATAATCTCACTTCAACTTCCAGCTATAAGAAAAAACAGATTGCTTCTCAAGCAATATACCATGGCACAAAGGTGTGCTGCTAAATATATAAAATGTAAATTACATAAAATTATGTAAATTACACAAGAGCATTGTTTCCACAGATCTGTCAGGCAGCACGTTGAGCAGTGGGATGGTGTAAACTTGGTGCATACAAGAGCTTAAAAAGAATGCTGTAATGTAAAGCCAGTGCTTTTTTTTTTTTTTTTAGAACCTACAAGACCTTTGCCTTGGAGTATATAAGAGGACATAGATAGGGCAGGAGGCAGTCCAACTTAAACAAAAAGTCGGTATTCAAGGGCCACCAAGTAAATAAAATAGTATCTATGGATGTTTCATAGCACTGCGAGATATCATTAGACAGTAGATGTTGTAATTATTGCTGACTTGTTTGGTGGCCAAAACTTCCATATGGTGGCCAAAACTTCCTGTATTTGAAAGTATGCCTAAAAGGTAGATAAGTAATTGCGGCAGAATTGTGGAATAATGGTTTGAAATTGGCAGCCCGGATTTAAATCCCAGCTCCTAACTTGCTACTATGGTTAACCTTTGGCAAGCCACTTTAACCTTGCTGATTCTCAGAGTAGGTCCCCCTAAGACGGGACCCTACTGTTTCAATAGATCATGAGAGTTAAGCTGAAAACAGTGCCTGGCTTAGAGCAAACCCCTGTTAAAAGTGACTCGCTGTTACTTGTTGACATCATTGCATTTATTACTATGGGCCATAGTGAGACTAATGTGCTAACTTCATTTTATCAACTGTCCCTGTCACTGCTATGATCTCCTAAAATTGATAAGTTTAACTTGCCTGGTTCCGGTTCCTCCTCTTCCATGAAAATCCACTAGATGATTCAGAGAAAAACAGCAGAGACCTAAACACAGCTGAGCTAATTTTTCCTCTCTCTCCAGGAGTCCCAAAACAGCGTTTTGCTATTGTCATTGTCCTGTGTCTGACTGGAAATACTCATTTGCTGGGAAGGTCAAATTTAAATATCTCTGGCTCATAGGTATCCCTACAAAGTCCCAACGCAATCAGAAAAATAAAATAATAATTATCATGTTCGTTTTGGTGGTAAAGTGAAGTTTAGCTGAGGAGACCTGGTGAACTGCAAAAACACAACCTCAGGAAGCATACAGGAGATAAACACCCAGAAGAAACTGGCAGCGACTCTATCAAAGATACTTACTAACTGAGTACATTAGAACGAAGTTCAGGTGCATGAGGCTGACTTGGGATATATAAGGACACAGGACAGCATTAACTTTTATCTGACCAAAGTTAAATAAAGATCAAAGGCTGGAAATGTTGCTATATTTGGAACTCCATGGTATATTCATACTTTGCTTCCACAGATACCTGTGTAATCTGACTCTCAGGAAGTAAACAGTAGTAACTTATGACTTACAACATGATTGTTTTCGTCCAATCATCAGAGTTTGACAGCTGCATATGGCAGGTATTAATACCTGCCTCTTGGGCCTATTCTGATAATTAGTGTTTTCAACAACATTTTGAGTTGTGAAAAGCTAGAAACAAATGTAGGGTACGTTAGGTAATGTGTCATAGTTATCAGACACAAGTATTATTCATTTTCCTTGTAATCAAAGACACATCAGGCCCAGAGGCTCCTTTTAACATACCTATTTTAGAATGAATTGATATTTCTCAGCCAAATAAAAGCTTTCAAACAATGGTATTCTTCTCTAAATTCAACCTGAAATCAGTATGTTCCAAATTAGCTAATGCCTCCTAAACACATTGAGGTGTGGTTTTTGCACCCATTATCAATGATCTTCTTGTTGCTAAATCCATCTAAATATTTCTTAATCCTCACAGCATTTGACATGGTTGACCACTACCCTCTTTCTTTAGCCAATCTATTTTTTATGTATTTTTATTTAGATGAAAGGATTATGAATGAATTATATTTTTTTCTTCATTTCAATTTTCCAAAACGATTCTTTTAATGATTCTTTTTTGTGGCCACCATGTTATCATATTTTTCTAGACTTGGCATCTGCTTTGCAGGTTCTTTTTTTTTTTTTTTTGAGGGCAGTGTCACTGGCCCTCATATGTGGGACCGAACCGGAGCCGCTGGCTTCCCAAGCCAGCATGCAGGTTCTTTTTTGTTCGTCCATTCCACTATTGTTTTTTGGGTTGTTGTTTTTTGTTTTGCCTTGTGTTTTATCTGGGTCCTGTTCTTTGCTTTCTGGACTCTCTTCTCTGCTGCTGAGCAGTATCACCCATTACTATGGTTTCATATGAGAACCACAGAGTGTTGATGGAGCTCAGAATAAAGAGGGTGCTGTGGAATGAGTGGTATTTTAGTTGATTCCTTAAGAATATGGTAAAAAGGGGCTATATAAAATTTCTAGTATACAATCGAAGCTATGTTTGTATAAAATTATATCTCTTATTCTATTGTCTATTCTAGCTTACTTTATTTTAAAAAAATGTTTTCCTTTAAAGGTAATTTGTTAGTTTTCATTCTAGTGTCTCAAATCTAAATGAAGTCCACTTAAAGCAAAAAAAAAAAAAAAAAATGCTTGGCTCATTCCTTAAATTAAAATGTGTTCATTTGAGGGCCAGCCGAGTAGCTCAGTTGGTTAAGAGTTGGCTTAGAGTGCGAGCCCTTAGCAACACGGCTGCCAGTTTGATTCCCACATGGGCCAGTGATGCTGCGCCGGAGCTGAGCTGTAGCTGAGCTGCCAACAGGTGGCAGGATGGCTCAGCTGGTGTAACAAGATTGCCTGTTCAATGGTGGGCTATGCCCACCTGCAACTAAGATTGAACTCAGCACCTTGAGCTGAGCTGCGCCCGGTTGGCTCAGTGGATAGGGTATGCGCTCTTAACAACAAGGCTGCTGGTTCGACTCCCGCATGGGATGGTGGCTATGCCCACCTGCAAATAAGATTGAACACAGCACCTTGAGTTTAGAGGCCATGAGCTGCTGACTGGAAGTCAGATGGTGACTGGCGCCCTTCACAATGAAGATTGAAGAACAGCAACTTGGCTGGTCCCCTTCTCTAATTCCCCAACACTGTTCCCCTCCACCAATTCCCCAATAAAGTCTCAAAAACATAATAAAATAAATAAAATAAAATGTGTTCATTTGAATTCAATAAGGCCATCAAACTGAAAAGCTATGTGACTTCCTTAGTCTTTCAGGTTTTCAAACAAAAAATCTTGTGATTACAGAGTAGACTATTCCACTTGGAGAGAAAAGTGCACTTTATTTGCATTTCTTATATTCAAAGCAATTGTCGAAAAGGGAAATTGCTACACAACTTTTCAAAATAAAAGGTTTAGGGCCGGCCGAGTGGCGCATTGGTTAAGCGCTGGTTTTGGGATGCCAGCGGCCCCGATTCGGATCCCACATGAGGGCCAGTGACACTGCCCTCTACAGCTAACAACAGCTCCACCTGGAGCTGGGCTGTGCGAGCCCCAGTGATGGTGTGGGCTGCAGCCCCTGCTGCGGTGGGCTGCCATAGGCTACAGTGAGTGGCCGGCAGCCAGCGTGAGCGGCTGGCAGCCAAGCGTGAGCTGCCAATAGCCGCGAAGAGCGACATCCAGAGGCCAGCGACCGATCTGCCTCATCCGGGAAGAGCGCAGTGACGATACCAACAGTGAAGCAACATCCTCCGCAACTAAACTGAAGAACAAAAAGACAGCAACTTGTCTGTTCCCCTTCCCCGATTCCCCAACGCTGTTCCCCTCCACCAATTCCCCAGTAAAATCTTTAAAATAAATAAATAAATAAAAGGTTTAACTTATAAACACAATTTTCGAGATATCAATATTTTAACAGAATTCTTTTGCATCACACACACACACACACACACACACACACACACGGTAAACATTTTAAATGGAGTTGTAAATATTTTTCAATAAAAGAGAGGTAGAAGATGAGAACCAGGAAAGTCAGTTTGGGGGTGTGTGTGTGTGTGTGTGTGTGTGTGTGTGTGTGTGTGTGTGTGTGTGTGTGGTGGTGGATTCCCCAAAGGAGACAGGCGATGCAGCACCTGGATGACTGCAATTTTGTGAAACTATTTATATTGGCAAAGTGGTTTAAAATAACTACTCCTGACAAGCATGTAAGCCAGACCACCATTATCATCTAAATTTTTCAAAAGTGAAATAGAGATCAGTGAAGCAATCTGCCCTTTTCCGATAGAAAAATGGCAAGTGGTCACAGATGAGAAATCACTGAGCCCGAAATTCTATGTTGCTGTGTGAGCCGGAGTCCAGGGCTCCTGTCAGATGAGTATTTCTCAGCATTTGCCACATTGGAGCAAACAGAACGGTGCACAGTTGTGACAGTACATCCAGATAATTCAGGTCAGAATTTCGCTGTGACCCTGGAATTTCAAAAACAATGTAACCTGAATGATTTAACAAATTCATGACTTTATGTTTAGCTTTACTGAGGGGAGCCACTGACATGCCAGTGCTCCACAGGAAAGGGAAGAGATTTAACTCTCATTGGGTGGGGCTGAGGTACAGTAATGAACGTGAGGAGGAATTCTGCCCCCGAGTGGGTGGGATGGGGGGAGAGGGACATTCACTAAATAAACAGATAAGTTAGAAATGCTTCCTATGCCTTCAATTTGGACAATTCTCCTCACTGAAGTGGTCTGATTTTACTCCTGGCTACCCTTATGGTGCTGGGGGAGCATATGTATTCTCTCTGCATATAACTTGCAATATTACTTAATGTTTAATATTTAAATGATTTAATATCAAAATTTAACATTAAATTTAGTATTAAAAAAAGTTCCCCCAGTGAGTGTTCTTCCAAGTCCTGACGCGGTTCACACTGGTCCAGCCGCAAAGGGCCACAGAACAAGAAGCACCAGCCAGAGTTCTAGGTACCGCTCAATGACAGTGCAAATTAAAGCCAAACAAACCAGCTTGTTTTTCCTCTCCTGCCTCTCTCGAATCAAAACACAGAAGGACCTGAGCAAGCACAGCAAACCCACAGGCAAATGACTCACTGGAAATCCTGACTGCTAAGTAAGGTCGTCTGCAGCACCCCAGATCAAACAGCCCCGGTCCCTCCTTCCTCAGCCACCCTGACTCACAGGGAAGGGGCCCTAAGGCACATTGCCTCTGCTGTCTGCTCAGGAGACTGGTGACCTAGGTCCAGAGGGGCATTTGTTTGGTGGTGGCTCTGTTTCCCTTTCAGTTCTTAAGTTTTTGTGCGTTGTTACTATTTTAATGATTATAAATTATTAAACAAACAAAACCACAAAGTGCTCAATATGAAATGAACAACAATAAAAAGTGCTCAATATAAAACATTTGGAAAGGACAGAACATTTTTTTTTTAAATGGCAGGAAAATACTCCCACATATTTACCTTCCAGAAGCAACCTGTTAACACTCTGTCATTCTTTTACACCAGCTTTTTTGACATCAACATTGTTGATATATTGGGCTGTTGAATTCATTGTTGTGTGTATGGTGGCGGGGGCTGCCCTGCACATTGTAGGCTGTTTAGCAGCACCCCTGGCCTCTACTCACTAGATGCCCATTGCATTCCATCCCCGACCTCCAATTGTGACAACCAAACATGTCTCCAGACATTGATAAATGTCAGCTGGGGACAAAATGGCCCCACTTGAGAACAACTGCTTTCGACAGTATACCTTGGGAAAGCAAAAGTACCATTTTGAGATTGATATATGGGAAAGTTGTTAGGAAATTCCTCAGGGAGAGCTCAGTCCAGGTGTCATTTCACAAGGGAGAAGGCTCACGGAGAAGTGATTTGTGCAAAGTCACCCAGTGATTAGTGGTCAGATCCACTGAGTTTCTGATATACTAATCTTTCTATTCTTCTCTTTGTGTACTTCTTGCATTCCTATTTGACAGTCACATATGTGGAGCATAATCAAACTGTCTTTGTCTGTGACAGTTGAGTTTCAACCCAATTATGCCTACTATAAGGTATGAGTCTTCCCTGCTCTTCACACTCATCCCTGGCCAATATGGCCGACTGCATGGATGATGACCAATTCTACTTTACTAAAAGGAAACCTGGTTTTCTTAATTTACAGTCCTTTTGCCAAGGAGCACTCAAGAAATTACCAGTTCTTGTGTTTCAGAACCTAGTGTTCCTCTTTTTTCGGCTTCGTGTTAGCTTTTTATCTTCATAGGACAGAAATCCAATGATTTAGGGTATATTTTCTTCCCTCTTTGTTCTGATCCATTAATATAAATGTCACCTGTCAATTTCCCTCCTGGAAAGCCCCTGCTTCTATTCAAATTCAAACCCCCATCATCTTCCATCTGGACAAAGGGAATTGTCTCCTTGCTTCTCCGTTTGCTCCTCTACTATCCATAATCCATTCTTCACAGAGCTCTTGTCTTTAACATGTAAATCAGACCATGCCATTCTCCTGCTTAAAATCTTCCCATGGCTTTCCATGACTCTTACAGTACAAATTCCTTGCCCTGGCCTACGAGACCTTAGTCTTGCCAGCTCTCCACCCACTCTGCTCCAAGAACACTGGCCGTGAGCTTGTTCTTAGACATTCCAAACTCTGCCCACCTCAGGGTTTTTGCACTTGTCCTTTCCTCTGCCTGAACTGCTCTTCCTCCGTGTTCCTATGACTGGCTCCTTCTCATCATTTAGATTTAATCCCCAAAGTCAGCTCGTCAGGAAGGGTTCCACCTTACTAATGGAGCCAGCTCTGCCTGCACCTCAGTCCCTCTGGATGGTATTACCTAGTTTCATGGCCTTCATAGTATTTATTGTTATATCTTAATCTAAATAACTATACTTATTAGTTTACTGTTTATTACCTTTATTTCCCCTCTCCCCATCCCATTTTTCACTGTTGTATCCCTATTTCCCACAATACCCAGCAGATAGTACCTAGGTGTGCAATAATAATTTTGAGTGAGTGAATGAATGAATGACAAATTTACAGAACACTTAGGCAAAAAAATTTTAGGATCCTTGGCATCTTAATCTAATAACCATCACCCCTTCTATTCAAATCCACTCTCTACTTCCTGGTCCCTCTTCATTGTGCTACATAATATAGCAGTCAGACCCAAAGTATTGAAGTGTTCATTTGGTGATATTGATCTAATAGTCTATGCCCTTTCTGACTCTGAATGAGTCACTTAGATTTTATAACATTTCCCAATTATGTAAGATGTCACTAACAATCCTGCCCTTTTTTCTTTATCTTTTGTTATGAATTCATTTACCTGAGTAACATCATCTAATAGTCAGGCCCCAAGCCAAAAAGAGCCAAAGAAACAGATTTACTAAGAGGATTGCATTTATTTACATGGGATTACTACCATCTCAACTGGATGTTGTGAGAATATATGAGATAATATCTGTTAAGCATTTAAATCTTATTAAGAGACATTCATACACATAAAATATGAAGCTATTGGTTTTGTGACATTCCAATGTGTCATTTATATGATTTTTACTAATAATTAAATTAAAGAAGGTCAACTTTTGTGCATTTCTCGTAAGTCAAGGGAAATCTAGTTGTTTAAGACATTTACCCATGAGAGTCCAGCTCGGAATTCGAGAATGTTGAGGACTAAAGAAGCTGAGTAGGGCCGGCCAAGTGGCGCATTGGTTAAGAGCTTGTTTTGGGATGCCAGCAGCCCCGGTTTGGATCCCACATATGAGAGCCAGTGACACTGCCCTCTACAGCTAACAATAGTTACACCTGGAGCTGGGCTGTGCAAGCCTCGATGGTGTGGGCTGCAGCCTCTGCTGCAGTGGGCTGCCATAGACTAGTGCAAGCCTCAGCGATGGTGTGGGCTGCAGCTTCTGCTGCAGTGGGCTGCCATAGGCTAGTGAGTGGCCGGCAGCCAGAGTGAGCGGCAGGCAGCCAGCGTGAGGTGCCAGTAGCTACGGTGAGCAACCATCCAGAGGCCAGTGACCGATCTGCCTCATCCAGGAAGAGCGCAATGATAATACCAACATGGGCCAGTGAAGCAACGTCCTCCGCAACTAGACTGAAGAACAAAAAAAGACAGCAACTTGTTTGTTCCCCTTCCTTGATTCCCCAATGCTATTCCCCTCCCCCAATTCCCCAATAAAATCTTAAAAAAAAAAAAAGAAGAAGAAGAAGAAGCTGAGTAGATTTCAGGAATTTTCTGCACCCTTTACTCTCTGGAGTCTTTAACTGTTGTCATAGACCATGGAATGTCAGAGAGCAAGAAAGCCCCTTATAAATCACCTGATCCAACCCTTATTTTATGATAAGATTTTATGAGGATCAAACCCCTTTACTTATGATGAGAAAGCAGCACCCACAAAGTCATATACCAAAATCCTTTAAGCTTGTTAGTGGTGAATGCCAGCTTCCCCTACATTCACTCCAGGGATTGCCCTATCATATCCCATTGCTTCTCATGTGCCGTTATTCTATTACTCCCCTTTAACTTCCAAAGGTCAAGCTCAAAGCAAGAAGGGAGAGTAAAATGCTAAGGTCAAGATCTCACCAAGAAAAAATACATAGTCGTGTTCTAATGTTTCCAGATTTTGGTCTTTTGATAACCTCTCTTGTTAAAAGTATGCAAATATGTATCTGGAAAGAATTCAGGTCAACGCGGTGTACATTTTAAAAATTTGGCCAACTTGGACACCAGCCCTGGAATGCTCGGCAAGCTGGAGAAACACTGGATCCAGAAGTAAACAGCCTGAGGCAAAAATTTAAGAAAAAAATAATAATTTGAAAAGTACTTAACGGCCGGCCGAGTGGCGCAGAGGTTAAGCGCTGGCTTCGGAAGCCAACGGCCCCGGTTCGGTCCCACATATGAGGGCCAGTAACACTGCCCTCAAAAAAAAAAAGTACTTTTGGTAGGAAAGAGCCGTCCTTAGTTATTCGGCAACAAATGAACATAGCTAAGAAAAGCTAAAGACCGAAAGACAACAGCCAATTATAACAGTATCAGTCAGTCCTTGAATGGGGAAAACAAAAAGAATAGGAAATAGTGCTTATAAAATATGAAGACTCTGAATAATCAAAAGTCAAGTGTGTGTGTGTGTGTGTGCGCGCGCGCGCGCGCTATGGATCATGAAGGAATATTAAGTAGGTGTTTTCTGCCCTTTTTGAGAATGTGGAACAATAGTAAATAAATTTTTTAAAGGACTTCCATTTGTAAAAATTAAAAGGAATACGCAGGCATAAAATTCAGTTAGCTGGAAAAACTAAATATGTTTTCAGATAGCTGTAGAGATACACCAGTACTTAGATACACAAAAAAAATGTGTTGAAAGAATAAATTGAGATGGCTCCATATAGAACTGGCAGCATGATTTCTCATCATTGTGTCTAGGGCCGCAGAATTTCCACTACCTTTAAGAGAGAATACAATGAAAGTAGCATAGTAGTTCTTAAACATTGAATCAGCTACTTCTCCCCTGTTAATAGAGAGATAAATTTAAAATAGCCTCTAAAGTGACAAGCTGGGGGAAAATGTATCAGTAGCAGTCTAAGCAAGCTCTGATAAAATACGAGCACACTATCATGGTGCGAATTCTACTTTCTATTCCATTTCATGTTTCATTTTATTCCTTTTTTTTTTTTTGTCCTTCCAAAATCTCGCAATAGAGAAGATTAGTAAATCCGTGAGTAGGTTATTTCATAAATAAATGGATTTCTTTTTGAATAGAGTTGAAATTGAGATGTTTAACTTTAGATTCAGTTTTCTTCATCCTGGGGTGATTAAAATGCTCCCAGCCCACAAAAAATATCAATATCATGACAAATGATATGTGAATATGCTTTGTATTTTGAAACATTATACTTATATTTTATTTTTTTTAATTTTTAATTTTTAATTTTTTTTTGAGGGCAGTGTTATTGGCCCTCATATGTGGGACCCAAACCGGGGCCGCTGGCTTCCGAAGCCAGCGCTTAACCACCGCGCCACTCAGCCGGCCCCTATACTTATATTTTAAAACACAGAATTGAATCTTAACAATCACATTCTATGCAATGTTGAGAATTACATATGTATGTGTGTGTGTAAATATACATATAATGTATTTAAATATTAAATTTATAATGTATATTTACACATAAATTTAATATTTAAATTTTAAAATTAATTATTATATATAAAAAGAAGATAAAGAGAATTGAAATGTGCTGATCTCAATCCCTTTTTTATATTATAAATAGAACAATGATATAAATCAGAACAGAAATAGTCACAATATGCTAAAATCTAGTTATTACCATACCTTGGTACAAATAACATGTGTGATTAGTTGGTTGGTTTTACAAATAGAGAGTAATTCAATGCAACTATCATTGCTTTGCTTGTGAAATATTCTCTGGTTCCACAATTAAAAAACTAATTCTAATCTGATTAATGTAGATTACTTTTCCAGTTATCTTGCACTCCTTGTTAACAAAGTTGTACCATAACCAAAGTATCCCATCACAGTTCAAGGTGCAAACAAGGATCATGTTATATCTCCCAAATATAATGCTAGCACCCCCTCCCCCAATATGTATGCAATAATAGGAAGTTCAGAGGTCCAGTTTGTCTCCTCCAAGCTCTACTCTTCCCATTAGTTTTTCAGAGGTCCCTGGTACCTTTAACACTCTTTGGGGGAATTCCTCCCCAGCTTGTGACATGGACCAAGCGAGTAGTCTTCCCCCGCACCCCTCACTGAAAAACTCCTTTCTATAGGGATTTTAAGTTTCCCTTTCTTTGGGCCAGCCGAGTGGCACATTGGTTAAGAGCTGGTTTGGGATGCCAGTAGCCCTGGTTCGGATCCCACGTATGAGGGCCAGTAACACTGCCCTCTGCAGCTAACAACAGCTCCACCTGGAGCTGGGCTGCGAGCCCTGGCGAGGTGTAGGTTGCAGCCCCTGCTGCAGTGGGCTGCCATAGGCTACAGTGAGTGGCCGGCAGCCAGTGTGAGCAGCCGGCAGCCAGTGTGAGCTGCCAATAGCCGCGGTGAGCAACCAGCCAGAGGCCGGTGACAGATCTGCCTCATCCAAGAAGAGTGCAATGATGATACCAACATAGGCCAGTGAAGCAACGACCTCCACAACTAGACTGAAGAACAAAAAAAAAAAAAAAAAGACAGCAACTTGTCTGTTCCTCTCCCCCAATTCCCCAATAAAAATCTTTTAAAAAAAAAAAAAAGTTTCCCTTTCCTTAAGTTTCCTTTTCCCCAGTTTCTTGGTTCCTACCTCCTCTATTTCTTAATTATTTTGTAAATCAGTTTATTTATACTTGTTGATTATAATCATTGAATCCTAATGTTCTTTCCAACCTATTCCAACCCAGCTCCTAGACAATTGATACAACCTGAATGATCGGTTGAATGGCCACAGGCTCCACAGAGCTGACGGACTTTCCATCATGTAACCACCCCACATCAATAGCTTTGAGCTCTGCTCTTTAAGCCAACACCTTTAAATTTATTAATTAAAATCTATTGTTCCTCATTCAGAGGCCTTGGGGATACAGGTGATACCCCAGCAAGACTACCAGTCCCAACTAAAGAAGCCAACATGGTCTTCCAAGCAGATATCGAGACCCCTTCCTCTCATCTGAGATCAGATAGGGCAAGAGTTCCATGAATCCCCAATATGCAGGGACAGCTCTACACTCCTGCCCAGCAGGAAGTAAATACAGAAGAAAAGACCTCCTGTCCCTCAACTTCCCATAGAGATTTTATGGGGATCACATCTCTAAGGGAAAAAGACAGGCAATTAGAGACAGGCATTGGGTCTCTGTATTCCTGCACATCCAACACAATCCACAGAATTTTTACAATGCCCCAAAAGACCTCCTCTCTCTGCCCAAAACTCCTCCTTTTCATTAAATTATCTACCACTATAAGGAAACAAAAATGGATACAAAATACCCAACTAGATTAAACCAATCACTCACACCTGCACAGTAAAGGCCACAGCAACCTCATTTCACCTGGGCCTCATTATGCCATCATTATAATATCATACACATGCCTGGAAGTTCATTAATATCATTATAAGAAATCGAATTCTGGGAAAGAACATGTACAGTCTAAAAAGATGAGGTAATAGTCTCTTGTCAATCACAGGTGTTAATCAAGTTGGCCCATGCCCCAAGAGGAATAGCCCATTCTAGAGAAAAAAAGGAATAAAAACTCCGAAGTTCTCACCAGTCAGAGCCTTTCAAGCCACGCTTTTGCTCAGGCCTACTCCTATACCTTCAGAGGGTACTTTCTCTTCTAATAATGATGCCCTTGAGCCACTGCCTTCTGCTTGGGCCCACTCCTACCTCTTTGAAGTGTATTTTTTCTTCTAATAAACTGCTCTTTCATCACTTTATTTCTGTGTCTCGTTCAATTCTTTTCTCAAGACACCAAGAACCTGGACACCACGCCAAGGAGTGCCCACCCTGTGGCAACATGGCAGCTAGGATTCCCAGTTTTCCTCCAGAAGGCCCAGGTTCAACCTGCGGTGTGGGAATCAACCCTGGGCATCAGGCTGAGAAGGGCCCACTCTCTAGTAACACTTGGACCTCTTTTAGTGCACAGACGGCAGTACGGGGAGGCAAGTACAAATCTGTCCAAAGCATAGAATCCCTCCACAGCTAACCTTTCGGCCTGTTCTCTTAGCTTTTGGTGTTGCTGGTACTTCCTTGACCTATAGATGCATAGCTCCAATCTCTGCCTCCATTATCACATGGCCTTCTTCCTATGTGTCTGTGTCATTTCTTCTCTTTTTTGTTTTTGTTTTGTTGTTGTTGTTGTTGTTTTGAGGGCAGTGTCACTGGCCCTCATATGTGGGACCTGAACCGGGGCCTCTGGCTTCTCAAGCCAGCGCTTAACCACCACGCCACTCATTTCTTCTCTTGTAAGGACAGCAGCCATACTGGATGGGGACCCACGCTAATCCAACATGACCTCATTCTAATTTGATTACATCTGCAAATATCCTATTTTCAAATAAGATCATTCACCAGCAAGTGGGCTAAGACATCAATCTATCTTTTGGGAGGACACAATTTAACATTCAACCGCCATTTATGGCTGAAATGCCTCAAAACAGTATCTAGAAGGCCATAGAGCATGGTTCACTTGAGCCAAGCTCTGCCCAAATGTCTGGTCAAGAAAGCAGTGGCAGAGGCTGAACACTACTGCAACTGGTTCCATGGGTTCTGGCAATTCAGTAGGGGAAGGTGATTTCCCCCCAATAATTGCTGAGTCAAGTGTTTACAGTGCTCTTACGAGGTCCAAGCTCAAAGCATCCTCTCCCACCCCCACCTCCATTAAATCTTTTGTTTCAGATAAACAGCCACATCTTAAGACACAGAGCAGTCACAAAAGAGCTTGGGAAGACTGGTTTCAGGGTCCACTATATTAGTTTCCTATTGCTGTAAAAAATTACCACAAATTTAGTGGCTTAAAATAACACAAATTTACTATCTTACAGTTCTAGAAGTCAGAAGTCTCAAATCAATCTCGCTGGGCTAAAATGTTGGAAGGACTGCATTCCTTCATGGCCTTTAGGGGAGAATCTGTTTCTTGGCTTTTCCAAATTCTGGAGGCCATGTGCATTTCTTAGCTCATGGCTTCTTCCTCTGTTTTTAAAGCTGGCAGCAAGTGAAATCTCTCAGTATTTTAAAATCTGCCTCTGATCTCTGTTTCCATCACCATATCTCCTCCAATTTTCCTGCCTCCCTCTTTTCTTCATAAGGACATTTGTGATAACATTAAGACCACCCAAATAATCAAGGATAATCTCCCTATCTCAAAATCCTTAATTTAGTCATATCTGCCAAGTTCCATTTTACACAAAACATATTCATAGCTTCCAGGGATGAGGATGAGGACTTTTTAGGGAGGCTATTATTCTGTCTGCCACACCCACCATCCTTTTTACTACCTTTGTCTACTTCCTAGGACTGGAGCAGCTACAATTTCAAATCCTCAAATTACAAAAATATCTCTTTGCACCTTTGTGTCAGGATATCAGGGCTATTATAACTGCCCTGTATTCCCTCAGTAATTGCAAGTTGATATTATGCCTCCATTTAAAACATGGTGAGACTCACTACATAAGGGAAAGCATAATTAAAGTCTTTAATGAAGTATAATTTCTAATGATCACCTTTGATGGGACTATATGAATGTATAAGGCCATATGCACTCGAGCATATGAGGCTTTGCAACACACTTCTGGTGAGTCATAAAACCCAGAGATGTTTGTGAATGAAGTTGCTTCTTTATTTTTTATTTTTTTTTTTTTGAAGTTGCTTCTTTAAAACAACGGGCTCCATCAGTAGATGACTGGATTAAGAAACTGTGGAACATTTATACAATGGAGTATTACTCCACTATAAAGATGAACGATATGGATGGATCTAGAGACATTTGCAATGATATGGATGGACCTAGAGACTATTATGTTAAGTGAAATAAATCTGTCGGAGAAAGACAAATACCATATGATCTCACTTATATGTGGAATCTGAAAAACTGAAGGAATGAGCAAAGTAAACAGAAACAGTCTCATAGATATAGAGGAAAAACAGGGTTGCTAGTTGGGATGAGAGAGAAGGGGAAGGGATTAGACAGCATAAATAGGTAACTACAATATTGCCACAGGGATATGAAAGACATTTAAGGGAATATAATAATGTTGTAAATATTTTGTGGGGTGTCAGATGGTCACATGTCTCGTTAGGGAGACCACTTTATGGATAGAGTAGAGGCTTGATCACTGCACTTATACCTGAAACTGATGTATAATATTTTATGCCAACTGTAATTGAATATATAGATAGTCACGGGATGTGGATAATACTGTGGAAGGGAGTCAAAGGAATTGTAATAGATATGTATCATGGGGGGGGAATTGGGGGAGAGGGTGTCACTTTGAGGGGTAAAAAGTACAACTATTGCACTGTGTTGTACAGCTGAAGCTAATTTTTTAAAAAAATGTTTATTTCACAATAAAAGAAAAAAAAAAGCAACGGGCTCTACTGCTTTTTATGAACTACTCTAAGATCTTCCCCCATTCAGTTGTTCCATGAATACTTATTGTCTGTCCACTGTGTGCCACTATGGAAGGCACTAAATATAAGGGTGGACAGAAGGGATGTGGTTTCTTCCCTTGTGGGGAATACGCACTACAACCTAGAGGAGACAGACACCTCACATAAACAAACAAATAAATAGACAACTGCAAAGTGTTATAAATGTTACGTGGGAAATAAAGTGACTTTGGAGATTAAGACTAAACAGAGGGGGGCACAAGTATTAAAACTAGGGATGACTGTTCTCAGGAGCGTGTGTGTACCCAGTACACTGTCTTTAGAAAGCTTAGAAGCAGTAATAAAACTAAAATCAGTCTGCTTTGTATTACCACCATGCACTGGCAATTCTAAATAATGTCAGTAATACATCACTTTTGGAAAAAATATCTTCTGTTGATCTAACTTCTAAACAATTGCTGCAGTTACTGTTGAGTTTTCATAACATAAACAATAAATTGGCACATTTTTATTACTTATCCTTTAAGACACACTGAATTCTACAATGGAGTTAATTTGAAGAACTCCCAGTTATACAGTTATACAATCAGATAGACTCAGTGCTATGAAGTAAATGTTTGTGTCTCCCTTCACAACCTCCACCCCTCCAAATTAATATGTTGATGACTAACACCCCAGTGTGATGGTATTTAGAGGTGGGGCCTTTGGGAGGTGATTAGGTCATGAGAGTGGAGCCCCCATAATGGCATCAGTGCCCTTATAAGACATTAAAGAGATCTGCTCTCCACCTTGTAATGATACAATAAGAAGACAGCCATCTACAAGCTAGAAGTGAGCCTCACCAGACACCAGATCTGCTGGCACCTTGATCTTAGACTTCCCAGTCTCCAGACTATGGGAAATAAATGTTTGTTGTGTAAGCCACCAAGTCTACAGTATTCTATAACACACAGCAGCATGAATTGACTAAGACTCTCAGATACATGTACTTGTTTCTACATAAGGTTTAGGGGATGCAAAATAATTTGAGGTAGCATTGGTCTCTGTTCTTCTCTCCAAGTCATTAGTTTCTTTTCATAGTACTTCTGATGTTTCACACCCTGAGCAAATGTGAAGTGTTCACTTATGTCCATATTGTGGGTGGCAAATTTGAAAGAAAAGACTCATTCTTGGGTTTCTTTCCTATTTCTGAGATAACTGCTGCTGAACTCACATAAAAGTCACAACACAACTGGATAGTGAAGGAGTGGACATAAACCTCCTTCATGGTAAAAATCATGATAATGCTACAACTGTATTCAATACTAACTGACATTTGGGTATAAAAAGCAGAGTTTGATTCCAAATGTTTATCTGTGCCTTGTGCAAACCATCCTCCAAACCTCTGAAGAGTTCGCAATTTTGGAAGGTTTTCTTTTTCTTTTTTTTTTTCTTTTTCTTTTTGAGGGCAGTGTCACTGGCCCTCATATGTGGGACCGAACCAGGGTCGCTGGCTTCCCAAGACAGCGCTTAGCCACCGCGCCACTTGGCCGGCCCGGAAGGTTTTCTTAATGTATGATGTTTTCTGAAAATTTTGAAGAAGTATATTTTTTCTTTTCATCAATTTTGAAAAGGATTCATTGATGAAAAATACTGTAGCTTGTATGTATAAGAGTGAAAAGGCTTTCCCAGACACAATGGAGTGTTCATTTTGAAGCTATAGACAAAACAAAGACAATTTTTGAAAAGTAAATCCCAACCTTTGAAGTACTATAAGATCCAAAGAAAATGTGGACACACAAGAGCAGTCTGAATTTTCTCTTTACTGAGGCTAATTTTCTTTCCTGTGCTAACTTTTTTTTCTGGAGTCAAGTTTTAGTTGAGGTTAATCAGACAAAGAAATTTGCAAAGAAACAGAAGGCTTTGGACAATTATGTTTAGGCTTTGGACAATGTATGTTAAACACCAGACTTTAACATTTTTCCTTGAAGATCAATGTACACAAATTATGGAGAAAGCCAATAAATATACATCAAAAAATGTAAGAAAATCGACATTTACATAGAAAAAAAAGTCAAATTTGAAGAAGACCTGCAGCAACAATAAAATCAAAAGGATGTTTGAATGCACTCACCATTTTTACCAAGAATGGGCACTTGTTCTAAAGCAATGGATTAAATACTGTCAATTTTTGCTGATTTTCTCTGACTTTTTGGAAAAGAAAAACTTCAGAAGTTTTTAGCAAATATAACAAATTTATGATGAATTTTCTATTGAAGATACTTTAGTGAAATATTTTTGAGTAAACAGACATTTGAAAGCCACTAGAGTCTATCTCAAAGATGCAGTGACACAGCCAATTTTACAATTTCTGAAAATTACTGAGCAATAGAATTTTTATGACTCTGCCAAATGTATTCATTTGTTTAAATTTGTCTAAACTACATCTGTTGCTTCATATAAAAGAGAATTTTCAAATTTAAACTTGATAAAATTATTCTTTGATTAATTATGAGTAAAGACAGGTTGACAAATCTGGTTATACTGTCTCCTGAACTGAATAGTCAAAAAATATCTGTTTTAGTAAATTCATTGATAAATTTGCCAAGTTATGCCTTGAAAACAGAAACTGTAATATTATTATACATTATTGTGACAGGCCAATATATAAGTATAATGGTTTGAGTTTTGTTTTTTTTCTTTCTATCTTAAAAGACATATTAATGTAATAACAAAGTACTAACCCTGAAGAATGAGGAGGAGCAGACCATTCAAAAGGCAGGGCTATGATTAGTCCATAGTAGAAACAGCCAGAGCAAACACCCTGGATGACAAAAGAACAGGGGAAGTTTGAGAAATTTAAAGGAAAGAAATGTGGTTGGAAGACAGTATGTAAAATAGAGAATGTCTTTGGTTGTGCCTGGAAAAGTAAGCAGAGGCCAAATCATCTAGCACCCTTATCAGCTATGGCAATCAATTTAAATCTTATTTTAAGCACAAAAAGAAAATATTAAAGTAATTTAAGCAGGAAAGTAGTGTGATCAAATTATTTTTTACAAGATAATTCTGGCTGCAATACTGAGAATCAATTGGAGGGGAGCAAGAGGGAAAATGTGGAGACCAATAAGAAGATTATTTCAATAATCTAAATGAAAAACTGTTACATCTTAGATTAAGTTTATGGCAGGGGAGATGAAAAGAAGTGGACAGGCCTGAGACCCAGCATATAGATTTGGAATCTATGTTTGAAGCAAGACTGACAGAATCTGCTCACAATGTGGACGGCAAGAATGAACAAAAGGAGGAATCAAGAAGTCCCACATTTTGGGTTTAAACAATTAGTAGAGATGGTGGTGTCATTGTTTGAGATGGGGGACAAACTGGGAGGAAAAGCCTTTCTCAAGGCTCCAAGGCAACCTTACAAGAAAAAGGATAAAAATAAAGATACAATGTAAAACAACATTCTCAATGTATTAAAAAACCACTATGTAGAGAAAACCAAGACAAGGTCTAGCCCATATTGTCATTTTACCCATTAGCAAGGTAAAGCCTAAAGGAGAAAGATGACCTGTCCTATGAGTCAGAGCCTGGGTCAAAAGTTCCAGCCTAGGTCAGATTCTTTGGCTCTAGCACTCCAAATACTTCACCCAGGTTTTGTTTGCTTGTTTGGTTCCTTGCTTGTTTTATAATCCCTTTTCCTTTATAGTCTCTTTCAGTTTTAGGTTCTCTGTTAACAGAGCCTATGAACTCATTTCTTCCTAAAGGCATAGACAGTGATGCCAAGAAGATTCTTCCTGCTTTCAGATCACGGAACACTGACAATCAGGGCATTTTTATCCATCAACCTTTGTCCTCTAAAGTTAATAAAAGAGGACAACCTTTGTCCTCAAAACCATCCTGGAAGTCTTCTAGGCTCTTTAAGGAAGTGTAGGTACTCAAACAATTCATTCAAACAAATACTTATTCAGTATCTACTATTCCATAGGCTATGAATGATTCAAAGGAATGATCTTCCATCCTTTGCATCCCGAAGTTTTAAATTTGGTTGGTGAGATAGGGAGGTAAGAGCTGGTTAAGAGGCAGTGCTGGTCAGTACAAGATTTGGCATCAACATAGCTGGCTAGCCCAGTGAAAGGCCTGACATTTCAGAAAAGGTGGTTATCCATGTGGGTGACAGAAATCAAAGATTATGGAGCTACAGAAGGAAATCAAAAAGTAGTTTGGCTTTGAAAACGAGGAAAGGACAAATGCGAACTTCCACTGAGAGAAGTCATGACAGGTCAGGACTTGGCCAAATCCTAAAAAGGTCAGGAGTTTTAATGGAGAGCAGTAGAGTGTAATGATTGTACTTAACAAAGGCAGGACAGCTAAGCTGAGAAGAATAACTAATCGCTGTTTGTATTAACCCAAGTAAGCTTCATAATAACCCTTTGAAAAGGTATTATTTTAGCTCCATTTTTCAGGTAAGAAAACTGAGGCATGGAGTGGTTGTGTAACTTGCCTAGGCACACAGCCAGCACATTGTAGCATTGGGTTTCAAGCCCAGATAGTTTGCTTAGAGAGCTTGTGCTCTTAACCACCTTAGCATGTGGCCTCTCATGGGAGTGCTGGTGGTTTGTAACATTCAAAGGCAAGGGCATCAAAATGACCATGATGCAGTCTGGAAAAAATGATTAGGGACAAGAATAAATGACTACCAACAAGTCACTGCAGAGACAGGGTCCGATTGCAAAGACAGAAGTAGGCTTAACGGGCCAGCTTCCAAACAGTAAGGATGAGGATAAACATTGAGAAGAGTTCTGGAAAGACATTAGCTCCTGGTTTGGAGAGGGGGTAGGACTAAAAAAAAAAAAAAAAAGTAAGAGTTATAGGGCAAGCACAGCCAAAGCTAAACCTCCCTGAGGCAGATTCCTGGCAGAAAGCTGGTCTGGCTGTCCCTGATTTAACTACTCATGTGGCTACCTTTGTCCTTGCATCTTAAGGAAGAATCTTGTCAGCCTCTGAAGGGAAAACAAATGGAATAAAATTTGATAGTGAAGGCTGAGCATGAAATGCTTGGAGCATACACCGAACCCCATCTTCCTATCTCCTTCATGAAGTAAAGGACAAGTATTAAAATGCATAAAGAAATAAGGTCAACTAGACATGTCAGATTGTAGAATTTAATTTTGGAGGTACAATCATATGGAGCCACTGAAGGTTCTTGAGGCGTGAAGTGAGAGGACACAATTGGCATATCAGGTACCCTCACTTGACTGTGGTTTATAAGTTGGATTAGAGGAGAAAAAGAAAGGCAATAAGTGGAAAACTTTAAATGCAGCCAAGGTAAGAAGACAGGCAATTCGTTATCAAGAGGATTTGAGAAGGCAGTGAAAACAATGATAGAAATACAAGCTTCTAGGAGAAATCCAAACTTTCAGGGATGATTTCTCACAACTCTGGGAGAGTTTCTTCCTGCAGTGCTAACAGTTTAGAAGGGTACTTTTGCAGTACGTTAGACAACATACTGAAAAGATGAGTTCCTTGGAAAAGAAGTGAACCGTGTAATTTTAGGTAGACATAGTTTCCCTTGAAAACATCCTTTTATCCATGATAAATACAGCCCTAAGCAGTATCCCACATGATTCATGTGGCTGTAACACACCCAACTAGTTTTTCTTTCTAAGAGACCCATGAATCAACTGCCTTTGTCTAAGAATTGGGACAATTTGCAAGGATCAGCTTAACAGATAATAGATATTATACCTGAAGCAAGAGCAGTAATACTGAAAATAAACCATTTTTACTCTGGTATAAAAAAATTAATAATAATCCTTTTCTTTCACCATTTCATTGGATACCGTAAATCTTTATAACAGACTGTCAGCTATACTATTGGTCTTTGGTCTCTTTTATTTCTTAATCATTTTCAAGGATTTTTTTTTAAAAGCACTTGAAATGACAATCAAAAAGTAGGTTTAGGGCCGGCCGAGTGGCGCATTGGTTAAGCGCTGGTTTTGGGATGCCAGCGGCCCCGGTTCGGATCCCACATGAGGGCCAGTGACACTGCCCTCTACAGCTAACAACAGCTCCACCTGGACCTGCACTGTGTGAGCCCCGGTGATGGTGTGGGCTGCAGCCCCTGCTGCAGTGGGCTGCCATAGGTAGGCTACAGTGAGTGGCCCGCAGCCAGCGTGAGCGGCTGGCAGCCAAGCGTGAGCTGCCAATAGCCGCGATGAGCGACATCCAGAGGCCAGCGACCGATCTGCCTCATACAGGAAGAGCGCAATGACGATACCAACAGTGAAGCAACATCCTCCGCAACTAAACTGAAGAACAAGAAGACGGCAACTTGTCTGTTCCCCTTCCCCGATTCCCCAACGCTGTTCCCCTCCCCCAATTCCCCAATAAAATCTTAAAAAAAAAAAAAAAAAGTAGGTTTAAAACTTTTTACAATTTTGTGACTTGAGTTCTCAGTTTTTTCATCAGTAAAGTAAGGAAGTTGAAGTAGACATTCTCACAGGAAAAAAATATATGATTCCACTAATGGTTTCATAAGTTTTCTGATGCTGGTCTTTAAAGTATCTGGGATTTAAAAAAAAAAAAAAAATATATATATATATATATATATATGCCAAAGTAATATAGAGACTCAAATATTAAACACACATTGAACAAATTACATAATCCACATCTATATTAGCTATTAACAAATCAATTATAATTTCTGCATGGATACAATCTTTTCATTGTTTACTGGTTCTTGGTTGTATGAGTGAAGAATTTTTCCAGAATGTTCATAAATATAACAAATTGGATCAAATTAAAAAAGTTTCTTTGGTGGAGCCCTTTTATGATGTCTGAAACCCTCCCTCCACATCCCCATCAACTTTCCTACAAACTGCTGTCCATCCATAGGATTAAAGGGAAGGGTTCGAATGTCATATTTGGAATTGGAAAAAAGAAGGAGAGACAGCTGTCTCTTTCCAGGTAGCTGGAGGTGGAACATGTAACGCTGGTACTTCCAGCAATTGTATTTTTCCATTTATGTATGGAAAAGTAGAAAACGCTAGTCCACAGAGAAGGGAAAAAGTCTGAAATCAGACACGGAGAGGATGAAGTGTTCAAGTCTCTGGTCCAGTTTATTGCTGAGGCTTAGCTGTTTCTCTGTCTTAGGTTTTGTGCGAGTCCTATATCATGATCATAAATTCTCATTGTTTGCATAAGCTACCTCAAATGTGTCTCTGCTCTGAGCCTTTTTCTTAAGAACAAGAGCTCTCACATGACAAGCTGTGCAAGGATGTGTGGCTGGCATCTCCCCAGACTCATCAGATTGCCCGGGCGCTCTCAGCCGCCACTCGGGTGGTTGCTGGGAGACACCTTTGGTAGAGTATGTTCAGGAGAAAATTTGGAGGGGGAGCAGCGCCTTCGTTTAATGCAGCAGCTTACACCAATGGCTTGCCAGGCCATGCCCTCCTCCTCCTTCAGTTTATCTCCCAATCTCTGAAGCAAGGTTATCTCTTTAGGGAAAAGTAAATCTATCTGGCTGCCCAAAGGTCCTTCTAGAGCCAGGGCTCTCTCTTGGTTCCCTCAAACTTGTCTTGAGTTACGCATTATGATCTGTGGGAGTTCTCTACATGAGTACACTCACAACAAGGTACTCAGCTTTTGATTGGCAAAGTAAGAAGAGAGGCACTTGAGCTGGTCCTACTAGCTATCTCATAAGCATCTCCCCTCCAAGGCTATGGAAGAATCAGGCCTTACTACAGAATGTACCTTCCTCCTACAAAGCATACCCTTCACCACCACCACCACCCCACCCCTGCATGTATGCAGATTAAGGGATAAGCCAGTTTGTCACAAATACAGGATCCTCTTTGCCAAGTAAACCAAAGTCCAGACTGGTTGACCACTCCTACTTAGGAATTCACAGCCATAGGGTCATCAAAAATACCTTGCCTTGTTTTTTTCCTTCTTAGGTATTTCTCAGATACTCAGAAAAATTTAGTCTCATTAGCAAGCTCTAATAAGACTACATTTGCATTTTGTCTTTCTGAAGATTAATTTGACTCTGTCCAAGGAAGTTAAAATATACTATAGTACTCTTTTTAAAGTCTTTTTATAGTCTATGGTCTAAAATCAGCATGGCTCCTGAGAGTATTCTTCATCTCATATCATCAATTTTTTTCACAGTCATGGCCATAGCCTCAAGATGACTTGGCTTTAAGTCCAGTAAAGCATTTTTAATAAAACGTACTTCTGCTTCTGCTGGCAGATTAGGTAACGTGAAACAATTCTCTCTCAAATGATAACTAAGAAAGCTTGATGACATTTTTTTTTTTTTTTGAGGGCAGTGTCACTGGCCCTCACATGTGGGACCCGAACCGGGGCCGCTGGCGTCCCAGGCCAGCGCTTAACCAATGCGCCACTCGGCCGGCCCTTGATGACATTTTAAGAGACAAACATCTTGGAAGCATCAAAGGGTCAATATGATATGATGAATTAATTACCAGTGCCAAGTACAGAAGAGATGGGAATCCAAATAGGTAAGCTTTGTGCTTGGAGCCCTGTTGAACTGGAAGTATTTGCCAGTTGGAGAGAAGCAGCCAAGAGGCTGAGTTGTACTTTTGGTATCTTTACAGAGCTGGGAAGACAAAAATCAGTGTCCAGAGCCAGGCAAGGTAGAAATTTCATAAACTATCCCTCAGTTTGGACTGGTAGCCCTATTGATAGCTATGCCCTAGAAGTAAGGGTAAGCCAGAAGTAAACTATTCCTTTTATGAACTACAGATATGCTATATGACCTGGAAAATATCAAACCTGGAACTTGAATTAAGTTTGCTTTGAATTATTAATGTACCTGGGCACTTGGCTAAAGCAATTAAATATCCTCTTTGGTGGACAAAACATAATTCTAGTCTTGAAATTATTTGTGTACTTTGTGTTTGGAAAATTATTTGCCAAAAAAATGTCTAGCATACAATCAAAGTATCCAGACCAGATAATATGAATGTAAACCATGGACAAGAAAAATAGACTCTAGAGGCTCCAGATATTAGAATTATTAAATAAAGATAGCAACTGGTGTATTTGCTAAGTTCAAGGAGATAAAAGTCAGGCTTAAAAATTCTGCAGAAAGCAGAAGACAAGTGGCAAATTAGATATCCTACAACTGAAAAACTGGATAACTGAAATCAAGAATTCAATAAACAAACTTAACAGTATACTAGACAATGCTGAGAAAAGAATTAGTGAACTGAAAGATAGGACACAAGAAATTATCCAAAAAGAAACATAAAGAAATTAAGATAAGAAATACAGATAGGAAGTAAGTGGCATAGAAAATACATCGAGAAAACTTTACATGCATTTCACTGGAATCTCAGATGACAGAAAGATAGTGGGGCAGAGGCATTATTTGAAGAGACCATTACTGAGCTTATTCTGGAACAGATGAAATACAGCATTTATCATCAGAGTATGCTGCAGAAATACATCTGCAAAATGATTAGTAAAAATCAAGGAGGAGGGCCGGCTGAGTGGTGTGGTGGTTAAGCGCTGGCTTCAGAGGCCAGCGGCCCCGATTCGGGTCCCACATATGAGAGCCAGTGACACTGCCTTCAAAAAAAAAAAAAAAATCAAGGAGGAAACATCAGTTGTGGACAATCATATGAGTATATCTTGGCTGCCTCCACTTACACATTCTCATTCCCACCCAACCTTCAGTTGTTGCTCGACACAGGGTCAATTGTGTCCCTGCTGGATCCTGTATTTTCTACTGAAAGATCATTTAGCTCTGAAGCTGTCTTCCATGAGTATGCAGCTCTCCACCGCAAAAAATATTGTGCTGCTCTCCTACTTCCCTGGTAAGACAGGTTAGATAGTGTAACAACTAGGCAGTTAGAAATTCCCAGGTAGGATGAGCAAAAGATAAACATATCTCCAAGGCCTCTGCCCTCAGCCCTGACCCTGAAAGCCACAGCCTTGAGACAATTTACTCCTACCAGACCAGGGACATCAATTACACCCTGAGGCAACTAAAACTATCCTAAAAAGCCTCCTCCAGGATGAAACGGCCTACGAAATAAATCTAACCTGTTGGAACACGCACCAGTTTTCTCCCCAGATAGGCTAGGAAAAGCATATAAACAGAAGCCTCCCCTGCTAGTCAGCAGGCACTCCAGTTTTGGATGCTCCCTGTTTTATGTATGTATGTATATATGTATGTATGTATGTATGTATGTATGTATGTATGTATTTTACAGGACAGTGTCACTGGCCCTCATATGTGGGATCCAAACTGGGACCACTGGCATCCCAAGCCAGCGCTTAACTACCACACCACTCAGCCGGCCCTGGATGCTCCCTCTTTTAGAGAGCTGGATCTCTTTGCTCTAATAAACTGTTCTTTTCTGCAAACTTGGCCTCTCTGGTCCAGGTCTCCATTCTTTGATCACATACAAAACATCCTGCTTCACTGGGCTTTGAAGAAACTCCATGAGGTGGTCTTATACCCACCTGTCCAGATACATATCAATATTTTCCTTATTCCCACTTCATGGTGCTCATATAGAAATCCTGAGTTCTGCCAGACCCTGTATTATGGGCCTCTTTGACCTTCAATCCCAAAACCTATGGTGGAGAGAGGTGAGAGAAGTATCCTTTATTCTCTCCCCTCGGGACTTGCACAGAACCCTTATCAGGGATCCAAGTTTTCACTCTCTCCCAATTCTCTCCTTTCTCCTAAAAAGTTTTATCTAGTTGCAGGTGGGAAAAACTGGTTTAATATGACAGTTTTATTCTAAATTTTCTCTCTTATGGCAATGGATCTATTACTCAAAGAACAAACATTTGATTCTCTATTAAGTGTTCTGCTTCCCAGAAGGTCACTTCTTCCCAGAAGCAATGACTACCACTAAATAAAACACAGTAAAGGCAAAAAAGAAGAAAATCAACCTGGAAACAAACTTAAATGAATATCTTAAAATATTATTTTAGAACATATGAAGCCAAAAATTTTGACAAATGTATTTATATTATATCTATTTATATTATAATTATATGAATTATGTATGATATGACATGATGATATATGATGATTAATTGCATTTATATACACGTATATTATATATAATGCACAATCATTATTTTATGGGTACAGGTTTACCACAGCAGAATTTATTATTCATAAAGTCATGTGAATTTTAGTTTAACACATAAATCTCTTCTAACTAGCTTTTTCATGTTCTGGAGCCATATTTTATTATATCTTTAAATAAATGCATAATTATATAATTTTTGCCCTCATTCAGTCTTCACGTTTCTCATCAGTCTTTTACAAGTTCACAAAAATAGCAGGGACTGATTTTGCAATTATTTATCTAATCTTATAAGAAATCTATCATGTAAATGTGACCAAGTTCATAGTGAAGCTCAGTTTGCAGGCTTACCTGCCTCAGGAACCCAGGAAATGTAGGAAGTGATGCAAACTCCCTGAAAGGAGAGAGGAGAAGGACGTTAGGGCTGAGAGCCAAGTCTTGGGTACCCAGGTTCAGAACCTTTGGGAGGATGGAAGGGCTTCCCTAAGTTCTGGGGGGAAATGCCCCTAAGAAAATGAGAATACGGAAGGACATGGTCCCATTCTCAGGTCTCAGAGAACAGGTATAAGAATTATCTAGAGGACTGGGAACCACAAGGGCATATTTAAGGGGGTAGGGGCTCCACAGTGCCATTGTCGCTTAGTGACAGAGCTTTTAAGTCTAGCTGGCAGACGTAGAAGCCCTTTCTTCTTGCCATAGAAACAGCCCAGTGATTGCAGCAGTGGCAACAGGAACAATAACAAGTTCTCTTATGACAAGAAAGGGCCAGAACAAACAACAGTGGTGGCAGCAAGGAAACAGAACCTGTGCTGGCATATAGGGAGCAGGCAATGTCTGCAAAAGGCGTAGCAGTGGTGCTGGCAACCACAACAAAGGGAATCCAGCCACAGGAGGAGTGTGAGTCACTCAGGGCTGGGCGGAAGGAGGCTGAGTGTGGAGGAGGGCAGAGGAAGGAGTCCTTTCTCCTGATGGTAAACATCCCACGATGAGCAGAACCAAACCCGGAACCATCAGAATATCCACCTCTGGTTACATAGGCAGGTTCCTGGGCCCTACCACAGAGCTGCTATATCAGAATATCTGGAAGTAGAATCTAGGAATTTGAATTTTAAACAAGTTCTTATGGTGATGTTTCTAGCAGGACTGCCCATATATCTGAGCAACTGGGAATCCTGCCCTGGGACCTGACTTCAGAGAACCTTCTTTCAGCCAGGCTCCTCAGGAGTCCTAGGGGTCAAGGGAACATGCCCAACAGGACTTCATGCCCACCTAATACACAAGCACCCCCACCCAGGCCATGCTCCTGGGACTCAAGATCCTGGATTCTCTGTCCAAAGGATAGTAAGACCAATTCCAGGCCCTAAAAGGACCTCTTCCCCGAGTCTATTCTCCCATGGGTGGGCCATGCGAGTGCAAAACCCCAGAGCCAAGCATTTTCCAAGAGGCTTGGTGGGCACGGAGCTTAGACTTGCCTGCTGGGCTGATTACATGTGTTCTCCAAGCTTCTCATGCCAGGGCAAAAACAGGGCTAGGAAAAGAGGGGCCTCCCTCTTCTCTCTCCCCATCCACATTTGTGCCCTGGGCCCACAGATGTTAGGGACATCTACTGGTCTAGACTAGAGACTCACTCATTATTTTTTGGCTCTTTTGTTTAAGTCACAGGGGTTTTGTTCAGTTTTGTTTGGTTTTTGCTTTGTCTTGTTTTCCTTTGTTTTTAAGAAACAGAGAGGGGAAAAAAAGCTCTGAGGGTCCAAATGCCAATTATAAAATGATTGAATGCTAGCATTTAATCCTGCTGTGACTCTACAAACTCTTGAATTTTCTCATGGCAGGTGAAGTCTTGGAGAACAAGGATTGCATAAGTACGTGGCATCCTAAAACTTTGAATTCCTAGAGCTCAGTTAGTGTCAGCAGTGTCTGTAAGTGACTTTATTCTGTGCTCCTCATTGACCGAGAAGATGGGATGAATTTCCTCAAAACAAGGCCACTTGATAATTCAGGTTGTACACCTGGAATGCAAAAAGATCAGGTGTGCAAGGGAGTATGTCAAGATTATTATTTTTAATTAAAGTTTACTGGAGTGACAATTGTTAGTAAAATTACTAGCCCCAGGTGTGCTAACAGCAATCAGAATTTAATGGATCTTCAACAAGATCCTTTCCTTCTATTCTCAAGGTTGCCACATTCTAGAAGAAAACACACAGACACACACACAAGTAGGAACATGAAGGCCTTGTGCTTTCAAGGTTGAGGAACAAGGAAGACTCGTGAGTGATACTTGGTATATCAATATTTATTTGTTTTTGGTTTATGGTTTTTTTTTATTTTTTAATGTGAGCAAGGAAAGCAGCATGACAGCTCAAAGTGTTTTTCTTGCAGCGATGACCTACCCACTGAGCTTCGTCATCTATGACAAGCTTAGCATTGTCAATCACAGCTGGCCTCTCATAGGCTCAGAGTGGTCAGAGTTCCTTTCTGGGTGGAGTATTGAGTAATGCAACTTGGAAGAGATTTAATTATTCACACTGTTGTTCAAGTTAGACATTTGTTTTGCCCTAAATTCATAATAACACAAGCCTAAGGCATGGAGTCACAACTACCCCGGGGTAGTATCTGTTCCACTTTTATGCAAATGAAGTTGTGCCACAGAGAAAGAAGAGCAGCAGAGGCAGGAAGCAGTGAGCTAGGAGTGAGCTGGGAAATTCCAGCTGCCCTCCTGCCCTACTTATAAGGAATAGAGATGACTCATTGTTAGGAAGCACACAGATGTTGACTTGGCTAACAAAATAATCCTATGCAAAATTTAACCTCTCTGGACCTTTGCTTCCTTTCCTGGGAAAAATAAAACACCTAGATAGCATTGTTCGATGTTAGTGTGCAAGAATAGGCATACGTATAATTTTTTGCATGTGTTATTTCTTATGTCCTTGAAGCCAGTCTTCCTCTGGAACATATCTATCTACAGAAGACAAACTATGAGAGAAACCTCCACAATCCGGGCTTCTGCCGTGCAGATGTGTGGTGGTCTGCTCCTTAGAGAGACATAGGATGTTCAGGTAAGCCTTCTATCCTGTATCAGTAAATCCTGATGTGTCCACCCAAACAGGAGTCCAGAGACGTGAGTTATAATTGTGGCTATACACACAGCAGCTCTGTGACCTTAGTTTCCTCACCTGTGAAATCAAAAATTTTGACTCTTAAGTCTCCTCCTTCCTTTATTGTTTTACGATTCTAGGACTTTAAAATAGTTGAAAATTTAAACCTATAATGCCTAACCTCTCTATCATTTATCTACCATACGAATAAGCACTTTTATGAGATGCAAAATGTTTCTATTACCAGTTTTCTTTCAATGTAGATGTAGGACAGTATGGCTTGGGTAATACTGGGCCAAGGATAAGATGCAACTTGTAATGGAGTTAAATACAATTCCTTGCTTACCTCATTGGGTTGTTGTAGTCATCCAATGAGATCACATCCTTGATCACATCTGTGTACTGTGCTCTGTAGAAATGTGTTATAGACTGAATGTTTGTGTCCCTTCAAAATGTTACGTTGAAACCTAATGTGATGGTATTTGGAGGGAGGTGCTTAAGTCATGAGAGCAGAACCCTCAGAATGGGATTGGTGCCCTCAGAGAAGAGACCCCTCAGACCTCTTGCCCCTTCTGCCACGTGACGTTACAGCAAAAAGATAGCTGACTATGACCCAGGAAGTGGGATTGCACCAGACAATGAATTTGCTGGCATCTTGATCTTGAACGACTCAGCCTCCAGAACTGTGAAAAATAAATTTCTGTTGTTTATAAACTACTCAGTCTACGGTATTTTGTTCTAGCAGTTCAAATAGAGTAAGATAAAATGTTGTTACTATTACTAATGACAAATGTAAGTATATTTATCCAACAAATATTGATCAAGCATCTTCTATATATCAGGCATTAAAAAGACAGTGATCCTGTTTTCCCAGGGCTCACAGGAAGTCAAAAGAGCTCAGAGAAAATGATGACAATAACCTTAGAACTGTTCACCTTTACAAAAAGTTTGAGGTTGAATAAAAAACAAATTACTAAAGCTATTTTCCTCTCTTTCAAATATTATACATCTTTTCAATGTTCCTGCCCCAAACTTGAAGAAAACCATATCTGAGATGTGGCAAAAGCTCAACTGATTTCAGTGCTACGTGAAGAAATAAAAGATGCTACAGTCTATTAACTCTTGGGACCAAGGATAGTGGCAAGTATTTAATGGGCTCCCCAGACATGACAAAAGAAAAATGGATAATTATAGCCTCCCTGTAAAGGGTAATAGAAGACTGACCTTGGGCTATGAAAAATGTATTCTTGCAGCATTGGGGCTACAAAGCCCACTATCCCCGCCTCCTTCACACTTTCCGCTTGGGTAACACAGCACTTACCAGCTTCTAGCTCCCTTAATATAACACCCTGGTTCAGGCCTCTGGGCATTTCCTCATTCTGTGCCCTCACCCTGGAACAAGTAATCCCCTCTCACTCTTTTGCTCTTCCTCCCTCCTTCCTTCTCCTCCCCCTCTCTTCTCCTCATCTCCCACAGGCTGCTGCTCAGTTTTCAAGATTCTACTCCAGTGTATTTCCTGCCCAAAGTCTTCCAACTTCCCCACCCCCAGTCTTGGTGAGGTGTCCCTTCACTGCACCCCTATCAGCCCTATGGTGTAATGGCACTTATCACAGTGTGTGAGAAACTTCCACATTTTGCCTGTTTCTTCCACTAGCCCAGTGGTTCTCAACGGCAGTTGGCAATACCTGGAAACATTTTTGATTGTCACAGTTGTGGATAGGGGTGCTACTGGCATCTACTGGGTAAAGCCCAGGAATGCGCTAAACCTCCTACAGTGCACAGGACAGCCCCCACACAAAGCATCTGGCCCTAAATACTATCATAGTAGTGCCAAGGTTGAGAAATTGTCCTAGACTATAAGTTCCTTTAAAGTAAGAAGTTTTTTCAGCCCTGTTCCAGGAGTTCCAAGCACAGTGCTCAGTGAAATCCAAACAATTTTAAAATTAAATTAAATTTAAAAATTCAATTGGAAAAACTCTTACTAAATCTTACCACAGCTCTATGAAATAATAACTAATTTGAACACGTACCAAAAAAATCAAAGGAAAATCAATACTCAGGGCTAAAGGTAGGTTACACCGCTCAGTTTTCCCCGATGCCTCCTCCTATCTAGCTCTCTCCAAGCTTCTTCCCCTTTCTCCTTTTTATCTTATATACATATGTACTCTCTTTGCCTTTTTATTATCATGTTTGAATGCTATTCCAAAGTAGGAATTTAAACATAGTGCAATAAATTGCCCGACATTTGTTCACCTTAGGCATTCATTCAATTTCATCTTAATTTTGAAACATATCAGTTACAGGGTTACATGCTGTGCATTACAAGAAAAACAAAAATGTATAAGAAACGGGGCCTATCCTAATGAGGGAACTTGCTAAAGTAGAATAGAGCAAATATTGTTCAGTTTCATTAATGTGATCATGGAAAGTTTCATAGAGGCCTTTGATTTAGGTTTTCACATGTTTTGCAAAGTGTTTTAAATATGCCACACATATATCACCATATTGTCTTTCCTTATCTGACATCTGATCAGCATAGTTGTGTCACCCTTTAGGACAGTCATTCTTAAGCTTTGGTTTGGTCCCACCCTCAGAATTTCTCATTCAGTAGGTCTGGTGTGGAACCAGGGACTTTGCATTTCTAAGTCAGGCGCTGCTGCTACTGCTGCTACTAATGAGCTTCTGGCCACACTTTGAGAACTGTTAGTTCAAAATAATCAGCCAGGTTAAGTCCTTGCCTAAAAAATGTACATCCTTCACTTGGATAAAACAATTAAATATCCAGTGCTCACAAAGAAAACAACTTAGGGGTTTCTGTAAGCAGGAGAGGAGAAACATTCTAATCTATTCCTACAACTAAAGAAGGGCTCCATTTTCAAAAGTAAGTTGTCAGACCCACTTCCATTATATCCAGTGCCATTGGGGAATATAATTATTTAGTGGAAATATACTGTAACTAACATACATTCTTGGAGATTTTTATAATTAGGAATTAAATACTGTGTTTGTTGATATGTTAAACACAGGGCCCTAATATCTGAAATTACACTCATTGTCATAATACATATTTGAAATACTTTCAGCTCCTACTTTAATTATAGCTTTTAGTTACTTGAATCCAGTGCCTCTGTTTTATAATTCCTGTATTACTTTTCTTCCCGTCCACCCCCCATTTTCAATCGATTTTCTCTTTTTCTATGTTCTTTGTCTATGTGATCTTATAATTCTGGCTTGGTCTCCTAGCTATTTGCTCTCTTCATCAGTCTCTCATTGACATGTCGTCAATCATTTTTCAGAGTTCTTACAGAAGGTTAACCATTTTTGTGCATCTTAATAGTTTTACCCTTTGATCTGAAATGAAATGTTAAACACAGTATAATGCTTATGACTATATTATGCATAATATTAAGTTGAAAATAGTTGATGTTTCATGTTGTATTTTATAGATACACTAAGCTGAATTTTAAGCATATTAAATAAAACACTTAGAAGTGCATGCATTTTTTGGTGCACAGCCTCGTTGTACCTCTTGTTTGTTAATGTCAGCAATTACAAGCTCATAGATGTGGCTTTCAAGTGATCACTGGGTGTACATGTATATCCGTTAGCGGGGCCACTCATACTTAATATTTGGGAAACGTACTCAAATACACAAAATGGTGCCTCCTACAGAAAGCACAGTAGCATCTTCTCCCACTTCCAAGAATAATTTCATTAAGCTTCCTTCACAAAAGAATACATGAAAGAAAAGGAAATTGAGACCTTGTTGAAGAAATATTTTCTTGGGAACAAGCGCTAATGGGTAACTCTAAGAAAGCTCTCACAGACATTTTGTTTTAACTATTATGAAGACAAAGACAGCTTAAATTAATAACTAAATACTACATAATTAATTTCCTTTTTTCATCCCTTGCTCACTATGAACTTTTCAGATCACTTTACCTAAATTTCAATAAGAAAATTATAAACTATAATTTTAATCTTATAAACTATAAATTATAAGATTATATACTTTATTGCAAATACCTTGCATGCAGAGGGGGCATAATTTAAATGTGTCTGGTCCTTACTGATTTTTATAATTTAGAGCTCTAATTCCTGTTATTTCATCTTACACCGTGATGCCAGGGACACAGAAATGTTCAAGTGGATGCTCAAACGTCTCTCTATAATGTTTTGCACACCTGAGGAGCTATTTCACAAACACTTTTTGTAATGCATGTGTTACTATATCTTGAGCTCTTTTCAGAAGTTATTTTTGCCAAAGGACCCTCTGAAATACAGCTGAGTTCTCATGGTTGTAATAAAGGAAAGAATGTAGTACTAAGGCAAGGGTTGCTGCCTCAGCTTTTCTTACATCTTCCAAAGTTTTACTGGAAACACCTCCTCCTAGATTCATGTCTATATGGCAGTCCCTAACATCTATCAGGTGGTAACAATGTGCTAAGTTTTGTATACATGAGTCCATTTAACACTTAATGTCACCTTCTGCTATAAATATTAGTATTATCTTCAATTTAATGGATGAGAAAATGGAGGTTTCCAGAGTTTTAGTTCCTTATCCAAAGTCCCACAACTAGTAAGCGATAAGGGGAGGATTCAAACCCAAGTCTGACATCAGAGACTGAGCACCTTTTCTTATATCCCTTTTCCTAACCCCCAGTTACTTCTGTTTTCTCAGTATTCTCAATTAAAGTGACTTGCAATTGCCCAATGTGGAACTGGAATTCAGTATACAAAAAAATTTTTTTTAACTTATTGGGGTAACATTGGTTAATAACATTATATGTTTCAGGTGTATCAGTATACTAGCATTTGGATAGTGCTGGGGGGAAAAGAAGAGGATCAGAAAAAAGTGAACCCTGCTCTCAGATAATGGAAGACTCTGAGCTTTCATATTAAGCAACTGAAGACTATATGTACGGAACATTAAAACCAATACTGACAAGTGTGTTCTTCACACAGGTCTCAGTACCTTGCATGAAGTAGGTGCTGGAGGAATGTTTGTTGAAATAATTATGGAATCAAATGAGTTCTAGAAGCATGACGGGGATCTAATTACAAATATTAACAGTGCTGGATGTGAAAAGAGTTTCTAAGAAAATATGGATACTTCTTTACAATAGTAAATAGTAACTCCCTACACTACTTCCCCATCGTCAAGAAGTTCCAACAGGTATTGTAAATATTGTGGATATTAAACAAAAGTACCCAGCTTAAGAAAGCAACTTATTATAGGGAGAGCTGCTATGATTTAACTGTTTATTGAATACCCACAATAGGCAGGCACGGCATAGCAGATATTTTGAAGCCCTAACTTGTTCAAAATACTGGCAAAAATTCCTACATAACTATTCCAACTGTGGTCAGTATAAAAATGGTAATCAGTGTAACTGCATTTTATAAGCTTACTTCTCTCTAAATCAGAAACATTCTGAATTAGGACAGGAATTTGTGATTCTAGGCTAATTTATTTCAAGTACCCATTTATTTTTGCTATTTAGTGTTTTACAAAGCAAGCTATGTCTTCTTCCAAAACACAGTCATTACCATCATTCCCTGAATTTGGGAAGTGGGCTATGGATCCCCATATGTGACAGTAAACTCACTCGGATCTAGATTCTTCCTTCCACCATGGAAAGCCCTAAAATTCTTCTCCTTTCATATCGTCCTCACTGATTTGAAAAACCAAGAGATCACATTTATCACCACACATACTAAGACACTTGATTCTACCAACAAGCCACATCTCCACTGTTTCAAAAATGATCTTAGAAATCAGACTCTATGTATAACTCCTTAACTTCAAAACATTTTTCTCTTGGCAAAAATCATTATAACAATATAATGAAAGACGAGATTCATGCAATAAAACCTATTTTTCAACAACCAACATTTATAATACCAAAGGGCTAAGATGATCACAAAGCAGAAAAAAATGTGCAAATAAGCATATGAGAGAAATGGTTCCACAAAGAAGTGGGACCAAGATAAAAAAAAAAAAAAGGGAGTCATTTACAAGGGTGTCAGGTAGGGCTATTTTTTATTTTTTAATTCACAAATCTGAATATGTCACTCAACTTAAATACCTCAGTGGTTTACCACTGCTTACAGTACAGAATCTAATGCCCTTACCACAGCTCTCCAACTTGATTAAACTCACTTCTCCAACTTTATCCCTCAGCACTCTCCAAAATGTCCCCACATTCTTGTCAACAAGCTTTCTTGTGGCTCTCTGAATAAGCCCCAGGAAAAATGGCAGAAACTCCCATCGAGTGAATAAAATTCTGTTTGATGCGTCCTTGCTTGTATATAAGCATAGGTCCCCCTGATACGGACTTCCTTGCTGACTCTTGGAAGGAGCCTTCCTCTGAGAAGCTGTTCCGAACCACTTCCCCAAAAGCAGTTACCCACTCTTTCCTCTATGGCACATATCAATGCTATTATATTATTTATTGTAGTTATTTGGTCCTTTTAAGTTTGGAGCTCCTTCATGGCAGAGTCTGTGTCTTAATGATCTTTGTATCTTAGGACCTAGCACAGTTTCAGGCATTCTGCTTGGTAATTGTTAAATGTTGTATTGATGTTGAATCCTAAATAGACATATGATGTACATTGGAAAACATTCCCTGTATTTTAATAGCTATAATTTTTATTATTAAGAAATGATCTTACAATATCTAAGTATTTTTTCCCTCCGTTGTATCTTCCCTCACATCCAAATTCCTTGCTCTTCTGCTGGGTATATATAGTCTATCTCTTCTAAGTAGTCAACTGACTTCATTGTATAGCACCATGAAGGCTAGCAAAAGAATACAATCCACAGAAACAGCTCATCTTCTTAAGAAATAAAAAGGCTGTCCAAAAGTTATAGGCTGAGTAAACCTGTGTGTGGGTGTGTTAATACAATTTCTATTACGTAATTTGGAATGGAGGCGTGAACTGAAGTTATGCTTTAGTTGTGACTTGGTTTTCAAGATCTGTCCTATAAAGGTTATCAACAAAACTACTAATAAAATCATAATAAATAATATTCACCCAAAAGTTTCTTGACTCTTAGCTGTGAGTACAAGTAATGTCACATTGTCAGTTACACTCAGACATGCTCTTGAAGGGATTCCAGTCCCTTTCAGAGTGCTTCCACCCCCACCCCCACCCCCACTGCCCAGTATGTCAGAATCTCTCAGGATGTCATATAAATCAGTTCTGGTCATCACACCCTGATTCCCACATTGGTGACACTGTTAGCCACACCAGAACTCTGCAGACCACACTCCTCCTACTGTATTTTTTTCAGCCCAAGTTTCTTCCTGGCCAGTAATGCTTATAAAGAATGGCAGGTAGAATAACAGCCCTGTCTATTATGCCCTCCTTGGGGACCAGAAAACATTGGGCAGCAGTCAGGGAAGGTGAAAAACAGCAGGGTCCTGGGGCTCAGGGTTGCAAAGATAGTGAGAGAGCTTTGCTTTTCTTTCTCCTTGGACTGATACACAAAGTGGTTTTATTAGGCCTGGTTTTTAGTATCAGCTGCCACTCTTGAACACATCTTTCATTCTCACAGACCCTCTAACCTTTGGCCTGTACCTGAGTCTGACTTCTTCTGCTAACATTTTCCTTGTAGTGAATTTACCTGGCTTCACAAAATTTGTCACCTTGTGCCTCTATTTCCAACCTCAAATCTACCAAATATACCAGACACATCTGACCCCCAAGTGTGAGCTACACTTAAGATTTTTATTTGTTTGCTTTTTTTCACTAAAGTTTCTCAACACCTTCTTAGGATGAATAATTATAAAGATATACTCCTAGAGAGAGGAGTGTCATCTAACACCATGTCACCAAAGTATCTAAAACTCAACCTTGAATCTGATAAGACTCCCTCCATGGCAACAACTACCACTGTAAGAAATGTTGTAGTTACCAGTATTTCCACGGTTACTTGATTCAAACTAACAGAGTGAAGACTGCTGGAAAGGATGCCCATAAAATGGCTGAAATTTGAATTAGACAGTCATTGAAAAATTAAGGTAGGCAAGTCATGAAACCAAATGCATTTTTTTCTCTATCTAGTAAAACATACTCTCTTCTTTTACTTGGCAAATCTTGATATAATTATAGGAACCTCCCTTTCTTTGATGGGAGGCTTTGGTTTGAGAAATTGCCTTCTGCACTGTGCCACAAGTCGATATTGACTGGGATGCAACATACTCAATAAATTAAGGTCTTCAATTTATGTTAATGTGGATTACGTCAATGAGATTTCATTGAAGAAAAAAATAGTTCGATAATTTTTTGTAACTCAGTAAGTAAGAAATAGTAGAGTATGTACAGTTCCTGAATTAGAGAGGGGCTACATATTTGCCATTCTCTGGTCTTGCAATGTAACAGTATCTCTTTGAACAAAGTATTGGACAAAGGTCAGATATTTCAGATGACTGAATGGGGAAAAACACTAAAGTAATTCCCTAGCAAATGTATCTGAAATATTACTTATTATGTAGTCTGGGTATCTACAATGATTGAACTTACATAATTTATTTTTGTATGGTTACACTTTGACATTATGGGTCATACCAAAATGACACAAAAGAGCACTAGAAGGCCAGTTGCTCTAAGTGCATATGTAGTTATCTTTTTACTTTAAATACTTCCAGATATTACAGTTGTATGGGGTAGAGCTGGTTGAAGTTTTTGTTCATTTGATCTTTTTTGACCTGCAAGGTGTCACTTAAGTGACCCTCCCAGGTGAAAAAACAATATAGAGTAAGTAACCACCCATTGTCCTGGGAGAAGAGTACAGAGGCCTTTGGTTTTGTTCCAGTAGCTGAGTCAATATGCCCACATCCTGATACACAGGGGTTTTCTTTGGGATGGAGGTGGCTCAATCTGCATAAGGACCCCCCACCCGAGCCAATACTTTAAGTGAAAAATACTAATTATGAAAAATAAAGTTAAAAATCAAAGATATCCGTGGGGACTGGTGATTCAGAGCCAACACTAGCTGTCTAAATGTTTATGAGAGAGGGCCGGTTTGAGCAGTATGACTAAGGCTGGAAGCTCCTCCAACCCAAGTACCTGAGCACAGCAGCTGTACTTTGGAGAATAGTCAGTGAGCATGAAAATGTGTGGTTCCTTTGCATGATATGGTAAATAAGAAATAGATATTTGGTCTTCCTCTCCTTTCCTAGCACAGAGCTTTTCAAACCCTTGGAATTTGTTAAATGAGAAAGATCAAGGTGCTTTTTTTATGTTTAAGAGGTGACCTTTGGAATGCTCCTAGGTCACCTAAGGATGGGGACTCGTTGCCAGGGGAACCAACCACTTATAGTCCTGTGCAGCATTTTGGTCAGGGACAGACTGATGGGAGCTGAAAAGTTCCTATCCCCTAGTGATGCTACAGCAGTTGTAACATCACAGTGGAAAGCATTACACAAATACTTCCCACTGAGTTACATCTGCCTACAGTACTCAGTATAGTAACATGCTGCAAACGTTTGTAGCCTAGCAGTTGTAGGGAAACAGAAATTTTCACCCCAAAATAGATCTCTTTGGCATAAGGATAATTTTAGGCTGATTAATTTTAAGAAACTGCAAACAAGGGAGAAATTCTGAAAATCAAGTAGCAGTTACCTTCTGTAAAAGACATTTACGTTTGTAAGGGAAGTCACCATTTTTAAGGGTGTCGCCCTGGTTGTACCAGGAAGAGAGGGATGACCTTATATCTAGAAACTCTTTATCAGTGCAGAAGATGACTACTTACATCTGCATAACAGGCTTACCCGTGTTTACTGGGCTTTTCCTGGTAACTTGCCATAACTGACTCCCCTCTACTCTTGACATCTTTTGTCTTCAGCTGAAGATGGTATTTAAGGTAATGGCTTCAGCCATTTGGGCAAGTCACTCAGTTTTCCTGGGTCTCTCCCATGTCAATACATTTTTTCTCTCCCTTTAATCATCTTTGTTACCAGGATGTCTCAGCCAAGAGGGAAAAGTATTTTTCTTCCCCCACAGAGTAATAGGCTGTACCACATAGCCTAGGTGTGGAGTAGGCTATACCATCTAGGTGTGTGTAAGTGTACTCTATGATGTCCACTCAACAAAATCACCTAATGACACATTTCTCAGAACTTACCCCATTGTTAAGCACTGCATGACTGTAATTGGAGGGATGGAACCTTCCATCCTTCCCTCCAAGGAGAGAGGGGCTAGAGGTTGTATCAGATCACTAATGGCCAATGATTTAATCAATCCTACCTGTGTAACTAAGCCTTCATAAAAACCCCAAAGGACAGAGTTTTGATAGCTTCCAAGTTGGTGAACACGTGGAGATTTGGGGGAAGTGACATACACAGGGGAGGCATGGAAGCTCTGTACACTCTCCCCATACCTCACCCTCTGCATCTCTCCCATCCAGCTGTCCCTGAGTTATATCCTTCTATAATACTCATAAACCAGTGACCTAGTAAGTAAATTTCTCTGAGTTCTGTGAGTCACTCTAGCAAATTAATTGAACTCAAGGAAGGGGTCATGGGCATCTCTGCTCTATAGCTAATTAGTCAGAAGCATGGGTAACAACCTGGCCTTGTAACTGGCATCTGAATTAGGGGTGGTGGTAGGTGGGGGCAATCTTGTGGGACAGACCCCTTAATTTGTGTAGTCTGATGTTCCTTCCAGATAGATAGTGTCAAAAATTGAGCTGAATTGTAGGACATCCAGCTGGCATCAGAGAATTGCTTGGTAGTGCAAGGAAACCCCCCCCCACACACACACACACACACACACATTGGAGTTGGGAGCAGAACCCTGTTTACCTGGGACTCAACATGAGGCCTGGTCAGAGACACAAACCAACCCAGACCATCCCAATAGCAGTGTGGCATCTATCAGACCCTGCAGGACCAGTCTTCAGCCACGATATTAAGTAGCAGCAAGAAGCAATAGCAGCATGGTCAGACCTCACACCACCGTAATATCACCGTCAACATCTCTGAACCAGAATTCTTAAACTCTTTGGAAGATAGGAGTCACAATAAGAAATATTCGAATTTTTATTAATTAGCCTTAAGGAGTCTACACATAGGAAAGCTTAAGTGGTTCATACATAAGGTCAAGTACTCCAGGTGCCCATGGTTAAATGAAAGAGCCACATTTACATTATAATTCAGAATGTAAACATCTGCTCCAATAAATTGTAATTAAACTTTTGTAATGTTTGATTTTTGCTTTCCATATAAATAAAATCCAGCCACCAACCAATCAAGTAGAAAAGTCAGGAGCTGAGACAGGACACAAAAACAAAAATAACTTTTTATTTTTTATTTTTCAGCTTTACCTCTCTTAACAAGGCCAGAAAAATAGCAGAGTGGTTGACTTCAGTTAAGACTGAAATGGTTTAAGAGTGCGAATCACCAAAAACACAGCCTGCGCCCATGTGTATACACATATACACACACACACACACATACACACACACATACACACACACACATTCTTCAAAAACATCAGACATTAAATATCTAGAGATTTTTTTGTATACGTCATGTTTAAGAGCTGACTCAGCAGAGATGACATCTTAAATTCTAGCTGGTGGAAAGGGCCTCTATTATGTGACTCAGACTTTCTGCTCTGAGAAGAGTGGAAAGAGAGCAGGACAGCTTGGTTTATTTAGCTTTCCTCCAAACCCACTTATCAGCTAAGGTTACTATGAAGGTTGAAGTTATAGGATGATTGAATTCTTTATTTTAAGCTGTGGAAGATATACTGTGGTTGTCTATTTTATATTAAATTTCCTTTCCAGGCACCAGCCATTAAAGCAGTTCTTATTTTTTTTTATAGGTTATTTTTCAAATCTACCTGGATTATTCAGTGTCTTTGCTTGCTTTGGGGATAATTTGGGGAAATCAATTGCAAGCATGTCATGAGCTACGGGATAAGAAAAAATTGCAGTCAGTCCCTTCAAAATCCTTCAGTCTACTGCACTTCATCATGTATTATAAATTTCACATATTCAACTTAGACTCTCTCCTCTCACTCCTCAGTCCCACTTCACTCCCACACCCATCTGAAAGATAAAAATATGTGAATGCTATCTTTGTCTCCTCAGACTGTTAGAGAGTATTAGCAACAGCTTTGAAAATCTTTCAGTGTAATTAATCTAACCTGTGACATCATTTACCTGTCATGACTCATATTTGGGTAGTACTTCAGGACTTACAATGTTTTCTCCTTTGAGCCTTCCACAACCCAAGGAGATAGATAGAAGAGGAATTGTTATGACTCCTCTTACAGCATGGAGAAAACTGAGCCTCTCAGAAGCCAAGTGATATCTAAATCCAGCTAGCTAAGACTTGGAAGGGCTGGCTTGCCTGACTCCCAGGCCTATGGGGTTTATTCTGCCTCTTTCCAACAATTAGGTGACTTTCCACCTACTATGTTTCCAGCATATTCAGCATTTTATATTTTTCTCACGGGACTTAAGCCAGAGAGCAATAAGCAAATAGAGAAAATTTCGAGAATTCTCTAGATTGGCTGCTCTGGATATAAGTACCCATTTAAATCTCTATGAAGATTACACATAGCCTTTACATGAAATACCGTATATATCTTGCAGATATAACTTGCAGCCCAAACTCAAGTATCAAAGTTTAGAGTAGAAAAAAATGAGTAGCCCAAGAAATTTTTCTTAGATTCTAGGGTGAAGCTCTGTCCATTTTTAAAACTCTTACATTTATTGATGGTATTACTGCCCAGGATTAATTGAAAATATGCTTTCAATTCCACAAATATGTTTAGATTTTACATTTTTGCATTTCATGAGCTCCTTATAGTGGAGCCCAGGTCTTTTCTGTCTTTATATCATTGCAGATCAGCACAATGCCTTGAATAGAATAAGCATTTGGTAAGTATTTGGTTTTGTTATTAAAGCATTTTACAGATTCCTAGAAGCCACCATAGGTTTTGATTTAAAGTACCTAGTGTCTCTCAGCACAACTCTAAATAAAACTTCACTGCTATTCCTCATATGTACACAGATACAGTTTATTCTTTAATAGATTCACTAATAAAGGTTATACTCACAACCCTATTTCGAGCCATAGCATTTATTGACTAAACTGAGTCTCTAACTTAGCAATCATCATAAGTTGATAATAAACCTCTGTGTGTGTCTGTGTCTGTGTCTGTGTGTATGTGTATCTGTGTGTGTGTGTGTGTGTGTGTGTGTGTGCATGTGAAGGAGTGAAGAAAACTAGCAATAGGCTTGGATTTTACAAGCATATGGGGATTGTGGTTTTATTCCCTAGCACCCCTTTCATTCTTGTTACTATAAAACAATTCTGAGCTAAATATGTCTGTTTTAACTTAAGATCAAAAAAAAGAAATGCATGTTATAGATTTTAATTTATATTTATATTATATGCAACATATACATGAAATGTTATATATATGAAATTATATATATATATGTATATATACATACGAAATTTTAAGAAAGAGGTTTATTTGGGGCCGGTCGAGTGGCGCGTTGGTTAAGAGCTGGCTTAGGACGCCAACAGCCCCAGTTCGGATCCCACACATGAGGGCCAGTGACACTGCCCTCTACAGCTAAGATGAACAACAGCTCCACCTGGAGCTGGGCTGCTGTGAGTCCCCGGGATGGCATAGCTGCAGCCCCTACTTCAATGGGCTGCCATAGGCTACAATGAGGGGCCGGCAGCCAGTGTGAGCATGAGCGGCTGGCAGCCGGTGTGAGCTGCCAAGAGCCGCTGTGAGCAGCTGTCCAGAGGCCGGCGACCGATCTGCCTCACTCGAGAAGGGCGCAATGATAATACCAACATGGGCCAGTGAAGCAACGTCCTCCACAACTGGACTAAAGAACAAAAGGACAGCAACTTGTCTGTTCCCCTCCCCCAATCCCCCAATAAAATCTTTAAAAGAAAAAGAAAAAAAAAAAAAGAAAGAGGTTTATTTGAAGGAATTAGCTCATGCGATTGTGGAGACTTGACAAGTCTAAACTCTGACAAGGAAGGCAGACAGGCTGGAGACTCAGGAAAAGAGTTCCAGTTTGAGTGTAAAGGTAGTCTGCTGGTGGACCAGGCAGCGCTGACGCAGATACAATCCAAAGGTAGTCTGCTGGCAGAATGCTCTCTGGTTTGGGGAACATCGGCCTTTTGTTCTAGTCAGGCCTTGAAATGATTAGATGAAACTCACCCACATTACAGAGAACAATCTGCGTTACTCAAAGAATTAAATGTAAATCTCATCCAAAACACTTCCACAGAAGGATCCAGAATAATTCTGAGCAACTACTTGGGCACCTCGTGCTGTAGCCAGTTTAACACATAAAGCTACCCATTAGTCATGGTCTTTCCTTTGTGTGTACATCCCTAGTATGTCTCCATGGGTCCAAATTTCTTCTTATAAGACCAGACTGGATCAGGACCCACCCTAACAGACTGACTTTAACTCAGTCACCTCTTTAAAGGCCTTATCTCCAAATACAGTCACATTCTGCAACACTGAGGGTTAGGGCTTTAACATGAATTTGCAGGCCAGGGTTGGGGGGCGCCATTCAGCCCACAAGACTATGATCACTTGACTACAACCCTACCACCACCACGCCGATCTCCTCCTCTTCCTCCTCCTCTTCCTGTTGCTTACTAACACTCCCAGAAAGTCCCTTCCAGCTTCAACTTTCTGGGTTTCTAAAAAATAGATTATATACCCATAGCACCATGAAACTCAGTTTTTACCAAGATCACGTACAAGTTTAGCCAGCATCAGCTCATGGGACATAGTTTAGATAGCTATTAGAGAATATTTAAGGATACAAGAATTTTTCAACGAGGAAATGCCCAGCTCTAAAGAAGTTAGGTCAAGGAGATGGAAAAAACCGAGACGGCCCATCCTAGGTATCGGGTCTGAGTGTTTCAAGTAGGGATGGTTTCAGCGATGAGGTACCCAAATGGAATAAAGCCTTGCAGAGTCTCTGACATGAAGGCAGCAACAGTTGACTCAGCAAAGGCGGAACAGCAGCAGAGACAGAACCCAGAACCCAGCAGCAGAACAGCAGCAAAGTCAGAACTCAGAACCTGCACTCAGGTAAGCAGAACTGGGGTTTTTATAACACAATAACAATAGTGTCCTGGGGCCAGCACACATGCACACTAGGAGCAACTCACATAAACAAGTTGTTTTCTTGCAGTCCCACCTGGGCTTGGGGGAGTCAGGGCTGCCCTGTCTCCAAAGCCTGTAAACATTTCCTGACCCTGGGAGGCCCTGACAGCTGGGCCCCCACACCAGGAGAGTTGGAGTCTGTCAGTGGTTACCAACAGGAGAGTTATCCTGGTGAGGGAACCCAAATATTCTGGTACTAAAGACTCAACAGCAGTTGTTTGTTAAATGTCATGGGGTTTATCATTTGAACGCTGGTCTAGTTTTCTCAGTAGTAACAGCCTAAGGAACATTTACCTTTTATTCCTCTTCCAAGCACTAATCATATAACTGCATTTTACCAATTGTATGGTAGTCCCTAGAATAATTGAGAAATATTGCCAATGAAGGAATAGGTGGTGAATCCAGGTGAAAAATACTCCAAATACACATATGCATTCGTACCTCACAAACATTTTAACAGGCCAGGAAAAAGAATGAGTTTTCTGTTTCATCTTACATTCCACGTGAATTAAATTGAACGCACAAAAACAATAAGATTCCCCACGATGCTTAGGTTTGTGTCTCCCACGGAGCCTCATGTATTGTCTTTTACATCATCTTTGTTCAGAAAACATTAGCTGAGTTTAGTAGAGAGAAGACTCTCAAAATTCTGATGATACTAGGCCTATTGATAGTCTATCTCTCATTCAAAAATAGGTACCATGTTCAGCTACCCTGCTAGCAATCAAACGAAACAAGGTGAATGTGGACTTACCCAGAAGTTTGAGAGTCTATAACCCAGTAAATAGTTCAAGTCAGATCAACATTTATTTATTCAGCCTATGCCATGTGTTAAGATGCTACAGAGCTTATCATCCATTAAGGCAGACTATTGTGTACATGAATATACATAATGCAAGGCAAGTTGCTCTATTAATAAAGATATAAATAATGTACTGGGCATGGGGGACTAGGACAAGGCAGGAAATCAAAACTGGTGCCAGGTTGTGGAGCAGTTTGAAGGCTGAGCATTATGCTAATCACCATAGATAAGTTCTCTAACTGCCATTCCTAAAATTTGAAAAACCATGGAGCCACAAAGTCAAGACAGCCTTCTTATCCTAATGGGCACAGAATGGAATAGTTTGATAGTACTGACACTTCAGGAAGTTACACCACTTTAATGATAAAAAAAAAAAAGCTCAATCTCATCCTCTCCAGAACATTCGGTTACAAACAGTTATATAATAATTTCTTTGTACTTTAATTATTATTATATGTATTTTTTAAGATTTTATTAGGGAATTGGGGGCGGGGAACAACATTGGGGAACCAGCGAAGGAGAACACACAAGTTGCTGCCCTTTTTTGCTTCAGTTTAGTTATAGAGGATGTTGCTTCACCGGCCCATGTTGGTATCATCATTGCACTCTTCCCAGGTGAGGCAGATCGGTCGCTGGCCACTGGACAGCCGCTCACAGTGGCTCTTGACAGCTCACTTTGGCTGCCAGACGCTCATGCTGGCTGCCGGCCCCTCACTGTAGCCTATGGCAGCCCACTGCAGCAGGAGCTGCAGCTATGCCGTCCCAGGGACTCACAGCAGCCCAGCTCCAGGTGGAGCTGTTGTTCACCATCTTAGCTGTAAAGGGCAGTGTCATTGGTCCTCATATGTGGGATCCGAACCGGGGCCACTGGAGTCCCAAGCCAGCTCTTAACCAGTGCGCCACTCGGCCAGCCCTTTAATCACTATTATTAAAGCAAGCAAGATTTAAAACTTTTTAATGCCAAAGACAATAACACCAAAGTTATTAGAGGGGGAATAGTTTCATAATCCCCCCACAGTCCCCATTTGGTAATTATCAGACCGATTCACCCCTCCCTGCTCCCCCCATCTCTAGAACTGACATAGAAGAAAGAGGGAAAAGAATCAGTGAATGAGGTGAAGGTGACTCACAACAAAGAACTGTGAGAGAAGGAAGAGGGAAGATAGAGAGTAAAAACCATGTAGACTAGGGAGACTGAGAGGGTAATGCGGGAAGGGGGCAATCACTTGTGTTCAAGACAATGTGAATGAATTGGGAAAAGGGGAGAAAAGGATGTGATGGTTATAATTTGAATCCCTGTAATGTCCTTTGAGAGATACAAGTAAAGCTTCTTAAATGCCACACTCTTCAGAGACTGAAACCTTGGGGTACCCAGTCGATTAGAATTGCAATAGAGCCTAAAATGTTTTGGTTCAGGAAAATAATACATGTATACCAGACATTTCCTAACTAGTGATTAAACTGTGATCACTGATTTAACCCAGAAAACTATTTTGTTAACCTTGTGATACAATTTCAAGACAATGGATATGAAAATGAAACATTTTAGGAATTTTAATTAGGACATGGGTTTTTGTTGTCATTGTTGTTGTTTAACAACCTATTGTGTGTTTTTTTTCCAGAAGCAAGCTACTTGAAGTATCTAGGTCAGAAATGAAAAACTCTCTACAAACTGATTCATAAATGCAAGCAATTAATGAAAGTTTCATTTATTCACAATCTGTGGAACACATTAGCCAGTCAACGTTGATCTTTTAAAGTGCTGTGCCGTATATTTATAATATGTATGTATGTGTGTGTGTGTGTGTGTTCATGCCACATAAGTGACATACACTGACATATTTATCTAATTAATTTAAGCCAGTAATAACGACAATGCCACAAAAAAAAACACATCTGTTTTTTGTTTATTGTTAATATCTGACATCAAAAGTTCCTGTAGTCTCAAAGCTATAACCCTAATAAAAAATTTTAAAAAACACAACTATTTATTGCTTAGTGCTCCAGAAAAATCTATACTTCTCACAGGACAGGCTAAGAGATTAAACATAGGTTGTAATACTTAAAATTACTGAATATTTGCATCCAGACCAGAGAGCCATAAAACAAGCAACCGGGTCAGTGGAAGAACCCTACAATCTGCCCAGATAAAGACACATCCAGAGCCCTCGACATCCATAAGGTCAGTGTGGCACAAGGAATCTAAATCAGAGAGAGAATGGAGCTTAAAAGAAATATCTGTGTTGTAAACCGCTTATCATCATGGCTTGTGACACGCTATCATTTAACAGCCATTAACATGACAAGTGAGCAATCGCTTGTTCAGAAAGTGAGTACCTTTCAGATTTGTGTAAACAAAAATAACGTATGGATCTGGACATATGATAAATGTAACACTGTGGTGGGAAATCCTTGGCAGTTTCACTTAAAAGAAGGATTTCATCCTTCAATTAAATAGAGGCTAAACATAGTTCTAAAGACCAATTCTCCAGTTCTCTGAGGGGCAAATGTGAAATGGGGCACACTCTTTTCTTTTGATAGACTGATGGGAGGGAGTAAGGCTGAGCAGCAGTGCTCACCTGAGGTCCTAATCTGCAGAGTCCATTTCAGGCCCATGCCATGTCCCAAGGAAGGTAGCGGTGCGATAAGGAGAAAAAAAAAAGGCTCTAAAATCAATCTAGAGCACAGGCTGATCCTGACAACAGGCAGATATGTTGTTTGGCCAACATTGTTTTCAAATGGAGAAAAATTTACATTTAAAATAATCCAGATTTCCAGCATTTTTGGAAAAATTAAAAGATTTGGAATCTCTGAGTTCCCTTGATCACTTCAGCTAGAGTCAAGTAGTTCTTGCTACCTTTACATATAGCAGGTATGCTCTACTTTACCACAATCCTCACCTTTCCTTAATGTCTTTCACCTGATCTGCTTTATTCATGTGTGTTACCTGCCTGACCCTATAGGCAAGAGGGTTTACCACTCTGAGTTAATACATCTCCTAAGGGGTGACCAGTTAGCTTAGCTGGTTAGAGCATGGTACTGATTACACCAAGGTTGCTGGTTCGATCCCCACATGGGCCACTGTAAGCTGTGCCCTCCTTAAAAGAATCAACTATGGCATTGTAGCATGAAAGCAATGTAACCAATGACCATGGCTATTCCCCAATTTAAAAAAAAATTAAAAAATAAATAAAAATAGATCTCCTAAAAGCTCCAGACAAAGTTGTCTGGAATTTCATGCATTCACAAAACGTTCTGTAAGTTCCAGATTGCAACACAAGGAACCTTCCTTATTTGTATTTGGTTCTCTCATAATCCACACACTGCCTGTCACATAAAAGGCACTCACTAAATGCTGACTAGTGCAAGCTACAGGTAGAATGGACTGTAATAATCCTCAGAGTTTTAGACATCTTTTCTCTACTTCAAATCCACAGATCCTGGGTTGGCCTTAAGTGGAAATGGTCCTGGACTGATAGGGAATTATAGGGGCTGACGTGGAGGTCAGAAATCAGACCACCTTGCACGATAGGGGGTAAGTTGGTGTGTTGTGGACAAAGGACTTGCCTAGTGCAGAGCAGTAAAACTTCCCTCTACCCACTGAGGTTGTGGGCTGGACCTAAGCATTAACCTGCTGTAACACAGATTAACAGGAGAAAAACACCCAAATTTTGTTTAATATGTTAATGTGTACATAAAGAGTCATCAAAAGGAAAATAAAGACTTGAAGAAGCCATAGGCCCCAAAGCTTACATACCTTTTAAAACAAAGAACAATAAATTGCAGGGCTGTGACAAAATAAAGGGGGCGGGCCAGGGACAGTAAATTGTGGGACAGTGACTAGATGGGGGAAACTAATGGAAGATAAAGGTTGTTTTAGAAGGTTTGTTTGTGCAGATCCATTAGGGAGCTGACTCCCAGCATTTCACCAAATGAATACTCTTGTCTTATTGGTACGAGAAGGGTACCTATTTCATTGGACATTTTATGACCTACTTTTAGGTAGAACAGGGGAGGTCAGAGCGCCCTTCCTGAATCTGCTATTTCTCAAGCAACTTCAGCTCAAAATAATCAATATGCCAAAGTAGCGTATTTTGTGGTAGCATGTTCTGAACTCCTTCTCTAGGTATTAGTAGTCCTGGATATATTGTTTCCATAAATAAATATTTGTTTATTGCCTACTATGCACTAAGTACTAAGGATATAGACATGAATGAAAGGTCCTTTAAGGAGTTCAGCCCAGGGAAGGTTCAAATAAATAATTTCAGTGAAAGTCATGTGGAATTGTGCATGTCGTATAACTTTTCCAAACGCTGTTTTTCACCAACAAAGAGAGTTTGGCATGTCTGTTTCTTGGGGCTTATTTCTTACTACAGTGAGAAACAGCTGAAACCATAAGATCGCACACTTTGTAAACTGTGAAACACGAGAAACAAGATGATGGAATTGGATTCTTCCTGCTTTTGTTTCTTAGACTCCAATATAATAGATCGCAGTCAAAAGAGTAAGCATGAGACACACCCCACTCTAAATAGAGTTTTCCAAAGAAATGGCCCTGAAGAACCTGTTGCATGCCAATTGGACTCCTCATGCAGATGGATGATACAAAAAGGAATCAGAGCGTCAATAGGAGACGGGTGCTTGGCATGCTCTAAGTCTCCCCTCTCCACCTGTCAATCTTCCCCATCTCCTTCTCATATCAAGCCCTCGTAAGGAAAGAATGCGTCAAAATACATTTCCTGTGGATGGGAGTAACAGACTTGCCTGAATCTCACTAGAGACCTCTAAGGCAGAGTGTGGATGGTCCTGGGGAAATCTAGATGGTAGGAGGGGGCCTAACTGCTTTGATGGTGAATCCAAGAGGGAGTGTGTGTTGGGATTGCATTACCCACTGTGAGTTTGCCTATGCAAGAGATGTGGGATGTTTCTTGTTGGCTAGAGTGAGCTACTCAGAAGGAAGTGCTCTCTATTATGCTTTTGTCCTGTTGAGTTGAGCTACATAGGGGTATGAGGTGATCTTAATAGAAAGAGGTTGGATACATACCAAGGACTGAGCAAGGATCGAGCAAGGGGTTACTAGCGAATACTGTTACAGATGCATCCATGGAGGTACAATAAACTACAGGAAAGAGGAGCCCAGCAAGGGACAAGTCCATGAGACTGTCACACAGGACAAAGAGTCTCTTTTTGTTCCAAGCCCTGTTAGCCAGGATTTCCAAGAGAGGCCAGCTTTAACCATCTGCCAAGTCAGGGAGCCAAAACCACCTAGCCAAGTGACCATGGTCTTATCCTTTATCACATTTGACCCTGAAAAGGAGGTGAGCAGGGAGTGTGAAGGAGAAAGAAAAGACAAACTGCTCCGTCTCCTATTATAGGTGCCAGGCTGAAACAGCAGAGACTTCAGGATTTCAGATTTCAGGCAGAAGAGCTTTGATGTTAAATTGTATTTGAAGCTTTAACTTTGCATGGCAACAGACATTGTCAAAGCTGAGTGAAAGCTATGCTTATGAATTAAAATGACCATAGGCCTGCTGCTTAGCTTACTGAACAGACAGACAGGAGAGAAGCTCAGACCTTCACTGAGGGTGAGATGAAGAATACCCCTCATGAATAAAAAATAAAGGGACAGTGCAAAATATAAACAAAGATGCAGTTCATCAAAACCCGCATGTTGTGTACCATACATATGTACCACATAAACAAGAATAATTTTGAGGGGTAATAGTTTTATTTCCTCTTCTTAAAAAGCAGCTTTTAATAGTGAACCATTGCCAAAATTGCCATAATTGGCTTTTTCTACTTTTTCCTCTTAAGACAAAATATGGGTATAGCCTATTGATAAAATGACAATGGTTATAGGTTATGGCACAGATCTGAGGTTGAGGGTGAACTGAGGAGCCTTGACAACTTTATGAGGGGGTTGTGCACCTTCCTAGTAATGTTAATTCAGGCACCCCCCTCGCCTGCCCACCTTGAAATTTAGGGCTTTCTTCAAACTTCAGAAACATAAACAATCACTGTATCATGCCTCATGCCTCGGTGCTCAAGTTTCTGTGATCTGTCAGTCAAGTGGAATCCTTAGAAGAGCCAACTGGCCCTACTTGGCAATGAAATTGAGTGTGGATGGAATAATTATGTTATGCACCTGTGCCTCTATGCCACCCTAATAAAATTTCCAAAAGAGTGCCCTATCTTCCCCACCATCCTATTCAGGAATTTGAATTTCTTATAAAAGAAATGTAAAAGAAAAACTCTGTGATTCAAATAAGGATTACACTCAAGACTCTGCAGTTTGGAGAAGCCTTAAAAATTTTCTAATCTGCCCATAAATCGTTCTCTGGTTAATATAGTGGTTTAAATTGAAATCTGTCAAAGAAATTAGGTTCACTCCTTTACTCTAGCCTTGGAAAAATACAGCTTCAGGGAGACTTGGATATAAGTTGTATATAGAAAGCAGGCACTTTTTTTAAAATTGAGGATTATAAGGGTGGAAAGTGAGAAGAAATGTCTTCCTTTCCAAACGTACTCTTCTAGACTTAAAACCCTGATTCCTTCTCTCAGTTCCCTCCTTCTCACCCCAGTCTCTAAATTTTATCTAGAACAGTTTCAGTACCGACAAAGCACCTTATTTAGTTTCTGCTGTGTTGCCTTGAAGCCATAATGCTTATCTTTCAGACAGTTACTGCTCCCTCCTTCACCCCAGCCAATTGTCAGTGACAGCTATGTTTTAAAAATAATCACTTTAGTGTCAAGAAAGATCACTGCTAATTAAAGTCAACCAGAGTATTTGCTGAGTGTTAGGTGTCTGTCCTTCATTGTGTATTTTCCTAAGATCTTCTTATCCCAAAGTTAATTACATCGAAAGACAGCAGATTGTCTAAACCTCAGGGGGGATTATTCCTCAGTTTGCATTTTCACTGTTATTCTTAGAGCATTACTGTTGATCATTTGTTGAAGAAAATATCTTGAAAGATGACAAAATTTATAATAGACATTTTAAATTTTGAGAAGGATGATAATTAATTCACATTTACTAAATGGTATTAATCAAATATGTATACAGAAATATATGTTATTGCATTTCACCATAGAGGCATACCAACGGACTTAGAAAAATATAGAACTATAAAGAGAAACATGTACTCTATTCATATGATATGTTTAAAAGAAACATAAGGCATGCACCATGCTCTTAGAGACCATACAATCTAGTTGAATGAGTCTGAATCTTTTGAATTTCATGGACCAATAACTTTTCTGGAGAAAAAAAATAATGCATTCTCCAATGATTACTGAGATGACCACTCTTTTCAGATGTTAATTGGCCATTTAGATATCCTTTTTTATAAAGTTCAAGCCTTCAGCCTATTTTTCTATTGGGTTGTATATCTTTTATATTGATATGTAGATGTTTTTATGTATTCTACATATGAGTCATTTGTAAAATATACATTTTATGTACATTTTATGTAGCAACCCTTTTCACTCTCTTATTGGTGTCTTAATAGACAGAAGTTCTTACTTTTTTTTTTTTTTTTTTTTTTAAAGATTTTATTGGGGACTTGGCGGAGGGGAACAGCGTTGGGGAATCGGGGAAGGGGAACAGACAAGTTGCTGTCTTCTTGTTCTTCAGTCTAGTTGCAGAGGATGCTGCCTCACTGTTGGTATCGTCATTGCGCTCTTCCCGGATGAGGCAGATCGGTCGCTGGTCTCTGGATGTCGCTCACCGCGGCTATTGGCAGCTCACGCTTGGCTGCCAGCCGCTCACGCTGGCTGCGGGCCACTCACTGTAGCCTATGGCAGCCCACTGCAGCAGGGGCTGCAGCCCACACCATCACCGGGGCTCACACAGCCCAGCTCCAGGTGGAGCTGTTGTTAGCTGTAGAGGGCAGTGTCACTGGCCCTCATGTGGGATCCGAACCGGGGCCGCTGGCATCCCAAAACCAGCGCTTAACCAATGCGCCACTCGGCCGGCCCCAGAAGTTCTTACTTTTAACTTATGGCTAACATTTGTTGTCTCCCATTTAAGAAATCTTTGCCTTCCTCAAGGTCATGAAGATATTCTTCTATGTTCTCTTCCTTAGACAAACCATGCGGATTTTCGTATATTGTATAAAGTAAGAGATCAAGATTTATCTTTTTCTATATGGATATCAAATTCTCCCAGAGCTCTTTGTATAGAAGATTATCTTTTACCAACTGTATTACAACGTCACCTTTATCATAAATCAAGTGGTTTTTTTGTTTTGGACTCGGATGTATTTGTCTCTTTTCATACAACTATTATATTTGGTAGTGTGTAAGTCCTCCAACTTTGTTCTTTTTCTTCAAGATTATCTTGGCTATTGTTTTGTTTTGTTTTCTGGTTTGTTTTTTTTAACTATTTTGTCTTGTTATAGTTGACATTCAATATTATTTTATATTAGTTTCAGGTATACAGCATATAGACAGTTATATAATTTATGCAGTGATGCCCCCATCAGCCTAGTACCCACCTGGCACTATACATAGCTGTTGCAACATTATTAGACTATATTATCTATGCTGTACACTATATCCCCATGCCTTGGCTATTCTTGACCCTATTATTTTCAGATAAATTTTACAATTGACTAATTAATTCTCACATATATAGAAAAATAGAACTGCATTGAATCTATAAGTCAGTTTGGGAAAAATTTGAACCTTTATAATATTGAGTCTTCTAATCCATGAACATGGTATATCTCTCTATTTATTAATTTAATTTCTTTAATACTGCACAGCATACTTTTACATTTTTGAGTCATTATTTGAAAATCTGAAACTTTATGTAAAAATAAGGATTTTCAGCTTTTCTTGAAAATAAGAACATCTGGCAAAACCAGTCCAATACTCCTACCTATGTAGCAACCATAGGTAGGAACTACCTACTATAACTGGGGCACGAGCTCTTTCACTTATCATAGCTCCTACCACAAACACAATGCATGAATCTGGACTCACAACTCTAAGTTCATTCATCTGTTGTACAAATGGGCCCCTATCTTTGGCCAAAGAAAAGTGGAAAGTAGTGAGAAATGTTTATCCACTCATTTTTGAAGTATTATTTAATGTTAACTACATGTCAAGCACTCTACTACATGTTGGGATATTCCAATGAACAAAAAGGAACACAGTTATTTTTATGATTTGATCCTGAGGACTTTCAGCAATAATTTTAATCAGAATTAAAGCAATATTAAATATTTTTAAAAATGTGTTTTGTGTGGTAATTTCATTTAGCCACTTTAAGGGAGTGGGGGTGATAGAAGAGTGAGCACACTAAAGTGAGGACACAGAGAAAAACCTAGGAACATGGAGAAAGAGGCTTTAGCTGTTCTGTCCATATTAATAGTTACGTTCTCAAATATACCAGGACATCAGACTTCTCCTGGTTCACAACATCCTCAGGTTCCAATAACAGACACAAAATACCCTGCTAGAATGAACAATGTGGTCTAAGTCTTTGCTCCAAGGAAGCTTCCATTCTACTGGCAGCAAACTTAGGTTGAAACCAGACCAAGAAGTTCCTTGAATTTCGACATTATTCTCCTACTAAAGGGCAATTGGTGAAGTTTTACTACCTTTTATTCTAGGTATCTTAATATACTCACAGAAGCCTGTTTCTTCATTGGATCCCAGGGTTGAAATAAATCAACCATGACTCTCAGGTGGGTATTTGGGCTTCTGTGAATAGGAAGAGAAAAGATAAGGGGAAAAAAAATTCCCTCATCCAATGAATGTTTAGAATACAAAGGGCAGTCAAGGATGAGGTGTATTTATTTCTTACACCAAGAACTTAAAGCACCTTTTCCACTCAACTCAGTTTGATTTTCCCATTCCAGTCAGTAGTGTAATACCCAGATTGTGTGTGTGTGTGTGTGTGTTTGGGGGTGGTGGTGGGAACCAGGAGGGAGGGGGAGGAAGACTGGGCAGGACAAGAGGTACTGAAAGGGATGTACAGTCCAGTTATTATAATACTAATGGGTTGCTAAATTTTCCCCCATGTAAAGACTTTTTAGACTTCTCTTTATCCTATGTCATATGTCATGTCTTGGCATCCAAACAGCCTTACCAGAAGCAAGCCCATGAACCCTCTCAGGCCTCTAGGGTACCATTCAGACCGTTCAGTGCATTTCTGGTGTTCTATTCTCTAAGTGGACCATATGAGGATGTTATTTAGTTCAATACACTATGGCTACACAAAACAATTCCCTCAAGTATTGAAAGAGTTAATCTGTATTCCTCCAAAAATATTTGGCTTATACAAGGTATTTACTGAGAAATTGGGGAAAACAAAGTCCAATATCTTATTAACTGGCACAAAATCCTAGGGACATAAACAAAAACAGACACAATCATTTTTAGTAAACAAATGGAAAAACCGTGAACCCCAAGAAGGTTTTGTCCACAGTCACACAATGAGCTGGTCTCAGAGCCAAAACTGTTTCCAGGTCTCCAAATATTCCATCTGGAGTTCTGCCTATGGTTTCCTCTAAATTCAAAATCATGTAGGGAAGCAGCGGATGGAAGCATGTGATGGGGCACAGGTTAACACAAGAGTCCCTGTGGGCCCTTCCAGGTCCAAAATTCTATCTTTTTTTTTTTTTCAATCCCCCATTTCTCTGAAATGCAAATGCTAGTCTGTTCCATGGCAAATCCTGCTTATGATGAAACAGAATTTTAAGTATATTTTTTAAAACCATCCCTTCCCAATTTCCTTCCAGGACGGTAGTTACAGTCACCTCTGACCACACCAAACCCAGCAGGCTTTCCACATTTTACCTCAGTTCCCATCAGCATGTCTGCAACTTCCCATAGTTTATTTTCATCTCTGTCCAGCAAACAAGGCCTCTTGTGAAATGAGAGAAGACAGGGTCAACACACTCACACACCTGCTGGCTCAACAGAAAACACCACATAAACCCGGGGAATCTTGCGTGAGGCCTGCCAGGAGGCAGCACAGCTAATTTGCAAGTTGGCACCACAGTTGGATTCCTTATGAGACAGAAGTCTCAAGATTAAATAACTCTGTGGTTGGGGAGGGGCCTGGGAATTAAGAGGGTAGGGGGATTGCCATGACTTGGCCATCAGACTGTAACTCCTCCACACTGAAATTCAGACTCATCAACTTTAGAGCCAGAAATGAATGTAGACATTCTCTGGTCCAACCCACATCTTACCGATGATAAAACGGAGGCAAAAGGGGAAGTGACCTATCCTAGGCCACAGGACTCAGTGGCACAGTCAGTAGGTGAGGGCATTTCAAGTACAAGAAACAGAAAGAGGGAAGCTCACCTTATCTCAGATAGCGAGGATTTGCTTTAAGGATGCATAGGGTGGGGACTGTCCGTGATAGCACAGCCAAACTTCACCGAACACTACAGGTCCATAAGAGTAACTCTAGTAAATACAGCTGACCCTTGGGTTTGAATTGCGCGCTCCACCTACACACAAATTTTTTCAACAAATAGGGTCAGCTCTTCTTATCCTCAGTTTCGCATCAGCAGATTCCACATTTGCAGATTCAACCAACTGCGGATCAAAATGCTAGTGCCTACTTCACAGCTTTGATGCAAGCATTAAAACCATTAACATAGAAAGCAGTTAGAATAGTAAGTGAACTTACTGTCAACTATTTGCAGTAGAGGAACTACTGGCTGTTGATCTTTGAAGCTAGACCTTGCCTATGGGCAACTACAATAAGATTCAATGACCCCTGTAAGTATACGAAAAAGCACCTTATATGTTGGTTCTCTGTCCATGCCCTTTTCTCACTTTCCCCTGCCTCTTCGAAAAACTGTGGCAGATTAACACATTTGCTAGAAATCAAATTAAGGCATGAGCCAGCTTTTCTTCTACAATTTAAGTCCTCTGACTTCAGGACCATTTCTAATCTCCCCTTTGATCATCATCTTTGGCGTATTACCAGTTTTTTGGTTTTTGATTTTTCCATTATTTTGATTTATGCTGTTAGTGAATTTGAGTTTCTGTAGGTTTTGGGGTTTTTCTTTAACAATGTATTTCACCAAGAATTCACTTCCAAATGCAACCCTGAGGACTAATGTTCCTAAAGCCACATGACTCATAAAATGTACTTCTCCCCACGCCCCCCACCCCCATACACCCCATTTACTAAAATGATAGCAAATCTTTAATAGATTGCATTGCACCTAAGGAGGTGGTTCCCAGTGCTCACATAAATAATTTATACTGATCAACGCTTACTCGTATTAATGGAAATCATCATGTAAAGAAAGCCTTTTTCTCTGTCTCCAAGCCTGTTCACCAGAGGAACATCCTAGCGATACAGGCAACCTGATAGCTGAAAGTTCAAAAATCACAGATATAGGCCTTGTTTTTAAAATTTCTCAAAAGCCAGCTAAGAACAGCATTTTCTTTAAAGGGCAAAGTCTATTACATACTGGACACTGTTAATACTTCACTGACAAGCGGGCAGAAATAGCTCTCTCTACTGCTACAAATTGTCTATCAGCCAAAAACTGTGGTTTCCTGAACTAGCAAAACCTGGAAAAAAATGAAGAGCAGTTTAGAGAGAAGGAATCAGAGTTGGCTGGTGATTCATGCATCCTCAGGAAGAGGGTTGGACATGGCCCCTGAGACACCTTTCAACCTTGTTTTGTGTTTTTCTACCATTCTACTCCAACTCTAATTTATACTCAAATATTAATTCCACCTCAAAAACAAGATGTTTTCATTCCTCCTCCCCATTGGGCTTTAAAATTTCCCCCAGAAAATTTATCAGACATAAATACAAATTAAGCTTAAGTCACCTCATTCATGCAATTCTTTAAGGCCTGTAACAGTTAAAGAGTGAATATGAGGAGCATCAAAGAAAAACTCCAAACCAAATATAGCTCCAGAGTTGAAGTCTCTACTTCACCTAAAGTGTAAGATAACAACACTATTTGCTCCTTTGGAGAGAGAAGGAAGGATATATTCTCGACCCTAAGTGAGCTATTCTTGATCCCTTGTAAACATGAAAGCTGGCAGCTGGGTATTTATGTACTAAACTCTGCCCCCTCATCCACACACCATGTTTGGAGGAATTCAGAGGCACTTCCTGTTTGGGGTCATGATCCAAGGCCAGAAACTACAACTTGGGCAGAATTAGAGCAACAATATCTGCAAGTGGGGTGGCACCTCCTAAAAGTCATCTCCCCAGCCAAGAAATTTAGAACCCACACCTAGGCAGAGGGCAGTAGAGAAGCTGAGGGGATTCATTAAAGAGACACAGCCCTGTACTATTTCACTCATATGTGTAATAGAAAACAAAAAAGAAACAAACAAAGCAAATTCACAGATACAAACAACAGACTGGTAGTTACCAGAGGGGAAGGGGGTAGGAGGTAGTGCAAAATGGGTAAAGGGGATCAAATGTATGAAATGACAGATGGAAATTAGACTTCTGCTGGTGAACACACCATAGATATTGAATTATAATGTTGTACACCCGAAACTTATATAATGTTATTAATCAATGTAACCTCAATTTAAAAAAAAAAAAGGACACAGTTTTGATTTGTATCATTTGCTGCTGTTTGAGCTTACCTTCACAGCTGCTCATGTGTCTATGCCTGCCTCTCTTCTCACACACATACATTCCCTTGGGGGTGAGAGGAGTGGTTCAAACACAAAATGAGTTTTTGCAAGTGATGACATCCCTTACAGATTAGAAGTCAAGTTTATAGGACTGTCAGTAAGGAGCCTTGTGAGCTAAACTTTCTAAAATTAATCCATCTAAAAGCTACATAGCAATAGAAGCATATGCAAGGAATACCTATTTCATCTCAAAAGAGATTTTGCCAATTCGCGAAATTACCTGGTTAATTAATTCAGGCTTTGTAGTAATGGAACTAATTTAAAACCAAAATATCCATCACAGAACAGAAATAGATCTGCTGTTTTTATCAAGGTAATTACCAGGGTAACTGCCAAACCACCCCCTTAATTTTGTCCCATTCATGTAAGCCAAGTCTGATGGTTTGCATGCACTATACATACATAGATCCTTGTATTAATAAACAAGTATGTTCTGAGGATAAATTTATAGGGAGCAACTTCCTTCCCAGAGGTAAGGATAGGAAAGAAAACCAGGGCTGTGTTCCTAATCCAGGTTATTGGCGTTATATAAATAAATGAAAACTTTATTTAAAAATCTATGTCCTTATTGTACCTATATTCAAAAATTTTCTCTATGTTATCATAAAACCTTTTTACCGGCAAACAGCAACAAAATAGTAAATTGATAAATGAGTGAAAGAACTGTTATAGAACTTCAAGCTACTTCAAAGGATGAATGGAATTTAAAAACGTCCTCCTCCCACCTATGAAAGGATTTTTGAAGGTGTCCTTGCCTCTTCCACAATGGCTCATCATCCCCATGGCTCCCAAGGAGCTGGGCTATTGGAGCTCCTAACCAGGTGGCCTTCAGGTACATCTGGCTGTTGAGCAGCCAGGGACGTCTTTACTCTGAGTCACCACTGTCTTTACAGAAAGTCAATGAGAAATCTAACCTACAAGTCCTAGAGAATCTTCTTCAAAACAAGAGCCTCAAACTCAAATAGCCAGAGGGACCAGGTAGGAGATGAATAGCAGTAAGAGAGATGGGAGTTGGAAAGTATGGGCCCCAGTTACTCATGCAGTTTCTCCCTAACTCACTCAATTTTTGCCATGAGAGACGGCAAATATGTAATAATAAAATAATGCCATGTTTTCTCATTTTAAAGAGATTCCAGAAATCTGATTTCATTGATATTTGCCGGTTTATAAATATTTGCAACAAATTCAATTTTTCAAAACACCACACTAGGAAATCAAAACACATCAGTGATAATACCCACCAGTTTGTGATCTACAGTGTCATCTGCACACGTAGACACATAGGCACACACATGTGCAGACCCACCCACCCACAAAGAGTCCTCGACCTCAAAAGTGATAGATCCTGGGAGTTAAATTGGTAAAACTTCAATCATCCTTGGAAACAGCTCGAAATTGTGTAATAGTCCTTTCACATATTTATCAGTTTATTATTTTGTAGACTTGCCAGTAAAAATATTTTATTACAATTTATAGAAACCCACTGAACATAGGTACAATAAGGACATAGAGTTTTAAATGAAACTTTCATTCATTTACTAAACTATGAACTCCAATAAAAAAAAATCTACTAAAAAAGAAAATTCTATGCAATGACTAACATTTTATTACTATATAAATAAAATGTACTACATATATAGAATTAGTATATATATTTATATATAAATAAAATTATGTATGTACAGACCAAAAAATTGCATAAATTCAACAAAAAGTAAAAAAATTAATGTTCTCTCATCCAAAATTTTGTTTATTTTCCATAATTACTAGTCAGTGAGTTTGAGTCAGGGAGCCCAAAATAACACAGAGAGGTCAGTGTCCTCACCTGTGTGAGGTAAGCAGTTAGTCAGCAGCAGAAAATTGCTAGGTGTGTCTATTATGACAAATTTCTAGATGTGTATTATTCCACAGTGATTTTTTTAAAGGTATAAATGAGAAGGAGTGGATGAGTTGACTTCTGTATTATATATCATATTAAAACTTCCTTATTATATGTCATTTTAAAACTGTCAAGCTAAAAGAAGGCTTCAATAATCAATAAAGCCCTTACTGAACCAGAAGATAAAGAAGGAATTCTCAAGGCAAAATGACTTCCAAGGACAGACAAGTAAGTTCTGTTCTGATTTTTAACTAGACACAGATATCTACAGAAAATTGTTCTTTGGAAAAAAAAAGACAAGCCTAATGTTCAAATACATATTCATTGTGGACTGAGAGTGTAAAATACACAGTAGAGAAATTCCATAGAATGTTTGTTATAGACTTGAGCAGTCAGTATGGTATTTTCCCCCCCTCTGCTCACAAATAGCAGACTTCATTTTCCTCTAGAGATTGTTGAAAGGGTTTTCAGTGTCCTGAGAATTGTGAGTCATTATGGGAGGCACACTGAAAATACGTAGTGGCTTACTCCGAATAAGCTGAATGCAAAAGGCTATTTTTTCCAGTCTAAACCATTCTAATGGAATTGGGTCAATCAGTTTCTATCCCAGATCTTTACATTAAAAATGTTTTCCTTTTTCTTTCACTAAAAATGCCTGTTGCTTAATAGCGTAATTGCATTTGCAAACTCCTGGAGAACGTGTGTGAGCACCATGATTACAAACTCAAGGCTAGACTTCAATGCTATATATCACGAAATAGCTGCTTAAAATCAGAGACTCAACTGAATTGGGTGGAGGAAGTTTTGCTTTCAAATTCACCATTGCTGTGTTCTTCTATGGATACCCATAAGCCAGTGTGCCTCTTCAATTATGAAGCAGTTTCTAGTGGGCTTTGGAATCTGAAAAGATTTGAAATCAAGTCCTGATTCTGCCCCTTAGTGGCTCAGTGCTCTTGAGTAAACCCTTTAACCATTCGGAAACTTTGTTGCCTTATCTGGAAAATGGTATTATTAGGTCCTTTTCAGGCTTGTTGTGAAATTAAAAGAGAAAATGCTTATAAACAGTTAAGCACAATAGCAAACACTTTTAAATAAATATTTTAAGACAAAGCAGTTTTGTGAGAATATGTGCGACAGAAACAACTTTCCCAGAAATCAATAAATAACCTTCAGAGGAAATTCCTGAGTTCTTAAAGTTGATTATTTCCATTCACTTGTATAGAATTCTTGTTAGTGCTTACTATGTCTAAGTGGGGAGGTGGAAGAAAAAAGAAAGGGAAAGGAGGATGTCTGGAAAGCTGAATCAGTTCCTTAAAGAATTTTAACTCTAGTAGTACGTGAGGAGATTGAGACTTGCCAGCAAATGACTATAAGTCAAGTCATCCAGGCTGTACTAGAGGTTGAGTTAAAGAGGAATGACAGTTGGGAGGATGTTATTTTGCTTCTGAATTGTTTTCTTTTATAGCTATGCCTCTGAAATCTATAGCAAAGTCCACCCCTCTAAAATCATCTTTCTCAACCAAGTGATGCTAGAGAATTTTAGAATTCAACTAAATTTTTAAGAGTTTGTGATTAGAATACCTCCACTTGAAAGTGGAGGAAGACACTTGAAACCCTTTCCCACCACCACCACCAAACGAAGTTAAGTAAACAAGTTAGTGTAGGATCAAAACAAGAAGTCATCTATTGTGTTTCTTCCTCACAAAACCTGTAAGTTCTCTCTTTGACTCCACTGGGAAATACCCTTTGAACATTGCATTTTTCGTCTACCAGAGGAAAAGAACATTCAAATTGCAAATGAAAAGTCTCTATGGCTTTAGTCCTTCTGTCCTTCTCCACTACCCTTTTTTCTCCAGAGATTTTAATTTCTGACTAGAATACAGAAATTTCTTCTGATAATTTATTGTCTAACCCAGGTATCCCGGAGCTAATTCTTTCCTTCCTTCTTTCCTTCCTTCCTTCCTTCCTTCCTTCCTTCCTTCCTTCCTTCCTTCCTTCCTATTACACTGGACTTTGAGCCAGTGTTCTTAGATTGACAAAAGATCCCTGGAGTCCAAGAATGGCAAAAGATCTGAAGGAATCCTGCACATAGTGAATATCTCAGCAGAACTCTGGTTGGACAGAAACCAAGTAGCAGGACTTTCCTAATGTTAGTGAAAGACTCTGAGCTCTTAGAGCAAAACTGAATTCAGGAGATGGGGAATACCAAAAATCACTGAGATTGAATTTCTCACCAGTCCCTACCAGAGTCAAAATTAAATTACAAGAAAGTAAGGTAGGAAGGAAAAAGAAAGGAAGGCAATATTTCTTACATACTTAAGATGTGGGCTGACATTCATCAACATCACACTTAATTTGCACAGTTATGTAGTGATGATATTATCTTTCTACCTCATAAAGAAAGTAGATTTCCTTCAATACCTACAGAGCAATCGGCATCAGCCAGAATAAAGGTTTACTAGCTACCATTATTTAGCATTTATCAGGAACTTTATCCGTATTATTTAATTTTATTAATCATCACAACAGCCCTATAATTTTGGTGTTATTATTCCTGTTGTAGAGATAAACCCAACAAGACTGGGGAAGTTTTAAGTAAATTGCCCAAGATCACACGGGTAGTCAGTATAAGGACTGAGACTAGGACCCACGTCTGTCAGGAGCCACAACCTATCCACTTGCCTGAACTGCCCTGAGACTGTGTACCAGTCCAGTCACTGTTCAGAGCTCCTGCTGGAGGTTGGGGTATATTTGGGATGTTTTTCAATTCATAGTCCCATTGTTCTTTAGGCTTTTCTCTCAAGACCTTGATTCTCATGCTTCTTTGATTCACATTTGTGTCTTCTGTTGTGCTAATTCACTGTCTGACCCTGACCAAAATCCCATCTCAAATTACAGCCTCCTGTCAACACTCTCCTGTCATCTGACCCCAGGCCCATCTGGGATTTGCTTTTGTTATTCTTGTGTGGGCCCCTGCTCCCTTGACCCAGAGGAGATAGTAAGTGTCAAGGCAATCATTCCAATGTTGAGATGACCACAGGCTGCAGTCATCAGGGAAGATTCCTGGCTGAGGGGGGTTTGATGGGAAAAGATTGTAAGTGGAAAAGAGAAGATCACTGTATCTAGCAAGGAAGAGGGTAAAAACACGTGAAAACAAGAACTGGGAGAAGCAGAGAATTAATCTTGGTAATAGAGATTACTTTGGGTAGGTGGGTTAGGATTAACTGTGGATGGTCTGAGTGTTTTAAGATATAAATTTACCTGTCAGTGTTGTACAGTATGTTTAGGAATAGAAAGGAATGGGAGCAGAAAAAAAAAAATGAGTATCACTGAGAAAGAGGTAAGATCCAAAATGATTCCGCAGATATACAAGTAAGCCATGGTAGCTAGGAGAATGACTGGGACCACTGGAAGAAACAGGGAATTTAAGAGGCTGTTTACAGACAAATAATATGAATTTTCATTTACCCCTGATGAGACTGGGACAATTTGGTTATGTTCTAATTGGAAACACCATAAAGAAGTTAGAGCTGCAGGACCAGAATTTGTGAAATTGGTCTGGGTGAGATTATCCACACAAAAGTGAGATTTAATTCCATGATAACAGATGAACTATCCCAAGGAATAGCAGAGGCAAAATCAGAAGTGATTAGCACAACCTTGGAGGTATTTACATTCACAACTATTTATTAACATAATATTCCAGGGGCCAGAGTAGATAAAACTAGTTCTTCCATTTTTTAGAACAAACATACCTGGTTAAAATTTATTTTAAGTCTTTTTAAATTTTTGATTGTGGTAAAATGCACATAACATAAACTTTACCATCTTAACCTTTTTAAGGGTACGGTTAAGTGGTATTAACTACGTTCACATAGTTTTGTAACCATCACCAAAGTTCATCTCCAGAACTCTTTTCATCTTGCAAAATTGAAAATTTGTAACTATTAAATAACTCCCCATTCTTCCCCAACCCCTCAGTTACCTAGGAACCATCATTCTATTTTCTGTGTCTATAAATTTGATTATTCTAGGAAACTCATGTAAGTGGAATCATATAGTACGTCATATTTGTCTTTCTGTGCCTGGCTTATTTTACTTAACATAATATCCTTAAGGTTCACATAGGTTGTAGCATGTCTCAATATTTCCTTCCTGTTTAAGGCTGACTAATATTCCATTGTCTGTATATATCACATTTTGGTTATCCATTCATCTGTCAATGGACACTTGGTTGTTTCCACCTTTTGGCTATTGTGAATAATGTTGCTATAAACATGGGAGTACAAATATCTCGAGAACCTGCTTTCAGTTCTTTTGGGTATATCCTCATAAGTGAAACTACTGGATCATATGGTAATTAAATTTTTAATTTTTTCAGGAACCTCCATAGTCTTTTCCAAAGAAGCTGCACTATTTGACATTCTCACCAACAATGCAAAGGATTCCAATTTCTTCACATCTTTGCCAACATTATTTGCTGTTTTGGGTTTTTTGGGGGTTTTTTTGATAAAATCTATTCTAAAAGGTGTGAGGTAGTATCTCATTGTGGTTTTGATTTGCAGTTCCTTGATGATTAGTGACGCTGAACATCTTTTCATGTTCTTATTGGCCATATGTATATTTTCTTTGGAGAAATTTGTATTCAGGACCTTTGCCCATTTTTTAAATCAGGTTGTTTGTTTTGTTGTTGTTGAACTTTAAGGGTTCTTTATATATTCTGGACATTAACCCATTATCAGATATATGATTTTAAAATATTTTCTCCCATTCTGCGGGCTGCCTTTTCACTCTTGATTATGTCCTTAGATGCAGTTTTTAGTTTTGATGTAATACAATTTGTCTTTCTATTGCTATTGTTGCCTGTGCTTTTGGTGTCATATCCAAGAAATCATTGCCAAATCCAATGTCATGAAGCTGCACCTGGTTAATTTTTTTAAACTCTATGAGGTGTAATTTATATACCATAAAAATTTCAGTTCTAAATGTGCAGTTCAATGATCTTCATTAAATTTTTACAGTTGTGCAACCATTACCACAATCCAGTTTTGGAACATTTTCATTACCCAAAAAGATCCTTTGTGCCAGTTTATAATCAATCCCCAATCCCAGCCCCAAACAACCACTCTGTCTCTCTAGATTTGTCTGTACCTGACTAAATTTTAAAAGTTATTTTCACATAATCTTTTTAAAAACTAGCATTTCATAGAATTTGGGGGGTGTGGGAAGTATCTCACATAATCCCTCATTACACTGTATATGCTTTTCATAAATTTAGTTTCACTGATTTACCATTTTGCTATTTTTACTTTTATTTTCATCTTTGTCAAAAGCATAATTGAAAATCAATCTTGTTGGTAAGTGGCACACTTAAAATATGTTACTCAAATTTTATTTAGTCCCTAGAGTGTATCTTCTATTACTGAATCTAATTTCCTTCTAAAATAAGGCATGACATTTCCACTAAGGCACCCAGGTGGGTTATATGCCTGTCCTAATCAACAGCCACCTGTCATGATCCAAACAGGTTTCTAGGTTGTTTATATGCTCTCATCCTTCCTTCCTGTCCCAAGACTGAACCTCTTACTCTTCAGTACCAATCACATGTACTCTACACACATTACCACCTGTACTGGGTGGAATTCAGAGGCCTCCATTGAGACTTAAACGTCCTATAAGTGAATTCCTTGAGGCCTTGGTATGTGGAAGCCCACACCCATGTTATTATTCATATTGAGTTCCTTCCAAAACAAGTTTTTTAATAAAAACAACATTAAGGAAGAAAGAACAGGAGGTTTTAAAAAGTAGGAAGATGTTTTGGCTTGTTTCAGTGAGTAAATCATGTCTCTGATACTCAAGTCAAATTCAGTAAAAAAAAAAATTCAGTAAAAAAAAAAGGACATGATGGAACCCTGTAGAGAGATTTGAAGCCCAATTTCCTGAGGTGATGAGGTCAAATTCTGAGCTATGGATGTTTTAAAAAGGTCAATTTCAGATTAGGAGCTTTGAATTAGGCTAGCTAGCCCATGTGACACATGGGTACCTTAGTAAATTGCAAATGCCTTTAATAGAGGGGAAACCTCTTAATTTTAGAGTTAGGGGAACAGGATTAGGAGTTGAATCACCTGGTGTCAAAGCAAGGTAAAAGTGTGGGAGGGTATTGTTATAGAGCAGGTTTCATTTCTGGCTTGACAAAGTACTCCACACCCATATCATCTTTGTATGTTCAACTCAAAGAATGCAAAGTAGGAAATAAACACGTTTGTCTACAGGCCAAGGAGTCTCCAGGAAAAGTAAACATTCAAATCCCAAACTAATGAGTTTCACTACTATTCAACCATCCTGATTGACATCAGTGGACAGGAAAGGCCCCAAGTATGTTCTCCCAAAGAGCAAAAACAAAGAACTCACCCTCAGAAAAGGGAAAATGGGTCAGTGGTCTGGTCTCAATATCACTGCCTAAATAGTCCTCAGGAGAGTTCTGGACACAGTATGTAAGTGAGATAAACAATCTCTCCTGGCCTAGATCCTCTTGTACTATGGATACACTTTTATGAGCAGCTATGCCTATTAATATAATGGCAAGCAGTCTCATTGAGTTACCAGGCATAAAGTGATATGAAGCCATCATAGCCAAGTATAGCAGGGAGACTTCTCTACCTCCCTTCCCTGCATGCTGGTCCTGAGAAGTTACTGCCAAGCCATCACAGTGAGGAGATCCGGGGACCATAAAAGGCTGCTTGTTTTCAACAGAGCTCTGTGAGATTGGCTTCCTCAGTTCTCTTTCTGTCAGACCCCTGGCAGCAAGCTTGGCAGTACTTCCTCTCTGCACTATCTACCAGGACATTTTCTGCAAAAGCTAAAAAATAAATTATAAAGTTTAATGACATCGATTTTTATGTTTAGGTCTTAATTAGAAAGAAAACCTGTTTTGTGATGTAAGAGAGAAATTAACAAAAGTGTGCATTCTTGTTCTATACAGCTTTTATATAGCAGAGTGACCTACACGGGATAATTTAACTTGTACTGGAATTTGCATTCTACATTAAAAAGTCTCCTATCCATGGAGTGGGCAATTTCTCAAGAAGAAATAATAGATATTCCACCTCCCATCCCCAAGAAAGCGCAGCAGACAGGTTCTTGTGTTTCTGAGACCCAAGCCCTTCTTTTTTTTTTAAGTCCTTCTTAATGGCCCTTTAAACTTCATTATGGGAAGAAAGAGGAAAAGATACCATTTATATGTTAGAAAGATGAAGAAAGAAAGAAGCCCACACCCAGAGGAGATTCTAGAATTTTTAAAAGGGATAGTGATTGTCATTTCTGAGACAAGGAGATGCCTAGTCATGCTTTGGTTGGGTGAAGGACCTTGTGGACGCATGGCTATGCAGGCTCCTGAAAAGGTGAGCATTATTCGTAGTCTTGGAGCCTGAGCAAAGGGTTCCGAATGATCAGAAAGCAAGTTGTATTATCCTTTGGTGCCACCCTTCTTCAAAGGCCCATGATGCTTGGCAGAAGACTATATACGTTGATGCACTGCTAATGCCTAAAGCAGCAGGGCCAGAGGTAAAGTGGAAAATTGATGGTCCCAGCAGAGTCTAGACAGTGAAGGCAGCAGTGGACAGAAATTCATCAGAGCCCTGTGTCACTGGAGAGTGGAATTCTGACAGACGTTTTATTGTTTAAGCCTCTAGAGATCATGGGTAATCCAGCTTGGGAAGTGCTTCATCTGTTCAGGCTGCTATACCAAAAATACCAGAAACTGGGTGATTGATAAACAACAGGAATTCCTTCTCACAGCTCTGGAGGCTGGGAATTCCTGGATTAAAGCACTGGCAGATTCTGTATCTGGTGAGGACACTCTTTCTGAGTCACAGTCATCTTCTCACTGTGTCCTCACATGGTAGAAGAGATGAGAAATCTCTCTAGGATCTCTTTCTAAAGGCATTAATCCCATTCTTGAGGGCTCCACCCTCATGACCTAATCACTTCCCAAAGGCCCCACCTCCTAATACCATCACAACAGGGGTTAGAATTCAACATATGAGTTTTGGAAGGAGAGAAACATTTAGTCCATAACAGGCAGTGAAAGATCAAAAATATCCAAGGTTTAGGGTATCGTGGCTTAGAACACAAGCTCTGAAACCAAGTTTTGGTTTACATTGTAGTTTCTCCAAAAATTCTCATGTTTCTCCCCAACCTGCTCCCTCCAAATAAAGGAGAAGGGGTCATTAAACCACTGCTTAGGAGCTACTGTTTCTAATGAGAATGTGGCCTATCCCTCAGATGTGTAAAGGTAAAAAATATATTAAGAACTGCCAAGGTGATTTATATAAAGGGCTTTGTACATGCATGGCATATTTTGAGAATAAATAAATGGCTAGTTTATAGACATAGAATATAAATAGAAACTGTGTGATTTTGGTAGCTGTTCTTTCCTGCCTTGGATTTACTGGCTAGCATAATGAGTGTTGTACACATGTTACAAGTTTATAGAAAAATACTTCACTAAAATACCAATTAATGATTTCTCATTTCTTAAACTACATTTCAAAACTTTAATTTTTTTCTATTTTATTCTAAATTCCCCCAAGCTATTAATTTTCAATATGGACCCACCCTAATTAACCATTTGCTTAGAGAAGAAATAAATTTCTTTAGCCTTGAGACTAGAGCTCAGTCCATGTCAAAGGTAGTGACTGTGAATTCCTCTTTAAAATAGTCAAACTGAGCATATATGGAATTCAAATTGATTTTTTTTTTAAATGAAGTCCTTACAAGACCGTAGGCTGTAAACATGAGAAGTATCCCCCTGCTATTTTATGCCTCTCCCACAAATTGTTTCCATCCATGTTGAAAATGCCAGTCTATTTTCATGAATTTCAATTATAACTGGCACCACAGAGCTTCTGGGAACAGCAGTTGGGCTGGGAAGTAATAGAGGGCATTTTGACATCTGTGGAACCCCATAAAAACTGTGACATTTGCATTTGTGACTGGCTTCCAAAATGTAGGAAGCAGCAAATGAGAGACCAGACTTTCTGGCCAGTCCAGTAGCAGACATCAATCAAGTCTTGAGGTTTTCTCCATGAACAAATACAAAAGGCAGAACTTGTGCAGTTAGGCAGAGGAAAAAAGAACTACTGGAGTCAACACACTAACTTGTTCAATAGAAGAAATGCTGCAGCTTCATAAAAAAGAATTAAAGAGAGCTTTGGCCAATGTAATTGGTATGGTTGGAGATGACTGTTCCCAAATGGGAAAACTTTTCAATGAATTTTGAACATGATGCTGAAACATGAAATTATAGATCTGTTTTGGTCAGTAAAGACATAAAAGAAGTATCAGCATAATTTGTGGTATGACAGTGGATTCTCTGTATCTCAACAAATTAATTTGAGTGATTGAGGCAGAATTTTTTCTTAAGGACAGTGTTTATTGTTTTGACATAAAGTGAACAAAGTCGATATCATCAAAGCCCTCTTGACACCAGGAAAACTGCCATCTCCAAACATAACCAAAGTCTGCCAAATGCACACATTATTTATATGAGAATCAATAAGATTCAATGAAATCTATGATAATACAGTAAATTGTTCAGAAACAAAGGCAAACAGCAACAGGGGTGTCAGTGAATTGCCTATGAAAGATAAATCAGTCCCCCATTATCCATGGTTTTGTACAGTTCCAGGTACCCACAAGTCAACAGCGGTACAAAAATATAAAATTTCCCAACCACTGACATCATCTTCTCCTACCATCCAACCATCAACATCCTCATGGCTCAATAAACCAGGATCACCCAAAGCAAATGATTCTCCTTCTGATGTGTCATAAGGACAGCAGTAGCCTAACGCTATGTCATAATGCCGACGTCATTCACCTCACTTCATCCCATCACGTAGGTATTTTATCATCTCACATCATCACAAGGGTGAGTACAGCATAATGAGGTATTTTGAGAGAGAGAGTGACACCACATTCACATAACTGTTATATTGTTATAACTGTTCTATTTTATTATTAGTTGTCAATCTCTTACTGTGCCTAATTTATAAATTAAACTTTCTCACAGGTATGTATGTATAGGGGAAAACATAGTATATATAAGGTTCACTACTATTTGTGATTTCAGGCATCCACTTGGGGGTCTTGGAACGTATCTCCCTCAAATAAGGGGGGACTACTGTATAACAAAAAGCAAATTTAATCAGTAATATCCTTAGCATTTCAATAGCCAGAATGAGTGATAAACGCTATTACTATGGACAAATGTAAAATATAAAAAGAAGTATGTGACAATATGGAATAAATATTTATACAAAGGTGCATTGCAGAGGAGGTATCGCAATTCATGTCACTGTACCAAAGTCTTCAGCAGGTTGAAGGAAGTTCAGTCAAAGGAAATGTTAGGCAGAAAATAAATCTAAAATACTCCCACAGGAAGGCTGAGACCATGCATCATTGTCTAAACTTTTGAATCCCTTGAATAACAAAATTTAAGCATATATCTTCAACGTGTGTATACAAATATGTATACATTAAATTTATAAATATATAAAGATGATATGCTATTTTATAATACTAACATATTATATACATGATAAAACAGACACAAAATATAAATTGTGAAAGGATGAGGTAAGATGACATCAATAATGGTTTCTTTTATATTTTCTTTTATTTATTAATTTACAAAATCTTTCTGTTCTCACTTTAAAAATCATTAATATTAAAATTTATATAAATGGTATGATTTCATATAATTGATTATTTTTTAAAATCTTGTCTTAACATTTGTGATTCAGTCCAACTTTCTGTTCATAATTTCTGTACTTGATTTCAATCATTGTTATAGCTAAAAAGTTAATTCTTAGTGATACAAGGATGTGAAAAGAAAAAGGACTTCACTATCTTGCCTATAAATCATGGTATTCACTTTTTAATCCAATCCACCAATTATGCAAAAGCTTTATTTCACTTTGAGACAGTATTCAACTGGGTCTATAATGATAGAGGAAGTAAATCCATGTTTCATATATGCTCTTGATCATTTGAAAACTTATCAGAATTTCTGATTCGTCTTTTACTTCTTTGGCTGCTAAGGCACTGGTGCTATAGTATTAAGAGAAATATCAATGCTGCCATTTTTTCCACTATTAAACAGTACATGAATTATTATCTTCGATCCCAGATATTTTTGCAGGAATTTTTTTATCCGTTAGTCCATTCTGTGAAGTAGATAATGAAATGCCTAATCCACTTGACCAGGTACACACAAGCTTCAGTGTGTGTCAATACACTGAAATCAAGCAAAACAGAACTCCACAGCCAGTTCTTTGGGTTTGGGTAACTTCTACTCTTTCCTTAAGAAACCTCAAATATCTGTCTCATAGTGCAGGGACGTGTGCAATCTGTATATTACATGTCAGTAAATCTTAATTTCCTTTCTCTACATTTTAAGGCAAAGCCATCAGCTGTAATCTTTTCCCATGCACCAATGAGTGGTCTTGTTCACATTCTGCTGAGCATGTCCCTCCACTTTGAAATGAGTGTCTTTCCATGAAGACTTACGTCCTCTCTCCCTACAGAGTGTGCTTTATGACCCATGGAGTAATTCTGGGGATGAGGTTACAGATTAACAATTGCTTAACACTTTTAATGACTTCGGATTGCTGAGTTTATTTATTTTTTGTGGAGAGTTTAACAAAAAAATCACCATTTTCCATAGATTCATTGCAATTCTATTATCTTGTCACTTTTAAATTCCATATAAAAACTTGAATTTGAATCAAAATGAATAATTTGTAAATCTAGACCAGAGGGCAGAAGCTTTCTCTATGAAGGACTAGATACTAAATATGTTTGGCTTTATTGCCCATACCTATAGTTATTGCTGCAATAATTCAACTCTATAGCATGAAAGCATCTATAGACAATATGTAAAAGAATGTATACGGCTGTGATGCAATAAAACTTTATTTATAAAAATAGGTAGCAGGAAGGATTTGGCTTGTGGACCATAGGTTGCCAACTCTAAACCTGACAATTGCTTCATTTTTCCTTACCTGATTTGACCATGGTGATATGAGTCTGTACAACTTTACATATCTAACTTTTGAATTATGATGTTTTCTTTTACTTAAGTAAGAAAATTAGGGAAAGGCAGTCATTTTCATGATGCATATTCAGATATTTGCCTTTACTTTTTCAGGTATCCACTTTACTTTTTTCCCAGATGCGCTGACCAAATGAGTTGGTCTTTTATTCCTTACAAACTAGAATTAATTTGACAAAGAGTTGAAAGGCACAATCAATCTGGCCTGTAAAAGAACAAAGGTCTCCTTGGATCATATCTGCTGGCTGGAAACTTCAAGATGGATCTTGTTTTTGTTTGTATGATAATATATATGTTAAATGCTACAGAGGCAGGAAAAGCAAAGCATAGCTTGCCGGGAAGAAAGGTAACTTCCATTGTAATGAGTAAAGAGCTGCCTAGTAATGAGTACAGTGTGCTGCTACTGGGAACTTAGAGCTCACTTAGTGTACTTTCTACCTTAATATCAGTTCTACCTTAATACCTACCTAGTGCTTCTCCAACTTGAGTGTCTAGAGGTTGTACCCTGGAAGTTGATCAAAATACTGACTGTAGGTCTTGTAGAGTGGAGTCCAGGAATCTCTCACCAAGAGCTTATGGTGATTCTAATGAGACCAGTCAAAAGAAAACATATAATACATGGTGAAAAGCACAGGGTAAATTTGCTGAGTTCAAAATCCTCCCTGTAAGGCCTGGTGTGAAGATTAGTGAAAATATATCTGAAGCTTCCAAATCAGAACTTGGCAAAAATACATGCTCAACAGGGCTAAATAATTTTATAATTATTATCATAATGTAATTATTACTGTGGTATAATTATTGTTTTATGCATAAAGAGAGCTATGAAAACTGGAAGCATTCAACTGCAATTAGGTGAAAAGGCAGGAAAGGGAATTGATAGATCTTCAATACCAAAAATGGATGCAATATGAGAGGGTCAGATGCTGCAAGAGTTAAAAAGAAAGGTCATAACTGCTGAATCATTAGGTAATCATTAAACCAAACTAGAGACTAGTAATAAAGGAAGAGGGGAAAAAAGGCCTTAATGGCTATTTGCCCATGTCACAAAATTGAAGGAAAGACATGTTGATTATCTGGATCATCTGGGTCTTAGCCACAGTTCTTTGACTCTCTTTGCCTGAGTAAATCTGAATTTAAGGCAATAAAATCAAGAAAGTAGTGGGATTTAGGGAAAGGGGAGATTTGCAAACTATAGCTGAAGTCAAGGGAGCCATTCCAGTCTAAAAAGAGCATTGCTCTCCTCAATAAATCCCCAGACATTGAGACTTTTGCCGTTTGCTTTGCCCTTGGCAAAGAATACCTCGGATTATTTTCAGGCCTGGTTATTCCGTTCATGTGTTCATTCATTCATTCATTGAACTAATTTTTAATGAACTCAGCTGTTCTAAGCACTTGGAATACAAAAGTAAACAAACCTATAAAGAACCCTGCCCTAATAGGGCTTACATTCTAGCAAACAGACAGACAAGAAGAAAATAAACATGATAACTAAGTTCTATGATATCAAAGGGAAAGTAAGCAGAGAATAGAAAGGATAGGATGTGAGAGGTGGTCAAGATCAGCTTCACTCGGAAAGTGAGACTTGAGCCAAGACCTGAAGGGAGTGAGGGAGCAGGGCCAGCAGCTATGGGTGAAACAGCATGCCCAGTGGAGGGGACGACAAAGGTCATAGGACAGGAGAGTGCTAGCTTTAAAAAAAAAAAAAGAAATATTAAGGAGACCAGTGTAGCTGGAGGAGAGCGAATGAGAGGAATAATCAGCGATGAGAGCAGAGAAGTCAGAGGGTCCAAATCATTGGAGAGCCTTGCAGGCCATTTACTGTTGAGAACTTTGGCTTTTGCTTGTGGTGAAATGAGCAGCCTCTCTATGGCTTTGAACACAGGAGTGACAGGATCTCACTTAGGCTTTAAAGGCTTACTCTAGCAGCTGCGCTGAGAGTAAGCGATAGGAGAGAAAGCGTGGCTCAGGCCTTCAGTAATCAGGGTGCTTATTACCTCCAGCAACAGCACTTTACCAAGAGGGAACAATTCACTTGGAAGCATCTACTGCAACTCTGATCTCTGCTCGAGTTGGCTCACTGACCCCTAACTGAAGGTTCTGACTTGCTACTCGTTTTTGACCTCTGTCCACCGTGTCATCTAATTACATGGTCCCAGCTATTCTGTTGTTCTCGCGAGTTTGCCTTAGCTCCCCCAAAAAGGTGCATAATGTTCAATCTTTTTTCATCCAACAACTTCCAGAGTTCATCATTACATTAAAAATCAACTAGTAAATAGAAGCACTTGAGACCTACTTTAAGGGATAGTAAGTATTATATTTTTAGTTTCTACATGGGATGGTGGCTACGCTCACCCGCAACTAAGACTGAACTCAGCATCTTGAGCTGAGCTGCCACCTGGATGGCTCAGAGGATAGTGCGTGTGCTCTTAACAAGTCTGCTGGTTTGACTCCCGCATGGGATGGTGGCTACACCCACCTGCAAATAAGATTGAACACAGCACCTTGAGCTTAGAGGCCACGAGCTGCTGACTGGAAGCCAGATGGCAACTGGTACCCTCCACAACGAAGATTGAAGAACAACTTGGCTGGTCTCCTTCCCCAATTCCCCAACAGTGTTCCCCTCCCCCAATTCCCCCAATAAAATCTTTAAAAAAAAAAAAAAAGTTTGCCGACCCCTGTTATAGAACATTTTCTTACAGTTTCACTGGAGTTCTGTTCTTTCTTGCATAAAGCATCATCTTTTGATCTCCACTTTCAGTTTCTTTCAAGTAGAATTAAAGATAGGTTTTGCTGTGAAGAAACATGAAAATCAACTTCTCTATATATTTATGAGCATGTTCTAATATTTTACAATATCTTATTATATTACACAATCCCCCCCAAACACTATTCAAAATTTAGTTCAGTTTTTGTGGAAACAATTTCTCTTTCTTTTCACAATCATGTCTCTTTGATTTTTCATACTATTTAATAAATTTTCTAATTTCAGTGACAAATACAATTGGCATAGATAGATTTGGGAACAAAATTAGCTGACTCTTAGTAAACATAAAACTCAACTGATGGGGGTAGAAATGTGTGGATTGTACTAGAATAGTGTCCTGGCTGCCAGTACTCTTCTGTGATAGGCATTGTCAGGCAGGTTTTATTGAGGGAATGTACAGCATGGTAACTCTAGTGGTTCAATTAAATGGACATTAGTTAACTGAACATCTATGGTATAGATTGTTGATGCCAAGTAATGAAATCTTAATAAGAATTATAGAACATAGAAACTATAAAGAACAATAACAAAAAATAACTAGCATAACAAATGAGAAAATCCAGACCTTGAGAGTGAGAGTATCTTCATTAATAGGAAAAGGAACAGATTTGACATTTCTGTTCAATGTCTCTTCCCACACTAGAGGGTCCCATTTTGTCACTCCTTGATAAAGTCACTGAAATGACCAAATTTCCTCTTTTCTCTAATTCTTCTGTTTTTCAAATAAAGTGCAAAGGAAGAATTCTATCACATGTGACTAACATTTTTATTACATACAAAACTGAGAGATGTTTTGCCCCGAGGTTATCAACTTGAAATAGATTACTTTGTGTGCGTGCGTGTGTGTGTGTGTGTGTGTGTGTGTGTGTGTGTGTGTGAGAGAGAGAGAGAGAGAGAGAGAGAGAGAGAGAGATTTCAATGTCAATTACACAAAATAAGTGTTTGTCTCTTCCAAATCATGGAAACTCAGATCCAATTTTTTTATGTATTTCCATAACCCATTGAATTCACAAGGACTCACATTTGGTCATTTGTCAGCGAATAGAAAATAGCTTGAGAGAAAAGAAAAAAAAAAGGTGACTGAAAGAGAAAAGAAAAAAAAAAAAAGTGACCGAAATACTAGAAAGACCGAATAAATAAACAAGAAGCCAACCTTGCAGCTGACTTTTCCATGTATTTTGCCAAGATGTCTAAGGTCATTGGTAAATACTCAGTTGTATAATACTATCCAAAATATCTACTGCAGGAATAGATCAGAAATGGGAGTATTTACTTTGCACAAAGTACCAGGCATGTGCAATGTGTGCTCATGTGTATTTATAAAAATGGGTCAAAATATAATGCAGTAAGTCATAAAAAGGAATTAGAGAATTAGAACCAGAGTCCACATCCTCCTATTTATTTTTTCTTATTTATTTCCTTTCTGCTAGAAAAACATCTACAAAAAATTGATTAGGCATAAATAAGTGTGTATACTTATTAACCACACCTTCAACTCGGGCCCCAACCTTCCCTGGAAGAGAAGTGGTGGGTGCTTAATGTCACCTGTCAGGGAGCACCGCTGCCTCCTTCCTACTGGAAACTCTTACCCTGCATGGGAAGAATCCCACTGGCACTGGCTTCAGAGTCACATCAGATTGTTCGAAGTGAACTTTTAAATATTTACTCCAAACTTACCATGATACTATAATCTACTGGTTCTTTTCAAACCTCTGTGATTTTTTTTTTCTGTTTCTTCACAGATATTTCTCCTTCATTTTTATCATTAAATATTGGGGTTCCTCCGGGTTCCAGGTTTGGCCCATGGGCCTTCCCCATCATCTGCTAACCTGCATGATATCATTCTCTCTCAGTCTTGACCATCACATGTTAGGGACTCCCAGATGGATCCAGCACAGTCCTCTCACCAACAAATTCCCATTAGACACCTCTATCCAATGGCCCTTGGACACATCAAATACATCTTATCGAAACTGAACAACTGATGTCCTTTCCTTCCAAAACTGCTCTGCCTCACATGTTTTTTTCTCTCACCTAGAACAGCCAACTACCCAGTCTGGAAACTTTTGAGAAAATCCTCAGCAATAATTCTTCAACTGGATTTTTACCATGGAATTTGGATTTTTACTATGTGTGTAATTTGAATCTTACGATGATCCTAGTCTTATCTAAATTAACAAATGATTGTACTTCACAACAGTATAACCAAAAGTACACTAACAAATTAATGTACTAATAATAGCTTTTCCTAAGCACTACATAACCACCACCAGCACCACCACCATCTCTGGCTCTATCATACTCGTTTTTCCTCCCAACTAAGGCTCTTTGCAGACTTATGGTCATAGTTATTCTTTGAAAATTCCTACTTCGGGTAATCTTGTCAATACACAACTACACAAAAGCAGCTAGCACCTCAGATTGCATGTGCTTTATTTAAGAATACAAGAAACAGGGCTGGCTGAGTGGGGCATTGGTTAAGAGCTGGCTTGGGACACCAGATCTGAGCAGCAGGGCCCCGGTTCAGATCCCATGTGAGGGCCAGTGACACTGCACCCTCTACAGCTAAGATAGTGAACAACAGCTCAACCTGGAGCTGGGGTGCAGTGAGTTGACAGCAATGGCATAGGCTGCAGCCCCTGCTGCAGTGGGCTGCCATGAGCTACTGTGAGTGGTCGACAGCCAGTGTGAGCGGCCGGCAGCTGGCGTGAGCTACCAAGAACCGCCATGAGCGGCCATCCAGAGGCCACCCTTCACCCCCCCCCCGCCCAAGAGTGCAATGATAATACCAACATGGGCCAGTGAATCGATGTCCTCTACAACTAGACTGAAGAACAAAAGGACAGCAACTTATCTGTTCCCCTTCTCTGATTGCCCAACATTGCTCCCCTCCCCAATTCCTCAATTCAAAAAACAAAAATACAGAAAACAAGAAAACAAACAACTGAGTACCTAGGTACATATTCTTACTTTGTTTCATGTGTATATTTACATTTTTTTATGTAATATAGTGGGGAGAGCAAAAATACTCCCCTGGGGAAAAGTTCCAAAAATAAAAAGGTAAAGAGGAGATAGGGTAGGGAAAGAAGGTGAAAAAATGCTCATACATTTGCAACCTACACTAATTAAATCTAATCACAGCTGACAACTAACTATTGTGTTAGAGGTTTATAAAGTCAGCTTAAAGGCTTCATTCCTGATTATATCAAGTACAAGGAGTACTAAGGGCTCTAATGATAAGGCAAGCCCCATTAGGCTGTTAAAATATAACAAGGATCCTCTTTCACAAATCAATGTATTTCTATTTAGCCAGAGCCTGCCACTCTAAAAATGTGTCAGTAATCATTCTTCTCTCTTTCTTGATCTTTTGCTACTTTATCCAGCGCCTGCAGTCAACTGTGGAGGTGGATGGAACAAAGAATTCTTTCATGTGAAAGAAAAAAAAAAGGAAAGAAAGCTCCCTGGGTGCAATGCTCTCTCTCTCTCTCTTTTTCTGTCACTGTGACCATACTAAACAAAAGGGAAGGATCAACACCCTTTCCAGTGGTCAAAACGTATTTTCAAAATAAAGGAAGAAGTCCTTGAGAGTGGCTTTGTATCTGTCTTCCAATTGACTGTCACTGATAGTATGTGTTAAACCCTTTCAATGTCAGGATCCAAGTCCAAAGCAGGCAACTAAAGCACAGGCTTGGGTTTTCTCCTAAAAAGCAATGAATGACATTTGGCTCAGATGATGGAGAGCTCTTGACGTTATAGGGAATTCTATAAGCAAAAATGCTGCTACCATTGAGCACTTTGAATTCCTAGACAGACAAATGTAGATGAGCCTCCTAAACTTGATCTTACTTATTGTGTACCAAATAATTTTATAACATGAGCAGTGAGATCTTAGAACTTACATTTAACTTCGAGGTCAGGAGAGGAGTCAAGTAAAATATAGGGAGCTTTGAAAGATCAGAGCCTATATTAGGTCAAGATCGCAGCCATTCCCTGTTCTTCATCAAGAGCAAAAGTAAAGCCCGACTATTTAGAAGGAGATCTGGTGTGCACAAAAGATCTACTCAGTGTGTTGCTTCTAATCTATAAACTATTTATGGAGCAAGGAACTCAGAAATCCTTGTCCCTGTCATTTTTATGAAGTACATTGCCCTCATTAAATCTTTTAGTCCAACAGGTTTGTCTTTAAGAGAGTGTTTAAAATGTTAAAATAGTATTTCTTTATAGTTGTATAATACTGTACAAACTAAAGGGGTCTGGCAGGGTTTATTCATCGTTAACTCATTTTATCCTCACTTCAACATGAGTAGGTATTATCCGCATTATTAACCAGCCAGGATGAGTGAGGATTACCAAACTCAGCTTTGGAAATGGGAAGTCAGAGCATTGGGGAAGCTGAGATGATTAGGCAAGAGTCTCATATTTTGGAAGCAGTAGAGCCAGGACTAAAACCTAGTTCTGTGTCCAGCATTGTGTGACCACATAAACAAATTGTATGTAAACCATGTGGGTTTATATTTTATAAGAGGCTACATTTTATAAGAGTCAAGTAGGTAGTTTTAATCCAATTTCACCCATCATACACCAAAGCAGAAATATTTGTCTAAGAATGTTGAGCCACATAATCAATATTCAGCCAAATAGGTTTAAAATGGAGGTCTAATGCTGCATGAATGAATACCCACTGATAAAGTTAATTATTAACATCTTCATCTATTTTAACTGAGAACCATACTGGGAAAGCAGGGACTCCCACTGAACCCCACTCTCCCGCACTCTTCAAGTGAAAACAGCTAATACCGGTTTTAATATTGCTGATTTACAAGCCATAATAAATTGGTTTGGCTGCTCTTCCCTAGAGGCTTATTTAGATGTGAAACAAAGGGAGTAGTCATAAAGATCTTCTTTGTTCTGAATTTAGTTGAGAATGCAGCAAGTCAATAGAAAGACAGTTATATTTGAGACACGGTATATAATGTCTTTGGTATATTGTTAGTGTTCAACCAACTTTAAAGTACAATGTAATGGAGATTTTCTAGGTTCTGTATGTTTTAATGTAACTCATATTTATTGAACAGTTAGAATCCAGACTGCATTACATCAAGGGAATAAAAAGTGATAAACTGGATTTGGGAAAAGATGAGCAGTGAATTAAACAAGAATCTAACTGCTCCCACCAGAAACCCATGTAAAACCGCAGAAAAGGGAGGGATGGATGGGTAGATAGATAGATAAAATTTTCAAAAGTATATGTCCAAAGATAAATGAAGATAGATAGATAGATAGATACAATTTTTGAAGGTATATATCCAAGAATAAATGAAGATAATACAACAGCACAAAATTTAAGAAGGCAGGAAAGCAGACATACTGAGTGTTAACCAAAGGGCCTTGTAAATCCAAGAAGGCCGAATCTACCCAGCAATGAGTAAGGAAAGCTGAAAACTGACCTAATCTTCACTTCAAAATCATTAAGGCACAAAAATTCACAGCATCAGGTGTCTCCAGAAATGGAGATTAAAGGGAGGTAGGGAGTTAAAATAAGAAAGATTGGTTGAAAGCTTTAATTAAAAAAAAAAAAAAATTGGATCGCTCCCCCTACAATCTTATGGCTATTCCATGTCACTGTTACTTCCCTTCCCCTACAATGTCAGAACATCAGAAAGATTCAAACAGAGTCTCTGTTCTGGGGAAAGCTATGCATAATAGACAGTGTGAGTACCAGTCTGAACATGCACGGACTACATGAATAACTACGTGGCTACCAGACTGCTAGCAGATAGGCTTTATACTTCAGGCTGAAGATTGGAAGATAACTTCTTTTAAGGAATTGTCCCAAGTGGAAACACTTAACATCAATATCAGGGATTCCTCCAGCAATAGTCCAGCCAAATCACCCCCCAGGGAAACTCAGCATTAACCAGATCCACCCATTCCCTGACAGATTCCAGAGATTCCAAGCAGGAAATCAGATTGCCCCACTCTGAACCATGCATTGGCAGTCAAGCAAAGACGATCAGAAATCAGAGAAAATCTTCTAATATGGAACACAGAGGTGAGACTACACAGAATGAGACACTTGGAGAACACAGTCTAAACAGAGAAAAAAAAATTTAAAAAATTCTCATTAATATCCCTAGAGAGGATTTTTGGAGATGCAATTGCTAACAGTTAACTAGCATCTATGAAAAAAGAACAAGATGGTATAAAAAAATTCAGGGAGAAAAAAGTCTTAGAAAATAAAATCCGATAGCAGGAAAAAAGTCAATAACAGTTTTGAAAGGGAAAGTTAAAGAAATCTTCAAGAAAATTGTTGAGGGATCCCAGGATGAATGCAGATTGTGACAAAAGAATCTATTATATATCAGGGGTCAGCAAACTGCAATTTGCAAGCCACATGCGGCTCTTGGGTACATTCCATCTCAAAAGTTTGCCGACCCCTGGAAGAACCAATCCTGCCCCTCACAACAATTTAAAAATGACTCAAGAGCCATAAATATATTTTTACAAATAAGGAAAATTTAAAATAATATTATAAATGAAACTATGATAGTTTTAGTTTCATTTTCAATTTTACTTCAGAGCTGCATGTGGCTCGCGAGCAGCAGTTTGCCGACCCCTGGCAGTTCTTCAGTCTAAAAAGTTTGCCGACCTCTGAACTATATTATAAATGAATGAAACAACCCCACTGAAGGAGAATGAGGGGAAAAGATGCTGACCTTAGTAACACTGAAAATGGATGGAGTCTGTAAGGTTAAAGGCAAAAGAAACTATACATAAGCATTGAGCTCTAGTTGATTATCAGGGTACCAGTTAACAATCTTGATACTGTGATACATGTATACTGGAATTGTACAATCAAGTGGATGGTGGATGGCAGGGGCCAGGTTTCTTTGCTAGAGTGAGAGTTTACAGACAAGCAAGGGGAGGCAGCTAGGATGAACGATCCATGTGGTAATGAATTCGAGTTGGAAACATTCATATGAACTCATGTTTAGCTTAATGTGAATACAGATGTTATATGTAGAAATATTTGTAGGTATATGAATACATGAAAGTTGGTATACACACATAAGAATTTGCTCTGTCAGCTCAGAGAGCCTAGAAGCAACAGTAGCAATAAGCACACAGATTTTGATTTCTAATACCATTCTCCATGTCTCCTTGGAGAAATGTCTAACTCTAGGATTGGGGTAGGAAATACACAAGACAAGCCTGGAGTATCTTATAGGGCCAGAAAGTAAGGATAATGCTAATAAATAAATAAATTCATTCATTAATTAATTTGCAATGTTGGTGGTATGTCGAAAGGACAGAGGAGCCAACTGAAACCTCTGAAGGTCTAAGCTGGAACAATTGAGTGACAAAATTATTACTTCATTATAACACAAAATATAAAATAAATATTCATGACTCCATATTGCCATAAATAAATAAATAAATAAATAGGGGAAAAGAAAAAGATATCCCATGCAGGAGAATTCCAAATAATTTATGTAGATATTATACCCTTAAGGAGGCGAAGAATAGCTCCCCACCTAACTACAGGCTGCGCATAGTGATATCTTTCCAAAGAGGACAGTATGGAAACAGGAAAAAATAATAACTTTACAGTGCAGAAGCCTGAGAAACACCACCCCAGTCAGGTGATCAAGGTTAACATCAACAGTGATGTCATGTTGATAGTATATACCCTTCATATGATGTAATGAAAATGGCACTTTCTGTGGTCCTCCTCCCAAAACCCATAATTCAGTCTAACCATGAGAAAAACATCAGACAAATCCCAACTGAGGGACAATCTACAAAATACCTGATTAGTAATCTTCAAAACTGTCAAGATCATAAGAGACAAGAAAAGTCTGAGAAACTATCACAGCCAAGAGGAGCTTAAGGAGACATGACTACTAAATGCAATGTGATATCTAGATGAGATCCTAAAGCACAAAAAATGACTTTAGGTAATAACTGAGGAAATCTGAAAAAAATATGGACCCTTGTTAATAAGATTGTATCAATATTGGTTCATTAACTGTGACACATGTACCATACTAGGGGAAACCAAGTGCAGAGCACATAGGTGCTCTTTATACAATCTTTGAAATTTTTCAGTAAATCTAAAATTATTTTGAAATTAAAAGCCTATTAAAATATTTTTTAAATTGGAAGATTAAGGTAATAAAATATTATTACCTTAATCTTATTATTTTCTATCTTTGCAATTAGAAAAAAATTGCAAAGATAGAAAATACAATAGAAAAATAGTAGTAGGAGCCATAGAAAATCTAAATATAATGGCCAGTGTTCAACAAAAGGTGATCTAGAAAGAGGAAAGAGAAAATAGGGGAAAAAGAAATATCAAACTAAAAATGAAAGATAATTTTCCAGTACCGATAAAACTTCAGACTGAAAAGGCCTGTGGGTATTAAACACAATGTATAGAGAGAAATAAAGTTAACACTCACTCAGATAGTTTTTAAATATCAGAACATTAAAGTTAAAAGGTTAAGATTCTAAAAGCTGCCATGAAGAGATAAGTAAATAAAATAGCTCACTTATAATGGAAAGACAATGAGATTGCTATCAGCTTCACTGAATAGTAGAAGACAAATCCTCAAGTAAAATTTTTTAACCCTAGAATTTTTAACCAAACCAAACTACTAATCAACATAAGAGAGCATAGTTTTAGACATGCAAGGACTTAAAAAGTTTACCTCATATATATCCTTTCTCAGATACTAACTGTTGGAGTTTTTTCTGTAAAATCAGTTAATCAACCAAAAAGGAGGAAGACAGTGAATTTTGGACAAGGTAGATTCAACTCAGAGGAGTTATGAATGAAAATCCCAACACAAGTTTGCAGCTGTTCTAGAGAGCAGCTAGCCTATGTTGGAACAGGAGGAGTCTGGGAAGGAGGTATTCAAGAAAAACGAGAAATCCCTAAGATACTGAATTTGATATAAACGCAGGCAATGAAAGAAAAATAAAGGCAATTAGAAGCCCTAGGAAGGGGCCAGCCAAGCGGCGCATTGGTAAAGAGCTGGCTTGGGACGCCAGCAACCCCAGTTCGGATGCCATATATGAGGGCCAGTGACACTGCCCTCTACAGCTAAGATGGTGAACAACAGCACCACCTGGAGCTGGGCTGCTGTGAGTTCCCAGGACGGCATAAGTGGGCTGCCATAGTTACATGAGTGGCTGGCAGCCAGCGTGAGCAGCTGGCAGCCGGTATGAGCTGCCAACAGCCGCTGTGAGTAGCCGTCTAGAAGCCGGCAACCGATCTGCCTCACCCAAGAAGAGCGCAATGATGATACCAACATGAGCCAGTGAAGCAACGTCCTCCACAACTAGACTGAAGAACAAAAGGACAGCAACTTGTCTTTTCCCCTTCCCCGGTTCCCCAACGCTGTTCCCCTCCCCCAATTCCCCAATAAAATCTTTAAAAAAAATCCCTAGGAAGAACAAAAATCTAAACAAGAAAGTAAATATATTTGACTAGGCTATAAACAATATTAACATAATCATAACAACGCAAGCCCTATTTACTGGCATTTATCCTTTAGACTCTGTCAACAAAGCACAGAAGACTTAATTACAGTTCCAGAAGAGAAAATAAATGTTATCAACCTTAACCATAAGAAAGTAAAAATGTAGATGATCGAAGTTACAAAGTGAAAGGGGTGAGAAAGCTGAATGAGATGGGGTGGTGGGAAGGTGGGGGGCGGTGGAGAGAGATAAGGCCAGCTGCTCTTTTGTATTATTTGAAATTTATAGCTAGCAAGTACATAAATTACTTTATAAAGACAAAATAAAAGTTATTTTGTAATGATTGAGATGTCATTCCTGCCCTGAGGATTTTTTTTTTTTTTTTTAAAGATTTTACTGGGGAATTGGCGGAGGGGAACAGCGTTGGGGAATCAGGGAAGGGGAACAGACAAGTTGCCGTCTTCTTGTTCTTCAGTTTTTAGTTGCGGAGGATGTTGCGTCACTGCGCTCTTCCCGGATGAGGCAGATCTGTCGCTGGCCTCTGGATGTCGCCCACCGCGGCCACTGGCAGCTCACGCTTGGCTGCCAGCCGCCCACGCGGGCTGCGAGCCACCCACTGCAGCCCACGGCAGCCCACTGCAGCAGGAGCTGCAGCCCACACCATCACCGGGGCCGCACAGCCCAGCTCCAGGTGGAGCCGCCGTCAGCTGCAGAGGGCAGTGTCACTGGCCCTCACGTGTGATCCGAACCGGGGCCGCTGGCATCCCAAAACCAGCGCCTAACCAATGCGCCACTCGGCCAGCCCTGCCCTGAGGAGTCTTGCAATCTAGTACACAAAATACAAGGTTACTAAAAGACAACGTAAGGAGGTGACAAAATATTTATTGAGTGTCTACCTCATGCTGTGCATTGTGCTGAATGATTTACATGCACCATCTCATTTCAACCTCATTTTATTCTGAACAATGGAGGGTTGAAAAGGTAGGCAATTGATTCAAGATCATAAAGTTCCAATGTGCCAGGTCCAGGAATCAAAACCATGTCTGTCAAAGTCTAAATTCGTGTACTTTCCCTTATGGAGGGCAGTCACCTAAGTGCAAATGGTATTTGGATATCAGTGAGATTTCTAAGATGGAAGCTGCCTTTCTGCAAAAGGAAGTAACTGTCAGGGCAGGTGAGTTACATAGATCTAGGACACAGCAGGACTAGGCGGGCTCAGGCCCCTTGGTGAGGCCTTCTCCAGAGAAGCCACTGCTCAGAGCCTGTGTTTGATGTCCATGTCTATCTAACAGGTTTGAAGCTTTTAACAGCTGGAGAGATGAATGATTCATCTGAACCCACCCCAGGAGTCCTGAAACCTTTTCCTTAGCTGCAGTAAAACACAAGATTAACCAGGGAGAGTGACGGCCTCCTGCAAATCCCCCCACAGCCAGCCCTCCCATCTTCCTGTTCCACTTTCCTGTCACTGGCCAGCTGACCCCTCCCTCAGAAACGTTTTTAGGCATTTTTGGTCACCGACTTTTTCCTTTCCTTGGAGAAATTTTGCTCAATTCTCGTCACCTCCTTAAATTCTAAATTTCCCTTCTTTAAACACTCAATTTCCCTTCTTTTCCTCCTCTCCTTCCCCCTCCTTCTCTCTCTCTCTCTCTCTCTCTCTCTCTCTCTCTCTCTCTCTCTCTCTCTCTCTCTCTCTCTCGATAACTATGCCAACCATTTCTCCAGGAAACAGAGACCATCAGTCTTAAAACTTATACATCCAATCAATCAACCTCTAAACTCATTTATTCTCCCTTTCTTTCTGTTGGAAGAAGGGGAACCCTTCTTCCAGACAAAGATAACTCCTCTACTTTCATTTTTCTCCTATTTGCTACTGCCTCTCCGGGAATCTATGCCATCTCGTATCATCTCTTCTCTGTGCTTTCTACTCCTCCTTCCCCAAGAGCAGCTTTTCCTTACCCAAAAACACAGCTAAGCTTCTCTTACTGAGGAACATTTTTTATTTCTTCTTAATGCCACTCTTTCTTCCACAGGTGTTTGTGGAGCACGTGTTATGTGCCCAGCCCTGCACGGGACGGTGAGGATACTTTGGGGAATGAAATGGGCCTGCCCACCGTGGCGCTTACAGTCTAGTGGAGGAACAGATGGTAATTAAACAATAAATATAAAATTACAAATGTCCACAAATACTAGGAAGGGAACAAATAGGGCACAGTGATAAAGAATAAAATGGGGGTCCACTAAGTTTGGGTAGCTGGAAAGGGCTCTTATAATTCCCTCACTTCCATTACTGGAGTTTAGGCAGTCATCTTTCACCTAGGTTCTAATGAATTCTTAAGTTCCCTGCTCAAAAATTCCACCTTTTGGCTTTTCTTACACATATTGCTACTATAGTTGAGTTTCTAATGCAGACCGAATCTTGTCAGTCCTCTACCTAAGCCTTCAGTGGTTTCTCAATACTACAGGCCCAGATATTTGAGGCCCACATTTTTAAATGCCTACGTGACTGAGACTCTGAGGTTGCTATATAAACAGAGACCAGTGCTGTGAGGAATGCTTTGTGCTGACTTCAATCTCCAGAACCCTCTTGGGCTTGTTATTTTTCCCAGTCAATCTGTTTTAATTTGTTTTGTTTAAACATCTATTCAATGAGAAAGCTAGAGCAGCAGCATTCTTCTCTACAACCACTGAGAAGTCCTAAAAAGCAGGTGGGGCTATGGAATTTGCAAAGAGGAGAAGGAAGTGAGCAAAACTCTGAAGAAAGAAGGGGCCACCAAGACTGGAGAAAGCAGCTCTATACGAGGAGAAGCAGGAAGGAGATGATGTGGGCTCCGAGACAAACGTTTAATAAAAAACTTCTCTTGTGGCCTCTTTCCTCCAGCTGTTGCAGATCAAATTTAACATTCTTCCTTTAAATGCTATTGGGAAAATTAGTAAATTACAACAAAGTAAACATAAATTTGGTGAATTCCTCATTTAGTGAAATGGATTTCTGTTGAATTGGCCATTGAGTGAATTTGCTTCAAGAGTCTAGGAGAATTTGACACTCTGTTTGACCAATTCTACCGGAGAGGGGGTGGTGATTTTTGTGGGTCAAGGTTAATGCCATGGGCAGAGGAGCCTCTGCCCTGCTTCCTTTTTAGTATTTGAGAGGATATTGCATCATCGGTTTTAGACAGCAGAGGGTGGGCCTAAATTTAGCTCTCCCAAGCTGACTCTGAAAGGGAATATTGAACTTAGTTGAGGGTCTGATTAGGAGCTTGTCAGAAGCTGTCTTGACAAAACAGATGAGGTTACCTACTAGTGGTGGACTAGAGCTGGCTCAACAGTTCAGAGAGCTGACTGTGAAGTTGCCAGAAATTTTGCATGCCATTTGCTAAATACAGCAATTATTAAAAATTAAATTCTTTAAACTTAAATACATTCTATTAAAAATAAAGATAAATACTCAAAATTATCACTCCATAGTTATTTTTCTACATTTTACTATTACCTGTGGTTTTGAGATTATTTACATCTATTGTAAATATCTGTATGGCACATCTCTTCCCAACTCTGCATTCAGTGATGTCATATTGGTAGCTTGAAATGCCAAGGTGGTACTACTTACACCACAAAAGTCTACAAATACTAAAAATCAGGGCTCCTCCCACCCAGTACTAATTGCTAATTATTTTGCAGCCAACTGCCTATGGCTCATGCAGCAGGATGGACTGTCTGCACAAGAAACCCAGGGATGTCATCCTGGACCTCTGCAGTACCAACCAGCAAGGAGTGGAATGGTTCGTCAGTCACACCAGCTGCAGGCTTCAGCATCACACCCCAGCAGAACACCCTGGGATGGCACCAGTCCCTCTCAGTGGTCACCAGTGCAGGTTGCAGCCCAGACCAGCCATGACACAGCAGAGACCAACCAGGATCCAAAGAACACTAAGGACCCCTGATTCCCTTCATCACCATGCTTAAGTCTCACATTCAAATGCAATGTTAGAAGGAAAAAGAGGAAAGAAGCAAAATCCTGAAAAACTGAGCTCCTTATCCAGCAGAAATAAAGAATTTACCTAAAGAAAGAGTTGTCTTTATATAATTGAATGAAATTCATCTGGTGAGACAGGAACTGCCTTATGCCCCAGGTACAGCCACCTGGGTCAGGAGTGGTTGAGGGAAGGTGTTCTTTGGTGAGGACAGGCCAATTGTAAAGGAAAGGCCCTATGCTTTGTTGTTGTTGTACATTTAAGGACGGTGTGTATAAATTTACAACCCTGCTGCAATGAGGTGTAATATCAATGATGATATTGAGCTTTAATTTAGTGGTAAGTATCTTCCATATGCAGATGGAGAAATGGAGGCTCAGAAAGTTTATGTAACTTACACAAGGTCACACAGCTAGGACCTTGGAAGTGGAAGAAGGAGGCAGGCCTTGAAAGGAAGGTCGGAATGACTATACATATTGATCCCCTTTGTTCTACTGCCTGTCATCCACCCTCCTCAGGCCTTCCTCTGGTCCTTTTAGCTATGCAGAGCCTACAGCATGACTGGGACACACCAAAAGAGGGCTACAGGGAAGCATCTGGAACAGACAACCTGAAAGCCAAGGCAAGAAAGCTGTTACTGGGCCGGCTAGGTGGCTCAGTTGGTTAGAGTGTGAGCTCTGAGCAGCAGGGTTGCAAGTTCGATTCCCATATGGGCTAGTGAGCTGCATCCAAGCCAAACTAAGCTGCCAATGGGTGGCTGGATGGCTCAGCTAGTGAGAGCGGGTGCTCTGAACAACAAGGTTGCTGGTTCAACTCTCGCATAGGATGGTCGGCTGTGCCAGCACGCGCGCGCGCGCACACACGCAACCCCGTCTCCGCAACTAGATTGAGAGCAGTGACTGGACTTGGAGTTGAGAGTGCACCCTCCACAACTAAGATTGAAAGACAGCAGCTTGACTGGGAGTTGATGGGTCCTCAAAAAACATGATGTTGCCCGTCCCCAATTTTCTTTTTTTTTTTTAAAGATTTTATTGGGGAATTGGCGGAGGGGAACAGCGTTGGGGAATCGGGGAAGGGGAACAAACACGTTGCTGTCTTTTTGTTCTTCAGTTTAGTTGCGGAGGATATTGCTTCACTGTTGGTATCGTCATTGCTCTTCCCGGATGAGGCAGATCGGTCGCTGGCCTCTGGATGTCGCTCACTGCGGCTATTGGCAGCTCACGCTTGGCTGCCAGCCGCTCATGCTGGCTGCGGGCCACTCACTGTAGCCTATGGCAGCCCACTGCAGCAGGGGCTGCAGCCCACACCATCACCGGGGCTCGCACAGCCCAGCTCCAGGTGGAGCTGTTGTTAGCTGTACAGGGCAGTGTCACTGGCTCTCATGTGGGATCCGAACCGGGTCCCCTGGCATCCCAAAACCAGCGCTTAACCAATGCGCCACTCGGCCGGCCCGTCCTTCCCCAATTTTCCAACATTGTTCCCTTCCCTAATTTCCCAATAATTTTTTTTTTTTGAGGGCAGTGTCACTGGCCCTCATATGTGGGACCCGAACTGGGGCCGCTGGCTTCTGAAGCCAGTGCTTAACCACTGCGCCACTCAGCCGGTGCTCCCAATAAAATTTTTTAAAGAGAGAAACAAAGAAAGCTATTACTTGAGAAGTTCAGACGATAAATACTTTAGGGCCTAGGACAAGAAATGAAGTGTTACTGGAAAGAGAATTGAGCGTAGAAGCTAAGTGCACAAATCATGTAGAAGGTAAATGGGCAATGGAGTTGGCAGCTAAGACACTGGAGCAATGACTGAGGCATGGAGCAGAGAGGTTGCACCATGTGGAACCAAGTCCAGGAACAGGGACCAAAGGTTTCTGTTATGCAGTGTCCAGCTCATCTCACCAGAGTAGCTGTAGCATCATAAAGGAGCCAAACCAGGCATGAAACCAGCTTTCCTAAGTGCGATTATTACTCATGCATTCCCTCCCACTGCCCTGCATGCCCCAGGACTGCTCTCTCCATCCTACTTTTGTTTTGAAAAATAAGCACTTCTATTAGTTTATCAAAATAACGCAAGCACATAATTTTAGAAATTCATATAACACAGAAGAGCTTATAAGAATAAGCAGCAGTCACCTGCCCCATCCCATCCCCTTTCCAATTCCAGTTTTCCCCACTTTGTACTTCAGTAAATTTCCAAAAGCCCCATCCCCTCCCATAGCTCTCACCAAACAGCACAAGCTGGAACCTGTCCCAGTATTTCTCCCCTGGTTTTATTATCTCCGAAAGAATGGGAGGAGCCGAGCTTAAAGGTCCCAAGATATGGAGCTTTGGTGAATACAAATAGACTGAGATCCAGAGTAGGCACAGGAGGGAATGGGGGGTATCTACCCAGCCCCCTTTTGTTTTCCTGATTTACATGGGCGGAGGGATGGTTTCTCCCTTTTGTCTGGTGTGTATTGTATACTTCGCCAGCTCAGGGGAATGAGTCAGCATCTCCCTCCTCCTTTATTTCCCATCCACTTCTACTTTAGCTCTCCACAACTTTGTTGACTTCCTTTAAGGCTAAGAAGAACTTCAAACACAATTTGAATTCAAAAAAGCCCCTTTTTCTGTCTTAGGAGTAGAAGTCTACTCTGAGGTCTGGTGCAATGACTTAAGAAAGCCTTTGTTTGCTGTCCTAAAGGACATTGGTGTATTCATTCAAGGAACATCTGCTAAGCATCCACTCTGTGCCAGGCACACACTCAGCACACTGGACACAGTTTAATACACAGTTTAATGTACAGTCTGTGCCCTCATCTTGCTAAAGGCCTAGAGGGAAAGTCAGATGAAAAGGCCACTACAAGACAGTGTGGTGAGAGCTCTCATGGAAACAAGGTTCATGGGAACCCTAGGAAGGGCACTGCCCCATGGCCTAAGAAGTCAGGGACAGCCTTCAGAGCAGGGACACTGAGGTGAGTTTGAAAGGCCATTTCTGAGTTAGAGGGTCTCTGGAGAGAATCTAGAGGCATTGAGCATGGTTGGGGCAGTCTTCTTGCGATCAGGGCCCCAAAACTGCTGATGGATACTCACTATATCTGGACAATATTTGTCAGTTTTCTGGGTGAACATCCTAAATACTGATTTTTATTTTTATTTTTAGACAATGGTAGCTGCATCCCATCAGATTTTGGTTGTTATAAGCCAGGATTCCAGTTTGAGAACTGTCTTTGCACCCAGCTCTCAGCAGAGCTGAATAAGCAGCCCTGTTCCAGCAGCCAGCCCCCTCCTGATTCTTTGGGTCGGCTTGGACTTCTGGTTCAGGTTTGCTGCTTCTGGAGACCCAGTTCTAACATTCATCACTCAGATGCTTCCTTCCTCTCAGGAGGGCCTGAGCGCTCCAAGGCCCTTCAAGAGGAAGTCAAGTGCTTCTCAAAGCTATGTTCCCACTGTTTCAAGGAATTGTATGAAGGACAAAGGAAGCAGGACTGTGGGACACATGGAAGTCCCCCAGAACTCCAGCCAGTCTCCCCCTGAAATTCCACTTGGGTTTTTCATCTCTTTAGCTAAACACTTTGGTAGCTATTAAGCTGAGATTTATCCCAGAAAAAATAGTATTTGAAGTAAATAAGTTCCTTTTTTTTGATGGAAAAAGAACATAATAACACTGAACAACAGAAAGTGGAAACCAATGAGAGAGGCAACAATCCAGGTCTGAAAGGCTGAGAGATTGAGACATCACAAGTTTGCCTGAGATTTGATCAGCCCTTAAAGAAAGAGAAACGGTTTGGAAAGGAGGCAGGGGACATAGGAGATAATAAAGGAGATGGAAGAAGTGATTGAACTAAAGGGAAGGGCAGGGGTCTATACAAGTGGGTGGAGAAATAAAATGCTAAAATTAAGACCATATAAATGGGCAATTTTATGAGAAAGGTGAGTTAAAATATGTATGGAAAAGGAGCAAAGGAGACAAGAAGACAAGATAGCAAAGAATGGGAGATTTCACAGTAGGTCCATAGAGAATCATTTTGGCTTTGGCTGAGCATGAAAAAGTTCACCCAAAAATCAATCATATATCCCATTCCTCTATTGTCTTCTTATACAACTTCTTCTGGCTAACCTACAGCCTCAGCATGGCTGCTGCAGTGGAGAATACACTGTATCTGCAACAGGACTCACCTTTTCTAACTTATTACACAGAAGGGAGTCAAGTCCTGCTCATTTTCAATAAGAACATTAAATTTCCTCTAGCCCTTCTGAAGCTACTCCTTCACCCCTCCCAGCCTCATTTTCTCAGGGGAAATCGTCAACTGAACAAAGAGTCCAATTATTGTCCATGTGTAGGAGAGGGGGACTACAGCAACTCTGAGAAGAGAAATTATTTCAGAATTAATTCATGGCATAAAAAATTCTAACACGCACACACACACACAGGCACTCATTCACATTTACACATCCACAAACCACTTCTGGGAGCCTCAATCTTGAAAGCAGTATTTCACTAACAATACACTGAAAAGACAAATCCAATTTTAGCCTAGATGAGAACACATACTTCCAAATTGTCTATTGGGTACACACTGGTGGCCCTTTTCTGTGCATTTCATCGCTCTAGTGCCCAACAGGTAATTGTAGCCTAGTAGTTTAGAGATCAACCCACTGGTGAAGGAAAGTTCTGTTCAAATTGTTCACCCAGCATTGAGAAGTTTATCTTGACAATCCTAAAAAAAAAAAAGTCAGAAGGAGAATTTTCTACCCATGTGCATCTTCTGATAAAAATAGAGAAGAAAATATTACCATGGCCTGGGAGTTTAGAATAAAGCTGATGAGAACACACTCAGGAATTTTTTGAAGCACCATTGGGGACTACTTACAGACTTGAATTGTAAGTAATAAATTTGGAAAACCATGTTACCCTGAAATTATTATTTATTTTTCTCCATGAGCTTTAGAAAGTATTGACTTGGAAATATGGATTTATTTGCCCACTGAGTCTTTTGGAAAATATATTCTGGTTCTCTTTATGATCCCAGCCTATCTTCCTGGCTTTATATGGAAGTTCATTTCTTTTGGCATTATACCCATTTCTTCATCCAAGGCATATATAAGGTTCAAATACATCTCTCCAGAGTTTTACTGAGGCTTTCTGGAGAGGAAAGAATAACTCCATGTGGGGAAGGCTGGTTAGTAAGGGTTGTGGGTGACTTTAACCAAGAAATAATGGGTTTTCCTTGCAGTTGGCAGGGACAGTTTAAGCAAGAGCATGGTAAGGTATGTACTGAGGAAGAATTTTTTTTTGACAAATACAATGCCTAACAACTGAAACTGACTAGAAATACCTACTATAGGAGATGTTTCCAAAAATTGTCCATGTTATAGCATCATGTCTTTTGATTATTTTTTTATTGCAAAGATGCATAACAACGTGGATTCCAACAAGAAATCTCTCCTTAGCCACACACCTCCCCTAGTTCCTAGCTCTTCCCATTCTGGTATGCAGCAGGCTTCCAGGAGCTCAGGGGAAGAAACTTAACTAGCAAGACTGCATGCAACCCAAGTTTGAATGGCCAATCTTCTTTTGTTTAACTAACATTTTTAACTTCCAAAAAAGGAATTTGGGTGAATTTTCTATCCCTCTATATGACGTATAGTACCTTGTTAGGTAGAGAACAAACAAGATGACAAGATGTCTCAGTGTAACAAATCACCTTCCTCCATAGCCAGACTCCCTAGTTAAATGGACTGTGGCTAGGACAGCAGGGTTTGTTTAAGAAACAGCAGCACTATGTCAACTGTGTGGGATTCTGCAGGAAAGAACTGGGTGGGATCATTTTTCTTAAAAGAAAAAGGTTACTTTTTCATATGATTGAAAAAGAAGAAAATGAAAGAAATAAAAGGAAAGATGTATGCAACAAATGTGGCAATGTATTAATACCCCTAATGTAAAAAGTGCTCTAATAAATATGAAAAAAACAACATTGCAATCAGAAAAATGAAGAAAGGACAATTGTCTTTCTTGGAGGGGAAGGGGACGGGAGGTTACCGAGCATCTAAATGCCCACTAAATGCAGACAAGTAAATGGTAGACAGTAAGCCACACTTTTCAGTACAGAAGCTAAAGGGGCCAAGGAATCCTGCTCTTACCCCACTGATCACTATGTTCAGTCATGTGACCTACGCTCAGTCAGACAAGTGCTCCCACCTGGAATTCTGAATCTTGAGAATGATGCAAAGATAAAGAGAATTTATTCACAGAGTCCCCAGATAGCAGCAGTATGTTATATAGAAGATGCTGGTAACAGCATATTAGCTATCCTGTTTTATGATGTTAGATGTATGGCATTCTCCACTACCCAATCTTCCTTTACAAGCCTGGGGGAGATATTAATGGGATCTCTATTTTACCAAAGCAAGGGCAGCTAAGCAAGTTGACCAAAATCACATAGCTAGCACAAGGAGCAAAACTAGAACACAAACCAAGCAGGCTGGCTCAGAGCCCAGGCTCAAAACCACTATACCACACTATATCCTCTATGGATAAGATATTAACAGAATGGGATGCACATGTTGAAAGTTCTCTGCTCTGATTTCTGTAACACTAAATATTCTTTATAGGTTGTGATTTTCCATGGTATCTTTCAACCCCAAAAGCCTAATAAACCTTTATCAGTAAGGTTGTTGTACATGCGATAGGTTTTTTTGAGAGGTTAGGTATAAATCAAATTGTCAATAAATTGAATCATATATCATACTGGACATGTATATTTTCAGACATAATTCACTTTGTTTTCCCATCGTCTTTTGTTGACAATGATTGATTTTTTTTGTTTGTTTGTTTTCTTTGTTTTTTTAAAGATTTTATTGGGGAATTGGGGGAGGGGAACAGTGTTGGGGAATTGGGGAAGGGGTCCAGCCAAGTTATTGTTCTTCAGTCTTCGTTGTGGAGGGCGCCAGTCGCCATCTGGCTTCCAGTTGGCAGCTCGTGGCCTCTAAGCTCAAGGTGCTGTGTTCAGTCTTAGTTGCGGGTGGGTGTAGCCACCATCCCATGTGGGAGTTGAACCAGCAGCCTTGTTGTTAAGAGCACACGTCCTGTCCATTGAACCATCCGGGCAGCAGCTCAGCTCAAGGTTCTGAGTCTTAGTTGTGGGTGGACATAGCCCACCATCGAACAGGCAATCTTGTTGTTACACCAGCTGAACTATCCTGCCACCTGTTGGCAGCTCAGTGACAGTTCAGCTTAGATGCAGGGTTCACTGGCCCATGTGGGAATCGAACCAGCAGCCGTGTTGCTCAGAGCTCAAGCTCTAAGCCAACTCTTAGCCAACTGAGCCACTCGGCCAGCCCCAACAATGACTGAATTCTTAAGTTCTTTTGACAGTTAATTGACAGATTAATAAGTGACATATAATTATGGATAATTCCTCCATAGCATCTCTCTCTCTCTCTCTCTCTCTCTCTCTCTCTCTCTCTCTCTCTCTCTCTCTTCCTCCCTCTCTCTCTCTCTCCCTCTCTGAGAGAAGGCTTAAATACATGAAAAGAGATTAGTATTTAAAAGACCACAAAAAGATGTTTCTAAATAAGGATAAATGGACTTTATTAAATGTTCTCTGGTATCAGGATTTCATTTGCAGCATTGCCACAGGGTGCTATCTATCAGCATTTATAACTGCTTTATTTAAAGGAAAATCTAGACCAAGTAAAGTACCATACCAAGGCCATGCTGGGGAGTGAAAACAAAAACAGTCCATGGGTACTTTCTAAACACATTTATGGAAAAATGTGACTGTGGCTGAAAGGCAATAAACCACCATACACCCCCAATCCCTGGGAATCCACAAGCTTGACAACATTTTTCCAACTGTAATTAATTTTATGTTCTATTTAGAATGATTTGGTTCCCCACTTAGGAGAGGGATGAGAGCCAAAAGATTGGAAAACTTTGTTTTCCTTCACAAAATTTAGAAAATGAATTTCATAGGCAAAACTGTTCACATTTGAGAGGTCCTTCACTCAGTCTTCCATAACACAATGGCTAGGAGCTTGGAAAAGCATGCAGGGTGATAACCCTGGTTTGGGGGAAGTTGGAAGGAGAAGACAAGGGAGCCTTAATTTGGTCATAGTAGAATAATAAATAATACTGAGACTCCTCTCTAACGTAATAGTTCAGGCCAGAAGATCACAGAAATAGGAATTAATAGGAAGTCTTCTCTACTCCTTGTCTATATGCCCTGTTTTCCCATTCTGATGGGAAGATTTTTTTTTTTTTTTGATGGGAAGATTTTAAGGGAGAGAAATCTTGCTTTGTTTTCTTTATATACCCAGGTAGTGTCTACTCAGGGAGTAAACGGAACACTACTAACATCTTCAGGTCAAATTACTAAGATAGCTACATATATGAATATAATATAAATCATATAGCATAACATAACATACAAACTATATTATACAATTTATATTATAATTTATATTATATTATATAAAATACTAGGCAGAATGCAATAAGTTTGTAAGAGTTTATAAGGATAATAGGGAAGACGTTATCATGGTGGCAAGAGTATTAGCCTATGCAAGTGTTTGAATCTCTGAGTCTACAATTCACCAGTGGGATCTTTGGCAATCCCTTAAACTTTGAGCTAGAATCATATTGTTATAGGCACTGCATGGGGATATCAAAAAGTTTAATATCCAAAGCATTGTCATCTAGGCATCTTCTGATCTGAGGGCAGAAAAGACATATAAACATGAAGTGAAGATGAACTGCAAGATATATCTAAACTAAAGCATGATACTTGATATATTAGTATTATAACTATATTCACAGGAATATTTTGAGGAATAAATGCAATAATGAATGCAAAAGTGCTTAATAAATTATAAAACAAGTTTTGAAGATTCCATCTATAACCTTATTTCCATCAGCCTAGATTTTCTATTTTTGTTGCATTATTTGACTTAAACATTTGCGGTGTCATTCCAATAAAAGGTAGTGTTAGAAGGGTCACATTTAATACGTATGAATCCCCAGATGACTTGGGCAAGTATTCTTGTGACTCTCTCCTCTCTTGCCTTCTACCTCAAACTGTTACCGAAATAGGCAAGAATGTAGTGTCACTCCTGGGAGACCGTATATTACCAACACCTACAGAATGGATATCTCTTCCTTATTATCAAAGAAAACACAAGCTAGAAACCTGTGTTTGACTGAAATACTTTATCCTTGATTGGTTTCATCTTATAGTCCCTTCCATCCCCCTTTTTCTTTTTTTGTAACCTCTGCCATAAAGAAATTATAGACTAAATGTTCTATATTTTACAATATTAACAAGGGATATTAACAAGGGAAATTTATCAGATAACATGATAGATGCAATGAAACTCAGTTCTTCTGAGAGAACTAGGCATGACCACAGCATGGGTTTTCTTTCTTCACATTATACGGGATTGTTTTAAATTTTCTTCAGATTCCCACACAAGCATAAAGATGTGTTGGCTACACAGTGTGAATCTATCAAATTCCAAAGGACATAGTAACAGTTGGGTAGAAAAGTAGGTATGTTTGGGGTTAATGGGTAACTTAGCTCATAGCTTTCGAGGTTATAAACAGGATATCACTTTGTTTGATCTTATAATGGAGGAGTAGGGGAAAGCCTAATTGTGGAGGGTAAATGCTGTGCCTTAAATAACCATATAACAACAAATTGTATCAGTTCATGGCAGGCAGAAACCAGATTAATTTTGGAACACAGCATGGTAGAAGAGAATCCGTTAATTCTCAAGACTCTTAAACCCCCAAAGATTGCTGACACCACTTTTCCTGTGCTTCAATCTTCCCCTCTCCTGGGTAGCAGTAAATAAATGCCAGTTATTTGAACACTGCAGATGAGGTTTGGGGCTGAGAACTGGGAGTCAGCCTTGCAAGCAAGGAATCCACGGTTCAAAGGCTCTGACTCCTAGTGTGGATTTAAAACCCAATTCTGTATTCAGATAGCTGACCAAACTAATGAGAAACATTTCAGCTCCAAGTTTTGGGGTTCCACTCATAAATATAATAAATAGGTTGAATGACAAAAACATCTTCACCTTAATGACTGACACCTTCGTGAAACAAAAATCCAAACTAAACTAAATAGTGGGCCGCAAAGGTCATTAAAGCCTTGATTAAAATATCATCACTAAAACATAGAATATAAATGTAAATAAATAAAAGACAGAATATAAACACCTAGCAAGATTTTAAATGAATGAGTGCATGACATCCATTGAGAACAAAGACTCAGGTCAGGTTATATATTAAGTATGTCTTACTTTTATGATTAATTAACCCTGCAAAACCAACTACACAATCTTAGGAGCAAAAAAACATAAAGTATTTATTTTTCACTCATGCACCAGCTGGGATTCCACGGATGTAAGCTGAGCTCTAAGCTTTGGGTTGTGTCTAGGACTGTTCCCTGATTAGGTTTGGTTCCTCTTATCCTTCTTGGGCCAGTACCTAAGACATGCACAAACATTTCAAGCTTTTGCTTACGAAGTCTGACAATTAAATTTGCAAACTTATTATAACAATGTTGCTAACCTTTTTTGATATCAGAGGGATTATTCATTATGAATTTGTACCAACTGGACAAACAGTTAACCAAATTTATTATTTGAAAGTGCTGAAAAGGCTGCATGAAAAAGTTAGCAGACATGAACTTTTCACGAACAATTCATGGCTCTTGCATCACACCAATGCACCAGCTCACATGGTACTGTCTGTGAGGGAGTTTTTAGACAGGAAACAAATAACTGTATTGGAACACCCTTTCTACTCACCTGATCTGGCCCCCAATGACTTCTTCCTTTACCCAAAGATAAAGGAAATATTGAAAGGAAGACATTTTGATGGCATTCAGGACATCAAGGGTAATACAATGACAGCTCTAATGGCCATTCCAGAGAAAGAGTTCCAAAACTGCTTTGGAGGGTGGACTAGGCACTAGGATCGGTGCATAGCTTCCCAATGGGAGTACTTCGAAGGTAACCATAGTGATATTCAGCAGTGAGGTATGTAGCACTTTTTCTAGGATGAGATCACACATTTGATTGTCAGGCCTCATATGTCACATCTGCTAATGCCCCATTGATCAAAGCAAGTCACATGACCAAGATTAAAGCCAAAAAGCAGAAAAGTATAGTTTGTCTATCCTAAGACCCTGACAAGGGTGTGAATATATAATTCCCCTGGCAAAGGGAATGAAGAATTGCAACCAACAATACAAGGAGAAATGGGCCATTTATGTCCATACCAGGCCCATATATCAGGAAACTACTGCATCAAAATAAGAAAGAAGTATTTATGATCCTCAGAGCTGAAAAGAATCTTAGTCTAATTCCCTCACTTTATAGAGAGGAAACTAAGGTCTCAAAAGAGGAAGAGTCTCCTCCACAGTCACAGGACCAGTAAGTGGCCAATGCAGGTCGCAGGTGTGGCCGTGCACCTCCTCCCAATACACAATGGAGGGGAGGAGCCCCTCTTCCAAGGCCAAAGGGAGTCAGTTCCAGTAACAAAGCATTGCTAAAGATGGAATATGCTTTAGAAAACTCAAGTGTTGTACTGAAACACAGAAGGCTCTGGGCCTTCTGGAAATTTCTATCAAGAATGGAATATCACATAAACAAACTGCCACACTCACAGCTTCCATAACCAGCTATTATGCCTAATTTAACAAAAATGTCAATGTGTACATGCTCTATATAATCTTTGTCCTTCCTTACATGAACCCAGAAATACCATAAGTTGTTGCCAAAGTTATTCTAGTTTGTTATTCCACCACCAGCCAATTTATCCTTAAAAGTCTCTCATACTTGACTCTTCAAACAGTGGACCTACAACCCCTTTTACAGACTTCCCTTACAACAACCAAAACTACATGTTCTTTTCCTTTACATCTTAGCCCTCCATCTTCACAAAAGTATTTTTTCACACGTGTTCCTCTCTTGTTTTAAAAGTTATGAAGAGATAAACGGTGCGTCTTAGTTTAACACCAGGACCTAGCCAGGGCCATGTACAAAGCCCGTGTGTTGAATGAGGGAAGTTGAATAATAAACTGTGAAAACTGCATAGAGGTATGGTGACTGTTCCAATCAAATAAACCCGAAAATGAAGCTAATCATTCATGTGTATAATCTTGTCCTTCTGGATGATACACACAATAATAAATTGCTCGCAAATATAAATGCAAGGTCACATTTAGAGAATAAAATCCTTATTTCTGCTGTGAGTAGGAAAAGAAGGTTGAGGTGTAGTAGGAGACTGTTCCAAAATCCCTCATATCTTCAAATATTTAAAGGTTTGTCCATCAGAAGAAAGAAAAGTCTTATTTGGTTGAGCTCCAGTAAAGAAAACTAGGGCAAGTAGATAAAGTTAGGGAAAGAAATTATTTATGCTCAAAATATGGAATAACTGGGTGATAATTAGAGCTATCTAAAAATGGACTAGGCTGCCTCATGTGGCACCAAGTTTCAGGTCACCAGTCGCATCTGAAGAGAAGCAAGGTGACAACTGGTCAGATGACACTAAGGAGATTCTTTCTGGAGGCGGGGATAAGGTGGGATGATGCTGTGAGGTGCTTTTGATCCTGTGAACCCTATTCCCACCCTGTCACCTCCTCCTAGCTTCCATGAGGCCTCCTAAGAGACAGTAGTGGTGAAGCAGTTAAGAGGGTCCAGGGCAAGAAAAGTTGGGTTCGAAACCCATCTCTACTACTTATGCATTGAGTGACCTTAGCAAATCCTTAACCTTTTTGAGTCTCTGCTGTGGGGAGCCAGCCCCCCGCGAGGACCAGGGGTTCATTCCGGTGGGACGGCGTCAGCGAGGAGAAAGAAGGAGGGAGCCACCGGAAAGAGGTTCACAGGAGCGTCACACACACCTTATTATTAAAGCCTGGCCCCTTTCATAGGGGCTTCTGACCATTACCTCAATTGCAAGTTATGTTTCACATGATCAGGATGTTTTTCTCTTTCTCTTTTTGTAATTGTATCTTTCTAGGGTACACCGGTTACCATGACTTCCTTACAGGGCATATACTTGAACTTAGTAGCAAAAGGAGTCTCAAACTTTTCCTATCCTACAAAGAGCTGCATATTATTGCAATAGAGGGGAACATCTGTTTCTCAGTCAGAGCTTCAGTATTTGTTGCTACAGCAATGTACAAAGCAAAGAGTTAAAACAAGGCTGTTAATTAAAATACCTCATGGTCAGTAAATTGTCTCTTATCAGAACTCTCATGGCCGAGAGACCTTGGTCTCCTGATCTCCAAGGGAACCTTTCACAGCTGCATAGGCCAACGGGCTTGAGTCCCCAATATCTCAGTTCAGGGGTCCCCTTGGGCTGTAGCTTGTTTTAGGGAGTTTCCTTTTCTTTAGGAAATCTTGCCCCATCGTTGGCTTACACAGCCAGCTATCATCAGGGTACCACAGGAACTTGTTACAAATGCAGTGAGTATATTGTCTCCTATAGGAGGAAAGGCACATGGGTTCTTAGAGACAGGAGATATTACATGACCAACCATAAGGCAGCATCCCAGACATCCAGTGCTGAGTGTGGATCTTTATTTCAATGTGGCCTTGTCAGACGCCAGGATGCTGTCGGCCCCTGGCACTCTGCTTCCTCACCTATAAAGCGGAATTTTCTACTAGTTGTTGTTATGAGGAATAAATGAGGTATTTCCATGTGAAGTGCTTCAAACAGTGTTTGGGAAAGACTAGATGCCAACAAATATTAGCTGATATGATGATTATTATGATTCACAGTAGGAGAAAAGCAGAGGCTCTAGGGCCACATTGGAAAGGATGCCATGGTTTAACTATCAACTCTGGCCACAACAGGATGTACACAATGGTGAGGATGGTGTAGACAGGCACAGGGTGAAGGCTCCACTCTGGCAACCCCATTAAAATGCAGGGTTCATTGGTCAATGCCATGAACAACCACAGGATTTGGGCACCTTTGCCTTTTACACGGCATTCGTTGATGCAATGCCAACTACAGGATGTACTGGGACTCTCTCCCTTCATTTTGAACTCTACTACCCAACTAGGACCAAGTTTCTCAGAAGTATATCTAGCTGCCCACTCTCATCCTTCATCTGTAACCCGGACATGGAGAAAATAGCATGTTCACTGGGGCGGGTCGGATAAAGAAACTTCCAAGGGATACTTGCAGATGACAAGAAATAAAAGAAATTATAACCAGTAGATTCTTTTTGAGCCACTTCTTGGTGTGTGAGCACACTTGTCAGCCCCCACAATCTCATAAGCCAATTCCTCAAAATAAGTAGATGATAGATAGATAGATAGATAATTTTGTTGGTTCTGTTTCTCTGGAGAATAATCCATGTTGAAGTTATTGAGAGAAGCCTAAAATTAACATTATTAAAAATGGGTGAGATAAAATCAGGATAGAGGATATGTGCCAGTAAGAACCTCTCCTCTCCCCTCCCCTACTCCTTCCCCCTCCCCCCGTCAACCAAAGTTGTAATTATCTTAAGAGTAACAATAATTGAATTGTTCATTTCCTAGTGTAATCCTTGATTTCACTCAGGAACCTGGCAAAAATAAGTGTCTTGGCTTATAAAGAAAATCAAAGTAAAAAAAATAAAATCTCGAACCTAAAATACATAGAAGAATTTGAAGGCAAGTGGGCAGGCAGTGCCCCGGGGTGAGGGGTGGGGGTGGGGGGTGGGGGAGAAGCTTGGGGAGGCCAGGAGAGCCACAAGAGAACTACTGCAATTGGGCCTATTGTTAGGAGGTTCTAATCAGTCTGGCATTACAGACTTCATTGTATTGATGTGTTTTCAAATAACATTTTGCTTTGCCTAAGATTGGTCTTCTAAATTAGAGATGACAAAAGAGAAAAGAAAATAGGCTACCATTATTATTTTCAAGTTGTTAACAAAATAGGCATACTGCCTTGACCTTCCTTTGGCAAGGTACCTGTTATTTGAGTATACTGCTCTAGCATTCAATAAGGTTGGCAACCCAAATGCTTTCTTGTTGCTGCTGCTGCTGCTGAGTAAACAATACACACCTCCACACCCAAGAAATAAATGTTTATGTCTCCCAAAATTCATATGTTGAAATCCTAACCTCCAATGTAATGGGATTGGGAGATGGGGCATTTGGGAGGTGATTAGGTCATGAGAGCAGAGCTCTCATTAATGGGATTAGTGTCCTTATAAAAGAGAGCACTGGGGCCGGCTGAGTGGCATTGGTTAAGAGCTGGTTTTGGAATGCCAATCTGGTTCGGATCCCACATATGAGGGCCAGTGACACTGCCCTCTACAGCTAACAACAGCTCCACCTGGAGCTGGGCTGTGTGAGCCCCGGCGATGGTGTAGGCTGCAGCCCCTACTGCAGTGGGCTGCTATAGGCTATAGTGAGTGGCTGGCAGCCAGTGTGAGTGGCCAGCAGCCAGCATGAGCTGCCAATAGCCACAGTGAGCGACCATCCAGAGGCCGGCGACCCATCTGCCTCATCTGGGAAGAGCGCAATGACGATATCAACATGGGCCAGTGAAGCAATGTCCTCCGCAAACTAGACTGAAGAACAACAACAACAACAAAAAGACAGCAACTTGTCTGTTCCCCTCCCCCAATTCCCCAATAAAATCTTTAAAAAAAATAAAAAGAGCACTGGCTCCTTCCATGATCATGAAAGGCTATGAACTGGGAAGCAGGGCCTCACCAGACACCGTAATTGCCTGCGCCATGACTTTGGACTTCCCAGCCTCTGAAACACTTGTGTTGTTTATAAGCCACCCAGTCTATGGCATTCTATTGGGTTGTCAGAAAAATCATGATGCATTTTTGCAATGAAAAACACAGAAAAAATACATCATGGGGCCGGCTGAATGATGCGGTGGTTAAGCGCTGGCTTGGGAAGCCAGTGGCCCTGGTTCGGGTCCCACATATGATAAGGGCCAGTGACACTGCCCTCAAAAAAAAAAAATTAAAAAATACATCATGAGTTTTCCAACAACCCTATATTATAACAGCCCACGCTGCCTAAGACAGACATAGGGGTCGGCAAACTTTTTTTCTAAAAAGCCAGATAGTAAATATTTTAGGTTTTGCAGGCCACTACTCACCTCTATGTTGTAGCAAGAAAATAACCATAAATGATGTGTGAAACAATAAGCATGGCTATATTCTAATATAATTTTATTTACAAACAGTGAAATTTAAATTTTATATAATATTTACCTGTCATGAAACATTATTCTTCTTTTGATTTTTTTCAGCCATTTGAAAATATTTTTAAAAATCGTTCTTAACTCATGGGCTAAGGGCTATACTAAAACAGGCCATCAGGCTAGATTTGTCCAACGGACACAGTTTGCCAAAGCCTTCCTTCCATAAACAACAGAATGATAAAATTGGTGAGTTATGTTTAGTGGAAGCCAGTCACCTTATCTCTAAGTATAGAAAAATCAATTCTGTGGTAGTACATATAGATTATTTTAATTGTAGAAAGAACTGGCTCCACCAGTTCAAATATTGCCAATATTTAAATCACAAATTGAAAGTGGCTTCATTCCTTCCTTCCTCCCTTCATTCATTTCCTCCCTTCATTCATTTCTTCAACAAATATTTATTGAGTGTCAGACACTATGAGATACTAGGATAAAAGACCAAAACATTCTACAAATTCATTCCCCCAAAAAATCGTTTCAGAATTACTTTACAACATTGCTTTAATCTGTTTGGGATTTGGAATTGTTTTAAATTAAACTTTTATAATTTACAGAAATGCTTGTCTTTTGCTTTTATTCATCTAACCCATGCCCTGGAAAACTACAGTCAATGATTAATAAGAAGAGATGATGTCAGCCCAAGTCTAAGGTATTACTGACTTGAGTAAAACAAAGAGCTTTTAATATGCAGGCAATGAAACTTCATATTCAAATGAGATGAGAAGCCAGTACATGCTTTACCATGCGCATCAGGGATGGTTTAATTAGAAATAACTATAATAGGTTCAGCTGGAGATAGAATACTTTACAATTCCTTCCCATCTCTAATAGCATTAAATTAATTTTTAGATACAGTGATTGAGTGTAAGTTTCCACCCTTCAGGAAAATAATGGTCACAATGCACTAATCTTTTGCAACTCAGAAATTGGGGCATTGCAGCAACAATCTGATTATTAAAATGTATTTACTGATTGCCTCTTAATTACCTAAGAAAATTAGTCTATTCTTCTTTCTATCTGAACATGTTTGAATATGTTTGTAAGCTTAGGTATGGCTTGACATTCACCACAGTCTTGTTCATAACAGTGAGAAATTAGAAATGGCTTACATGTCCACCAGGAAAAGAATAAATAAATATCTTAGGTACAACCATATAATGGAATACAGCCATTACAAAAGATCGACAGTCATTGTCAAAAAAATGTCTACAATATATTAAAGAGTATATTTTAAAAAGCAAGTTATGAAACAGCATTTATATAAATGTTTGATCTCATTTATGTAAGGTTACATACCTTAGGATACTAACCAAAATTTCAAAAAGGATTATATTTGATGACCATGATTTGGGGTGATAGTTACTGTCCTCTTTTCATTTTCTCTATTGTTTGTATTTTTTTTTACAATGGACAGGTATTTGCCTTTGTTTAATCTTTAATAAATAAAAAAAACATTCATTGTAATCTATAATATTAAAAATCAGCAAGATTGTTATGATCAATTCATCATATGATATATGATCAATACATGATAATTTCAGTAACAAGTACAAGGAACGTCTCGGGATGGCAAGCTTTTAGTCCACAGTGTGGACCTATTATAGCTATTGAAACTTACCCTTAATGTGAACTTTTTGAGAACAATCCATTCCCACTATCCTGCCTTTAGTGATCCACTCTTTCATTAGAAAACTCTGAAGAATATTGTGATCCTTGTTTTCCTCTACATGCACATTGCTTCCTAGAACCCCAGCATCCTAGCACTGGGACATTGAAAGATAAAGTCCGCATCACTTATACTACAAGGAACTGAGACAGAAAGGTGGCAGGACCTGCCCAGTGCCCCACAGCTAAAACTTGTCAACACAATCTCTCTCTTGCTTTCCCATCAATCACAAAAGGTTGTATACATTAACTATACAGCTATTTGTATGTCAATCAAACCTCAATAAAGTGGTTTAAAAAAAAAAAGGAAGTTATCTTAATTTGATCATAAAACTTCCGTGATTTCCTGGAACCCCCCACATGAACCCAAGCTGAGTTCACGCTGGAAACTGTTAGCATCCTGAACTGTATGTATTCAACAGAGCTCTGGGGTGTATGTGCAAGGCTGTAAGGACAGGGCGTGGGAAGACCCAGGGACACATCTGTGGGGGTACATCTGGCAAAAGTGAATCTGTGTGTTGTCACGAAGACTCTTAGAGGAAGGAAGAATTGGGAGAAAAAAGCATTTGGGTATTATCCAGATGCTCAGGCCTAGAAAATATTGAAAATGCTTATACTCTGCATCTAAAGAGGGTTTCGGATGTGGCATTTGCAGCCTTCTATCTTCTAATGAGGTGACATTTGAAACTAAAAGAGTAGATACAATTTTGTAGTATATGGAAAGGAGAGAACGTAAAATTCAGTAAAAAGTACTAATAGCTATGATTTATTGAGAAGCCACTATGGACTTCACATAAGCTAGAGAGTGCCAAAAAAAAATATATACACATTTTAAGAAAGGAAAAAAACTGTATTAAAATTGTATTACTCAATATATACTGATAACAAAAGATAAATACAAGTCATGTGTCTACATTTTTTTTGGTATCTCCGGTATTACTAAAACTTTCATTACAACCCATAAACCTTGGCTCTTCAATTGATGCTCCACTGCCTCCCTGACAAGACAGGTCAGGCCGTAAGAGGAGGGCTCGGACACCGAATCACAGAAGGCAATGGAGAAGAAAATGTTCAAGGGAAGGTTATATCCCTCAAGTGGTGCTCTGAAGTTTAAAAGGATGAGCGCTGCGAAAGTCATTGGATATGGTGTTGAGGACATTTTCAGAATCCTTTTTGTTTTATTCTCCTTCCTGTCAAGTTACTGTGAAATCTGACCCTACTTGGCTAACTGAATTTAATTACTAGGACTGAACCGAGCCTACAGTAAGTATACCATTTTCTGGAAGTAAATGAATCATCTGTATGAGGTAAAGGAAATTTTCCAGGAAGACAAGTGGCTATTTAGCAAATGCCTTCTGCTTATCAGGGCCATTGTAATCATTTACTGACAGGTATTATTTCATTCTTTCAGTGAGGCCAATCTATAAAGACCATAAACATGCTTTGTAAACCTTTCCCTGTTTCTTGCCTCTCCCATTCCTGCCTTCTTGCCTAAAGCTATTACAGGTTGTCTACAGAAAGACACAGTTAACATAATAAACCACTGCAAATGGGGCGTGATTCCGGTGTGTTTCCTTGCAGTCAGACTATCTCTGAACTGCATTTTGTCATATGGAAGTTCATATCCTTATGTAGTTGTAAACCTGTTATCATTATTTATCTTCAAGTGTTTTAGTCATTCTCATTTCCTGCTTTTCTGTAGTCTATGAAATATCTGGGTTTCTGATGATACTCAATCTACTAGACATTCTTAATAGTTGTAACATCTTCCATGTCCACGTACAGGTTAGTGATTGCACATTTTCTCAAAGTGCATTCCACTGACGCTCTGTCCTAGGGCAGCACTATCCAATACAAATAAAATGCAAGGTATATATATATTTTAAAATTTTCTAGTTGCCACATTAAAAACAATGTAAGAGAAACAGGTAAAATAAATCTTCATAGTATTATTATATTTAACCCAATATATCTAAAATACTATCATTTCAACATTGAATCAATATTTAAAAATTATTAAGGGGATATTTTACATTTATTTGTACTAAGTTTTAAAAACGCAGAATATATTTTATACTTTCAGCATATCTCAATTCAAACTAGTCACATCTTGCATGCTCAGTTTTCTATATGTGGCTAGACACCGCCATATTGGAGAGCACAGGTAAATGAAAGTATTAAATGAGATTAGATTTTTAGCTGAGTCCTCTTTTAAGATTCTCTCACTCCTCACTCCTCATCACCACCATCATTCCAATTTAGAAATGTAGTTCTTTCTCAGGCTAATCTTTCCAACTAAGTAGGAATCATGTCTTAAGACATTTCTGCAATCTCTCTACCACCTGCCATCCTCCCTTATCTCCCATTCATTTTATAAATAGGGAAAACAGTGCCCAGAGAGGCTGGCAATTGACCCAAGGTTAGGATCTAAACTCTTGTCTTTTTGATGACCAGACCAGAGCTCTTCTAATATCCTTAAGCAATCAACTGTTTCCCTTCCCTTCCCGCCCACCCCCCACCCCCCATTTCTGCCTTAAGGGCTCAGTTACTCTTTTCAACTCTCCAAGAACAAAATCTTGATCCTACTTACTCTTCTTCTCAGGCACTAAATTTAGAGACCAAAACTAAACTGATCTTCCAAGCACAACAGATGGATTTAGGGATTGCTCAGTGGCAGCTCAGACCTGGCAACTTCTCTTTCCAGTTCCTTAAACCCAAAGCTAATAAATTCTCTACCTAGGAAGGGAGGAGAGGGTATTTACTAGCTAACTTTATGACTAAGCACCCTGCTACACTCAGAAGTCTGGAAGATTAGGTTCCAAAATGTTATCATAGTAAGCACTTCAGGTCCACTAGCAATTTGTCATTGTTGTTCATTTGTGCTTTGAGATTCTTCTACAATGAATATATTTGGGTAAACAAGAAATACATGTTAAGAAAACATGAATGTGCCTAGTACTTTTACAGAGATATTGGTTTAATTTTCCCAGATCTATAAATAGAAGCTTGGTTTTTTTTGTTGTTTTGTTGTTTTGTTTTTTACCATGTTAGGTAATCACCTAAATATTTTCCAGGGGTAGAAATGGAGACACAATGCAGTCTGAGGCCCTACTGTATAAAAAGCACTCATCAGAATAGAATGATTTAAGAGTAACTCAGGTTGAGCACCCAGAGTGTTCCACTTAGATTTCTACCAGAATGGAACATGACAACACTTGATCATTTCAGCAATGCTAAGGGTAACTGTTCATCTCTCCTCTCAACAACAACTAATAATAATAATAATAATAATAATAAAATAACAGAGAGAGAGAGAGATGTAAAACAAGATAGGTTACAGGCAACTCTTAATAGTATACAGCCAAAGAAATTAAGAAGGAGCATATTTTATGCATTTTTAAAAAAATATTATTTTGTCTTAGGTAACTTTAAAGCCTTTTCATTGATCATTTTCAACAGATATCAATCTGTCCAGAATTATTTGTACTTTAGGTTTCAACATACAAGGTGGAAGTAGGGACAGGAAAAAACCTTACATTTTTTCTAAGACTTTCATGTTCACATTCCATGCCACAAGAAAACAAAGGCTGAATTTCTATAAGCAGGTAACATTTATAATTTGTAGTATTTTCACCCAAATGCACTACTTGGTACAAATTTGGTACAAATGCACAGTTATTGAAAAAATAGCTCTGCTACTGTTTCAGTTGAATCAAACTCCATAACATTTTAGGTCACTAGTAGACAATATAAAGGAATAAGTGAGTAAATGTTTTGTAATTCAAGTTGAAAGACCAGGTTTAGTTTTGTGTGTTTAGATGTGCAAGTTATATTTCCTTAAGTTGGGGCATACCTGTTGCTTGCAAGAAGAAAAAGGATACCAAAAATACACTTTCTCTCCAATGCAATCAATGCTTTGGTTTCTCAGTAAACCAGTATTCATATAGATAGGTTTTGCTCTTTCTGCCTCTGGGGGCTGGGAGATGGAAGGCTTTGCAAATAAATATAAAAACAAAGTTTTCTTTAAAAGAAACCTGCAAGATAATCTAGTTCACTTCTTTGTTCACTTCAGTGGAAACAGCAAGCCTTTGATTTCAGTGCACGATTCTTCGTCCTATGACAGTATTCTCCAGTTTATAAGGTGGTGGAACCTCTAGAAGTCCATGTTTTTGTGGAAATCTATTAAACTGATGATATATTTATGTCTGCCCTGGAAACCAGAACTTTACTAGCAGAAAATGTGATGCTATTATATATACACTATATTCAACCTTAACTGTAGCCGGGGGGTGGGGAGGGCGGGAAGAGGGGAAGGTTGTTAAACTAAACACAGTAAGTTATTTCATAGATTTTCTATAAACATTTACATTCTACCTACTCATTTGGTCTCCTATGATCATCAGCAAATAAACGATGGAAGATGCCAAAGTTTTCAGAAAACTTTACAGAAGGTAAACTTAAATGTAGAAATTTCAAATTCATTATCTTTTCTTAAATTAAGATGAAACCATACAAATATTGAATCATTATGTTATAAATACCCGAAACTAATATAATGTTATATATCAATTATCTCTCAATTAAAAAAAGATGAAATCAACATCATTTCATGTCAGCTGTGGTGTATCTGTGCAACCTGGAAGCCTAGTTTGGGTTTGTTTGTTTGTTTTTTGAGGATTCTAAGTTGGTTCTTATTTGTTATAGCAGAGATAAAACATTTGAATGACTATTTTTGCTTTGTTTTCAACCAACTGTGCTAAAATCATATGGTTACTGTGTGTACCTTATGTTCTTTAAAAGATGGTTTTAAATGAAAGTGTTTTGAGACTATAAGACTTCTTTTAACCATTTTTGGTGCAATTACCACAATCAAAACTAACTGTGAAAAGTACTCAATTAAAAAGCAACTGAATGTGGGAAATGACTATTAAAGAGATTGCCTAAGAGTAACATGTTGAGGGCCAGCCGAGTGGCGCATTGGTTAAGAGCTGGCTTGGGACTCCAGAGGCCCCAGTTCGGATCCCATATATGAGGGCCAGTGACACTGCCCTCTACAGCTAACAACAGCTCCACCTGGAGCTAGGCTGTGTGAGTCCCGGCGACTGTGTAGGCTGCAGCCCCTGCTGCAGTGGGCTGCCATAGGCTACAGTGAGTGGCCAGCAGCCAGCGTGAGTTGCCAATAGCCACAGTGAACGACCATCCAGAAGCCGGCGACCCATCTGCCTCATCCGGGAAGAGCACAATGACGATACCAACATGGGCAAGTGAAGCAACATCCTCCACAACTAGACTGAAGAACAAAAAGACAGCAACTTGTCTGTTCCCCTTCCCTGATTCCCCAATAAAATCTTTTTTTGAAAAAAGAGTAACATATTGATTCTTCATGATTTCAAAAGTTAAGTACTGTGCATGTATGAGAATTGTCCATGACAGAATTCTGAGTGGGAAAAAAAGCTGCATATTTCATTTTATATGTAAAATAAAGTCAAAGAGAGGTCTTTGACTTTAAATAAAACAAAAGTTGTTAACACAGCTTACTTCAGGTAGTAAGAACTTTCATTTTTTTAAATTTTATACTCATACATTTAACTATTTTTCAATAAATATGTACAACTTCTTTCCCTTTTAAGCCAACAAACTTTTAGAATATGCTTGGCTCAATTCTCCTGGTCAAGCAAATGAGCCACACAATTTGCAAACCAACAGCTTAAAAAAAAATTAAGTCCCACATAAAACATTGTTTACAAATAGAAAATTGTACCAAATCAGTAGAGTGAATCTTTGAAAAGTGGTATTCTACTCTTGTATTATTTTCCCTACATAATCGAACCTTTGCTTTTCACATGGTAAGTGCTCACTAAATATTTATGACATTAAACAAGTTGCCTCCTTTTTTTTTTCCTACAAAAATAGCAATTTTAGATGTTCAACCTAACTGTAGCTTCTCGATGAATAAATAACAATGACGAAAGGAACAATTGAACATGAGGGCCCAGGAGAGCGATGACTTTGAATCCTCAAGGCAGTACCTGAAGTATCAAGTGCTGAAAGTGAATACAATTTGGGAATAAGCCTGGGAGCCTCTGAAAGCTCCAGAGTGTGAATTCCCCACCAACCTCCCTAGTTTTCAAAAAAAATAGATTTTCAAAATCTCCACCAGACAAAAGATTCTGAACCTAAGCCAAATAACTGATTGCAATAAAAAGTGTTGATTATATATATTTTCTTTCCTTTTCTACGGAGGAATAAACAAGAGGACCTAGGCTAAATTTGTAATATTACAAATTTTTATTTCGAATGTGACCCAAATAAGTTCTTAAAGAACAGACACATTTGCAAAGCAAGTTATAAATTCCCTTTCTCACAGCCCTTCAAAGGTAAGACAGAAGAGAGTTTGTGTGACATGACGTGGGTCTAGCTCTGCTTAGGAGCTGGCAGAAGAGATCATTGTACTCCGAGGTTGTAGCTGCATTATGTGATAAGGAAGTTCAAGCTATATCCATGACGATTTTTACCTCTGTAACCCAGCATTTTTAAGTCAGAGAGTGTGTCATTTTCACAAGCTTCAGCCAGCCTGCATGTAACTATTTCCATTATTATTAATGCTCGTAATTAAAACTGCAAAGAGGAGTGGAGACATGACCTCTCAGAAGCATTATGCAATTGGGCAGAGGAAAAGGTAAGGCGGGGTCCTTGGGAAACTAAAAAGTACTGCATTTTCTACCACTTCTGGTATCTAAATAAAGTTCTAGGGGGAAAAAAAAATGTGAAGTAGACTCATAAGATATTCTAGTCCTGGTTTATTGATATAACATTAGTTTAACATCTACAATAATACTTACTAGAAATGTCATAATAATAATCGTGGATATAATGACTATTTACAATTATAATTACAGGTTGAACCAATCCATCCTCCAGGCAAATAAAGGTTTTGGAGCAGCATGATGCTCTCCACAAGCTGATACCATATGCACTTCTCCATGCTCAACTGTTCAAAGGATTTGGATACATGGTTTTCAAAAGGCAGTTTTAGGATCTAAAATTGTTTTCTTCTATTTTTTAAAAAAAAGGTGTTTGAGAGAATCATCTAGAGAGTTACCCACAAGTTCATGTAGCAAGGATTTCTTTAAGTATCTACTGGTGCCTAGTACAGGTGTCCGGCACAGGGACGCAGAAATAGAAAAACAAACATGGCTGAATGACGACGTTATGTCACACGGAAAATATATACCTCAATATGGCATATTACTTTCAGGTGACATATAATTCTTTCAAAAGGGACTTTCTGCCTCTGGTTTAGCCGAAGGTGCAGTTCTATACACATAGAAAATATTCACAATCATTCACAATATGAGCATAAAGAAAATACACATATATCTTGGCCTTTGAGAGAGAAGTGTTATTATAATTTTAATGATAATAACTACTTTTTCTGTAGTACTGCTATTAGGCGGGTGTTTAATATTAACTCTAATCGACAGAACAACCTAGCAAGGAGGTTATGGATGATTTATGTTGAGAAGCTCCTCCCAGGGTAAGACCATGGCAGTCTAAGCAATGCGCAGGTCCAGAGCAACAACAGCTGCAGCCCATTCAAGCCGATGGAATAACAGTAACCGTTTACTGAGATGCTCTGGCCTTGCACTGCTGCGGGCCCTTTACATTTATTGTTTCATTTAAGTCTCACAACAACCCTGAAGGATAGATAATAATGTCCCTGCATTACGGATACATAAGCTGGCTCAGAGATGCCAAGTAATGTGCCCCAAATCACACAGCCAGTGAATGGCCGCCTAGCAGGATGACCAACCAGACTCTCAAATATTATAATACTTAGTTTCTCCTCTCTAAAGTATCCCCATATACACCACTAACATCCACTTCTCCAGGCCTTCGTTCATGCTTTGCCCTCTGCCTAGAATGACCTACCCAGCCTAACTCCCACTCAGTCCTCAAGGTCAAGTGCAGATATTACTTCTTCAGTCCCAACCACCCGGCAAAATATGTAGTCATAGCATGTTCTTTTGCTAGTAGTCTAGCACTTATCACACAGTATTGTAATTATGTGTACGTATTTCTCTTCTACAGAAGTTAAGAAGAACTTGAAAGCAAAACTTGTTTCTTATTCACTTTTGAGTTCTCAACAAATAACACAGATGTTGACACTAATTGGTGGCAGACGTAATAACTCACACCAGCATGCTGTCCATTTGAAAGGACCTCTAAAAAAGGCAAAACCAATCCTCCCACTTCTATTGAGGAGCCACGTTTTAAATTTGCTTGTTTTTATTTATCTGTTTGAAAGGCCCTCAGAAAAGAGGATGCTACCACCTCTCCACCTTCTTTATTTGCGATTCCTTCTAGCAAGTTATTTTGGCCTCACCCGTGCATGTTTCTGGCCTCTTGAGAAAATTCTACCTTCTCACATTTCAGAATATACAAAATGGAATTTTCACAAAAAATGTCTTAATTTTGCCAGTTTCCTGGTTAACTAAGCTGTACATGGCACAAAATTTCTCTCTAGATTCTCAACACAGTGATGGGCCTTTTTCTTGTCATTGAGAAAGATGACCGCAAGAGAGTACATATGTGTATCCAGGCGACAGAAGGACGGAAGACACGGAAAAATGGGGCACGGCTTAACCCTCCAAACAGAACAAATGCATTTGCACTGATTTGTATCTTCAAATCAATTACCAACCTTTATTTTTCTGTAAGAAGATAGGTAAATGCTTTGAGTCCTGTTTAACAGACTGGAAAACTAAGATATAGAAAGAGTACATTATTTGGCACAATTCCTATTGTCATAGAGTTTGGAATTCAATCCCAAGTTCTGACCTTCCAGCCTGCACTTAAACCAAAGGCCAAATTTTCAAAAAATGAATTACAGCTATATATTTTTTTCAAGATAATCAGGTCATCCCTTTAAATAACTCATTTCTGTGTTAGAAGTGATATTAAAATATGATTACCCTAAAAGCTTATATGCAAAACAGGCTAATAAAAAGATCTGGTGTTTTTCTGTTATTTTTTAAAAGTCTGTACTGAATAGGGATAATCACAGATAATTGGCAGTGCTGTCTGGACAAAAAGTTACAGCTTTGTGGTGTAAAAACATAGTCTGCACGTCCAAATTAGCTCAAGAAATTTCCCATTTCTGAAAGGGCAGGCTGGCTGCCAGCGCTTTGAGAGAGAAAAACATACCCTCTTAGAACATGAATCATTACATATCACATAGAGCGACTGTACACACACAGAAGCATTTTAAATAACTGCTTGAGACTTTCTAAAATATCCCTTCCCCACACATAAGATACACATTTTGTCAACCAAGATCAGGTTGTCCTTTACTCATCCACATGCTGTCAGGAAGGGTAAGCTATTTACCAAGAGCATTGCTACATGAGAAGGCTCAACATGTGCTGTAAACAGGGGTGCCAAACAGACACAGCAGATGACTCAGGCTGTTTGAGAGCACACTCTTGTAGGTTGAACTTAACGCCTGCAGCTGGTTATTTGTCAGCCCTCTTTTAAAAACAGATTGGTTGACCTTTATGCCTATGACTAATTATTTTCTACATCCTATACCTGAAACGCAACCTTCTTAGAGTCAAGAGGACCTAATCCGTGCTTTTGGCATAGGTTGACCAACACAATCATTCTTTGGAAATGTAGATTGAAAATCTGAACAAGGACAGAGGTGAGTCTACCAAGCTGAAACACAACAAAAAACCAGAGGCAAGGTGACCTGCCAGAACTGAGAGTGGGCATCTGAGCGGCTCCCATCCACGTCCTCAATGAGTGGGTGTCCTTATTCTTTTCATTGTCAGTACTGAGCAGTACTGAAACATGATCAGATGCATAGTTTACAACTGAAAGAAGACCAAAACAGTTCCAAAATTTATACAGGCAGAAAAGTCCAGATGTCTCAGCATGCTTCCTTAAAAAGTGAGTTGAAAGCACACAATGAAATATAAAAAGAAAACTGCTTTGATTTACAAGAATAATTGATTGATTTGTTTCTTAATTGCCTTGGGACAACAGATTTCTCAGAACAATCAGTCATATTTATTTTTCTATGTTAGCTAGAAAGTCAAAAAGAGCTGGAACAAGGACTTTTTGGAACAAGAACTGAGTTGGCACAAGAACTTTTCTCCCCCCCTTGTAAAAATTTCTGATTTCATCATAAACGTTATAATAATTGTCCAAGATTCTCAGAGTTTAATCCATCAAATTTTTTGAAGTTAATTTAACACGGTAGAACCTTGACTTGCAAATTTCTTTCCCTTTAATAGTGAAAGAATATTTATTGTATACTACTTTTCATTGAAGTTTTTCTTTTTTAAATAAAGCACAATAGGAAAGAAAATTTGCATGTTTTTTTCAGGCTAAATTTCTCTTCTTAAAGAAAAAACTATCATAAAAAATAATGCATACAAACGATTAAAAAATAGGTACCGTCCCTAACTGAAAAGCAACTTGTCTCTTGTGTTATTTATCAGTACTCAGAATGCACTTATGGTGATAATTAAAATGATCTGGAAATGTCCTGTGCTCACTGTTAAAAAGGAGAATGTCAGATATTAAGAGCTATGCTTCCATTTGAATACACTGCAACATCCCTGAAATGGTGGGTGATGGAGACATGGTTTTCTTAGGTTAGTGTTTGGGAGCATCCATAATGCTGGGCTTTTGTAGAGGTGTGGAGATGTTCTTTTGTTTTTTTGTTTGTTTTGACTGGTGATAGCGGTGGTGGTTGATGAAAGCCATTGCACATTGTTATTTATTAATACAAATGCCTTTAAAATGCAACGAATCAGGAAAGATAAAAGGTCCACTTACAACTAGACACTTAACTCCTCACTATCACACTTGTAAACAACTACAAAATAAGATTTTGCTATTAACACAAAGAATCCTTGGGGCAGCTGGGTGGCTCAGTTGGTTAGAGCACATGCTCTTAACAACAAGGTTGACAGTTCAACTCCCACATAGCATGGTGGGCTGTGCCCCCCACACACACACCCCGCAACTAGATTGAAAATGGCGACTAGACTTGGAGCTGATGAGTCCTGGGAAAAACGCACTGTTCCCCAATAAAGTTAAAAAAAAAAAAGGAAAAAAAAAGAATCCTTGATTCTATTTCTATCCTTCTCAAATTTCTCACAAATTATATGAAAAGTTACACACAGAAAAGATTTTTTTTTTCTTTTTGAGGGTAGTGTCACGGGCCCTCACATGTGGGATCTGAACCGGGGCCACTGGCATCCCAAGTGAACTCCCAACCAACACGCCACTCGGCCGACCCAAGATTCTTGACATTTTATTCAATGCATTAAATTTTTAAAATAAATTTATAGGGCAAAGCAAAATACTTAAAAATTAAAATTCTTCAAACTAAATTAATTCTGCCCACATATTTATTTATAATCTGGATGTCCTAAAAATATAGATTTTTTAAAAAATATAACATTAATATAAAGTGATGGTTTTTCTTGATAATAAAATCAATAAGTATACATGATTTTAAAATGGAAAATACAGAACAGAAAACAATACTTTTACAGTTTGTTTTGGTTCTTAATTCTAAATAACATGTCTATCAATTTGGTTATTTTCTTGCTACTTTCCTGTGACTCCTGAGGAGAATTCAGCACATTATATGATTCTTCCACACCTCTCAGGTTGTAGCAGTTATAGCACTATTTTTAGTTTCTCTACTAAAGAGAAACTAAAGGTTTAAAGATAACTTTAGATTATCTTTATAATTTCCTTACAACATCAATTTCTTTTTAAATGTGTGTGTGAGCGCGCATATGCATGGGTGCATGCGTGTGTGTGTAAAATATGTCACCCATTCCTGCACTGGCTACCCAGATCACACAGAGCAGTGCCTGCCCCCGCAAGCCCCCTTACACCTCTACATGTCTTTTAAGTCATAACTCACTCCCTTTCTTCCCTTGGTATTTACTTCCTTGCTTTTCTTTATAGTTTTGCCATCCAAGAATACATCACTCAACATTATAATTTTGCCTGGTTTTGAATTGTAGGTAAATGGAATCATGCAGTATATATTCTTTTGCATCAGCCTTTTGTAGCTCATTAATATGTTTGTAAGATTCATTCAGATTGTAGCAGTTTGCACATTCGTTGTAGTTTATTTTCACTGCTATATAGAATTCCAATGTGGAACTATACCACAATTTATTAATTCCTTCTCCTGTTGATAAACATTTAGGTTGTTCCTGTGCTTAGGCTTATGAATAAAGCTGTTATAAATTGTCTTTACCTGTCTCCTTGTTCACATGGGCACATATTTCCACAGGATATATACCTAACAGAAGATATATGCTAGGTCATGAGGAATGGTATCTTTTTTTTTTAAACGTTATTGGGGAACAATGTGTTTTTTCTAGGACCCATCAGCCCCAAGTCAAGTTGTTGCCCTTCAATCTTAGTTGTGGAGGGCACAGCTCAGCTCCACGTCCAGTCGCCATTTTCAATCTAGTTGTGGGGGACACGGCCCACCATCCCATGTGGGAGTCAAACCTGCAACCCTGTTACTCAGAGCACATGCTCTAACCAACTGAGCCCCCAGCCACCCGAGGAATAGTATCTTAAATTTAAGTGGATAAGGCAAACTGCTTTCCAAATGGGTTAAACTAGTTTCCGTTCCCACCAGCAGCTGTATGAAAGTTCCAGGCCCCTTCCTTGGCAACCCTTACTATTGGGCTGTCGGAAAAGTCATGACACATTGTTCTATGTTTTCCAATGCAAAAAAGCGTCATGACTTTTCCGACAACCCAATATTTTCAGTCTTTTTAATTTTAGGCATTCTGATGGGTGTGTAGCAGCATCTCTTTACAGTTTTAATTTGCATTTCTCTGATGAATAATGAGATTGAGCACCTTATCATAGATGTATTGACCAATTAGCCCTGTTTTGAAGTGACTATTGAGTCTATTTGCCCATGTATCTACTGAATTCTATTTTCTTATTGGGTTGTATGAGTTATTCATATATTTTAGATATAGGCACTTTGTCAATAGTTCATATTCCAAAAATCTATAAACCTGTGGCTTGCCTTTTTACTATTTTAATATTTTTAATTTTACTATAATCAAATTTATCAGTCCTTACCTTTAAGGTTAGTGCTTTTGTTTGTTTGTTTGTTTGTTTGTTTGTTTTTGAGGGCAGTGTCACTGGCCCTCACATGTGGGACCGAACCGGGGCCGCTGGCTTCCCAAGCCAGTGCTTAACCACTGTGCCACTCAGCCAGCCCCTAAGGTTAGTGCTTTTTAATTTCAATATGTTTAAAAATCATTTCCTCATATTGCGATTATGAGTCTATTTTCCTGTATTATCTTGTAAAGCACTACTGTTTTGCCTTTCATAGTTAAAGGGTCTACGACTTACCTAGAATTGATACTTTTTGTTTACAATGTAAGTTTTTTGTTTGTTTGCTTGTTTTCAGATAAAACATTCTTTTTTCCACTACTCTGCAGGGTCATTTTTGTCATCACTATTTAATATTTTCCTCAATTTTCAACAGATTCTCTTCACACCTCATTTTGTAAAATGAGGGCGTTTGTACCCTTACCTTCTTTCTCTCTCCCTTACCTACCTTTCATCTCCCAACATCTATCTATCAGCTAGAGCTTTACTTTTGCATCATGAAAGCAGAGTGTTTACGATCTGTTCTTAATCATGATTAACTCCTCCATGCTTTGTGCATAGGTTTATTTTAAAAGCTGATAATGAATAAACACATTTTACATTATTATGACTATTCATCACATTAGTTATTCATCACAGAGCCCAAAAGTGCTAATAATTACTGATGTCACAATCCTTGTGCCACTCAAAGGGAAATACGCTAGTGCCAAGGTTAAATAGAGACTTCTCTCTTACATTTTACCAACTGCTAAAAAAATAATCATGTTTTAAATTTTTTCCTATTTGTAATCTGACATTCTGTTAAAGTATTTTGATCTACCTAGAGTTTCTGGTTATTCTTTTTTACCTTGTTAAGATTCATAGGCTTTTCCCACTATATCCTTATATCTTGCAACTTCTCACTAGTGCCAGCTATTATCTGAAATGGAGTCAATTTATTTTCCTTGAAAATATTTTTCTGTAACCTGTTGATCTCTTCTAATTTAGACCAATCCTTCCATGGCCCACTGCACAATTGTCATCTTTGGATGCTGATTCATTATTCCTTGAAAGGAGTTCTGTTTAGTAGCCCTGAGAAGCAGTGGACTAACTGCAAGGTTAGAGGGAACACAGCCCACACAAAGTCACTCTAACTTGTGACCTGAATTGCAAGTTGGAGAGATTCTCTAAATCATGCTCAGGTTTGATAATTCACTAGAAGGGCTCACAGAGCTCAATGAAAGCTATTAGAGTCATGGTGAAGGTTTATTTATTGTAGAGAAAGACTACAAACTAAAGTCACCTGAGGAAAGCAGAACATAGAAGAGAGTCTACAGAACTACCCAATTCAGAGCTTCCATTGTCCTCTCTTCATAGAATGAGGACACATTGCTTTTCCAACATTGATATGTGACAATAAGCACAGACTTCTGCCAACCAGGGAAGCTCATCAGAGCTTTGGTGTTCAGAGTTTTTCTTGAGGCTCCATTGGGTAAGCATGATTGTTTGCCCACATGGCTAATTTTAGTCTCCAGACTCTGAAGGTGTGACCCTAAGCCTAAGCCGGAATCACATTGTTTCTATTTGGCTGGCCCAAAACCCTCACGCAAAGTCAGTCCTATCAGGCCTGACATTCCAGGAGCCTAAAGAATACCTCCCAAACATTGAAACAAAGGCCAGACAGATCTTTTGTGGGGCAAGGTTAAATTCTTTACTATGAATTTCCACTTTTCTCTTTCTTAGTTTTTACCCTCTTTTTACTAGAGTACATTCTCGAGTAAATGTGTATGGATATAAATTCTCACTTTAAATCTTAGTATTCTGAGGTTTCATGATATCTGTAAATATGGGCCTTTTGTTTGTTTGTTTCATTTATCTTATAGACCCTTTGAATTTGAAGATCTCCCTTTAGCTCTGGATATATTATTTCTTTAACAATTTCCTTTCCTCTATCATGAGTGTTTTGTTTTTCTAGAACTCCTACAGATGGCTACTGGACATCTGGATCGATGCTCTAATTCTGAATCCAAAGCTTCTCAGGGTTCTGCAGGGCAACTTGGTGACTTCTATTCTTACAGTTCCTTCTTCACATATTCTAGAGTGCTGTTTTTTCCTTTTCCTCCTCTCTGTTCCACTTGTAAACCTCTTTAAGCACCTGCTTTTCCTCTTCTCATCTGCTCATGAGCACCAACAATTCTCTACATTTTTGTGGGCTATATCTTTTCTTATTCTTCTAATATCATTTTAAATTAGTCTTGGAAAGAGAAATAAATAAGGGTGCTCACCTTGACATCTTGAACTAGAAGCTACCTTTATGAATTTGAAGAGTTCTTTAAAGACAGGTGGTTTTTTCTTTTCTTTCTTTTCCTTATTTTTTTTTTTTGTTGTTGTTGGTCACAGTATGTTTCCTGTGACTACATCAGTGGCATGAGATTCAGCAATGAAAGTATTCCCTGAGTCTAAGTTACACAATTTGGGACAAGAACATCTTAGGAAAAGTATACTCATAGAACCTTATATGAAACTTCTTCCTTTATCATATTACACACACGAAGTATCAAGTTATGATATATTAAAAAGAAAAAATTAACCTAAATGATGTTATTTTAAAAATACATTTTCAAAGTTGTTCCTCTCTAAAGAGAAACACAGAAAATAAAGTATATGCCCTTGTGAGGGTCCAGATGGCAGCTGTAGCATAAAAAAGAGAACATGAGCTTTGGAATTAGAAGACCTGGGTTTGAGGCCTGGTTCTGCCTTGCTGTCTCCATAACTTTGAGTTACTCAACTTCTCTGAGTCATAAGTTTCTCATCTATGAGCAGAATGATAACATGTGTCTCATCACTGTTGTGAGACTGAAAACAAATAACATATACGATAGAACTTTATGCACTACGAAGTAAATAGAAAACAAAATACATTCTCCAAATGACTACGTTCTCCAGGGCAGGTTTTATGTAGAGCTTAGCAGGATCCGGGTGAGGTTGCAAAGGAAATGGAAACAGTTTACATCTCTGTGACCATTTTTCCCAGATAAGGGGGGGGGGGGGAAATCACTTGAATTTTCCAAGGGTTCCACCAAATAAATAAACACGCCTATTGACGATGACTATAAACATAATCATAGAATCTAAAACAGATATAAAATAAATTCCTAAGTCTGCTTGATTCATTTATCCTCTCTTTCAGCAAATATGCATTGAATGCCAATAATATACAAAGCACTTTAAAGCATTAAAAAACATTCATTAGCACTAGTACTTTCACTCACTCAGCTTCCTGTTTCAAGGGAGATCATGCATATACCCACACGTCCACAATACGATATTGGGTATAACAAGTGACACAAGCATGATACAGACGAATAAGAATCAGTACTAGAGTTGGGCCTTAAAAACTAAGTTGGCTAAGGTAAACGCAAGAGCATACCAAGAAAAGGGAAATGTGTTCACAAAGGTTACAGATATGGAACAGTGAGGCTCTGTTCTGGGAATGGTGAAAACCTTGGGTTACCTGAAAAATGGGTTCCATAGAGAAGATATGGGGCAAAGGCCATAACGGAGAGGGCCTCTTATAACAGGCAAAGGCATGTGAACTTTTTTGTGTCGGCAATAGGTAGCCTTTAATGTTTCCATTTTTGAGTGGGGGTATGCAATAAAACAGGGCTTACTAGCAATAATGTTTTACTTTTGTATGGATCTTTGCTCTTCAGCAATTGCTTTTATTTGTTTTGTTGTGTGTTTTTTTTGAGGGCAGTGTCACTGGCCCTCATATGTGGGACCGAACCGGGGCTGCTGGCTTCCCAAACCAGCACTTAACCACAGCACCACTCAGCCGGCCCTAGCAATTGCTTTTATATACATGATTTTATTTACTCCCTGCCATAATTCTATGGTGGAGATGTCAGCACTCTTTGTGAGTACAATAAGGATTAACCCAGACACGGGGTCCAGATCTTCTCATTTCCAAATCTACTGCTGTCATAGGAAGATGGATGCGTTGAAGGTGTGTACAAAATACACTACAGCAAGGAGATCCTGAAGGCAGTGGGCAGCTCCTAAAGAACACAGGAGCTGTGGAAATAGACGGGGAGCTTCAGAATCAGCATTTAGCAAAGTAATCAAAAACAAGTGAGGGCCCGGCCGAGTGGCGCGGTGGTTGGATGCTGGCTTGGGAGGCCGGTGGCCCAGGTTCAGGTCCCACATGTGGGGGCTGGTGACACTGCCCTCAAAGAAAAAAAATAAAAACAAAAAAAACAAGGGAACAGGCTTCTTCTCTTCTAGAAAGTTTGCTGCTGCCATGAAGGCAGCAGGAACAGGATTAATGGATATGATCTCATATTTCTTTAAAATTCCCCCATGATACTGAGCTAGGTGTATGGTGCTGCCAAACAGGTGACTGATCTATTCATTCCTCTCAGCTGGGCACTGACATGACTAAGGACAGGGAGAACCTTAGTCCTGACAGTGTGCTGAGCTAAATGCTCCCAGTTGCCCAGCACAGACCCAGGATCACATCACTCCAACAGCATGAAATCAGATGCCGCTCCCAACATGACAAAGATATGTTTGTTTAAATGACAACTGTAGGATTCCCCCAAGGACATGTGGGCCATGTGAAAACTGTGTGCACAGAGTTCACAGCTGTTCATTTCAACAGTCAACAGTGGACAACTGGTAAGAATCCAAACAATTTTGTATTGTTTAAGTCTCAGGTGCTGTTGCTTTTTTAATAGCTTCTCTGCTAATGATGCAAATTTGATCTCTCAAACTAAAGATTTTTCAGGAAAGATCTTGCATATGTTAACACAAACTTGCATTTGATCCAACTTCTGTAACACTGAAATGTAAAGTGATTAAGAGGAAAATTTTCTAACATCGTATTACCTTTAAAGGTTGTTTCCTAAAATAGTTAACACATTAAATTCCACTTTTCTTTCATGGCCCCCTCCAGGTTCTGTCTTGGAGTAAGTTGAGCCTCATCAGACTCCAAGGCTGACTCGCTGGTCTAGTTCAGACTCTTCTCCTGGGTTCCTGAGGGATGCTAAGGACGTGATGAAGTGATGAATTAATATCTCTCACCCTGATTCCCTCAAAAAGTGCTTTTTATAAATCTGTTTTCTGGTTTTGTTTGTTTGTTGCATTTTAGCTTAGGAAATCCTATCTTTGTATTGTGGAAGCCCATCATATAAAGATGTTGAAAGCAAAGTTGTTGTAGTTGAAGAAGACAAGAGGAAAAGAGGTAGGAGGAAATGGAGATCTTATCATTTACCCTCTCTCATGCTGATGTAGGATATTTCTTGTGCCGGGTTGGATCACGGTCTAGTGAAGCCGAAGAATGGAGACACAGACCAGAGAGGTAGAGTTTGTAGCAGAGGATAGATTTCTTAAAGCAAGAGAAGGGTTACAGATCCCAAGTGGGAGGGGATACCCAGAAATGGGATGTCCACTAGCTAGGGTAACAGGCTTGAGTTTTACACTTTTCTTTCTGCCTGGGTGGGGCAATGCTGGAATGCTGGTGCCTGTCATTAATGGGTTTATCAGATTTGTTCTGTTGCTCAGCCTTGGGATGGCCTTTCATAACGTCCTTCAAAATGGCTTTGTTGCTCTGGGGCATGATTAATGTCTCTGTTCCAGTATGAGAGAGTTATCTTGTAATTTTGAAAGAAATGGCTAGTGCTTTGTTCTTTTGCTCAGTCTACCAGGGAATTCCTGACTGCCTGACGTTATACTAACTAACCTGTCTTAATGCCCTAAGTCTTTTGTTGGACACGTGATAAAACTATTGACCTTGAGGATTTCTGAAGTAACTTAGAACTTGATTCATGATCTTCAGAATGTAGGAGCATAAAAACAGAGTTAAACCAACCGGGTTGTGAACAATAGAGCAGTCTACTTGACCATTTCACTCATTCATTCTTTCTATAATTATTCACTGAATATCCCTAAGGGGCCAGGCATTGTTCTGGGCACCAGGAATAGAGCAGTAAACAAAAGAGGCTAATTTTCTGCTTTCCTGGAGCTTACATGATAGTGGGGAAAGACACTTAATAAAGACATAAACAAATAAAAGTATATATATTCAATGTGATAAGGAAATGAATATAAAGAAAAGTAAATAGAACAAAGGAACAGTAAAAGTGTGTGTGTGTGTGTGTGTGTGTGTGTGTGTGTGTGTGTACCCGCACGGGAATTCTTTTACATGGTGGGTCAGGGAAGGCCTCTCTTGTGAGGGTGACCTTTAGTCAGGAAGTTAAGAAAGTGAGATATCTGGAACAAGAAGAGCTGTTCAGGTAGAAGAAACAGGAAAAGTGCTGAACCAAGCGAGAGCTCAGCATGTTTGAGGAAGAGCGAGAAAGCCAGAGTGGCAGGAACAAAGTCATGAAGAGTGAAGAAGTAGATGAAGTCAGGAAGGCATCAGCTCCTCTGGGAAAGAAACCTGGTATCCCTCAGTTTTGCTCTGTGGGAGCCAGCTTCGAGTTATGGAGTAGATGTTCAATAAATATGTCTGGAGAGCATCAGAAAGTCCATCGTTTTAGTAAAAAGATCACATTAAAGAGTATATGTAATTTCTCAGTTCTTCCATCAGAAAATAGGAAGTAGCAAATTTTGTAATGTATTTGTCTGATTAGAGTTCAGAACTTCCCGTCTCTATGCAGAGTACTGTCTCCCTCCCTAGTGAGCCCTGCCTTGGGGACAAAGTGCCCCCAGTGTTTTCAAGGCCATATCTTGCCACATCCCCAAAGTCCGTTTCTGATGTTCTTATTGTACAGATTACATGCTATGGCGTGTTCCAAGGAAAATGATGACTGATAAAGGATGAACACTCTTAATAAATTTGACCCCCTGGTACATAAAAATCACTTTTTGTTTTAAATCAGAAAAGAAACAAACTTTGCAAAATCAGTGGCCTTGCACTGTGGCCCTGAGCTTAACAGCATTTCTGTCAAGTGTAGTTTTGGTCAACGATATTACTCACTTAGCCACTTAGTGCTGTGTTAAACAGAATTTCAGAGTTAAACTGGTATTAGGAGGTGAGAATTGGTTAACTCTTTTATTTGTATTTCTGGGAGCAGGCATTTTTAGCATATTTTTGTTAGGTGAAGCAATTTTCAAATGAGGTAGTTTTTATGGCAGGCTTTATAAAATCTTACCAAATAGGCTTATGTCTTTAATTTTTTAATTTTTTTTTTTAAGGGTGGCCATGGTCTCATCATTCCCTCTCTTGGCACCCACTATCTGCTGAGAAACATGACTGGCTCCTGGTTTTCTGACCCTCTTCACAATTTATGACTGAGTTAACAACAACAAAAAAGTTGTTCTATTCACAACATAAATATATGAAGATTGTCAGACTGTTCAAGATAAAAAATGCAATCTTTGCCTTCTAAATTTTTTCTGAAAGGGACATTTCCTCTTTGTTGTAATGAGGTTAATTCCAGGTCGCACACCAAAACAAAACAAAACGCCCTAAATCTGCACAACATAGATAATTCAGTAGCTTGGACTGTTGATGCAGTTAAAACAAGGAAGAGTAGGATATTATGTAGACCTCTTATGGGTAAAGGCAGGACATTGCACTTAAATTGCCTGACATTAAAAGTCAAAAAAAAAAAAAAAAAAAGAATTTTTGCTGTCAAGAAGTTTGTGGGCCAGCCGAGTGGCGCACTGGTTAAGAGCTGGTTTGGGGATGCCAGTGGCCCCGGTTCGGATCCCACATATGAGGGCCAGTGACACTGCCCTCTACAGCTAACAACAGTTCCACCTGGAGCTGGGCTGTGTGAGCCCTGGCGACGGTGTAGGCTGCAGCTCCTGCTGCAGTGGGCTGCCATAGGCTACAGTGAGTGGCCGGCAACCAGCATGAGCAGCCAGCAGCCAGCGTGAGCTGCCAATAGCCGCGGTGAGCGACCATCCAGAGGCCAGTGACCGATCTGTCTCATGCTGGAAGAGCACAATGACGACACCAACATGGGCCAGTGAAGCAACGTCCTCCACAACTAGACTGAAGAACAAAAAGACAGCAACTTGTCTGTTCCCCTTCCCCAATTCCCCAACGCTGTTCCTCTCCCCCAATTCCCCGATTAAAAAAAAAAAATCTTTAAAAAAAAAAAAAAGATGTTTGTGTGGTTTACTCTTCAGCATCCTTTCGGTTTTGATATGTTAGAGTGCAACCCAAGCAGTAGGGCTTTTCTTCTTTTTATCTTTTCCTATATCACAGAGGGTACCCTAGTGACTCTGTGAAGGAGGGAAATTAACAATCTTGACCTTACCATTTACACAGCTGGGTTTATGAAAAGATATGCATTACCAGTAGTTCACCAGGAAGGTACTACCAAACTCCTTAATGACCATGAGACAGGACTATCACCTACCTGCTCCAGATATTATCTCCCCACTCTTCCTCAAAACAAACACTATTTGAACTAGGATGACCAACCATCTAGGGTTGCCCAGGACTGAGATGTTGACCAGGATACAGGGCTTTCATTGCTAAAAGTGGGCAAGACCAGGGCAAAGAAGAAGGGTTGATCACCCTAACTCAGACCCTCATGAAGCGTGGAGCAGCTCGTCTGGGTGGGAGCTGTGGCGCTGGGCCTTGATGGAGCTGCCCTGCCCCCTCCCACCACACATCGAGTAAGACTCCAAGGCCCAGGCCTCTCGGGTACATGTGGAAGTCCTCTCATCTGTCCAGTGTCAGGAAACCTCTGATAATTCCACACTAGCAAAATGGGGATAATAATTGTGTCTACTTCCTAATTCTTCTATGAGAATTAAGTTAATATTAACATGTGTAAAGTGTTTACAACAACGCCTAGCATTTAATCAGTATCTAACAAATGTTACCTATTGTCATTACAATCATTAGCTTATGGTTTGGGGAGAAATAATGCAGGACTTCACACTGGTTATTTCTCCCCTGTCTTTTCAAAAGCTAAAAAGAGGGTTAAGGGGCTCAAATATATAGTGACAGCGGGAGGCTAGACTATGGGTGATGAGCACACAATGCAATATACAGATGATGTATTATAGAATTGTACACTAGAAACTTATAATGTTTACCAATGTCACTCCAATTAATTTAATTTTAAAAAGTTAAAAAGAGAGAGGAAGGGAGGGAGGTAGGGAAAGGAGAGAAGGAGGGAGGGAGGGAGGGAGAAAGGAAGGTGAGATAATGGTCAGTTAAGTCAGTAAGATTTATCTGTCTTAAAAATGAATCCTACTCACAAGGACTTGAGCATGGTCAAAGCCCAAATGAAAAAAAATATTTTTAAAATGAGAATAGTTGGTATGAATAGACTGAATTTTCACAGTAAGTTACTGCTCTTAACAATTTTTATCAAATACCCACCAGCAGGATAATGATTAACACAACTATACTCCGCAATTTACTAAAATGAATAGGTAAATTTTTATGCACTGACATGGGAAGATCCCCAAGGCATACTGTTTTAGAGTATATATAGCATAATTTCACGTATGTAAACAAACAAATCACAGAGATACTTCTCTTATGTATAAGTACATGAATGAAAAAAAAACAAGGTTTGAAACGATAGACACATAAATACCTAAGGAATATCTTTGCGAAGAGGGGACTGGGTTGGGGGTGACTTGAACAGGGGACTCACTTTTATGTTAAAAATTAAGTGCTATGGCCTTTCGGCGGCCGTGAAACTGGAGAGGTGAGATAGTTACTGTGTTGGTCTCTCCGGCGGCTCAGCCCCGGGTATCGGGGGCGGGAGCCGGGTGGGAGGCAGGTAGCCCGCGGTGATGACATTCCAATCAAAGCACGTGTTAGACTGCTGATAAGGGTGATGCGAACAAGAGTCTGAGCCGGGCCAAAAAATAAAAATTAAAAAAAATTAAGTGCTATGCAAAATTTATACAAAGAATATATTCATATATTATTATTTTATATATTTTTAAATAGCATAATAAAAGCTCTAGAAAAGAATTCTACCCCAAAATTCTTTAGTTATTGTTTTTGTGTTGCCTCCTTCTCCCTCATTTCCAACATTCCTCCAAAATTGAAAAACAAATTTGCTCTAAGTGGCAAAGTATCCAGGTTACTACAGATGAAGTATATGACATATAATTCACTAATTGATGAGAATTGATCATAGTAAACAGTCCACCAAATTACAGCTAAACACAAGTCAAAATAAATAGACACACCATTGAACATGATTTAGCAATAAGTTCTTAAAAATTAAATTTGTTGGCTATTTTTAACCAATGGCATCTTAATAGTCATGGAATACAGTTAAATGGAACAACACTAAAGTTACATTTTTCTGAGGTCTTTGCGAACTAGTTAATGGTAAGAATCTGGATGAAATCTTGAATCACAATTTTAGGGAGGTTGGACTAGGTTAATTTATGAGCGCATCCTTTCGCAATATTAGTGGGATTAGCACAGAATGGGAATGTTGTCTAGAGGACTTCTATGCTAGGTGGAGAGCTGAAGGAGACCCTCTATATTGCATTCCAAGTCCAAAATGTTGTAATGATAACTAGTTTAGGAAAGGCACTTGCTGCATTGGAAAGAACTCGAGTTACAGAGTCAGAATGACCTGGGTTTGATTTCACTCTTCAATACCAACTATATAATTTCAGGTATATTATTTACCTCCTTGTGCTTCAGCTCTACCTCTGTCAAAGAACACAGCCATTACCACTTCAAAAGGTTATTGTAAAGACTAGAAATAAGGCATATAAAAGCAAGAACCACAAAATAAATACTAAGTATTATTTTCATGAAACTTACAGAGTCCCTTTAACCCTTATGCCTCTGCATTCCTGTTGGTTTTTGTTTTTAAAACAAATTTGTTATGAATTTCTAGCTTTGTACCCTCTTTAAAAACTCGACTTTAACTGTAAGGTCAAGTGATTAACAGAAGGATGAAACTTTTTGAATACATGAAATAAGCAAAAATTTACTCATTCAAATAAGCACTCAAAGAAATCACGGGTCTTACAATTGCCAGGGCTGAAGGACTCATGTAGTGGAAATTGAACAGGAACCCTTTATTGCATCCACTCCTTTTGAAGGCTGCTCAAAAAGACTGCTTCTTAACCTCTTAGTCAGAAAAAGGGTGGGGGTAGGGAAGCCTTTTTGAATGGAAGGAACTGAACTAGAAGAGAAGCCACAGGTGCACCTGGGGTATCAGCACCTCTCTCTATCAGGACCACTGCACCAGGTGATCTCCAGGTCTCCATCAGCAGCAACTAACAAAGCAATCGGCTCCTCTTCTCTCATCTTGGGAAAGCCGGGGGCAGGGGTTGGAGTGGGAGACTGAAATGGACCATCCTCCTATCTACATGCAAGACAGCTTTGGACTTCAGGTGCTGGGCTCTTGCCAAGTCATGAACCCCATTCCTGACTCTTTCTGGCCCGCTCACCACCCATGAACCCAAATTATGATATGCTCCAAACTGCTGTTTCTGAGTCAATCCCAGAACTAACTACTGAAATTCAGAAAATATATACTTACCATTTGTTCAGTCACAAAGATTTCTTAAAGTTCTTGAAAACATAGTACCTATGTCTTAAAAGGTGATATTGACAGCAAAATATATGTACATATTAATTCACCAATTTCCTTCATGTTATAAGTGCTTGATTTACATAAAATAATAAAGGCTTTTGTTCATTTAAATAGTTTAAAAAATTGTTTATGGCTATGTTGAAAGTATCTGGATTTTGTGTGAGTCTTCTCGAATCCGGTAAAATATCCATCCCACTTTATTTGAAGATTCTTTAATCAAGTTGTTTTCATCAAAAACAAGTATTTACATTAGTAATTAAATTGCTACTTCCTTTATCAATTCTTTGGGGAAAAAAATTCAGCCAACCCCTTTTTTTTTCTTAGTATTATTATTATTATTATTAGGTGTACAAAACAATGTAATAGACATTTCACCCCTCACAAAGTGATAACCCCCATCCCCCAATCTATTGCCCCTGTGACATCATATATATCTATTACAATTCCACTGACTATTCCCTATGCTATACTTCATACAGCCAACCACTTTTTGATCTGGGACTATAAACAATTTATTATTGGTTTCACTTATAGTTTAATTATTAATTTAATTATTAAAAAGGGGGAAAAATAATGGTATGTTATTTTTAAATTTTTTCATCAGTTGATTTGTTCTAAATGCAATAATATAATCCCTTCAGTCAGCCATTTTGAAAATAATAAAAATACAGTTGAGTCTCTTTACTTTGATCTTTTGGGAAGACAATGAAAAAGCAAATGGAGGAAGGGCAGTATGTGAACATCAAACGACACCCAAACAGTTTTTAAAATCCCAGTAAAGACTTCGTGCTTCACATACATCTACTCAAGCACTCAGAGAAAACGAAGTTACCCATGACAGGGGATTACAAGATGCCAACGCAGCAATTCTTGTCTCCAGAATGGAAAAATTAAATGCCAAGTTAAAAATAACTCCAGGTCTTTTATATTTTACAGTGGACTAATAACTTTTATTCCTATTTTCCAGGGATGTCAGTTTCTACTTTCTAAGAAATTTAACTCTATTTGTTCTTCTCTAATCAGTAGTCTTCTTTTTAGCCCATCCCTAAATTATAAAGAAAAACGTAAGTGAACCTGCAATGACTGCCTGAATTCTTAAGCAGAATATAAACTGTTCCACCTTTCTAAAAGGACATGCCAGTTTACTACAGTTAACTAATTTAAAGAAACAATCCTGGTTCCACTGGCAATGGGGATGATTGGTGATGGCACTCAGACCTGGGTGAGTTTTCAGTAGCTATTATCATTAGTTACATGTTGCCATAGCATTCTGTACCTTTCTTTCAAATATATACTAGTTCACAATTATATATTTGTATAATAAGACTAATGTGTTCCTCCCCAACATGATAGGAAGATCCATAAAAATAAGGGTAAGATCAATTCTTCCTACCAATGTATATTCTAACACCCAATTCAGTGCATGCCTAGAATGTAATTAAGTGTGCAAAACACTTTTATGGAAAAAAAATAATAACTGAGTTATCATTATTTTCAAGGAGTACTTAGGAATGAATCAGTACTAACTACTTGGTATGTCCCAGGTAATTGTCGATGTAAGAACGTCCAAAGGTGTAAAAAAATTTTATAAGATTTTATTTGAGCCAAACTGATGACAATACCTGGAACATAAGATCTCAAATGCTTCAGAAATGACAGTTTTGCAGTTTCATTTGCACATTTGAATTTAGGAAGGAACATAAGATTACATGAAGGTGAGAGAAAGTAAAACGGGGATTGGACAACAGGGTAGTTAACAAGATTCTGTGCTCTCGTGAGGGTAGTTACACTTATTTCAAAGGTGTGTTAATCTACATGCATAGCAATGGACAGCTTGTTTAAGGCAAAGATAAACCTTTTATTAAAAAAATTACATGCCTGGCACGTGACTACCCACTATAACCTGCCCCGTTAGGAATTTAAGATCAGATCACCCTGTGGTTTTACTTTCCATAGAACCCCTTTTTCATCCACAGGATGAAATTCTACCATGGTTTTGAACAATTAATTGAGAACACATTTAAGCACACTCCACTTACCCTATTATCTTTTTTACCGAGGTTGATTTCGACATTCTCAGATGATCACAGAATGACAGTCCTTTCGCACATTATATTAAAAGCATCCTATTATTATTTTGTGTTTTTGTGTTTTATTAGAGTTTGTCTTTAGAGTCCAACTGAAAATTTAGAACACCAAAAAAACAAACAAACCAAAAAACTCCATAGAAGCATATCCCATAATCTGTTACAACAGTAATATGAGAAAATTTCTTTTTTAATCTTTTCACTTTATATGGTGTGAGCATCTGAGAGATTACCTTATGGCATGGTAGGGGTAAGTCAATGGCTCTGAAATATAAGCATGCATTAGAATCACATGGAAGACTTATTAAAACAAAGATAGCTGGACTGACATCCAGAGTTTGTGATTCCATAGGTCTGGTGTGGGGACCTGTGAATTTGTATTTGTAACAAGTGCCCAGGTGAGGCTGATGCTGCTGGTCTGGGGACCACAATTTGAGAATGATTAGGGTAGTTGACTCTTAGGGGTTTTTTTGGTTTTGTTTTTCAATTATGCTTCTTCAGGAATTATCTTGTTTCATTTTTTTAACAACTAAAATTGTTTGGGCAAAAATCTCCCAAGTTATTTCTGTCCTCAGAAAGAATCACTTCTATAGCTTGCCTGTCCTTCAGCAAGTCATTTATTTTCTTTAACCATTATTCCCTTATCTGTAAAAATGGATTTATTAGTACCTGTCTCAGTGAATTGCTGTGAGGATTAAATGAGACCCTAAATGGAAAATACTTAGCACCAAAAATGGTCTGTAAAACAGGTAGCTGCTAGGTGTTTACTATTTGTCTACTCATTTAAGGAAATAAACTCCAATGGTCCTAGGACCCATGACTGAAACTACTTAGCATTTCTAACACATTAACTGACCACATCAAGAACCCTAAATGGTCAGTTATGTTCTAGGTCTTCTCCTTCCTGTGGCAGGGGACCGTTTGATTTGGAAATTTTTGCACAGGGAAGCAGGACAGGGTCTCCCAAATACATGTAATAAAGCATTACTTAAAATACAAGTTCCTGAGTTTCACCCCCCATACAACAGCCACCTCCAGGGCAGAGCCCTAGGGTAGGGATTGTTTAAATGATCACCCAGCTGATTTTTTCTGATCAGCAAGTTTGGGAAACACGGAAGAGACCTCTCACTCCATTTTTTTAAATTTTTTTTTTGAGGGCAGTGTCACTGACCCTCACATGTGGGACCCGAACCAGGGCCGCTGGTTTCCCAAGCCAGCGCTTAACCACCGCGCCACTCGGCCGGCCCTCTCACTCCATTTTTAAAGGTGGCTAATATATGCCCTAAATATCATTTCGATTTATTCATGAGGCCAATGTTGACTATAGAGTTTCAGAATTCCTTTCTTAGTAATTTTGTTCTTTTGAGTGGAACTCAAGTCACTTGGAGAGGTCAGCTGGAAGTGGGTTTTCGTTTTGTTGGTGGTGCTTTGAAAAGATGCTCAGTGTTTTTTTTGTTTTGTTTTTTTTTGAGGGCACTGTCCTTGGCCCTCATATGCAGGACCTGAACCGGGGCCGCTGGCCTCTCAAGCCAGCACTTAACCACCGCGCCACTCGGCCGGCCCGATGCTCAGTGTTTTAAGTCACCATTACAAGCTAGTCGAGCCCTGGGCTCCATTTCTGAATCGCCTGCCTCCCCCTCTTGCACTTCCTCCTTTCTGATCTCCGCCTCAGGTCTAGCTTGTGTGTCCCTGGACGCCTATTTCTTGAGTAGAACATTGGGTGCTTTCCCAGTTTACGACGCTTTGCTGGAATCGTCCATTTCTAGGGATTTTACAGGCTGGCCAAAAAAAAACCCAGTTTGTTCCGCACAGCGACGCCAGGGCCGAGGACGAGCAGCGAGACGACGGCGCGTCTCCAGGCGGCACGGGCAGCCGTGACCTTGAGCGACAGCCGCCTGCCGCGCTCCTGCGGGGCGGCTTCAGGGCACCGCTCAGGCTCGACTTGGGAGCCGCAAGGGGGTGGAAGGGAGGGGGGCGGGGGAGGCTTCATCAACAGGCTACAAAGACCCAGAAGCTATAAAGTAGTTTTTTTTTCCTCTACTCCAGGCGAATCCTTCTAATTCCTGAGAGGTGGGGACGAGGGTGGTTAAGAGAGGGAGGAAAGGGCTCCAGACAAAGCGTGAGAACTCCGGTGGCGAAACGCGAGTTTCAGTGAGAAAATCGGAAGGAGGCAGACGGAAGGCCGACAATCGGGTTAAAAATAGACACGAATCCTCCGCAGGACTCGCTCTTTCCAGCTCCACCCTGGGGCCGGAGCCCGGCCTGGGACTGCGCTCGGTGAGATGGCAGCGCGGTCGCGCTCCCTCCGCCCCGCCTCCCGGACCCGGGCCTGGGGGCGGGGGCGGGGCCTCGGGCCGGGGACGTCACCGCGCTCCCCACCGCCGCCGTAGGGGTTTTCGCTGACGCACAGGCCCCGCCCCCTCCCTCCCTCTTTCCCTCCCTGCCCCAGCGCCGAGCGGAGAGGAAGAGTCAGTCGCCCGGAGCGCGGACCTGTCTGCTTTGATGGTGGGGGGCTCTCGCGCTCCTTGGGAGCCACGCAGTCCCCTCAGCGGAAGCGACGGCGAGCGCCATCAGCGGGACCTCGCGGCGCTCTAGCCCTCGCTGCGCGCGCCCCGGTGGGCCTCGGACGTGGCCTTGCCCGCCGCCGCTGGAGGCGTGAGGCGACGACGGACGAGCGCGCCGAGCCGCGTTAGCCCCGGCGGCCTCCGGTCCTCCCTCCGCCTCCTCCTCTGCGCCCCCCCTCGCCTCCCTCCTCCCACTTCCCGAGCTCCGGCGTGTCCAGGCCACGCTTGGGGGGTGCTGCAGGAACAAAGAAGAACCCCGCGGCGACGGCGGCGGCGGCGGCGGCGGGAGCGCCACCCCCGCCCGAGGCTCCGACCCGCTTCCCGCCCGTGGCGGCGACAGCCCCAGGCCGCGGCCCTCCCGCGCCGGCGTCGCGCGCAAGCCCACGCAGGGTGAGTGGCGCGGGGGGGGGAGGGGGGCTGGCCGCTCGTGCTGGGGGCGAGGGGGGGAGGGGGCCTGACCGCCACGGAACTTGGGCGAAGGCCTCGCGGGCCGCCCATGGCGGCGTCCGAGGGAGGGGAGCCCGCCCGCCCGCTCAGGAAGCACAAAGCCGGAGGCGTCGCCCTGGGGTCGTGGCTCACGGCCCGGCTCCCTCGGAAACAATGCCCGGCGTGCGGCCTGCGGGGGTTCGGGCCTCAGGTCTCCCCCGCGTCGGTCCCCGCCGCCCTCGGGGGCGGCGTGGGCAGCTCAACCCGCAGAGACAAAGAGGCGGCGGCGGCTGCACCCCCGGCCCCCGCGCCCCCTAGCTCCCGCTTCCTCCTCGGGGAGCCGCTCAGGGCCGGGGGGCGACGCCGGGGACGCGGGGCGAGGGGCCGGCCTGCCCTGCGGAGCTGCTGTTCGGCATGACTCAGTGGTTTTTGGAGAAGGCCCTGCTGGGCTGGCCTGCGCGCAGGCCTGTGCTCGGCGCGGGGCATGCGGGGGACCAGTGGGACCCGGACTTGTTCGAAAATGCCCTGGGACGTGAGCGAGGCGGGCTTCTCTGTCGTCCTGTTTTCGTGTTCCCCGTGTCTGGGCTTTTCTCTCCAGCAAAGACATGGGACGCTTTCCCTTTTGTTTCCTGCATTGAGGCTGACGAACGTGAAATTCTTTGCTCGCGTTCAGCGCACGCCTGGGAGCTCTTGTTTTGGGGAAAGGCCCGAGTTATCTGTATTGATCGAAGGCTTCCTCAGACTCGGGTCTACGGACTCTGGTGTAAAGTAGTAAATAGGTCACAGAGGCCCTGTTTCTAAGCCTGGTTTTTCAGGTCCTTTAAAGGCTTTAAAAAAATGAATTTCGTTCTCATTTTTTTTAAAAGGGGGATTTCAGAACCATTTGAATTCGTGAAAACAATTGCGATTTTATCTCGTAAGGTTTTTTTCTTAAATGTCGACCCAAAGGGGTTTGTCCTTGTTTTGGTTTTCCCCTGTTTTCTATCCGGCCTGATGTGAAGCCTGGAAAGGAGCTTTAAAAAAAAAAAAAAATCACACGAATCTACTCTCATTGGGCAGAGGGAATTGAGCTATGGAGAGTAAGGACTTGCCCAAGGTCACTCGTTTAGTTAGAGGTAGATTAGAGGCTAGAACTCAGGTATCACAACTCCATGTGAATGGGCATTCTAAACATCTTCAAACATTGTGTGCACCTGGAAGAACTAAATCCCATAGCTGGAAAAAGCGTTTTTAAAAAAAATTACATTTTCTGCTGGAGATTACAGTTGCATGCCTAGGATTTTTGTCTGTTTTTTTTTAAGCTATGAATTAGAGGAAGCCAAAACTATAAAAATAAAGATTTTAGCTATACCTGATAGTGCTAGTGTATGAATGCTCAAGTTTCTATCAACTTTTAAAAGTACTGAATAGTAATGGTACTGCATTTTTCCAAAATACAGCCAAGTAGGAAAGAACCACAGTCCCTAATGGCAACCCCCACCCCACCTCAAAAATTGCAACTAAATTCGAGGATTCTTCCTGTCTTGGTGGCTCTCTACTGTGCTTCGTTTTTATAAACAGCTCTAACCATTTTGCCTTCCTGAGTGATTAATGAAGCTTGCGTCTTTTAGATTGAATTTGAGATTGTTCTCTAACCCTCCCTACATTTGAGAAAACTGTAGAAGTCTTAATGGCATCTTTTTGTTTTTTCTGTATTAGATGCGTGAAGGCCGCATCCTTAGTTCCTGTGGTCGTGTAGGAGTTGGCAGGCTCTGAGATATAAATAGAAGCTGATTTCAGAGGCTCCTGTTGACTAGGCTTTATGTGAGAGCCTCATCCAGCTCAGCCTGTCACATTGCAGCCTTGTGACAGGCTGAAGCGCCGGCCCATGTGATCTAAGCTTCTGAGAAATATTAAAGCAAGCTGTGCACATGAGATGGCATTTAAAAGCTGGCTTTCTAGGGGGGAAGGCAATCTACAAGAGAGGAAACCCTGTAAAAGACTCAAATCCTGGTGTCTCAGAGTTGAAGGCTATTTATAGTGATTTGAAGGTAGATGTGTTTTCTGAAGAAGGAAAGGTGGAATAGGAATACTGTGCATGTCGAAGTGGGTGAAATCATTGGATGAGGGGGAAAATCCCATTTTATTTATATAAATACAAGATTTTAAGAATTAGACTAATGTTAATAATGTTGGCTCGTTTAGTCCAATTTGCTTTTGTCTGTCTGTTTATTTGTTTATTTTTGAGGGCGGTGTCACTGACCCTCATATGTGGGGCCCGAACCAGGGCCGCTGGCTTCCCAAGCCAGCGCTTAATCACTGTGCCACTCGGCCAACCCCCAATTTGCTTTTAAAGCCACTCAAATGACACTGGAAGTTAGTATAGAAAGTGTTAGCTAGCATAACTCTTAAACTGGGTTCAGTCAGAGAATGGCCCAACTTTTTGTTTAGGGTAAAGATTTACACACTTTGCATTGTGGGCATGCAAATAAATACATAATGTATTATTTGAAGCACTTTTTGTGTGTATGCTCAAATTTATAAAAACCCAGCTGAAAGTGTTTATTAATAAACTTCATAAGTGATTTAGAAATGTTTACACTACTCCACTCTAAAATGAGTCAGCTAAATTCCACTTACTATTTAAAGAGACAGTGTCAGCTAAATTAGTACTATTGTTTGAAGTTGGGGATCTTGCTCACTTTTTACAAGCTTGATTGGCTTGAAATATTTTCAAGCTTGAAAAGGGTGCCTTTTTTGCTAACAAGAAAAGATTACTATCATTTAACTGGGGGAATTATTGTCAGAATTCTGGCCAGGTCAAAATTGATTAGTCGTCTTCCACCCTTTTCATAATTTTGTTAATAACAATTGCTAACTTGCTACAACGTTGTTTTTAATAATTCATTAAAGAGTGTATTTTAGTATGTGGTAGTTGGAAAAGCCATATAAAATTCCAGGAGATGACAGGTTCTAGCTTGAAGTACTTTTCCTGCACATATTTGAAATGTTCACAACTTGATAAATCATAACTGACCTCCATTATCAAAATTAAGGTACATTTAAACGACTGACCACAAGTATGTTTGATAAAATGCTTTCAAGTATGCCTTTGTATACTCATACATATTTTAAGATGTCATGGAAACCCTCACACTTTCCTTAAATGTGTATTTTCTCTTAACTTGGAGGAAAATTTAGAAATTTATCAAACTATTACTACACTTGTGCTACTTTTTTTTTTTTTTTTTTTTTTTTGTTTGTTTTTTTAGCTGAGCCATCCTGCCACCTGTTGGCAGCTCAACGGCAACTCAGCTTGGGCTGGCCTCGAACAGCTGTTGCTCAGAGCTCAGCTCACACTCTTGAGCGAGCTCTTAACCAACTGAGCCACTCGGCCGGCCCTACTTGTGCTACTTTTAACAAGGCTTCTGGAAAAGGAAGAGTATTCTTACTGTGTAAAGTTCTTTCTGGTAGCCTAGCATTAAATATTAAACATTACTAAAGGTTGTGTATTTATATTTCTTTGCTATATTGAAATAGAGCTTTAAACGGTTTCATTTTCTAGTATGAGGAAGACAAGCTCTTGTTAAAAGTGTAATAAATTCCAGATAGAACCTTTGGCTGAGAAATCTGCGGCTAATAATTTGTGCTTTACAGGTTTCTAGACACTGACATTAAAGCACTACTCAGACCCAGATTTCACACCTCAAATGTAGAACATAAAAGCTTAAGCAGCTGACCCCCTAAATTCTTAAAGAGCTTCACTTGTTGGTGCCAAGGTAACGGGAAAGGCTAGATGATCTATACCAGCTCTCTTTTCATGGACTCTGAAGGTGTTGCAATGTTTTAAGAGCACAAATGCTCTGCCCTGTAGCAGAATTGTTGAATTACTAGTGGGGCACAAATATGTTCAGGTATTTTAATTTTAAAGTTACATCGAATATACAACCAGCTACAAGAACCTCTAATAGATCTCAAGAGTCAGTAATTACGATTATTGTAGGGTTTTTTTTTCCATTTGCAAGTTCCATTCATTTTTAACTAATGTGCAGGAGAGTAGAAAGGGACTTAAAGATATCAGTTGCCCAAATATCAGGCAGAGTGAGTGGCCTGTTCAGAAATTAAAACAAAAAACAACAGTGACAGGTGCAGTAATACATTTTAATGTTTAATGGTAGAATCTTTTTGTCCTAAAGAATTGTGTAGTCATTATAGTTCATTTTTTATCAAGCTAAAACACAATTTCTTTCATGCCCTTTGTTTTATAAAGACAATGAAATATTCCTAATTTTCTTGGCCTAGTCTTCATAATGATTAACACAATGGGTCTTTGTTAAAAACAGACTTGGTGTTTAGAATAACAAAGGTACACTGGTGACCACCATACTAATTTAGTGATTTTATTTTGGTTACACACTGGTTTCTAAAATTTTGCTTCTGTTTTTCTTATAGCAGAAAAATATGGCTCAGGAGACTAACCAGACCCCAGGGCCCATGCTGTGTAGTACAGGATGTGGCTTCTATGGAAATCCTAGGACAAATGGAATGTGTTCTGTTTGCTACAAAGAACATCTTCAGAGGCAGCAGAATAGTGGCAGAATGAGCCCAATGGGTAAGTTGTTTCCAAGGAAAAACTCATTTGAAGAACTGGTGGACAGAAAACATAGAGCCAAGAATTGGGGCCTAAGACTGAGAAAATCAATGCTGAAAACCCAAGGAGAGAAGACCTGAAAAAAGCTTGAAATTAAAGCAACAGCCCAAGTACTTGGCATGACTACATCAGGAAGGAATGACTATCTACAAGCATCTTTTAGCTTTTTCATTTTCCTTTTTGAGGTTTTGTTTCATGCTTGTATTCACTGGATTTGACTTTTTAATAGGTATTTTTGTTTGGATACTCAAGTATAGGATTTGCAGCTCAGTGAAAGTGCTTAGATCACTAACCTAATTAAATGCAAGTATTTGTTACTTATTAGTCTTGATACTGAGTATAGTATTGCTTTGTCTCTTACAAATCCTTTCTTTAAATAGGGACAGCTAGTGGTTCCAACAGTCCTACCTCAGATTCTGCATCTGTACAAAGAGCAGACGCTAGTTTAAACAACTGTGAAGGTGCTGCTGGCAGCACATCTGAAAAATCAAGGTAAGTTGGAGCATTTCCGTTTTTATAACATAAGGAGGAAATAAAATATCTCTGTTATCTATACAATTATAATTATGAATGTTAACACTTTGTAATTGGGCATTTGAGCTATATGACGAGTTGACTCGTTTCCCGCAAAAAAATGTGTTAATTAATATATAATAAGAATGTTACTATATCAGATGCCCTTGGTTCTGTATGAGTTGGACAGTCAGGGATTTCAGTATCTTAATATATGATTTTTGTAGGTCAATCAGTAAAGATATATATTATAACACACTCCATAACACCCCCAGAGGTGCTGTGTTAAGAATGCTGTGCTTTCATTTACTTGTAATTGAGCTTTAGAGATTGTAGAGAGTAAGGCTCCACAGACAGTATTGTAATGCCACACAGGCATTTTGGCAAAACTGACCCCCTTTGCCCATAAACAAATTACAGACACAGCTCAAAATTCCTAGTTGGCTGTAATAAAACATGGTGACCTATACAGATATGCAACCTTGAATTGATGAGCCATTTATCAAATTGCTTTCTTTATTCTCAACCATTTGTGCTGGGCATCCAATATCCTTTAAAAATTTTAGATTATTTAGCTCCATTTCATCATGTTGGAAATAATATATAAAGTTGAACTGACAACTTATTATCTCACAAAGAAGTACCCTTAACATCTTTAAAAATGTTTGCTTGAACTCAAATAGAAATGTGCCTGTGGCTGCCTTGCCTGTCACTCAGCAAATGACAGAAATGAGCATTTCAAGAGAGGACAAAATAACTACCCCGAAAACAGAGGTGTCAGAGCCAGGTATGCTTTTTGTTTCATACTAGTTCAGTTTTGGACTTGGTAGTATGAGAAAGGGTTGGTGGGGGTGAGTCTTTCCTTCCCACTGAAGGACCAGAGAGAGCAAGAGAGAGTGCTATAAAATGCAGGCCAAGAAAGAGCCACCACCTTTAAAGAGTGTAAAATAGTCACTCTTTACTCTCTCCTTTCTTCTCTGCCCCCCCCCCCTACCAACAGATCAGCAAAGTTTATAAGCTGGAGGCTAGAAGTGTTAAGAATTCAATGAACTTAAAAAGGTGGTTTACCATCAAATTTTAAAGGTGTCTTAAAATCAGTAGAAAAGTTATCGTTCGTAAACCTAAAAATTAATATAGATTAAATTTCAAAGCTATGAAGAAAAATTTTATAATCAAAACAGTAAGTATTCAGTCTTGATATTGTCAGTATTTTAGAAAATATTCAAGCAAAAGAACATTGAACACTAAAACTTTCAAATTGAACTGTAGGAACCCATATTTTGTGGGAGCTTAAAACTCAGTATGGAAAGGTGTTTTTGGTTTTCGTTAGTATCTTGAAGTCTGTTTAACTTACATAGGCAATCAGAGGTGCTGTGATGTGCCGGAAGATTGACTTGTTTGAATAACCTGGCTAGGCCTACAACAAGGATCCATGTACTCTGGTGCACATAGTTTATCTTTGATTAATTCATTATTTCCTGGTAGTGCTGACTGAACACAATATAAAACCTGCTTGTGGGGAAGTAGTGTCAGTGGATATATAATCTGCTTTGGAGGCTTGCTTTTGCTAACGTCACATAACCAAGCATCTTAACTTGTAAAGTTTAGGTGAAAATTTTTAAGTCGGGCAGGTGACTCCATATTTGGTATTTTGGAATGAGGTTATCCAAATTAGTGTGTACGTATGTGAGGCTTTTGTTCTTTGTTTTACACAAAATTACTCTGAACAGTACCTTTTGGGTTAGATCTGGTATCTAGTCTTCACATTTATTATTCTTAGTAGGCATTCTGTAGTTCACTGCTTCTTTGCCTTTTCTGTATCGTTTTTCTTTTCTAACCCCATCTTCCCTATATGTCTTAGGAACCACTGTTTGGTTTTCAGGTGTGGCCAAGGAAATGGCTGTCACTCCTCCCCGCCCCTCAGCTATTCCCGAAGATTATTCTTTACCCTTATCCCATCAGAAAAAATTATATTGAGGTTGTCATAATAGATTTTTAGCAATAAGTAGTAGGTAGAATATTCTATTCTGTTAGTCTGGATATATTATAAATGCAAATGAGTTATAAATTTGGGGAGAATTTTAGAGTAAGTTGGCTTGCTTTGAAGTTTGGGTTTATGCTAATGCTGGCCTATTTAGGTAGTACTTTTAGCATTGTATAAGTTAATTTTCTTTTCTTGGGGTGTGGATTAATATTAAAACTCAGCTTATAGTGCTTCTGATATAGCCTAATTTTATGAAAATAGAATTAAATTTGGCATTTTGTTTTAAATAACCAGTAGTAATTGTGGGCTTTAATCCAGTAATCTGTAATTTTACCTTCATATTGATAAATTCTGTTGGTGTCATGTGTGAACTAAGATTCAAAGCCCTAAGGTAGAGAAACAGACTTTTTAATGTAGATCATATATCTAAATTCCATACCCATTTTAGATAAGTATCACAAAGGAAATAAAAGCTGTGGTTTAAAAACTCCTGTTTTGCCTATCGAATCCTTATAGTTTAAAATCAAAACTTCCCAAGTACTTACATTGTCCTAAAGATGCTAATCTCTTAAAAGAAACTGTTCAAAAAATCTTCTAGATTTTCTACGTAAGATAACAAAGTACTTGTTAAAATGGCAAAATAATTATTGTGAAATTAGGATCTGAAGCTAGTGATTAATGATTTTGCATTTTACTTGTCATAATCTGCTGGTTTTATATAAACAGTCTTCTGTCAGTGTAAAATGAAAATGACTTTTTGTAGTACCTTATAAGTTGGCAACTTCATTTACTGAGTAGTAATGAATTTGAACAGCCCTACTAATTAAGACGTTCACGTTTAGGCAGTGACAATATTAAAAAAAACTGAGCATATGAACAACATCTCTGAGGCCTTTAAAAACTTACAATTAGGATTTTGTTTCTCAGTACAATCTGTTAAGAATAAGTTCAAAGGAATTTTGAGTGCGGTGATAATTTAAAAAAATTTAGAGGAGCAAGTGGTATTATGTTAATTGGCAAGAAATTCTCAGATTTGGAAGTTCTGGTATTAATAAGATTCAGGGAAAAAAAGTATAAGATTCTATTTCAAAGTACATGATTTTAAGAAAGGCTACTTAAACATTTTCACTAAGAATCTTACTATTTCTCTTAAATGTTTTGTTTTACTTAGATAATTGTCAGCCAGTGAACTTTTGACAAATTTTTTCTAATTTTACCCTTGTTTTTCAGTTGTTACTCAGCCCAGTCCCTCCGTTTCTCAGCCCAATACTTCTCAAAGTGAAGAAAAAGCTCCTGAGTTACCTAAACCAAAGAAGAACAGATGTTTTATGTGCAGAAAGAAAGTTGGCCTTACAGGTATCCCAGAACACATTATACAGTGTATGTTTTACGGCTAGGCCTCAACAAGGATCTCTTGGATGCTCCCTTGGGCTGGATGGTCTTAAACATAAAACATGCCTGACTTACAGGAAAAGAAAATTTCTATTTCAGACTACAAAGGGGGATAGTGGGGAGAAGTTGAATTTGATGTCCATTTGTCTCCCTAATCAGATGAAACCTTTTTTTAACTTCAGGCCTTGTGAATTCCTTTCCTTTATTGGACTGATAAAAATTCATCCCGTTTGATTCTTTCCTTTGTTCTCCTGGGGAAAAGGTATCTGAACCTAAATAGTAAGCACCTACTTTGAGCCAGGCACAAAATATTCGAGATACGTTTTGTTTCCTTTAAATCTCAGAACTTTATGGTTGTGTTTCCCTGGTTTTCACTTGAGGTGAAACATTACCCAGTTAACATGGCAGGAGTAGGATTTGCATCTAGATCAGTCTGATTCCAAAGCCTGGAATTTCTACCCTGTATTATATCTGCAGGAGTTTACAGAAGAATAGTTATTTGAATTTCTCACCATGTCAAAGGTTTAAAAGCGCTTTCACAATTTAAAGTGATAGACTTGGTCTCTCATGTTGCAAAGAGCCATGAAAATCTGGTTCCTTTTCTATAGTGAATAAGGCTTTCCACCCACCCCCATCCCCCTTTTAACTGCTGCAAGCTCCCAAGTGACTCTACTTCCTCTCGTGTGTGCAGGGTTTGACTGCCGATGTGGAAATTTGTTTTGTGGACTTCACCGTTACTCTGACAAGCACAACTGTCCATATGATTACAAAGCAGAAGCTGCAGCAAAAATCAGAAAAGAGAATCCAGTTGTTGTGGCTGAAAAAATCCAGAGAATATAAATTACTACTTGTGAAGAGACTGAAACTTTGTTTTTATTTTAATATATCGTAGGAAAACATTAAAGAGCAGATGCATGGCCATTTTCCTTTGATGTTCTCCAGAGTTTTACTTTATACTTGTCTGTCTTATAATTGATATTTTAGGATGTTTGGGTGTTTGTTACAGGCAGAATTGGATAGATACAGCCCTACAAAATGTGTATGCCCTCCCTTGAATAAAATTGGATGAAAATCTGCACAGCAAATTGAGTTATACAGATAACGGGGACAAAATTTAGCTCCCACGTGCCAAACAAAATACATGAAATCTCTGCATGTTTGCAGCATATCTGCCTTTTGGGAATGTAATCAAGGTATAATCTTTGGCTAGTGTTATGTGCCTGTATTTTTTTAAAAAATGGTACACCAGAAAAGGACTGGCAGTCTACTTCTACCATAGTCAAACTTCACCCTGTTAATTTCCACAACATGTTCTTTGGAAGCAGGAAGAAGGCTGTAAAGAGGATCAGACCTTTCCGTGGAACCAGTATTTGGTGCCATATGTAAGCCTGGTTAATCGGTCTTCTAAAAGCTGTCAAATAAGACATTCTGTGAAAGGTAAACGTCGCATCTGGTTCTCGTAAGAGTAAAACCATCAAGCAACAGGGTCTTGAGCTATCGTTGAAGCTTATTGTGCTGGCCTGCACCAGAAGATGTCTGCATTACTCTCATTGCTAAAAATGTTGTGTAGCACAGAACTGCACTAGGATTAAATTTGTTTACAAGAAGAAATTAAAACTACGTTTGGTTTTCACATACAGCAGCTCTTGAATAACATGCATCTGAATTTTAAGTTGCAAAGGTATCTGAACAGTTAATTTTTCATGTGCATCTTTTGTTGAATGTTTTGGTTCAAGAAAGAATGTTTAAAGCTTTTTTTAAAGACTTCAGTTCTTAATGTAACTGTACCCTTCTGCATGGAAAAATCATAATCAACATGGCTGCAGTAGACTTCTTAGTGGTATCCAGCACCACTTGCAGAGGGCTGCTTTATCATATTAATTGTACTTGGGTGTAGGACTCTAGTGTTCTTGGGTGTATTGCATGGGCTGCATTATCTACAGCATTGTACAATAACAACTAGAAGAGGCAGTATACTTCACTGATGCTTGTCTGGTAATATCACTTCTGTGTTATAATGGAAGGTTTTCTGTGATGTATGAAACTTGTGTTTTTTATATATAAATGAGTATAGTTAGTGTTGTGGTAATGCCTGTTTTCATCTGTAAATAGTTAAGTATGTACACGAGGCACTACTTCTGATTTATTGCAGTGTTCAGTCCTAGTTTTTACTTTTATTCTTAAAGCATTCACAGTTTTGCTTTCAATTTTATGTACCTTAGTTCTGAGTTAGATCTGCAGATGTGTACAGATAGTTCATATTTATGTATTGCACATAATCATGCTACCCAGCATTGATGCTATATTGTATTATGTAAATAATAAAAGCCATGTACAGAGGGAAACTTCCACTTGTTCATTGGGTTTTTAAGCCATAGTTAGAAATCCTACAGGGGGATAATTAGAAAATGGATACAAAAAACTTCCTAGCTGCATATGTAGACTTTGCATGGCAATTGTGTAATTTTTTTTTTCCATTGCCATCCCTAAACATGTGTTAAGTGAGAACTGTGAGGTGAGTTTTGTGGAACATCTTTGAGTATCATAATACTGAGGTAATTTGTTTTTGAATAAATGAATAGGCACTTTTAGGATCAAAACAATCTTAGCACTTAAGAGAAAAATGAAATTTGAACAATTACGGCTTATCTGCCTTTTCCTTTTTTTTTTCTCTCTGCTTTCTAGATACTTTAGGCATGACAATTTGTGTACAAAAACAGGATAGTTTTGTTTTTTTGTATGCTGTGTAGAGGTGGACACATGGGCTTGGTCTTTGCAGGTCCATGTGGGATAAAGAGCAAGGAACAAGTGATCAAGTGATATTCTGACTCTGCCCGTGGGGTGGCTGAAGCCAAGAACGGAACTATGGTGTCAGTGATCAAGTCTGAAAAAGAAGTACTCCTGACTCACCATCTGTCACAGGGCTTTGGATATTGCTACTTTTGCTTCAAATAGGGAAAATATGTATGCGTAAAAGTCTATATGATGAGATAAGGATAGTAACTCCTGAAATATGAAGGAAATTGAAGAATATCCTCACAATTGATAATTATGGTATTGAGAAGGTAAATTTAATTTTTATTCAAGGTTTAAGAAGACTTCTTGCCCCCCTTTCAAGGTGTGCCACCTTTTTCCGTAAAAATTTGCTTGATAAGTTTTAAATCAAGGTTTTGAAGTCAGCAGTGTAGAGGATAAAGAAGACAGATGGGAAGATGGTGGACCCTTGGACTTAATTATAAAGGTCTTTGAGTAACACGAGATTGTAGTATCTCCATAGTCAAAAATACTGAGAAAAGATTTGGAAAGGATTTAATTTGTCAGGAACATCAACTAGGGAAAAGGAAAGCAGCTAGTAAGATTCAGTTGTATCTAGACTTTTGCATTCAAACCTGAATATTTCCCTGGTGAGACTAAAAATGGGCTTTAACTTTGGAGTGTGCATTGAGGTACTAAGCATTTTAAGAATATGCCATGTTTGTCCTTATCTTGGGTTGTTGGAAAAGTCACCACGCATTTTTGCAACGAAAAACAGAAAAAACGTCATGACTTTTCCGACAACCCAATATCTTTGCACACCCTCCAAAAATATTTTGCTAGGACACCATGATATGAGTTCACTCTATGACCTTGGGCTACTCCTTTTATCAAATCTATTCTGCAGTGGGCTTTAATCTGTAATATGAGCCTCAGGTTTTAGGATCTGAGGTGAGCTTCCCATGATGTGAATTGATTTCCAAAGAAAAGAACTATTGAGCAGCGTGTGGCATAGTGGTTAAGTGGATAATGGACCCTGGAACCAGGCTTGTGTAAAAGGATGTAACAGTGCCTAGCTCATAGTAAGTATTCCCTATTAAATTTGTTGGACTTTTTAGAGCAGTTTTAGATCCACAGCAAAAATGAGAGGAAACAAAAGCGATTTCACATATGCCCTCTCTCCCTACACAGATAGAGCCTCCCTTACAACATCCCTCACAAAAGGGGTACATTTGTTAAAATCGATGAACCTACATTGACTCGTCATGATAAGCCAAAGTATACTGTTTATGGTTCAGTGTTGGTGTTCTACATTCTATAGGTTTGGACAAATGTCTGACTTATCCATCATTAAGGGATCATTTAAAGTATCACTGCCTTAAACTGCTCAGCCTATGCCTACACAACTTCCACCCTGACCACTGGCAACCACAGCTCTTCACTGTCTCCATAATTTTGTCTTTTCCAAAATGTCATATAGTTGGAAGCATACAGTTGTAACCTTTTCAGGTTGGATTCTTTCACTTAGTAATCGCAAGTTTCTTCTGTGTCTTTTTATGGCTTGATAGCTCATTTCTCTTTAGTGTTGAAAACACATTGTTTGGATGTGCCACTGTTTAATCGTTCACCTACTGAAGGACAACTTGGTTGCTTCTGAGATTTGGCAATTATGAATAAAGTTGCTATAAACTAGGTTTTGTGTGGACATGAATTTCCAACTCCGGGTAAATACCAAGGGTGATTGCTGGATTGTGTAGTAAGACTGTTTAGTAAGAAACTGCCAAACTTCAAATGGCTGTACCATTTTGCACTAATTCCTACCAGCAATGTGTGAGTGCCTGTTATTCCCCATCTTCACTAGCATTTGTTGGTCAGTGTTCTGGGTTTTGACCATTCTAACAGGTGTGCAATGGTATTTTGTTTTAATTTATATTCCTCTGATGACATAACTGGAATATCTTTTCATATTCTTTTTTGCCATTTGTATATCTTTGGTGAAGTGTCTGGTAAGGCCTTTGGCCCATATTTTAACCAGATTTGTTTTATTTGAATTTTAAGAGTTCTTTCTGTATTTTTGGATAATAGCCCTTTATCAGATGTTTGTTTTGAAAATGTTTTCTCCCAGTCTAGGACATCTCCTCATTCTATTGCGCTATTAATGTCCTAGAGTAATGATTTCTAAAACTTGGAAAGATAATTATTTGAGAATGAACGAGATTGGTTACATGAAATTGATTAGAATCATGATTTTTAGTATGATTTTCTTTGCACATGTCTGTTAAATGAAGTTCTTAACAAGTAACTGAAAATGAACAAATGTCTAAGTAATGTAATAGCAACATGTTAAGCATATTACTGTTGTAAATTCCTGAATTGGTAATACACTCACGGTTCAAAAATTGATTGATATACACTGAGAAGTGAGCCTCTCCCATCCTGTCCCATATCCTTTGCTCCAAAAACACACAAATTTTAGGTAAGCACCATAACTTGGAAACGTTATTTTATCTCTCCACATCATGTAAATGTTTGAAAGTTGACTCTAGTTTGTGTAATTGTTTGACTACAAAGTTATAGTGATTTTTCTCCATAAATATTAGCTTACAATTTTGAAGAGAATGATGGGAGTGGTTGCTGGCTGATTAGCAAAAAAGATTATGTAACAACTACATAGAAGGGTTTCCATGGGTGAAGCAGCAGGTAGTTTTTGAAAAGTAAGTTGAAAATTGACAGTTTCTTGTACAATCTGCTTTAAAAATACAACTAATACAAAAGTGCCACTTAATACTTTTAGCTATTTGCGCACGCACACACACACAGACACACTGGTTTTTAATTCATATAGAAGCAAAGGGCATTGTTTTTGTATTTTCTCCAAGTGTGTTTCTGGTCTAGTCCTGGAAGTAAAAGGAATACCATTTTGTGGCATAAATAAGACCATTTTATCTGCAAACTACTTTCCTTTTTAGTATAGGTACTGATGTTGCAAAGTCCTATTTTACATGTGATAATTAACAGCAAGATGACAGATGCTACAGGTTTTCTTAGTTGGTTAATATATTTTTATTGTATTTTGTTGGGTTTGAATTTTGATTGAAACTATCACTACAGAACCTCAGATCATATCTATCAGAAATTATTGATAATCAAGGTTCAGGAATTAGGGTAATCTATCTAGTCTATTCAGAACAGAAGTTAATAGAAAATCTTTTTAACATTCCTAAATTTTCGTTGAGTGCAGGAATTGTTCAAAAGATATCCTTTATTTAAGCATTTACGCTTTAGAGGTCAAACATCCATAAAAAAAATACATGTAAACTATCCTACACGAGCTCAACTTAAACAGTGTAAGAGTAAATTTCTCTGATCCTGTGTGTGTAACCCATTGCAAATTCAAAGATGGTATCTGATCCTTGCTATGTAATATGCTATGGCCTGCCCTCCCCCATCACTAAAAATATTCACAATCATGCAAATTACAATACCAGGCAAACAAATATTAGAGTTTCTGTTGTGTGGCACTATATCTGCTCATTTATAGAACCTCGTTTATTGATATACGTTTTAAAGCATTTCTTCAAAGAAAAAATATTTCTGGCATTGATTTTCTTATTCATCCCTATGAGAAAAGTAGTACCTTAATAGGGTGATGCTTCTGTAGGAACCTTTCCCCTAGACATACCCCATGTGCTTAGAAATGTCACCTATGTACTAAGAATATTTGGCTTCTAATGTCTTGCACTAATTGATATTGTAAAAGTAATTCTGTATAAATTATAATACTTTAATATGAATGGTTAATCTGCAACCCCACCTATTAGCTTTTATTATCTGTTATAAATTCCTGCGTAAATTACCTATGTTTAAACAAGTTGCATTTTTAGCTGTTCTGTGGCTTATTTGGTTGGTATGAAAATTAGATTGTTTTGCATATCTGGGACAGCATAACCAGGTTTTTCAGTGGCTAGATTACATCAGATGACAAAAATAATGAGACTTTGGAAATTTAATAAGGTAATTAATACCTGTTGGAAGAAAGTGCAGTCTTCCAATAGGTACCAAAATAACCAATAGGTATCAAAATATCAGGCATTCATCTTCAGACATGACTCTAAGCATTCAAGTGATAAGCATGCTTATTTGGATCTTAGAATAAAAGAAACTGAGGCTTTTAAAGTGAATTAAGGGTAATAGTTTTTACTTGATAAATTGGGACCAAGAATTTTCTAGACTCTTAGAAAAGCATCTTTAAGGACCCTAGACAATTATCCAGACTAACTGGTGACCAAATCTGGCCAATGTTGTACAGCCCTTACACAGAAGACCCAACTTGGACTGAACATAATAGTACTGTATTATAGCATTTCACATGTTATAGTAAAATTAGTTGTTAGGCGGCATTTCATCAGTAAAACAGGACCAATGGTTGATTTTTTTAAATGAGCTAGGTGTATGATATGTAGCAAATTAAATGGACCTTTTAAAGTTACAATTGGATTCTCATGGTTTGCATCTGAGAGGCTGTCATTCTCCACTGAGAACGGTGAGGAGCAAACGTTCTTTCTTACATGTGACACGGCTCCCTGTGGCCTAGGTGTGCTGTGTGAGCAGGATAAGTAAGGCATACATGGTTTCAGTTTCCAAGAGTAAGAATGATCTGAATTACTCAATTAGCCATGTTGATTCTAGAACTGAGAAACTTATTTTGAGTTTTATAAGGATGGGTGGTCAGAATTAATGTTGGAAATCATCAGATATATATCATTACTTGAAGCCTGCCTCATCTCCCAGGAACATTCCACCTTACACAATTTGTCACTTATAGGCGGTGAGCAAATTTTTCATTCCAGAGTGGGAAAGCAGTGGTGTAGATGGTGGTTAGATTACTAGCTTCAAAGTCAGCTTGGGCTTAATGACTCAAAAACTGTGTCTGTGGAAAAGTGACTTAAAATCTTGAGTACCTGAATGACTTCACCTGTGCAGACTTTAAGTATTAAAATGATGTTGCATGTAACACAATGTGAGTGCTTGATACAGGTTAGGTGTTGTAACATTACTAATTTAGCTATTAACCCCTGGAAAAGGCTACATTCCAAGATGTTTAAGAAGCCAGATTCTGATCTGCATAGTGTAATACTCAGTCATTTTGCAATCAACTAAAATTCATTTGGTGGAATGGAAACGAAATCCCACCACTAGTTTCTCTCCGCAACCCTAACAATTCTTAAAGCGGGGATCTATGAGTCCCTGAAATTGCATGCGACATTTGGTGTCGGCTTCTTGGTAGAATTTTCAAATTAATGCATGACTCAAGACTCAGGATCTAAATGGCCTCCCGGGGAGATGCTTGAGTATTGTAAGAGGGAGCTAGCTGTGTGTAAGCCAGGAATACGAATGTGCCTTGTTCAGCTGCTGCTCTCTGAGGCAATATTGGAAGAAAAGTATTTTTCTCCTCTTATTAGAGGCAGCCGCAGTGGCTCCATGGACTGAAGGAGGAAATGAACTACTAGGTCACAAATGTAGACCTGTCCTCTTTTTTTTTTTTTTTTTTTTTTTTAAGCTGAGCCATCCTGCTACTTGTTGGCAGCTTAAGGGCAACTCAGCTCGGGCGGGCATCGAACCGCCGTTGCTCAGAGCTCAGCTCACCCTCTTGAGTGATCTCTTAACCAACTGAGCCACTCGGCCGGCCCCTGTAGACCTGTCCTCTTAACAGTAATCTTGCCTTCCTATTTTAGTTTGCTTTTCCCTGATAACTTCTATTCCTCTCAAACCCAGACCAGAGTCCCAAGACCTGGATGCTTTGCATGGTACACATACTTGCCAGTCAAGAAATGTGTTTCAAGTGTGTCATATAGTGGTTTTCTCAAACCTTGTAAGTCCAGATGTCCTTTCATAATCCTGCCTGAATTGTTCTGTGTGATGGAGAAAAGCGAAACCACCTCTATGCTGTAATTTCCAAAGCTAAATGGTAGAGAAGTTGACATTCACTCTGAGTCAATTCAGGACAACAGCTTAAATTACTGAGTGATCCCTCTTTGGTGTACACTTTGTCTGTATCCCATCCTGCTATGGCTGTAGGGATGTCTTAGAATCAATCTTTGCTACTCTTCAAATGCTTATAATCCTTCCCGAGTCATTGATCCAGCCACTGAAAATGGATGGGATTTGCCTAAATCATGCCTAAGAGGAGCAAGGAAGCCTAAATCTTTCAGCAGGGTCATTCCCAAACCTGTGAACTACCAAAATCAACTGAAGAATTAAGACAAAACAGAAATTACACACTTGGGTCCCAATTCATTTCTACTGACTCAATATCAGAGTTATCTGTATATTTGACAGCTCTCCCTGAACAGATTCTATTAACCAGGTTTGGAAAACTGTTTGGAATATGTCTCCTTTCCCACAAATGACAATAAAGAGGGGAGCTTGCACAGTCCAGTGCCTCACTTGAACTGCGATTCTTTCTGTGTAGCTTTCTGTGTCTATTGTCCCCATTTAGAAGCTCTGGTATACATGGTCTCTTGTTAGAACTCTTGTATTTATTGTTTTCTATCCACGGTTTCTAATACTACATAACGCTATTTTGCAAAATGCTGATATAGGAAAAAATCCATTTTGGTTTTAATCCCATGGTTCCTCAATATGCAGCTCAGACATTTCACCTGGAAAGTATTCCCAAAAAGTAAATCCTTAATCACCTTGTTCTTGGGAGTTCAATGAAACTCAACAATAAATCTTGTTACCTTAAGCTTTGGAGCCTATCTACCAATCTCGCTTTCAAATTCTTTGGTGGCACTTGCTGCTCACTTTTCTACAACTTCTCTGCCTGGGCACTCCACCCACTTTACTTGTGCATTGATACCCTTTTATTTATCAGCCTTGAAAGAAAGCTATTTAAAGATGTGGTCTTACTTGCCCAGCTCTAGAGAAGGGCTCAGGAAAGGCAGTGAGAATAAAGGATCATTTTCCCCCTTCCTGTGTGAGTTGTCTAGAAAAGGTGAGCAAGAATCCAGGACGAGAAAATCAAGCAGTGCACAGCATACCCATTGTCAGGGATCCCTGGCCCAACTTCAGGATCTTGTTCAAAAGCCTTTTCAGAACAGGAGGCACCCATTTATTTAAATGTAAGTACAAAATCAGAAGATAGATATGAATATGTAGTTAACACCATAGTCATGGCCTCATTTCTCTAAATGAAACCCAGGGCCACATGGGTATATTTTAAGGAATACAGAATTATTGGAATGGTTTTTTGGTCCCAGGAGCGATGGGATAGAGTCATTCAGAGAAGTGTGCCTCATGATCTTCCCAGGAACAGAGGAAGGGCACCAGGGCTGGTGTGAGGCAGAAGTGACCTTAAGCGAAGAGCTGGGCATCTTTGAGTACTGTGTTTCAAAGAGGAATATAGTAGAAAAAGATCAAAGACCTTGAAATTGGATAGACCTAGGCTCGAGTCCTTGCTGCACTTCTTAGTAGTGATGTTGTTTGGAGCAAGATATTTAACCCCTCTTTCCTGAATTGGAAAGTGGGCCTAAGAATTCAACTTGAGAGGATTCTTTTTCCAATTAAGTGAAACAAACTCCAAAGAAGTGAGTACGGTATTTAGCACAGAGTTCATGCTGGTGCCTAAAACTATCTGCACACTTCTTTTGCCATTTCACCTTTACTCTGCCCCCCATCTGAGACCCAAACCACCTCGGCGGAGTTAAGAAAGACGAGCTGGAAAGGAGTGGAGGAGACATTCATGTCAAGCTCCCACTGAAGAGGCTGAATGACCATGTGCGATAAGGCAACAGAGTTCTCTCTGAGATGAGAGGCGTAATGACTTTGGGACCTTCTGAGGGGAGGAGGGGTGTGTTATTGGGAAGCTGATGTGGCCGCCAGCAGATAGCAACCTATTGGCTCAATGCAGTTTTGTCTTTTGGGTACCTTTTGACCTGAGTATATGCTGTGTGCTAGACCACCTTGTAATTTGAGTTTACAGCACCTCCATGGTGACCTGTGTTACATGGGCTACAAATGAACTTCAGTGTAACCTGTTGTAAATTATCTGTAACTGACTTCCCACACTCCCATGAATGGAGTTGAACTAGGTTTGACTTTATGTGCCAAACCAGGGCCAACATATTAAAAAAAAAAAAAATTATCTTTTCTCTCAGGGAAATGCACCAAGGTACATAAATATTTAAAGATGACAAATTTAATGTGGCATTTTCTATCTGTACTACCAAAATTTAACCAATGAGATGCACTAAGTTCATTTTATTTACTCCATTATGAGAATCCTGGGATTTTAAATCAGCAGTAAATCTTGCTTTAGCAAAGTTAGGTTGAGAAGAAAACCTTAAAAAGCCATGGGTTACACAGCCATGGAGTCAGGACCCAATTATAATAACATAATGGTTCTCCTGTAATGAACTGACACTACTCTGGTCTCACATGTAGCAGATATAACAAAAAGGATAATTCTAAAAGCAGTGAAATGATTATCTGTACTATTATTTATATGACTATTTCTCAGCACATACACAGCCCTTTGCTGACGCTTGCCATTCCTCAGAAAATGGCTTCTAATTGGTAGTATTGCAAGTTAGACATTCCATGTCAAACACAAAACAACTTTTTTTTCATGAAAAACCAACATCCATCTTGAAAAAACTGGTTTTTAGTTGCCCTTGTTTTCCTGATATGAAATGATTTCCATTTTTGGTTAAGATGGCAGAGTAGCTAAACACTGTGCTTGCCTCTTCTCATGACCACATCAGAATTTAGTTACAACTAAATTACAGAACAACCATTGTTGAGAATTACCTGAAGTCTAGTTAAATCAAAGTTCTACAACTAAGGACATACCGAAGAAGCCACCTCGAGACTGGTAGGCGGAGCAGAGACAGAAGAGGCTGGCCCTACACTCATGTGTGACCGTTGAAACTTGGGGGGATTTCTTAGCTGTGGAGGTCCCCTCTTCCTGGAGGAGCAAAGGGTCCCAGCTCCACACCATGCTCCCCAGCCCATGGTTCCAGTGCCTGTGAGAGAAGTCCCCATAACTTCTGGCTGTGAAAACCAGCAGAGATTATGGCTGAGTGAGATTAGAGCAACCACAGTTCCAGGCACTTTTCTAAAAGGGCCCACACAGGGCTCACTTGTTGACAGACTCACTCAGAGCTCCAGCGCTGGAGCAGCAGCTCAAAAGGCACCTGGGACATATGGGGAGGAACTGAGTTGTGTGGTTCCAGGGCAAGAGCTGGAGGAGCTTTCTCCCAGACAGAAGTGCTGGCAGAATCCATTGTTTCTTTGTTGAGCCCTCCCTGCTCCTGGCATGCAGATGCAAGTGGCCACCATATCTGAGTCTCCATCAACCTGGCTGACACTCTTCATCTGCCCCACCCTGATGATTCCCTGAGACCCCACCCCAAGCAACTTTTGGGCACACCCAAGCCTCTTCCAGTGGCTTTTCCATACAGATGATCTGTCTTGACTCATGCTTCAGACTTTTCTAAAATCTCTCAAAGGTTCACAAAACCCAAAAAAGCAGCATCTGGCTTTAGTGTGTCCCGTACCTCTGGCTGAGCAGCCCTAAGCCTGGCAAAAGCTTTTGCCAGACTTGTTTTGCAGCTTGGCCTCTCAAGTCACCTGCAAGCCCAGCGTGGGTGGTGGCCATCTGCAGATTGCTTTGTGGTTCATGCATGGTGGCCCCAAGCAGGACACAGACTGTGACTCAACTTGGCTTGTGGCAGGGACCCTCCCATGAGACCCCAAGGCTGGCACACCCAGCAGCCAGCTTCAGACTGAGCTGGCACATTACCTGGCCACAGTAATATAAGGACTTACATACCCAAAGGGCAGACAACAGGCATCAGAGCCCTGCTAAAGTGAATCCTGCTCTGTAGAGTCAACCCCTGCACAACAACTCCTACACTGTAGTAATGCTCAGTTCTCACAACCAATCAGCCCATGGGTAAATCCCTCCCATTGATGAACAAACGGCAACCAAGTCTCAACTACAACAGGGGGGCATACACAAACCACATAAGGGACAAACCTGGAGCACTCGGCTCAGGTGACCAGGGAGACTGCACCACTAGCATTCACATAAAGCCGCTCTGCTAAGATTGGAAGTCATAGCAGCCCTTCCTAATAAGTAGAAACAAGCACAGGGAGGTAGCCAAAATGGGGAGACACACAAACATGTCACAAATAAAATAACAGAACAAAGCTCCAGGAAAGGAATTAAACAAAATGGAGAAAGCAATCTATGAGATGCAGAGTTTCAAACACTGGCTATAAGGATGTTCAGTGATCTCAAGTAGAACTTCAACAAAAATATAGGAAACATAAAAATTAATTAGAAAGCATAAAACAGAACCAGTTAGAAATAAAGAATATAATAACTGAAATGAAGAATATATTAGAAAGAATCAACAGTAGGTTAGATGAAAGAGAATCGAGTCAGCGGTTTAGAAGATAAGGTAGCAGAAAACACCCAAACTGAACAGCAAAAAAAGAATCCAAAAAAATGAAAATAAATCAAGGGGCCTCTGAAACAACATCAAGCATTACCAACATTCACATCACAGGTACCAGAAGGAGAAGAGAGAGAACAATGACTTGAAAACCTATTTGAAGAAATAATGATGGAAAACTTCCCTAATTTGGTAAAGAAAATGGACATACAAGCCCAAGAAGTGCAGAGAGTTCCAAACAGGATGAACCTAAAGAGGCCCAAAGTAAGACACACCATAATTAAAATGCCAAAGGTTAAAGACAAAGAGAGAATCTTAAAAACCACAAGAGAAAAGCAGTTAGTTACCTGGAGCTCCCATAAAACTGTCAGCTGGTTTCTCAATAGAAACTTTGTAGGCCAGAGGGGATAGGCAGGAAATATTCAAAGTGATGAAAGGAAAAGACCTACAACCAAGATTACTCTACCCAGCAAAGCTATCACTTAAATTGAAAGATGAAGAGTTTCCCAGACAAGAAAAAGCTAAAGGAGTTCATCACCACCAAAGCAAGTCTTATAAGGAATACTAGAGGGATTTCTTTAAGAAGAAGAAGAAAAAGATCAAAATTATGAATAATAAAATAGCAATAACTACATATTTATCAACAATTACTCTAAATGTAAATGGATTAAAAGTTCCAATCAACATATAGGGTGGTTGAATGGATAAGAAAAGAAGACCCTTACATATGCTGCCTACAAGAGACTCACTTCAGAACAAAAGACACACACAGACTGAAAGATAAGGGATGGAAAAATATGTTCCATGAAAATGGAAACAAAATAACAAAAAAGGAAAAAAGCTGGCATAGCAATACATATACCAGACAAAATAGACTTTAAAACAAAGGCTGTAACAAGAGATAAGGACCCAGTATTTATCTGAAGAAACCCAAAACACTACTTTGAGGGGACATGTGCACCTATATATTCATTGCAGTATTGTTTACAATGGCCAAGACATAGAGGCAGCCTGGGTGTCTGTCAATGGATAAATGCATAAAGAGGAGATGATACATACATACAATGTAATATTGCTCAGCCATGGAAGGGAATGGGTTCTTGCCATCTGCAGCAGCATGGATGGACCTTGAGGATATTGTGCTGAATGAAGTATGTCAGACAGAGAAAGATAGATGCAATGTGATTTCACTTGTATGTGGAATCTAAAGAACAAAATAAACAAAACAGAAACAAACTCATAGATACAGAGAACATTTTGATGGTTGCCAGATGCGAGAGATGTGAGGGGAGGTAGGTGAAAAAGGGTAAGGGATTAAGTACAAATATGTTGTTACGAAGTAGTCATAGGGATGTAGAATAGAGCATAAGGGATATAGTCAGTAATATTGTTATAACTAAGTATGGTATATGGATACTAGATTTATCAGGGTCATAGATGGGGGACAGGGTGAAAAAGGTGAAGGATTAAGAAGTACAAATTCGTAGTTACAATATAGTCATGGAGATGTAAATAAAGCATAGGGAATATAGTTAATAATATGGTAATAACTATGTACAGTGCCAGGTGGGTACTAGATTAGTCAGGGGAATCACTTCTTAAATTATATAAATGTCAAATCACTATGATGTACACCTGAAATTAATATAAAATAATATTGAATGTCAGCTGTAATTGAAAAATTTAAAAAGTGGGGGTCGGGGTGAAGGGAATAAGAGGTTCCAATTTTCAGGTGTGAAACAAATACGTCACGGGCGTGTAATGTACAGCATAGGGAATAAAGTCAATAATATTGTGATAGCATAGTATTGTGTGTTGCTAGAGCTACCATGGTAATCACTTCTTTAGGTATATAAATATTGAATAACTATGGTGTACACTTGAAACTAAATTATAATATTGTATGTTAGCTATATTTTATAAAAGTATTTTTAAAAAAATGATTTCCAAGAATTATGAACTGTGGTACACTTTTTTGCATGTAGCAACATTCTAAAATATAAAGATCTTAAACACTAAAACATCAATGATCTTTTCTTTAAGACTTCAGAATAAAACACATAGAATATTTCCTGTACTATAGTATTGTACAATATCAGTAGTGTACTTGATGCCTTGAAAGACCACTATTAAGCCTAGGTACTTGCTGAAATGAACTGGCTATTTTGGCAAGTAGAGGAAGAATAAGAAGTGACGATATAAAACATAATTTTTGTCATTACGTGTATGTTTGTTCTCTTTTTGAGTTTGAGTTTCTAAAGGACAAAAATGTTTTCCCACAGTTGAATTCAAATATATCTATTTAATAGACTGTTACCTCCACTAATTTGCAAGCTTCTTGTACCCACCTTTGTATCACTAACAACTAATAATGCCTTGTACATAAGTATTGGGTCTTTGGAAAAGTCGTGACATATTTTGTCTATGTTTTTCAAAGTTCATTTATTTATACAAATAACAAAGACCAATCAATAATAATGTTGCCCGTTTTGTTTGATAATCTTTTGCCATCTTTCAGTGAGCTTCATAATTCCTCGTTCATAGAAGGACCTATCTTTATTTGCAAAAAACTGAACAAGGTGCTGATTTACAGCCTCATCTGAATTGAATGTTATACCACACAAGGAGTTTTGAAGATAGCGAAACAAGTGGAAGTCTGACAGCGCAAGGTCCGGAGAGTATTGTGGGTGTGGCAACACATCCCATCCAAGCTCCAATAATTTTTGACGGGTGATCAAACTTGTGTGCGGTCTCGTGTTGTCGTGATGGAACACAATTCCTTTACAATTAACAAGCTCTGGATGTTTCTGGATGATGGATTCATTCAAAGTGTCCAATTGCCGACAGTACACATTCGAACTGATTGTTTGGTTCCTTGGTAGGAGCTTGAAAAATACAACACCTTTAAAATCCCACCACACTGAAAGCATAAACTTCCTCTGATGAATGTCTGCTATCGATGTCATTTGAGGTGAATCATCACATCGGGACAAAGACTCTTTGTGCACCACATTGTTGTAAACAATCCACTTCTCATCACCAGTTATCAGTCGCTTCAGAAAAGAATCGTTTTTCCCAAGTTTAATGAACATATTGCAGATGTTTATACGCATTGTCAAATGAACTTCTTTTGAGTTCATGTGGAACCCAAATATCGAGCTTGCTTACGTATCCCAGCTTCTTTAGGTGGTGGTGAACGCTTGCATAGTGGATGTTCAATGTTTCTTCAATCTCTCGTGTCGTGTAATGTGGGTTTGACTCGATCCATGCCTTTATTTTGTCGTCATCGGTCTTGGTGGGCCTCCCTGACCGAGGAGTGTTGTTGAGACCAAAATCACCAGCATGGAATTTCATGAACCATCATTGGCACTGACGTTCTTGCAGAGCATTGTCACTGTAAACTTTATGCAACTTTTCATAAGCATGACATGTGGTCTTCCCTTTATGGAAATAAAACTGTAAAATATGGCAAAAATGTACAGTGTGGTCTTCCATCTTCAACTTGTAAAATCTCCAAGACTCAACCAAATGGCTAATTTTTTTTTTTTTAGAATGAAGCTAGAACTGTCAGCTGTCAATTGACATAGCAGTAACTTAGATGCAAATGACTCGAGTACTTCCAAAAATGAACTAGTTCCATCTGTTGCAAACATGCTTGATGACTTTTCCAAGATCCTATAGGAGACTAAAGATGGTACCTCTCTCGTACAGACCAGATTTCTTCTGCAAATCAAGTGTACAAGTTTCCTAGGGCTACCATAACAAAATAACCACCAAGTCAAGGCCTTAAAACAACAGAAATGTATTATCTTGTAGTTCTTAAGGCTAGATGTCTCAAATCTAAGTGTCAGCCGAATTAGTTCCTTTTGGATGCTCTGAGAGGGATAATCCATTCCATGCCTCTCTCCTACTTTCTGGTAATTGCCAGCAATCCATGACTTCCCTTGGTTTGTAGCTATATCAGTCTAATCTTTGCCTTTGACTTCACGTGCCCTTCTTACTGTATGTCTGTGTGTTTCTGTATCCAAATTTCCCTCTCTTTTCTCTTATAAAGACAACAGTCAATAGATTTAGAGCCCATCCTAATCCAGTATGACCTCATCTTGACTTGATTATTATGCCTGCAAAGACCCTGTTTCCAAATAAGATCACATTCACAGGTACCAGACATTAGGACTTCAAAGTATCTTAAGAAGACACAATTCAACCCACCAAGCAAAAGATATAATGAAGACTGGAATATGTACCAAAGGAGTCTTGCTTTAACTATTATAATATGATTCAGAAGGAACAAACATATTGACTATGATCCAGATATGTTTTTACATTAATATTAGTTAACAAGATTTTACTTACCATCTTGCCACAGATAAAAATTATATCAATGGTGCACCATTTCCTTGACATGACAGATTCAATAAAGAAACCAATAGCTCTCTTTCAGAAGTACTATGATGATTCTAAAAACATTTATTTCTTTATGGTTGTGAGAAACACTGGCATGTATTTTCAATGTTGATATGTATTTTGAAAGATTCAGCAGGAAATGATCTCTGGCTAAAATGATCTCTGTGGTAAAAACAATGATAAGTGCTCACCACCCACTTCCTCTTCCCTGGCACATAAGAAGTCAATTATTCCCAATGTTCCTTGCACTTAGCCGTGTGTCGGAGTCTGACCAATGAATGACCTGTAGGTAGAACCACTTCTAAGTTTGGCCCTTAAAAACATTCTGCTTGAACCTCCTTCCTCCCCTTTTCCTGCTAGGGTGATGTTGGGACCACATTTTTCAGTGGCATAGTTATCAGATGGAGGAGGGCTACCTGGCCATACCACAGTGTGATGAGAGCAATGAATGAAGTTGTACTGTGCTACTGCCTGGTGCCCCAGCTCGCTAATGCAAGCTATGGATCATGCAAGTTGATAAGATTATCTCACTGTAAGAAAACAGAGTTATGTGTATTGAAAGCCCCTGAAATACAGTCTGACTGTGTCATATTCATCTTTATATTTTCCGCATTATTCACAGTGCCTGGTTCAACATATTTGTTTTTCTTTACATCAGGAATCGATCTCCTTCAAAAATCAGTGTATGTATTTTTTTCCAGCCATCATACGACTTGTAATGAAAACTCATTATTTGGCATCTAAGGTTTTTTTAACTACTTAAAAGAAATTGAAAAATAAGCAAAAGCAAAAAAGCATGAGTACCTCCCATGTGTCACACTCTGTTGTTAAAGAGTAGTACATATGTATTTTAGAGGAAAAAATAGGACAATGCATTCCAGGCTTCGGAAACTACCTAATAAAGCTAGCAAACCATTCTGCACTGTCCACCAGTCAGTTATGAGTTATTTTATTCATGAAAAACTCATCAATATATAGAAAAAATCATCTAGAAGAAACCTCATGAATACATAAAATATTCTTAAAAGAAGGGAAAGGCTTTAGTCGCCCCACTCTCATCTGATGGAGAGCAGCAGCCGTTTTATACTAGCCAGACCCAGAATGCAGCAGGGAGTTTACAATTGGACGTTTTAGTAAATCGAGTTGAGACAGGTGCCACCACTAGGGGAGGAGGTTTGGTGGCCTGCGCAGACAGGAATTTTAACTTAAATGGCTAGAGAAGTAAGAAGAACAATTATAACAGACAGATCTGAACAGCCCGCTCAGATAAGCTAAAAATGAGTCAGACCTTCAGTCTGATGACAACTTTGACAAGAATTTTGAAAGTGACAACGAATCGAAAGCTTTATGCATCTGGAGCAGCACAACTGTTAATTAGAGCCCCCAAGGGGTTGATGCATTTAGCAAATGATTGTTTTAACTTTCAAATGCTTCAATAAATTTCTGATAAAAATAAAACCTCATTTTTATGTTCTGGAAACAAAGGTACTTCTTTAGAGCTCAGTAAATCACCCCAGTCTAAGTGCGGAGTTGGGGCAGGTGAGAATGGTTTGTGATTGCTAAGCATGACAGTGAGGCAAAGGTTTCAAAGACTGCTCCATATGCAAACAAATTTTGCAAATCTCTTTGGAAAAATACAAAACAACACGTATGCTAAGTAAAGTTCATTCTTATCCAGCCCCCTCCCCATCTTTTTTTTAAATCTAGTAAACTCATTTGTTACTATGAAGTTAATTTAATTTTTCAAAATATTATATAATTCAGGCTTGCCTTTTTTCTATTTAAATAAATTGATGAGTGTTTAATAATTTTGGTTTAACATTTTGCTAAATGTGTACAGAAATATAAAAAATTGATTTGCATGTCCCTAACATTCAAAAATAGTATTACTGGAGGATTGGGAATTTCAGAGGGTAACTGGGGGTGGCAATGAGAATAATATGGATCATGGGGGTGGGGGTAGGGATGGGCCCTCTGAAGGTTATGTACCATGTTTGGCCATCCTCTATAAATAAGGGAGGATTTTATTTAAAAGAAACTCATTAGTCAATAATTAAGATGTATTTTTGTTATAAATCTGAAGTTCTTACTTCATTTTACTTAAAGATTTTAGTTCTCTCTCCCCACCCCTTGTAATTGTATGAACAGAGTGAAGAATCTTTATTTTCCCTCCATGATGATTAGAAAATAAATGGCTCTCCCAGACAAGTGTCAAAGGAAAAAATTATTCATGGCACTTATTAAAGAATGTTGAGGGAGACTTTATTCAGAACCATCATGTTAGATATAGGGAACACTGCCATGGGCTCAACTTGAAATATAAGGAAAAGTGGGAATTTATAGCCAAGAAGCAGGGTATGGGGTCAGTGGATAGAAAATGACTAACAGGACACATCAGAGGTGAGAGAGGATTCTAGCTAAACCAACTCAACGAGATACCTGCTGAAGTCAGGCCAGGTTGATCAGACTTTACCTGGGGGATGGGGGGGATGAGGAACCCACCAGGTATGGAGGGTGATCAGATATCATGAATACGGGTTTCTGGCTAAACTGACTTAGCAGGGTTTCTTGCTAAAATTGGGACACAGAAGCCCCAAAGTCAAGGCATATTTGAGAAGAGAGTTTAGAGGCTCCTGAGTACAGTATGATCAAGGAGAGAATCTTTGTCGCCAGGCAGAAGTGAACTGGACCTCAGGAAAATCACAGGCTGCTTCTGGGTCTGTTGTGAAGCAGCTCTGTGACCACAGAAAAATCACTTTATTTCTGGGATCCTCAGTTTTCCTCACCTGTAAAATGAATGGCCTGCTTTACATGGTATTCAGGTGCTTTCCAGCTGTAACATCTGGGGATTCCAGAAGAGGAGAGAGACTCTTATTGAGAGACTCATTTCTTCTTAAATAGGAAGACAGAATTGGGAGGGAGATAGATAGGAGCTCAGATCTCTCACTGAGAGCTGATGGAAGATTAGCGATCATTGGTTGGAGATGTTTGGAAAAGGAGTGTTCTGCCATGGGAACTGATGGGAAAAGGAGGAGGAGAGAGAACTCTAGGACCTGAAATAGAGACTGAGTAAGCTAAAAGCCCAACAAGCAGCTCTGGGTGAAGGAGAACAATGAATTCTACCTCCTTATGGAGAAGAAAGTTCAGTCCAGCTCTCTTCATTTTGTGTGGGCATTTGCTGGGCTTGTGTCACCACAAGGCCTTTTTTATGGCCACGGACTGCTTAGACTTCCCTGCACTGGCCACCAACAAGGGGTCTTTCATTTTGCTTCACTCTTTACTATGGGTCAGTTCCAATTCAGCTATGTGATCTGCCAGAGTCTGCACCTTTGTTTCTGTAATGACTCAGTAAACTTTGAATGAGGAGGTGAGAAGGGGAGGGAGTGGTAAATGCATGTGAGTGGAATCAATAGTTTCATCGGCCTCATAAGTAGTCCATGAACTGAAAAAGCAAAAATCCTCGTGGTCCCCACTTCTCCATTGAAATTTTTTAGGAGCACCTGGATTCATGAGTCTAGAAAAAACATACCTACCAGATGAACTGGTAAACAGAAACAGAGAACTGTGTTTTGAATATGCTGTTGCTTCATAAGGGCTATGACATCCTCACACTGTTGGTTTCACTGATGAATGTTCTCTCTCCTCAGACAGTGCTGAGCCGCTAACATGTGAGAAGCCTCTCACAGTTGCCTTTCTGCCTTTCTCAAGAACACTACTTTGCTATGATACATTTCTCTGAAGGGCACCGCCTGCCTCTCCCTCAATGGACGCAGGATGCTCCCTCCACAAAGAGGGGAATCCATTGTTCTCCCCCCCCACAGCTGCTTCTTGGGCTTTTAGCTTAATCAACCTCTATTTCAGGACCTAGAGTTCTCTCTCCTCCTCCTTTTCCCATCAGTCCCCACAGCAGAATGCATCCCTTTTCCAAATATCTCCAAAGGTTGCTCACTAATCTTCAATCAGCTGTCAGTGAGAGATCTATTAAATATTTCAATCTTGATGGCCCTCTGATGAAGACAAATGAGAAATATACTTGTTGTTAAATAGCTCCTAGTACATGTATGTCTCTTAATTTCCTTTGTGTTCTGTCTGCTCTGAGGCTTAGATATAGAATGGAGGCTGGATTTCAGTGACAGCTGGCAGAGGATAATCTTTTATTTTGTCATGAAGTTAATCCTCAGAGGGGCTTGAAAGAGACCTTTCTCTTATAAAACCAGTAGCTTCATATTTCCTTGCTTTTAACCAAGTAGAAAAAGCTTCTCCTCCCTGATCCTCACGATAGAGAACATGCCTTTCTTTCCTTTTAAGCTAACCCACCTTGGAAAATGCTAAATAGAGGACGCCCTCTTCATTTGGTTTTATTTATGCTTCTGTGAGTGCCTTGTTCATTATATTTCATGATGATTTGACTGTGTTTGAGCCCTAGCCATAAATAAGAAAACAGGGCTATTAAGGATAATCCAGTAAACAAACCCCCCAAAAGCTGTCTTTCAGTGCAATTTGTTGATATTTTTACAGAGGAAAAAGACTAAATGAAATACAGTACTGAAATTAATTTTTTAAGGTTGACAAACAGGAACTATACAAGTGACTAAAAAAAGTCTTTAAATCTTACACTGGCTAAGAAATCAAAGGTTTATATCCAGATGAAGCATTTGTTTCATTTGTTGAACAAGTTTAGCCAAAGGGAGTTGTGATTTAATGAGTGAAGAGTACTTGTATTAGACATTGGAGCAAAGCAGAGAGTAATAGCATCCAGCCTTCATCAATAGATGACAAAGAAGCCAAAAGACAAGCTATCCATGGGGTAAAACGCTTTCTTTTTTTAAAATCATCATTTAAGGAGAATGAGAGTTAAGTTGTTTCCAAATATGAACAGAGGCAGACTGTTAGTTCGGAGTGGTTAGTTCAGAATGAAGGGAATGTTGACGGCAGAAAAACACTTACCCTGCGTTGATGTCTGGACTAAACCACAATGCACTAAGGTAAAAGCCCTCACATTTGGGTTTGGGAGCTGGGGTGAAGTGGGGGGAAGTTGTATTGGGTTATGGAAAAAGTCATGACGCATTTTTGCAATGAAAGACAGAAAAAATACGTTATGACTTCTGACAACCCAATAAAAGACCAAATAGAGGAGAATGAGCTTTTACATGGCTCTGAATAATAGTGATACCCTCTCCTTAATGTGGCTTTGCATAATGGTAATGATGTAGAGTATATACCAGGAATGCCAAAAAATATATATACAAGTGGACACTTTGGTGAACGTTGCTCAAGCAGTAGTTTGTCATAATCAGAAGTGTCTGGACACTGATGGTAACCACTTTGAGCACCTCTTTTAATTGCAGAAGTCAAACGTGACTTGTATTTATCTTTTGTTATCTGTGTATATTAAGTATTACAATTTTAATACAAGTTTTTCCTTTCTTAAAATGTGTAAACATTTTTTTTGGCACCCTCTGTATATTCCAATGGAACCCAGATTCTCTACATTGATATATATGGGGATCCCATTAGAATCCTGACCAAGGGAGAGCCATCTGTGAGCATGTTAACAACCTCTCCCCAATTGCTCCCCTACATTGAAAGTCTGTCTCCAGAGACATTGAAGAGCAAGAATAATCGCTTTGCAAGGAATGAAGGGGTAGAGAAGCTGGAAGGGGAGGAGACCAATGTCAAAACCAGGTTCACTCACATCGTCCCCCATTTTTATGACGGCATAATTGCTTCTTCTGTTCTAAAGGAACAGACACTCGATCCCAGGGCTGGGGAACATTGGAATCATTGTTAAAGAGTACAGACAATTGAGGCAGCAAAGAATAAGAATAAAGAATTGAGTGGGGGGAGTAAAAGGGGCTCTAAAACCTACAGCATAGGATTTTCCCCCCTGGACCAAGCACCACATCCCTGAGGGCATTTGTGTCTTCCCTCCTTTTCTGGGTAGTGTAGTGACCCAAGAGTGGGACACGCAAACCTCCCACATAAGTTTTCATTTCCTGGTTCCCCATTAAGAGAGGAGCTTGTCCTTGGAGCACGAGAAGAGTTTTTGTTTTGTTTTGTCTCTAAGCAGAAATGCAATGAAGGACAACATCTTAACATGTAAAAATAAACACTACACACTCATTCATACACCCCTCAAATCTTTATAAATGAGTTTTCACAGAGAAGTTGTTTTAAGTGTGGTTGGGCTCTACAGTATCATGGGTTGATTTTGTTATGAAATTATCTTTTGTGTGCAATTGTTAGGAACCTAGCTAACATGTTCCACATTCCACCCTCCTGCCCCCCCCCCTTGGAAAAAATCTCCAATAACTGATTTACAAATTTTGGGACCCACCAAAGTGGGATCTATCTGTACTCAGATCGAACAACGTCTGGGTGCTGGTGAGAAAGGTGAAGCAGGCAGTAGCCTGCTTCTGAGCCCAGCTCAGGCGCAGAACACAACACATCCCCATTTCCCCAAAAAATAAATTGGAGAAAGATGATTCTGGAAACAGAAAGGCTGATCCTTGAGTTATTCATGTAAAGTGTTTAACATGGTGTCTGTCCCACAGTCAGGGCTCAATCAATCTTCACTAACAAAGGAGTCAGAAGAAACATGGTCACAGGGGGTGTCAGGAGAGCCGAGGATGGCCAAATATTGGGAGAAAAGGATTCTAAGGAGATGGCCATGCGCAGTCATCTCAGCTGATATAGAATCGGTAAAGATGAGCACTGAGAAGGGGCCTCTAGATCTGACAAGGAGTGCATCAGTGACCTTGAAGATAAAACAGTAGAGTGCTGGGGGCTGGAATAAAATTCCAGTGGTCTAAGGGAAAGAATGAAGGCATGAAGGGAATTCTGGGAGGAAGGAGAAATCAGGGTAGATCTTTACGATGAGGCATAATTAAGCAAACTAAGGAAACAGAGTTACTATATAGTACCTATGGAAAGATATATGCAATGGCATTAAATGTTGGTTGGAAAGGCTCAGGCATATAGTTCTACTATCATGTCAAGAATGCATAAACTTGGGACTTCTGAGGAATCACATCCAGATTCTGGATTTATGGTTTTGCAATGCAGTGTTCCAGCATAGGCAATCAATGAACTCTCCTGGGTCTGGATCCTTCAACAAATAATACCAAATATAAAGAGTATATCACACTACATTCCATAACCACTCCCATAAGAAATATATGTGTATAGTAATTCATACATATATAACCCATGTCAAGTAGATAGAAAATGCTTTCAAAGTAACAGTCATAGAAGACAGCAGTAAGGAAGGGCTAAATGTTATTAGCAAAATGAGTTTTGCAGTGATTGCTACTATGTGCTACTTTCCACTAATGGTGTTATACATTCTGGTTTTTCAAATTTCAAATGCTGGGACTATGGGACCTGGTTAATAGAGGAGTAGGGGGAAATTAGTATTCTTACCAGTGTGTCATCTTTTAAGCAGAGGAATGATTTCAGGAATGAAGAGGTCACAGTAGAAGCGGCAGAATAATAATGCCTCTGTAATCAGTGAAATTATCTTGAGATAATGAATGCTTCTAGGAGGCAGCAGGACTGGGGAAGTGATGAAAATGGCCCGAACTAGATTTTCCTGTAATAAATTTATGAAATAATCTGAATTAGTTTAGAATACAAGGCAAAGATCTTAATTCTGGTCATATAAGATCTCTCTTCTCTGAAAGCATCTTTTATTTTGTAATTATTTTTTAAAGGAGAATTTGTGTGAGGTTTGGGCGTTCTTATTCTTGTTCTTTCCAACTCACTCTTGGCTTTCAGATAGCTACTCAAAAGTTAATGGAGTGGCAAAGTTATACCTAGTAACAAAGATATAGTTGAGAGAGAATGAGTGGTAGGGCTGGTGAAAGGAAAGGCAGTGAGTTCAGGCATCCTTCACTCTTTTCAAGACTTTCATATAAACAATATAATCATAGCCAACACTTTGATAATACTGAGTGCTTACGTGTGCTACCATTTTACAGGATTATTAGCTATGAGGTAGATGCTGTTATCATCCCCACCTTGCAAATAAAAAAATTAAGACTCAAGGAGGTTAATTTGCTCAGGTCACACAGCTAGTCAGTGGCAATACCAGGATAGTCAAGCCTAGACCCAACTGTACCCGTGCTCTTGAACACTGTGCTGCCTGGCTTCCCTCGTGCACCCTAACTGTGGGTCACTTTGTATGGCCAGCATTTGGTGCACAGAGCCTTTCCTGTGGAAGGGTCCCAAGAGCAGCTCAGCCCTGTGCTCTCCATGACTCACCCAGCAACATGCTGACATTTCCATTGCTGACGTCTTCCCACTGCTGCCTGGGGCTGTGTTTCCTCTTATTTATTTTCCGTAAGCTCAGGTTGTTAAATGCATTCAGATAGAGTGGCTTAGGGAAACAGATTTTCATTAAGCCTGTACCCCTTAAAAGGAGACCAGAGTCCTTTTATTCTTTCCTTCTTAAAATCAGAGGGAAAAGGAGGAAAAGGGGTGGGGTGGTGAGGGGGTGGGGAGAGGGGAAGAGAGAGAGAGAGAGCGAGCTCATCAAGAATGTGCTGATGTGAGAGTAGAAATCCACTTTGGGGGAATTTCAACCTCCAAAGAAGAAAGCCATTAACCAGCATGCCCGCCCCCCGTCTTTTTTAGGGTATGTGGAATGTCAGAAGAATCATTGAGAAGACTCTAACAGATACTAGCTGAGTGGATCTTTGTGGAGGTTACTCAACCTCTCTGAATGTCAGTTTGCTTATCTGTACAAGAGATAAGAATAGTGCCAAGTTTATAAGATGCTGTGAAAATGTAATATAATGGTGGTTAAATCTGTGTACAGCCGCACATAATAAATACTAAATAAATATTAGCTATTACTATAGTAATACTTAACTTGGAAAAGGGAAGATTTTATTAGCTTCTGAGGTTTGTCATAGCATTTAGCACAAACTAAGTGGCTTAAAACAACAGAAATGTATTTTCTCACAGTTCTGGGACTAGAAGCCCGAAGTCCAGGTCTCAGCAGGGCTGCACTCCCTCTGGAAGCTCTAAGAGGGAATCCTTCCTTGCCTCTTCCAGCTTCTGGTTGCTCTCATCAATCTTTATAGCTGTGTCACGTCAGTCCCTGTAGTATCCTCAATGGCCCGCTCCTCTGTGTGTCTTCTCTCTATCTCTTATAAGGACACTTGTCATTGGATTTAAGGCCCATTTGGGTAATCCAGGATTATCTCATCTCAAGATCCTTAACTCAATTACATCTACAAATAAGGTTACATTCACAGGATCTGGGTATTAGAAGGTAAACATACAGCGTATCTTTTCAGGGACCACCATTCAACCCACTACAGGTGTTAAGTATGTCCTTTCACTTCATTTTCAACTCTTTTGTTATTCCACTCTTGGCTGGGAACCTTATATCCACCCCTATACTGTTTCCTAAATGTTGATGGTCCTGTCTTAACTCAAGAAACATTTATGAGCGAGTGCTAACTCTGTTAGGCTCAGTACCGCAGAGGATATACAAATAAAACATCCTGGCCACAAAGCAATGCAAATGATTAATGATCAAGGGTATCAGAGAGGTACAGGTAAAGACACTTCCAGAATGAGAGATTACTTTGAGAGGGGGATAGTAATTGAAATAGGTGATGGGTAAAATATGGAAGTACAGGATAAGGAAAGGAAATAACTTTCCATGTAGAAGAAATAGCAGGAGCAAAGCGTAGAGAAGTGAGACAGCATGAGATATACATTGAATATAGTAAATGTTTTTTGATTTAGAACAAAGGTCTGAAAACTATGACCCATCCATCTTGCCATCTGTTTTTGTATGGCCCCCAAACTAAGAACGTTTTTTATATTTTTCAATAGTTGGAAAAAAGCTCAGAAGATGAAGAATTTGTGACATGTTACATAAAATTCAAATTTTAGAGTTTATAAAGTTTTATGGAAGCACACAGCTATCCTCATTCATTGACATACTGTCTATGGCTGCTTTTGTACTAAAATGGCAGTATGACACAGACCATATAACTGAAGAGCCTAAAATGTTTACTATCTGACCCTTTACAGAAAAAGCTTGCCAACTCCTGCTTTAGAAGAAATGCACGAGGCATAAAAGCAAATAGAGGAAGAAGGCATGCTGGTTCAGTATATCCACTCAGCACTTGGTAATAGCCCATGTTCTTGACTCTGCCTAGTCTTTTACTACCCATCTAAATATACTGCTGTGAATCTCACTTTGTCAAGGCCTTATTTGGTTATTTGCTAAATTACTTGGTGGCTAATTTTGCAACCCTCTTTAAGCTGTGGTGAAATCATAACATGTTAATGTATAACTTATTACTCTTTTTAGATTACAAATTTGGAATTTTAGGAGAACACACACCACAGACTTGCCTCCCTAGTAGACTACTAGGGCAGAGGTATTTCCAGAAATGAGCCTTTCTTCAGCCTTCATAAAGCACCAGATAGGCAGCCAATACTTCTACCAACCCAAACCAAATTTAGTTGGTTGTTAGTTTTGTTTTCTTTTTTTTCAATTAGTTAATTGGAAAAAAAAAAGTTAATAGCCATTTGATACTAAATTGCCCCTTGGGGGAAGGAAACATGGCAGGAATTACCTAGCTACAATTGCCAACCATTGAGAGTTGAGTCTATGCCCTTTTTAGTTAATAAGGCAGCCCTGGGCAGTGATCGTTAAATTGGTGATTTTTTTTCCATGAAGGAGAAAATAACTCCCTGGTGAACAGGAGCTGAGATTAGAAATGCTGGCAGCAGTGTTCTCAAACTTTAGCATAGCGGAGAATTGCCAGGGAAGCCTGTTAAAAATGTAAGTTCTCCCATCTCTCCCCGCAGAGAATCTGTGGGTCTTCAAGTGGAACTCAAGGCTCTGCAGTAAAGAGTTAAAGAGAAGGGGAAAAAATGAAGGATCCAAACTGTGTCCCACAGAGCAGTCTGTATATTGTGTTCTTTACTTGCTCCCAGAATGGAGTAAATGTGAATCAGTCCCTAGTCTAAGTAAGACTTAACCTGATTTGGGAGAAGGGATGAGTCTCTAAAGACAGTTATACATACAATGAAACACTATTCAGCCTTTAAAAAGAGGGGAATTTTGCCATATGTGACAGGAGGGATGTAACTTGAGAACATTGCGCTAAGTGAAATAAACCAGTCACAGAAGGACAAATTTTGCATCATTCCACCTGTGTGAGGTCCCTAAAGTACTCAAACTCATAGAAGCAGAAGGTAGAATGGTGGTTGCCAGCGGCTGGGAGGAGGAGGAAATGGATAGTTGCTGTTCGATGAGTATAAAGTATCAGTCTGTAAGACAAAAAAGTTCTGGAGAGCTGCTGAACAACATAGTACTTATTTAACAATAATGTACTGTACACTTAGATTTTTGTTAAAAGGGTAGATCTCATGTTAGGTGGGTGTGTTTAACGACAATTTTTAAAATAGGAAGGCAGTACAGATTGCAGATGAAGAAGATAAGTGTGCAGAGAGGTTGCTTGGTGAAATAGTTTTATGCTATTCCAGCCACAGTATTCTACTTTAGACTCAGCATCCACAGGAAGTCTGCCTGGTCTAACTTGGTCACATGTTCTCCCCTGATCTAATCACCATGGCCCAGGTAGCGGAGAGGAGGCCATATTGTCACTTTATTTGGAGAGAAACACTGAAGATTTACAAAATAGTGTTCATGTCTATTTCATCCCAGAATTCTCCACAGCAGCTGTTCTAGTTGCCTTGCAGATAGCACACATGCAGATATTGGTTAAACAAATGACAGAATGAAACACTAACTCTTCAGGACTTACCCTGACCTTTCTCTTGTCCTTAATTTTGTAATTATAGCATGTGATCTTGTCACTTCTGTGGCAAATTTAACCTAAGCATTATGTAGCAAAAACTTTCTTAAAAGGTAAATTTCAAGTTTAGAAATATGTTAGTATTTAATTTTCAGATCTTTCCTTTTTTATAATAAAAATGGACAGAAAGTGTTTAAAAGGAACCAGACTATGATTTACACTCATAAATACATAATTTATTAAAGAAAGTACAACTCATTGTCGATCCATCTGGGCTCACTACATTCTTTTCTGTTCACCCTAGTCAATATATTTATATTTATATATATATATTTATATATAATTATGGCAAACCACAGCCCATAGATTATAAATGAAGTTTTACTGAAACACAATCATGCTTTTCTTAAAAATGTTTTGTCTGTGGCTGCTTTGGGGCTACAATACTAGAGTTGACAGTCACAGCAGTGATCCTGTGCCCACAATGCTAAAATGTTTGCTATCTGGCTTTTTACAGAAATGTTTGCTGACTCCTGATTTACACTCCACAAAGCTCTTTATTGGTGATGTACTCCAACCTTAAGAAAAAGCTCAAGCTCCCAGCCTCAGCCTCTTTTCCCACTCCAAGAGAAGATTGTGATCTGAATCAAGGACAGGTGAAGGGCACACAGAGGTTATCATGAAGGTTTTGTTGGGAGGGGGAACGAAGCAAACTCTTTTCTTAGTCATGATTTAGTCTCTCCTTCTCATGCTGTCTTTGGGGACAGATTGGAGGAACAATGTGGGACCAGGGTGGGTACTGGATGCAGTTGTTTAGAGCAGATTTAGATGTAAGTTTCCAAAGGAAAAGGTCAGAGGGGGGTCTCTGCTGTTGGCATGTGGCCCCGCCCAGCTAACCAGGATGGAGACTGGGGCAGGGCTGGGAATAAAGAGTGAGCCTATAACCAGCATAACCTTAGTGTTCATTCTCTAGCTCTGTTCCATTATGAGAAATGCCAAAATATTACCAAGTTTCCTTCTCACAGGGAACAGAAATGCTTTTCGTTGGTATTGATTCATTTCTGTAGTTTTCTTTTTCATGTGTTATGGGCTGAATTGTGTCCTCCCAAAATTCATATGTTGAAGTCCTAATCTCCAGTACTGCAGCATGTGATATCTTCCTTGAAGATGGGGTCTTTAAAGAGGTAATTAAGTTAAAATGAAGTCATTGGGGAGGGCCCTAATCCAATCTGTCTAGTGTCCTTATAAGAAGAGGAAATTAGGATACAGACATACACAGAGGAAAGATCATGTGAACACACAGAAAGAAGATCTCTACAAGTCAAGGAGAGAGTCCTCAGGAAGAACCAACATGACTATCATCTTGATCTTGGACGTCCAACCTCTGAGTTGTGAGAAAATAAATTTCTGTTGTTTAGACACCCAACCTGTGGTGCTATGTTATAGCAGCCTTAGCAAACTAATATACCATATACCTGCCTTCACATATGAGTAGACAACTATCATGGTCAAATATCCCATCTCTCCTCAAACATTTTATTTTGACTTACTCACTGTGTACTATCTCTGTTATTTTTTAATAAATGTCTTCCAAATGTTTCTACCCATTGGTTCAGAATTCTATCTCCAGGAATTTTCTACACTAAAGAAATCCTATACAAGCACAAAGCCTTACACACAAAGATTTCCATCCCATATTTTTTTCTCCAACTTTAAAAACAGTATATTATATTTACTTTATTTATTTTGAAAAATATTTTAACCTAAAATACATATCTGGTGAAATTTTCAAATAATACAAAACTTTGTACGTAAAAAGTGAAAATCTCCCTTTATATTTACCCACAAATGCACTCCCTAGAGATAACTGTGGAAGTGGATCATCTGCACATATGATTATAAAATATATACTCATATATATATATTTAAACAAATGGGAAAACTACTATACATAATATTAGGTTTCTTTCTTATGATATCATGGCTATCTTCGTATGTTAATTCAACTCCTCATCCTTTCTTTCTTCACTTCCTTCGTAACTCCTGCCCAGCTTTAAAGAGTCAGGTTGTCACTGCCTCTCCTTCCCGAATTTTCTGCTCAGTGTTTTTTCTCTGAGCTCTCACAGCACCCTGGACATAGTTAATTACCTCACCCAACATATATGATGGTATTTAAGAATGATGCTTCTAGAGTCAAACTGCCTGAGTTTAAATCCTGTTGTACTCATTTCCTATGGCTGCTGTAACACAGCACCCATATAATCACAAACCCATTGTCATGAAATTAGTGGCTTAAAAGCAACTTATAAAGCTCTGGAGGTCAAAATTCCTGCAATCAAAGTATCAGTATGTCTGTGTTCCTTCTGTTGGCTCCAGGGGAGAATCTGTTTCCTTGCTTTTCCCTGCTTCTGGAGGCACCTCATATTCCTTGGCTCAGGGCCCCTTCCTCAATCTTCAAGGCCAGCAGTGTAGCATCTTCAAGTCTCTCTCTCTCTCTCTCTCTCTCTCTCTCTCTCTCTCTCTCTCTCTCTCTCTCTCTCTGTCTGTCTCTACACACACACACACACACACACACACACACACACACACACACACCCTCTGATTTCATTGTAGTCTCCTCTGACCTTGACATTCCTGTTTCTTTCTTATACAGACCCGGTTGATGACATTGGACCCACCCAGATGATCCAGGATAATCTTCCCCTCCCAAGATCCTTAACTTAATCACATCAGCAAAATCCTTTCTCATTTTATCTTATGGATAATTTCCATGTAGAATAATATTCACAAATTCTGGATATTAGGAGGTAGACATCTGTGGGGAGGTATTATTCTACCTGCCACATCTGGAAACACCATCTTGTTAGCAAGATGTGCTAACAAGACCTCTTGACCTCTATTAAAAGAATAGAAAGATCATCTGTACGCATAAGGTTGCTATGAGAATTCACTGGTTCATTCATGTGAGTGGTACCTGGATCATAGCATCTGTTCAATAGTGTTGGCTATTATTATAACTATATAGTTATCCATTTATCTTCTCTGCCCCACACTAGACTGCTTGTTGTTGAATAGTTCTTGAAGAAAAGAACTATTCCTAGGGTCTAGCATAAGATTTGGACATACTTTGAGCTCAATAAATGTTTGTTAAACTGGATTGCTCTACCTAAGAGATTTTTAGCCAGTAAAAATGGTAGAAAATGTGAAATGTTAAGAAAAACATCATCATATTTAGTTATCCCTACAACCAAGATTACTCTACCAAGCTAAGCTATCATTTAGAATTGAAGGACAGATAAAGAGCTTCTCAGACAAGAAAAAGTTAAAGGAGTTCATCACCAACAAACCAGTATTATAAGGAATGTTAGAGGGACTTCTTTAAGATGGAAAAAAAAATAAAAATTATGAGTAATAAAATGGCAATAGCTACATATCTATCAACAATTACTTTCAATGGAAATGGATTAAATGCTCTAGTCAAAAGACATAGGAAATGCTGAATGGATACCAAAACAAAGCCCTTACATATGCTGTCCCAAAGAATCACTTCAGATTGAAAGACAAACATAGATGAAAAGTAAAGGGATGGAAAAGACATTTCATGAAACTGGAAACAAACAAACAAACAAAAAGCTGGGGTAGCAATACTTATACACAGACAACATAGATTTTAAAACAAAGGCTATAACAAGAGACAAAGAAGGACCCAGCAATCCTGCTTCAGGGTATTTATCCGAAGAAACCCAAATGCTGCTTCAAGGGGACATGTGCGTCCATATGTTCATTGCAGCACTGTTTACAATGGCCAAGACATGGAGGCAGCCTGGGTGGTCTGTCAATGGATGAATGGATAAACAGGAGATGGTACACAGTAGAGTATTGTTCAGCCATGGAAGGGAATGGGTTCTTGCCATCTGTAGCGGCATGGGTGGACCTGGAGGGTACTGTGCTGAATGGAGTATGTCAGACAGAGAAAGATAGATGCAATGTGATTTTGCTTAGATGTGAAAATAAACAAAACAGAAACAAGCTCATAGATACGGAGAACATATTCATGGGAGGGAGGTTGAGGGTAAGTGAAAAGTGGAAGGGATTAAAAAGTACAAATTGGTTGTTACTTAGTAATCATGGGGCTGTAGGGTATAGCATAAGAAATAAAGTAAATGATATTGTAATAACTATGTATGGTGTCAGATGGGTACTAGATTTGTTTGGGTAATAGATGGGAGGGGTTTGGGGGTCAGGGTGAAAAAGGTGAAGGGATTAAAAAGTACAAATTGGTAATTACAAAATAGTCATGGGGATGTAAAGAAAAGCACAGGGAATATAGTCAATGATATGGTAATAATTATGTATAGTGCCAGGTGGGTACTAGTCAGGGGATCATTTCTTAAATTATACAAATGTCTAAGGAGGGCCGGCCGAGTGGCTCAATTGGTTAAGAGCACAAGCTCTGAGCAACAGAGTTGTCAGTTTGATTCCCACATGGGCCAGTGAACTGTGCCCGAGTTGAGCTGCCATTGAGCTGGTGAGAGCGCATGCTCTTAGCAGCAAGGTTGCTGGCTTGATACCCGTATGTGATAGTGGACTGCTCCCTCCCCCCGAACTAAGATTGAATACAACACCTTGAGCTCAGCACCCACAAGCTGCCAAAGGGCGGCCAGATGGCTCAATGTGCAACAAGGTTGATGGTTTGACTCCCGCATGGGATGGTGGACTATGCCCCACTCCCTGCAACTAGATTGAAAGCAGCAACTGGACTTGGAGCTGAACTTGAGCCCTCCACAACTAAGATTGAAGGAAAACAACTTGACTTGGAGCTGATGGATCCTGGAAAAACACAATGTTCCCCTTCCCCAATTTCCCAAAATCTTTAAAAAACAACAACAACAACAAAAATCCCACAAATGTCTAACCACTATGCTATACACCTGAAATTAATATAAAATAATATTGAATGTCAACTGTAATTGAAAAACTTATAAAGAGGGGGTAAAGGTGAAGGGCAATAAGTGGTCCAAATTTCCAGGTATAAAACAAATAGGGATGCAATGTACAGCATAGGGAATATAGTCAATAATATTGTGATAGCATGGTATAGGGTCAGATGGTTGCTGGGCTTATGGTGAGTGCTTCTTGATATATAAATGTTGAATAATATGGTATACCCCTAAAACTAATATAATATCGTATTTTAGCTATATTTTTAATAAAAATCTTAAAAAAATAAAATAAACAGAAAAAAAAGAACTAAAAATTATGCATAAAAATAGACTGGGAAGAAACTTGCCCAAACATTAACAATTGCTGGTCTTACAATAGTAGAATGATCGGTGGTTTTTTTTCTTCCTATTTTTACTTCAGACTTTCTCTATTGAATATATTTACTTTGAAGATGTAAAAATAATTTACATTGTCTTACACATACACACACACACATCCTTCATGCTCATTAAACAGTAGAGGAGATGTTATACATGAGTCATAGCTCAGGCTCTGAATTACTATCTGGGTTACAGTTGTTATTGTCATTTACAAGCACTGGGTGCACTGAGATAAGCCGTTGTTGTGGATATTGTTATTGTTTGTTGGTTGTTGTGTTTCTGCTTCACTGTCCTTACCTGGGAACTAAGGAAAACGACCATCCACTCAAAGGACTGTCATGGGTCCAGTGAGATAATGCACTTGAACACCCAGCATGTCGTATGACACATATTAGACCCTGAGTAAATGTTAACTAGTCTTCTCATGGTTATTATTACAGAAAGGATGATCCTGACTCAAACACACATATAAAGAGGCATTTGTTCAGAGAAGGGACGCGGAGAAAATTGAGAATAAAACAAGCTTGCTGGATCTCAGGATCCATAGATTTATTTCATTTAAGCCTTTCTCAGGTAAGGATGTACCAAATCTGATATCACATGAGTGCTTTTCAAACATTCTGTATTTAGCAACAGAACTCTCCTCCCCACCCCCCAAAAAAATCTTATGCTGATCCCCCAGATATAAACCAGATCAAAACAGCTGCTTTGGTAAAATGGAGGCCAGGCCATGTGTTCTGAGCTCCACATCATCCTCATAGATCTGAAGTTTCTCAGGGAATAATTTGGGAAAGACTCTTCCAGTACAAACCTAGCTGGTTCACAAATTGTAACTCTGCAAACGTCTTCTGTTTTAGGGGGCCTGGTGTCACTGGTGCCCTGCTGTGGTGTGAGAGGGCAGCAGTGGGCAAAGGGTGCATTAAGAACAGCTGTACCCAGGCTCCTGAACCACTTGGCACGGCATTTGTGCATGTCTCAAGCCTGTTTCTTAGGAGCTGTGCCCTGATTTGAGTCAGAACTACACAAAGGCATTGTCCTCAAACACTGGTCCTCCTTTCCTGACTGGGGCTTGTTTACCCATTCAGCAGCAGGTGGCGGCTGAAACACTCCCTTTTGATTTTGTAGCTCAGGAGCAGCGGGCTAAGACCTGAGCTGAAAAACATCGTATCATTTGGCACTGGCAGGATTCCTGGTAGCCCGGGGTCAGGCGAGGTTTAAGGAGGATTAGGTTTAGATTAGAAAAGGGGTTGAGTTATTTTTTTCCCCCTATGGTCTCTCTTGAGTGCCTTTGGGTTTTGTAAGAGGAAAGTGGGCTCACAGCCTGGGTTCAGTTGCTCCAGAAATAAAAGTGGTGAGCTGGGTGTTGTTTTCTGGAAGATCAGAGTATGTGCTTCTCCTGATCGTGGTTTCTCCAGTGAAGGTTTTGGGCTCTTGGGAATTCGCTGAAAGACGTTTTCTCTAAAAAGGTTGTGTGTGTGTGTGTGTGTGTGTGTGTGTGTGCGCGCGCGCGCACGCGAGCCCATGTGTACACATCCACATGCATGCATGCACACACAATTAGTCATTTCTAGGGGTTCCTGGAATACCCAGGCTGGAGGATTTTAAAGCCTTCCACACTCAGGACTGAGGTTGCACCCTTCTACTAGGTGAGCCTGGGGGGTGCCTCACTTGGCCAGCCTTCCCAGACCCGCTCCTC